>CM029499.1:37257482-37894148 GCA_017140595.1 Eucalyptus curtisii | reverse complement strand
CTGGGCCTGGGCCTGGGCCTGGGCCTGGGCCTGGGCCTGGGCCTGGGCCTGGGCCTGGGCCTGGGCCTGGGCCTGGGCCTGGGCCTGGGCCTGGGCCTGGGCTGGGCCTGGGCCTGGGCCTGGGCCTGGGCCTGGGCCTGGGCCTGGGCCTGGGCCTGGGCCTGGGCCTGGGCCTGGGCCTGGGCCTGGGCCTGGGCCTGGGCCTGGGCCTGGGCCTGGGCCTGGGCCTGGGCCTGGGCCTGGGCCTGGGCCTGGGCCTGGGCCTGGGCCTGGGCCTGGGCCTGGGCCTGGGCCTGGGCCTGGGCCTGGGCCTGGGCCTGGGCCTGGGCCTGGGCCTGGGCCTGGGCCTGGGCCTGGGCCTGGGCCTGGGCCTGGGCCTGGGCCTGGGCCTGGGCCTGGGCCTGGGCCTGGGCCTGGGCCTGGGCCTGGGCCTGGGCCTGGGCCTGGGCCTGGGCCTGGGCCTGGGCCTGGGCCTGGGCCTGGGCCTGGGCCTGGGCCTGGGCCTGGGCCTGGGCCTGGGCCTGGGCCTGGGCCTGGGCCTGGGCCTGGGCCTGGGCCTGGGCCTGGGCCTGGGCCTGGGCCTGGGCCTGGGCCTGGGCCTGGGCCTGGGCCTGGGCCTGGGCCTGGGCCTGGGCCTGGGCCTGGGCCTGGGCCTGGGCCTGGGCCTGGGCCTGGGCCTGGGCCTGGGCCTGGGCCTGGGCCTGGGCCTGGGCCTGGGCCTGGGCCTGGGCCTGGGCCTGGGCCTGGGCCTGGGCCTGGGCCTGGGCCTGGGCCTGGGCCTGGGCCTGGGCCTGGGCCTGGGCCTGGGCCTGGGCCTGGGCCTGGGCCTGGGCCTGGGCCTGGGCCTGGGCCTGGGCCTGGGCCTGGGCCTGGGCCTGGGCCTGGGCCTGGGCCTGGGCCTGGGCCTGGGCCTGGGCCTGGGCCTGGGCCTGGGCCTGGGCCTGGGCCTGCCTGGCCTGGGCCTGGGCCTGGGCCTGGGCCTGGGCCTGGGCCTGGGCCTGGGCCTGGGCCTGGGCCTGAGCTGGGCCTGGGCCTGGGCCTGGGCCTGGGCCTGGGCCTGGGCCTGGGCCTGGGCCTGGGCCTGGGCCTGGGCCTGGGCCTGGGCCTGGGCCTGGGCCTGGGCCTGGGCCTGGGCCTGGGCCTGGGCCTGGGCCTGGGCCTGGGCCTGGGCCTGGGCCTGGGCCTGGGCCTGGGCCTGGGCCTGGGCCTGGGCCTGGGCCTGGGCCTGGGCCTGGGCCTGGGCCTGGGCCTGGGCCTGGGCCTGGGCCTGGGCCTGGGCCTGGGCCTGGGCCTGGGCCTGGGCCTGGGCCTGGGCCTGGGCCCTGGGCCTGGGCCCTGGGCCTGGGCCTGGGCCTGGGCCTGGGCCTGGGCCTGGGCCTGGGCCTGGGCCTGGGCCTGGGCCTGGGCCTGGGCCTGGGCCTGGGCCTGGGCCTGGGCCTGGGCCTGGGCCTGGGCCTGGGCCTGGGCCTGGGCCTGGGCCTGGGCCTGGGCCTGGGCCTGGGCCTGGGCCTGGGCCTGGGCCTGGGCCTGGGCCTGGGCCTGGGCCTGGGCCTGGGCCTGGGCCTGGGCCTGGGCCTGGGCCTGGGCCTGCCTGGGCCTGGGCCTGGGCCTGGGCCTGGGCCTGGGCCTGGGCCTGGGCCTGGGCCTGGGCCTGGGCCTGGGCCTGGGCCTGGGCCTGGGCCTGGGCCTGGGCCTGGGCCTGGGCCTGGGCCTGGGCCTGGGCCTGGGCCTGGGCCTGGGCCTGGGCCTGGGCCTGGGCCTGGGCCTGGGCCTGGGCCTGGGCCTGGGCCTGGGCCTGGGCCTGGGCCTGGGCCTGGGCCTGGGCCTGGGCCTGGGCCTGGGCCTGGGCCTGGGCCTGGGCCTGGGCCTGGGCCTGGGCCTGGGCCTGGGCCTGGGCCTGGGCCTGGGCCTGGGCCTGGGCCTGGGCCTGGGCCTGGGCCTGGGCCTGGGCCTGGGCCTGGGCCTGGGCCTGGGCCTGGGCCTGGGCCTGGGCCTGGGCCTGGGCCTGGGCCTGGGCCTGGGCCTGGGGCCTGGGCCTGGGCCTGGGCCTGGGCCTGGGCCTGGGCCTGGGCCTGGGCCTGGGCCTGGGCCTGGGCCTGGGCCTGGGCCTGGGCCTGGGCCTGGGCCTGGGCCTGGGCCTGGGCCTGGGCCTGGGCCTGGGCCTGGGCCTGGGCCTGGGCCTGGGCCTGGGCCTGGGCCTGGGCCTGGGCCTGGGCCTGGGCCTGGGCCTGGGCCTGGGCCTGGGCCTGGGCCTGGGGGCCTGGGCCTGGGCCTGGGCCTGGGCCTGGGCCTGGGCCTGGGCCTGGGCCTGGGCCTGGGCCTGGGCCTGGGCCTGGGCCTGGGCCTGGGCCTGGGCCTGGGCCTGGGCCTGGGCCTGGGCCTGGGCCTGGGCCTGGGCCTGGGCCTGGGCCTGGGCCTGGGCCTGGGCCTGGGCCTGGGCCTGGGCCTGGGCCTGGGCCTGGGCCTGGGCCTGGGCCTGGGCCTGGGCCTGGGCCTGGGCCTGGGCCTGGGCCTGGGCCTGGGCCTGGGCCTGGGCCTGGGCCTGGGCCTGGGCCTGGGCCTGGGCCTGGGCCTGGGCCTGGGCCTGGGCCTGGGCCTGGGCCTGGGCCTGGGCCTGGGCCTGGGCCTGGGCCTGGGCCTGGGCCTGGGCCTGGGCCTGGGCCTGGGCCTGGGCCTGGGCCTGGGCCTGGGCCTGGGCCTGGGCCTGGGCCTGGGCCTGGGCCTGGGCCTGGGCCTGGGCCTGGGCCTGGGCCTGGGCCTGGGCCTGGGCCTGGGCCTGGGCCTGGGCCTGGGCCTGGGCCTGGGCCTGGGCCTGGGCCTGGGCCTGGGCCTGGGCCTGGGCCTGGGCCTGGGCCTGGGCCTGGGCCTGGGCCTGGGCCTGGGCCTGGGCCTGGGCCTGGGCCTGGGCCTGGGCCTGGGCCTGGGCCTGGGCCTGGGCCTGGGCCTGGGCCTGGGCCTGGGCCTGGGCCTGGGCCTGGGCCTGGGCCTGGGCCTGGGCCTGGGCCTGGGCCTGGGCCTGGGCCTGGGCCTGGGGCCTGGGCCTGGGCCTGGGCCTGGGCCTGGGCCTGGGCCTGGGCCTGGGCCTGGGCCTGGGCCTGGGCCTGGGCCTGGGCCTGGGCCTGGGCCTGGGCCTGGGCCTGGGCCTGGGCCTGGGCCTGGGCCTGGGCCTGGGCCTGGGCCTGGGCCTGGGCCTGGGCCTGGGCCTGGGCCTGGGCCTGGGCCTGGGCCTGGGCCTGGGCCTGGGCCTGGGCCTGGGCCTGGGCCTGGGCCTGGGCCTGGGCCTGGGCCTGGGCCTGGGCCTGGGCCTGGGCCTGGGCCTGGGCCTGGGCCTGGGCCTGGGCCTGGGCCTGGGCCTGGGCCTGGGCCTGGGCCTGGGCCTGGGCCTGGGCCTGGGCCTGGGCCTGGGCCTGGGCCTGGGCCTGGGCCTGGGCCTGGGCCTGGGCCTGGGCCTGGGCCTGGGCCTGGGCCTGGGCCTGGGCCTGGGCCTGGGCCTGGGCCTGGGCCTGGGCCTGGGCCTGGGCCTGGGCCTGGGCCTGGGCCTGGGCCTGGGCCTGGGCCTGGGCCTGGGCCTGGGCCTGGGCCTGGGCCTGGGCCTGGGCCTGGGCCTGGGCCTGGGCCTGGGCCTGGGCCTGGGCCTGGGCCTGGGCCTGGGCCTGGGCCTGGGCCTGGGCCTGGGCCTGGGCCTGGGCCTGGGCCTGGGCCTGGGCCTGGGCCTGGGCCTGGGCCTGGGCCTGGGCCTGGGCCCTGGGCCTGGGCCTGGGCCTGGGCCTGGGCCTGGGCCTGGGCCTGGGCCTGGGCCTGGGCCTGGGCCTGGGCCTGGGCCTGGGCCTGGGCCTGGGCCTGGGCCTGGGCCTGGGCCTGGGCCTGGGCCTGGGCCTGGGCCTGGGCCTGGGCCTGGGCCTGGGCCTGGGCCTGGGCCTGGGCCTGGGCCTGGGCCTGGGCCTGGGCCTGGGCCTGGGCCTGGGCCTGGGCCTGGGCCTGGGCCTGGGCCTGGGCCTGGGCCTGGGCCTGGGCCTGGGCCTGGGCCTGGGCCTGGGCCTGGGCCTGGGCCTGGGCCTGGGCCTGGGCCTGGGCCTGGGCCTGGGCCTGGGCCTGGGCCTGGGCCTGGGCCTGGGCCTGGGCCTGGGCCTGGGCCTGGGCCTGGGCCTGGGCCTGGGCCTGGGCCTGGGCCTGGGCCTGGGCCTGGGCCTGGGCCTGGGCCTGGGCCTGGGCCTGGGCCTGGGCCTGGGCCTGGGCCTGGGCCTGGGCCTGGGCCTGGGCCTGGGCCTGGGCCTGGGCCTGGGCCTGGGCCTGGGCCTGGGCCTGGGCCTGGGCCTGGGCCTGGGCCTGGGCCTGGGCCTGGGCCTGGGCCTGGGCCTGGGCCTGGGCCTGGGCCTGGGCCTGGGCCTGGGCCTGGGCCTGGGCCTGGGCCTGGGCCTGGGCCTGGGCCTGGGCCTGGGCCTGGGCCTGGGCCTGGGCCTGGGCCTGGGCCTGGGCCTGGGCCTGGGCCTGGGCCTGGGCCTGGGCCTGGGCCTGGGCCTGGGCCTGGGCCTGGGCCTGGGCCTGGGCCTGGGCCTGGGCCTGGGCCTGGGCCTGGGCCTGGGCCTGGGCCTGGGCCTGGGCCTGGGCCTGGGCCTGGGCCTGGGCCTGGGCCTGGGCCTGGGCCTGGGCCTGGGCCTGGGCCTGGGCCTGGGCCTGGGCCTGGGCCTGGGCCTGGGCCTGGGCCTGGGCCTGGGCCTGGGCCTGGGCCTGGGCCTGGGCCTGGGCCTGGGCCTGGGCCTGGGCCTGGGCCTGGGCCTGGGCCTGGGCCTGGGCCTGGGCCTGGGCCTGGGCCTGGGCCTGGGCCTGGGCCTGGGCCTGGGCCTGGGCCTGGGCCTGGGCCTGGGCCTGGGCCTGGGCCTGGGCCTGGGCCTGGGCCTGGGCCTGGGCCTGGGCCTGGGCCTGGGCCTGGGCCTGGGCCTGGGCCTGGGCCTGGGCCTGGGCCTGGGCCTGGGCCTGGGCCTGGGCCTGGGCCTGGGCCTGGGCCCTGGGCCTGGGCCTGGGCCTGGGCCTGGGCCTGGGCCTGGGCCTGGGCCTGGGCCTGGGCCTGGGCCTGGGCCTGGGCCTGGGCCTGGGCCTGGGCCTGGGCCTGGGCCTGGGCCTGGGCCTGGGCCTGGGCCTGGGCCTGGGCCTGGGCCCTGGGCCTGGGCCTGGGCCTGGGCCTGGGCCTGGGCCTGGGCCTGGGCCTGGGCCTGGGCCTGGGCCTGGGCCTGGGCCTGGGCCTGGGCCTGGGCCTGGGCCTGGGCCTGGGCCTGGGCCTGGGCCTGGGCCTGGGCCTGGGCCTGGGCCTGGGCCTGGGCCTGGGCCTGGGCCTGGGCCTGGGCCTGGGCCTGGGCCTGGGCCTGGGCCTGGGCCTGGGCCTGGGCCTGGGCCTGGGCCTGGGCCTGGGCCTGGGCCTGGGCCTGGGCCTGGGCCTGGGCCTGGGCCTGGGCCTGGGCCTGGGCCTGGGCCTGGGCCTGGGCCTGGGCCTGGGCCTGGGCCTGGGCCTGGGCCTGGGCCTGGGCCTGGGCCTGGGCCTGGGCCCTGGGGGCCTGGGCCTGGGCCTGGGCCTGGGCCTGGGCCTGGGCCTGGGCCTGGGCCTGGGCCTGGGCCTGGGCCTGGGCCTGGGCCTGGGCCTGGGCCTGGGCCTGGGCCTGGGCCTGGGCCTGGGCCTGGGCCTGGGCCTGGGCCTGGGCCTGGGCCTGGGCCTGGGCCTGGGCCTGGGCCTGGGCCTGGGCCTGGGCCTGGGCCTGGGCCTGGGCCTGGGCCTGGGCCTGGGCCTGGGCCTGGGCCTGGGCCTGGGCCTGGGCCTGGGCCTGGGCCTGGGCCTGGGCCTGGGCCTGGGCCTGGGCCTGGGCCTGGGCCTGGGCCTGGGCCTGGGCCTGGGCCTGGGCCTGGGCCTGGGCCTGGGCCTGGGCCTGGGCCTGGGCCTGGGCCTGGGCCTGGGCCTGGGCCTGGGCCTGGGCCTGGGCCTGGGCCTGGGCCTGGGCCTGGGCCTGGGGGCCTGGGCCTGGGCCTGGGCCTGGGCCTGGGCCTGGGCCTGGGCCTGGGCCTGGGCCTGGGCCTGGGCCTGGGCCTGGGCCTGGGCCTGGGCCTGGGCCTGGGCCTGGGCCTGGGCCTGGGCCTGGGCCTGGGCCTGGGCCTGGGCCTGGGCCTGGGCCTGGGCCTGGGCCTGGGCCTGGGCCTGGGCCTGGGCCTGGGCCTGGGCCTGGGCCTGGGCCTGGGCCTGGGCCTGGGCCTGGGCCTGGGCCTGGGCCTGGGCCTGGGCCTGGGCCTGGGCCTGGGCCTGGGCCTGGGCCTGGGCCTGGGCCTGGGCCTGGGCCTGGGCCTGGGCCTGGGCCTGGGCCTGGGCCTGGGCCTGGGCCTGGGCCTGGGCCTGGGCCTGGGCCTGGGCCTGGGCCTGGGCCTGGGCCTGGGCCTGGGCCTGGGCCTGGGCCTGGGCCTGGGCCTGGGCCTGGGCCTGGGCCTGGGCCTGGGCCTGGGCCTGGGCCTGGGCCTGGGCCTGGGCCTGGGCCTGGGCCTGGGCCTGGGCCTGGGCCTGGGCCTGGGCCTGGGCCTGGGCCTGGGCCTGGGCCTGGGCCTGGGCCTGGGCCTGGGCCTGGGCCTGGGCCTGGGCCTGGGCCTGGGCCTGGGCCTGGGCCTGGGCCTGGGCCTGGGCCTGGGCCTGGGCCTGGGCCTGGGCCTGGGCCTGGGCCTGGGCCTGGGCCTGGGCCTGGGCCTGGGCCTGGGCCTGGGCCTGGGCCTGGGCCTGGGCCTGGGCCTGGGCCTGGGCCTGGGCCTGGGCCTGGGCCTGGGCCTGGGCCTGGGCCTGGGCCTGGGCCTGGGCCTGGGCCTGGGCCTGGGCCTGGGCCTGGGCCTGGGCCTGGGCCTGGGCCTGGGCCTGGGCCTGGGCCTGGGCCTGGGCCTGGGCCTGGGCCTGGGCCTGGGCCTGGGCCTGGGCCTGGGCCTGGGCCTGGGCCTGGGCCTGGGCCTGGGCCTGGGCCTGGGCCTGGGCCTGGGCCTGGGCCTGGGCCTGGGCCTGGGCCTGGGCCTGGGCCTGGGCCTGGGCCTGGGCCTGGGCCTGGGCCTGGGCCTGGGCCTGGGCCTGGGCCTGGGCCTGGGCCTGGGCCTGGGCCTGGGCCTGGGCCTGGGCCTGGGCCTGGGCCTGGGCCTGGGCCTGGGCCTGGGCCTGGGCCTGGGCCTGGGCCTGGGCCTGGGCCTGGGCCTGGGCCTGGGCCTGGGCCTGGGCCTGGGCCTGGGCCTGGGCCTGGGCCTGGGCCTGGGCCTGGGCCTGGGCCTGGGCCTGGGCCTGGGCCTGGGCCTGGGCCTGGGCCTGGGCCTGGGCCTGGGCCTGGGCCTGGGCCTGGGCCTGGGCCTGGGCCTGGGCCTGGGCCTGGGCCTGGGCCTGGGCCTGGGCCTGGGCCTGGGCCTGGGCCTGGGCCTGGGCCTGGGCCTGGGCCTGGGCCTGGGCCTGGG
This sequence comes from Eucalyptus curtisii, assembly GCA_017140595.1. Classification (NCBI taxonomy): domain Eukaryota; kingdom Viridiplantae; phylum Streptophyta; class Magnoliopsida; order Myrtales; family Myrtaceae; genus Eucalyptus; species Eucalyptus curtisii. The sequence continues at coordinate 37,886,696 of CM029499.1, read as the reverse complement.
CCTGGGCCTGGGCCTGGGCCTGGGCCTGGGCCCTGGGCCTGGGCCTGGGCCTGGGCCTGGGCCTGGGCCTGGGCCTGGGCCTGGGCCTGGGCCTGGGCCTGGGCCTGGGCCTGGGCCTGGGCCTGGGCCTGGGCCTGGGCCTGGGCCTGGGCCTGGGCCTGGGCCTGGGCCTGGGCCTGGGCCTGGGCCTGGGCCTGGGCCTGGGCCTGGGCCTGGGCCTGGGCCTGGGCCTGGGCCTGGGCCTGGGCCTGGGCCTGGGCCTGGGCCTGGGCCTGGGCCTGGGCCTGGGCCTGGGCCTGGGCCTGGGCCTGGGCCTGGGCCTGGGCCTGGGCCTGGGCCTGGGCCTGGGCCTGGGCCTGGGCCTGGGCCTGGGCCTGGGCCTGGGCCTGGGCCTGGGCCTGGGCCTGGGCCTGGGCCTGGGCCTGGGCCCTGGGCCTGGGCCTGGGCCTGGGCCTGGGCCTGGGCCTGGGCCTGGGCCTGGGCCTGGGCCTGGGCCTGGGCCTGGGCCTGGGCCTGGGCCTGGGCCTGGGCCTGGGCCTGGGCCTGGGCCTGGGCCTGGCCTGGGCCTGGGCCTGGGCCTGGGCCCTGGGCCTGGGCCTGGGCCTGGGCCTGGGCCTGGGCCTGGGCCTGGGCCTGGGCCTGGGCCTGGGCCTGGGCCTGGGCCTGGGCCTGGGCCTGGGCCTGGGCCTGGGCCTGGGCCTGGGCCTGGGCCTGGGCCTGGGCCTGGGCCTGGGCCTGGGCCTGGGCCTGGGCCTGGGCCTGGGCCTGGGCCTGGGCCTGGGCCTGGGCCTGGGCCTGGGCCTGGGCCTGGGCCTGGGCCTGGGCCTGGGCCTGGGCCTGGGCCTGGGCCTGGGCCTGGGCCTGGGCCTGGGCCTGGGCCTGGGCCTGGGCCTGGGCCTGGGCCTGGGCCTGGGCCTGGGCCTGGGCCTGGGCCTGGGCCTGGGCCTGGGCCTGGGCCTGGGCCTGGGCCTGGGCCTGGGCCTGGGCCTGGGCCTGGGCCTGGGCCTGGGCCTGGGCCTGGGCCTGGGCCTGGGCCTGGGCCTGGGCCTGGGCCTGGGCCTGGGCCTGGGCCTGGGCCTGGGCCTGGGCCTGGGCCTGGGCCTGGGCCTGGGCCTGGGCCTGGGCCTGGGCCTGGGCCTGGGCCTGGGCCTGGGCCTGGGCCTGGGCCTGGGCCTGGGCCTGGGCCTGGGCCTGGGCCTGGGCCTGGGCCTGGGCCTGGGCCTGGGCCCTGGGCCTGGGCCTGGGCCTGGGCCTGGGCCTGGGCCTGGGCCTGGGCCCTGGGCCTGGGCCTGGGCCTGGGCCTGGGCCTGGGCCTGGGCCTGGGCCTGGGCCTGGGCCTGGGCCTGGGCCTGGGCCTGGGCCTGGGCCTGGGCCTGGGCCTGGGCCTGGGCCTGGGCCTGGGCCTGGGCCTGGGCCTGGGCCTGGGCCTGGGCCTGGGCCTGGGCCTGGGCCTGGGCCTGGGCCTGGGCCTGGGCCTGGGCCTGGGCCTGGGCCTGGGCCTGGGCCTGGGCCTGGGCCTGGGCCTGGGCCTGGGCCTGGGCCTGGGCCTGGGCCTGGGCCTGGGCCTGGGCCTGGGCCTGGGCCTGGGCCTGGGCCTGGGCCTGGGCCTGGGCCTGGGCCTGGGCCTGGGCCTGGGCCTGGGCCTGGGCCTGGGCCTGGGCCTGGGCCTGGGCCTGGGCCTGGGCCTGGGCCTGGGCCTGGGCCTGGGCCTGGGCCTGGGCCTGGGCCTGGGCCTGGGCCTGGGCCTGGGGGCCTGGGCCTGGGCCTGGGCCTGGGCCTGGGCCTGGGCCTGGGCCTGGGCCTGGGCCTGGGCCTGGGCCTGGGCCTGGGCCTGGGCCTGGGCCTGGGCCTGGGCCTGGGCCTGGGCCTGGGCCTGGGCCTGGGCCTGGGCCTGGGCCTGGGCCTGGGCCTGGGCCTGGGCCTGGGCCTGGGCCTGGGCCTGGGCCTGGGCCTGGGCCTGGGCCTGGGCCTGGGCCTGGGCCTGGGCCTGGGCCTGGGCCTGGGCCTGGGCCTGGGCCTGGGCCTGGGCCTGGGCCTGGGCCTGGGCCTGGGCCTGGGCCTGGGCCTGGGCCTGGGCCTGGGCCTGGGCCCTGGGCCTGGGCCTGGGCCTGGGCCTGGGCCTGGGCCTGGGCCTGGGCCTGGGCCTGGGCCTGGGCCTGGGCCTGGGCCTGGGCCTGGGCCTGGGCCTGGGCCTGGGCCTGGGCCTGGGCCTGGGCCTGGGCCTGGGCCTGGGCCTGGGCCTGGGCCTGGGCCTGGGCCTGGGCCTGGGCCTGGGCCTGGGCCTGGGCCTGGGCCTGGGCCTGGGCCTGGGCCTGGGCCTGGGCCTGGGCCTGGGCCTGGGCCTGGGCCTGGGCCTGGGCCTGGGCCTGGGCCTGGGCCTGGGCCTGGGCCTGGGCCTGGGCCTGGGCCTGGGCCTGGGCCTGGGCCTGGGCCTGGGCCTGGGCCTGGGCCTGGGCCTGGGCCTGGGCCTGGGCCTGGGCCTGGGCCTGGGCCTGGGCCTGGGCCTGGGCCTGGGCCTGGGCCTGGGCCTGGGCCTGGGCCTGGGCCTGGGCCTGGGCCTGGGCCTGGGCCTGGGCCTGGGCCTGGGCCTGGGCCTGGGCCTGGGCCTGGGCCTGGGCCTGGGCCTGGGCCTGGGCCTGGGCCTGGGCCTGGGCCTGGGCCTGGGCCTGGGCCTGGGCCTGGGCCTGGGCCTGGGCCTGGGCCTGGGCCTGGGCCTGGGCCTGGGCCTGGGCCCTGGGCCTGGGCCTGGGCCTGGGCCTGGGCCTGGGCCTGGGCCTGGGCCTGGGCCTGGGCCTGGGCCTGGGCCTGGGCCTGGGCCTGGGCCTGGGCCTGGGCCTGGGCCTGGGCCTGGGCCTGGGCCTGGGCCTGGGCCTGGGCCTGGGCCTGGGCCTGGGCCTGGGCCTGGGCCTGGGCCTGGGCCTGGGCCTGGGCCTGGGCCTGGGCCTGGGCCTGGGCCTGGGCCTGGGCCTGGGCCTGGGCCTGGGCCTGGGCCTGGGCCTGGGCCTGGGCCTGGGCCTGGGCCTGGGCCTGGGCCTGGGCCTGGGCCTGGGCCTGGGCCTGGGCCTGGGCCTGGGCCTGGGCCTGGGCCTGGGCCTGGGCCTGGGCCTGGGCCTGGGCCTGGGCCTGGGCCTGGGCCTGGGCCTGGGCCTGGGCCTGGGCCTGGGCCTGGGCCTGGGCCTGGGCCTGGGCCTGGGCCTGGGCCTGGGCCTGGGCCTGGGCCTGGGCCTGGGCCTGGGCCTGGGCCTGGGCCTGGGCCTGGGCCTGGGCCTGGGCCTGGGCCTGGGCCTGGGCCTGGGCCTGGGCCTGGGCCTGGGCCTGGGCCTGGGCCTGGGCCTGGGCCTGGGCCTGGGCCTGGGCCTGGGCCTGGGCCTGGGCCTGGGCCTGGGCCTGGGCCTGGGCCTGGGCCTGGGCCTGGGCCTGGGCCTGGGCCTGGGCCTGGGCCTGGGCCTGGGCCTGGGCCTGGGCCTGGGCCTGGGCCTGGGCCTGGGCCTGGGCCTGGGCCTGGGCCTGGGCCTGGGCCTGGGCCTGGGCCTGGGCCTGGGCCTGGGCCTGGGCCTGGGCCTGGGCCTGGGCCTGGGCCTGGGCCTGGGCCTGGGCCTGGGCCTGGGCCTGGGCCTGGGCCTGGGCCTGGGCCTGGGCCTGGGCCTGGGCCTGGGCCTGGGCCTGGGCCTGGGCCTGGGCCTGGGCCTGGGCCTGGGCCTGGGCCTGGGCCTGGGCCTGGGCCTGGGCCTGGGCCTGGGCCTGGGCCTGGGCCTGGGCCTGGGCCTGGGCCTGGGCCTGGGCCTGGGCCTGGGCCTGGGCCTGGGCCTGGGCCTGGGCCTGGGCCTGGGCCTGGGCCTGGGCCTGGGCCTGGGCCTGGGCCTGGGCCTGGGCCTGGGCCTGGGCCTGGGCCTGGGCCTGGGCCTGGGCCTGGGCCTGGGCCTGGGCCTGGGCCTGGGCCTGGGCCTGGGCCTGGGCCTGGGCCTGGGCCTGGGCCTGGGCCTGGGCCTGGGCCTGGGCCTGGGCCTGGGCCTGGGCCTGGGCCTGGGCCTGGGCCTGGGCCTGGGCCTGGGCCTGGGCCTGGGCCTGGGCCTGGGCCTGGGCCTGGGCCTGGGCCTGGGCCTGGGCCTGGGCCTGGGCCTGGGCCTGGGCCTGGGCCTGGGCCTGGGCCTGGGCCTGGGCCTGGGCCTGGGCCTGGGCCTGGGCCTGGGCCTGGGCCTGGGCCTGGGCCTGGGCCTGGGCCTGGGCCTGGGCCTGGGCCTGGGCCTGGGCCTGGGCCTGGGCCTGGGCCTGGGCCTGGGCCTGGGCCTGGGCCTGGGCCTGGGCCTGGGCCTGGGCCTGGGCCTGGGCCTGGGCCTGGGCCTGGGCCTGGGCCTGGGCCTGGGCCTGGGCCTGGGCCTGGGCCTGGGGGCCTGGGCCTGGGGGCCTGGGCCCTGGGCCTGGGCCTGGGCCTGGGCCTGGGCCTGGGCCTGGGCCTGGGCCTGGGCCTGGGCCTGGGCCTGGGCCTGGGCCTGGGCCTGGGCCTGGGCCTGGGCCTGGGCCTGGGCCTGGGCCTGGGCCTGGGCCTGGGCCTGGGCCTGGGCCTGGGCCTGGGCCTGGGCCTGGGCCTGGGCCTGGGCCTGGGCCTGGGCCTGGGCCTGGGCCTGGGCCTGGGCCTGGGCCTGGGCCTGGGCCTGGGCCTGGGCCTGGGCCTGGGCCTGGGCCTGGGCCTGGGCCTGGGCCTGGGCCTGGGCCTGGGCCTGGGCCTGGGCCTGGGCCTGGGCCTGGGCCTGGGCCTGGGCCTGGGCCCTGGGCCTGGGCCTGGGCCTGGGCCTGGGCCTGGGCCTGGGCCTGGGCCTGGGCCTGGGCCTGGGCCTGGCCCTGGGCCTGGGCCTGGGCCTGGGCCTGGGGGCCTGGGCCTGGGCCTGGGCCTGGGCCTGGGCCTGGGCCTGGGCCTGGGCCTGGGCCTGGGCCTGGGCCTGGGCCTGGGCCTGGGCCTGGGCCTGGGCCTGGGCCTGGGCCTGGGCCTGGGCCTGGGCCTGGGCCTGGGCCTGGGCCTGGGCCTGGGCCTGGGCCTGGGCCTGGGCCTGGGCCTGGGCCTGGGCCTGGGCCTGGGCCTGGGCCTGGGCCTGGGCCTGGGCCTGGGCCTGGGCCTGGGCCTGGGCCTGGGCCTGGGCCTGGGCCTGGGCCTGGGCCTGGGCCTGGGCCTGGGCCTGGGCCTGGGCCTGGGCCTGGGCCTGGGCCTGGGCCTGGGCCTGGGCCTGGGCCTGGGCCTGGGCCTGGGCCTGGGCCTGGGCCTGGGCCTGGGCCTGGGCCTGGGCCTGGGCCTGGGCCCTGGGCCTGGGCCCTGGGCCCTGGGCCTGGGCCCTGGGCCTGGGCCTGGGCCTGGGCCTGGGCCTGGGCCTGGGCCTGGGCCTGGGCCTGGGCCTGGGCCTGGGCCTGGGCCTGGGCCCTGGGCCTGGGCCTGGGCCTGGGCCTGGGCCTGGGCCTGGGCCTGGGCCTGGGCCTGGGCCTGGGCCTGGGCCTGGGCCTGGGCCTGGGCCTGGGCCTGGGCCTGGGCCTGGGCCTGGGCCTGGGCCTGGGCCTGGGCCTGGGCCTGGGCCTGGGCCTGGGCCTGGGCCTGGGCCTGGGCCTGGGCCTGGGCCTGGGCCTGGGCCTGGGCCTGGGCCTGGGCCTGGGCCTGGGCCTGGGCCTGGGCCTGGGCCTGGGCCTGGGCCTGGGCCTGGGCCTGGGCCTGGGCCTGGGCCTGGGCCTGGGCCTGGGCCTGGGCCTGGGCCTGGGCCTGGGCCTGGGCCTGGGCCTGGGCCTGGGCCTGGGCCTGGGCCTGGGCCTGGGCCTGGGCCTGGGCCCTGGGCCTGGGCCTGGGCCTGGGCCTGGGCCTGGGCCTGGGCCTGGGCCTGGGGGCCTGGGCCTGGGCCTGGGCCTGGGCCTGGGCCTGGGCCTGGGCCCTGGGCCTGGGCCTGGGCCTGGGCCTGGGCCTGGGCCTGAGGGGCCTGGGCCTGGGCCTGGGCCTGGGCCTGGGCCTGGGCCTGGGCCTGGGCCTGGGCCTGGGCCTGGGGGGGCCTGGGCCTGGGCCTGGGCCTGGGCCTGGGCCTGGGCCTGGGCCTGGGCCTGGGCCTGGGCCTGGGCCTGGGCCTGGGCCTGGGCCTGGGCCTGGGCCTGGGCCTGGGCCTGGGCCTGGGCCTGGGCCTGGGCCTGGGCCTGGGCCTGGGCCTGGGCCTGGGCCTGGGCCTGGGGGCCTGGGGGCCTGGGCCTGCCTGGGCCTGGGCCTGGGCCCTGGGCCTGGGCCTGGGCCTGGGCCTGGGCCTGGGCCTGGGCCTGGGCCTGGGCCTGGGCCTGGGCCTGGGCCTGGGCCTGGGCCTGGGCCTGGGCCTGGGCCTGGGCCTGGGCCTGGGCCTGGGCCTGGGCCTGGGCCTGGGCCTGGGCCTGGGCCTGGGCCTAGGGGCCTGGGCCTGGGCCTGGGCCTGGGCCTGGCCTAGGCCTGGGCCTGGGCCTGGGCCTGGGCCTGGGCCTGGGCCTGGGCCTGGGCCCTGGGCCTGGGCCTGGGCCTGGGCCTGGGCCTAGGCCTGGGCCTGGGCCTGGGCCTGGGCCTGGGCCTGGCCTGGGCCTGGGCCTGGGCCTGGGCCTGGGCCTGGGCCTGGGCCTGGGCCTGGGCCTGGGCCTGGGCCTGGGCCTGGGCCTGGGCCTGGGCCTGGGCCTGGGCCTGGGCCTGGGCCTGGGCCTGGGCCTGGGCCTGGGCCTGGGCCTGGGCCTGGGCCTGGGCCTGGGCCTGGGCCTGGGCCCTGGGCCCTAAACCCTAAGCCTAAAGGCCTAAACCCTAAACCCTAAAGCCCTAAACCCTAAACCCTAAACCCTAAACCCTAAACCCTAAACCCTAAACCCTAAACCCTAAGGCCGGGCCTAAACCCTAAACCCTAAACCTAAACCCTAAACCCTAAACCCTAAACCCTAAACCCTAAACCCTAAACCCTAAACCCTAAACCCTAAACCCTAAACCCTAAACCCCCGGACCCTAAACCCTAAACCCTAGACCCTAGACCCTAACCCTAAACCCTAGACCCTGGACCCTAGACCCTAGACCCTAGACCCCTAAGACCCTAGACCCTAGACCTAGACCCTAACCCTAGACCCTAGACCCTGACCCTAGACCCTAGACCCTAGACCCTAAACCTAGACCCTAGACCCTAGACCCTAGACCTAAAACCCTAGACCCTAAAACCCTAGACCCTAGACCCTAGACCCTAGACCCTACACCCTAGACCCTACACCCTAGACCCTATACCCTACACCACTAGACCCTAAACCCTAGACCCTAAACCCTAAACCCTGTGATATGTAAGACTTGTGTACTCCCACTACAAAAAAAAATTAAGGAAATTGTTACTTTGAGTTATACGAAAGATAATTAATATTTGATATTCTAAATATTTTATGGATCATGAGAAGAAAACATGAGCATTGTTTTGATATTCTTAAGGTGTCTCTAATACTATGAGATTTGATTTTTTCTATTGATACTAGTTGGTAATTAAGGTGTCATTAAGTGCACGGAATGAATAAACACTATTCAATTAAGTGAGATTCAAAGGGGTGGTTAACATTATTATATGGTAATTCTATGTTGTCACAATGTTGTGGTTGTTGATGGATAAAAGAAAGAAATTTTAAAGGTTTGATTGAGGATTCGTGAATGGGGTTGAAGGAGAATTATGGATTGCATTACTCATATTGATAATATTTTTGGGTGAATCATATGTATTAGGGATTTGACATAGAATGAAGCTATTGAGTGACTACTAGAGATAGCTAAATTGAGATATCACATAAGTTGATGCTGATCTAATTGAGCATTGCTAGCTGTAGGTTTCTGTATATATATTTCAAGTCTATGGTTTGAATTGGCAAGTTTTTGTCCCGTGTATAATAAAATATAGAGCAATTTAACAAATTGTTAGTGAAAAAATTAAATATAGAGAAAGAAATAATCTCATGTATAATCTTTATTGCCAACGTCGATTTGGATGTAATTTTATCCAATGAAGACCTTATTGGAAATTTAAAATCCTCCTACCGGATAAGATCGACCAATGAAGTGACATTCACGGACTATCGTCATGGATGGTTTGTGGTATTTATAATTTTTTGCTTAAACCCTATTCGCACATGACGTGGCACCATAATCCAAACAATTAACTTAATATGACAAAATTAACATCAAGACCGGAAAGAGCTCCTGAGTGAATTGCTGCTAAGGCTGTTTTTTTTTTTTTTTTTTTTTTTTTGGGTCTAAAACTAAATCTATGTTGATGAGCATTAAAATGCAAGTAGATTTACTTTGCAGAGTCTTTTGTATCTCTACCTGATTCATATATTGTTGCTCATCTAATGGAAGATTCCACGTGTAGTTTAAGTGACGCTTCTTTCACGTGACTTGAAATCTAAGGAATATTTGTTATTTTACTGATTTGATCACGCTATAAGACAATTATTTTTCTGGCTAGCTTTAAGGGTTACGGAAGAGGGACTTTTATCCTTGAATATCTTAATGTCAGAAACCAATTTTCAAGAACAGAGACTTCAGAGACATTCCTTCGCAAGAAACAGGCTAAGTGTCAAGAATTCTGCGTCGAGAATGGCACCCACGTCTGGCCTTTAGAGCCTCATTGATGCACAGCAGGATCTGAAGTTCCATAATTGTCATGATCATACGGAGCTTGGTTTTTATAGTCCCGGAAGAATGTCACAAATTATACGCCAAACGATGCCATATATTGCAGCTATGAAGAGCACTGTAATACGGATAATTGGAATTGTCAGATGAACCAAGCATCAAGCATCAAACCTCCTCAAGCATGGAAGAAAACTCTGATGCCAAAGCTATACGGCCTTGATACTCAACTAAAAGCAGATAGCCCTATGCTGGCTTCATATGCACGGTCCCTCATGGCAAGTATGGTGCTCTGCAACTCATCTTCCAAGGAGAAAACAGATGACGTAATACTCGAACAAAAGGATGTGACTAATTTCAGCACAAGGAAACACACAAAACCTAAGCTGACTTTGCTTTGAGAGAGGCAATGCAAAGCTCGTTAGTGGCAGAAAATAAATGGTTGGAAGCAGCTTCCATGCAGCTTTGTGCAAGTTTCCATTCTTGTTCAATACCTGAGCAAGAAAGATGGAAAATATTGTCCTTCACAATGTAATTATAGTTCAAAATGCACGGCTATTGCAGAAAAGCGACAGTCATGTAAATGTGAAAGAATGATAAGTAACATCCATTCTTGTCAAGTCGCTTAAGTTTGCTTGTTGCCATGCTCTGTAATCATTGCTTGTTGTCAATGGATGTTCTCCTCCTGGTACCCAGAAAATGCCATCTCTTGACGCTTCCAATTCCAGTATAGACATGCAAATCCTGATTATTTCAGATGCTTTCTCCCTTGCATCCCACCACAATTGCAATCTCCTAGTTAAATGCTCATGGAACTCAGGAGGAATTTTTGACATTATCCTGGAACTATTTCCAGCAAGACCAGATGAAGTTCTTTCAACAGCTCGCGAGCCCTCAATTGGCCGAGCTATTCTGGTTGCAGCAGATTGCTTTACTTCCACATTCTGTCTGTTGAGATTTACAATAATTTATTGCAGGTTGTCTCCACTGAATAGCAATTTATGCAATGTCATCTGCCTATTATGTGAAGGTGTCAATAGAGCGTCATGCATCCATTCCATCTGAACAATCTCTAAGCACTCCTTTACATTCTCTTTGAACTCATTTACCTGCCTTTTCATTAGGGATGCTGCCGACCTTGCAGCAGCAAGCAGTTTCATGTGCATTGCAGTATTCTTCAAGCATAAGCTGGAAAATTTTAACGGCCTGAAGGTCTTTGTGCAACTGCTCAAAGACTAATTCCTTCCTTGAACCATTCAATTGCTTTGAATGGTAATTCATTTCTGTGACAATGCCATATATAGACAGTTTACGATCTTTCAGGTAATGACCAATATGTTTCCTCACAGCATTGACAAGCTGGTCAAAACCTAACTTTTGGTCCATAGGCAAAGCCACCTCATGTATGCATACATCAAGAAACGAATCCAGAACACATAATTTCAAAAAAAAAAACCTTTTTTTTTCCCCAATAACCACCAAACTTTCGGACCTTCTTGCCCAGAACTTATACAATCTGCTAAATTGGGAGCCCTGATGCCTGCATGCAAAGCAGAAGCACAAATCGAAGATGCAACTTTGTCCAGTGATTCTAATTCAATGGAAGGTTTAATTAATGTGGACAAGAGTGCTTTGCCTCTTAAAGCATGCCAGTCTATTTACCCTTAGCATTCATTAAGGACTGAAAATAATGTTGGCAAGAACTCAAGTTGGTCAAGTTGTGCCCTACAAGATCTTCTCGAGGTGCTAATTCTTCAGCCTCTTCCCAGGAGAGATGATCCCTCCACTTAAGAGACGCTCCTTCAACAGCCAACTGCCGCTCAGTGGTGAGGGCTACCTTAACAAAGTAATTCCGTTCAAGTTCAATGATAGTTCCCTGCTCTTTTTCAACTTCCAATAGCTGCTCGAGTGCAGTGTCAATAGTGCCACGAAGTTGTGAGACAAATCCAAGTAAATCTGCCAACTCTGAATTGAATGTAAGAGCATTCCTGATTACATCGGCTTAAACAACATCAGACAATTGATCAACCAAGCTTTTACAGGAAACAACATTGCTTTTGAAAATGGATGACCAGTTTTCTTCAGAAAAAAGTCCCCGACTTTCCATGCTCGGGTCACTGCAAGGAACATCCCAGTCAGCATATTGCCGTAGATCATTCACAGATTCACTAACGATCTAGCATTCCTCTACTAGCTCTTCGAGTTAACCAACAAAGATGAGGAATCATCCGAGACCTATTGCCATTCCCTTTCCCACTGACAACAGCCATGTCAACAATCCCGTTTTTCACTCATTATAAATAGAGACAATTAAGTTTTACAGAAAAAAAGGCCTTTTCTTTTTCCTGTGTTAATTGACTGTGACACCTCGCCTTGTTTGTGTCCTCATATTTAGATTGACCAGGATAAAACAGTGATTTTAAATCATCTTTCTTTTCTATGACGAAACATTGCATGTCTTTAATGAAGCTAGAGAGACGACTGTTCTAGCTTTAGATTCAACCTCAGAGCCACCAGCGTTCACTATCTCAGAACACTCATCTTCAACTTTCCCTATCTCAAAGGCATGCTTACTGACTTTTAGAAACAGGTTGTCACGAGTATGTTTGACCGAATCACGAGAATCACTTAGTAGCTTAGATATCAATTATGCAGCCTGACTTTGGGAATTGGAAATGACATCAGATGCAAAATTTGCGCCCAGTGATATAGCATGCTGGCCATGAGGTAATTTAGAGGAAAAATTCTCTGCTAGTGCGTTGTACTTATGTCAGGTCTGGAACAACAGTAAGTGGAACCCCGGCCCCCAGGTCTGCTGCTGAAAGGGACAAAGCTTATCCCAGAATACTTAGATTTCTCCAGGCACTAATTTCTGGTATCAGATGGCCCCTAAGAGCATCAGTGATCCTTCCATGTTGCTCGATCCAGTCGGTTGCCTCTTGAGCTTTTTCAACTACCAAAACTCTTACTTGAGAAAAGTCACGAGCCTGAATTTCAAAAGAAGCACCTACTTTTTCTCCGCACTACAAGTTGCTTCAGCAACAATTGACTTTGCAGATGTCTAAATTATTTTAAATAAAAAGCTCACTCAAATCAATGAACTTGTAATCCTATCATATAAGTGAGAAATAACATCAAATCAATTAAAGCATTATCTCAACTATGATTCGGCTAAATTAAGTTTAAACGTTAACAAAATAAATTTCACATGTCAACAAATTACTCGCCTAAAGTGATTATTTAAAGCTATTCGCAACGCAAAGTTCGAGCTTGAAACTTTAAAATTTCGCTCCAACCAAACCTTTTCTTCAAATCAACGCTTCTCAAACCCCACAGCTCTACAATGCCATAATTCATAATTTTCATAAAATTCTACAGCTTAAAAACTCTGTCGCGACCTAATTTTTCGGGTGCACCACCTAAAACTAGGTTAATGGACTACTAAGTCTTTAAACTTAGCTCGGACTCTCCCAAGCCCATACCAATTCGCGACTTAAGGTTCAAATATGCAAATGATTATTTTCTAGGAGTCGCCACTAATCGGTTTAGGGTAGGTCGATTAGACACCTAAGTAAAATAATGGGAGAGTTATTTTACTCCTACGAACCGAGAGACTAAGGGTACGGGGACTTGGTTACACTATACTATCCTAGTGCCCTTTCGGTACCATTTCTTTTTTTAATTTTCAAAAAAATGTTTTTTTTGCAAGCAGCTTGGATTGATTTTAACCTAAATTCCTATTATGCAAATGAGTGACCACATGGGTGCTCAACCATTATTAATCAATCAAAAGACGTCCATTAAAAGAAATAAACACACAAAGCATTTTTTTATTTTCTTTTATCTTGAAATCGAAACGTGTATTTTAACCTCACGATCTAACAAGCAAATTCTAATAAACCTAACATGCGAACTTAATTTTGATTTTTACTTTTTTTTTTTAATGAATATCGTGCGATGCATGTTAATAATCTAATATGACATGGCAACATGACCTAAATTATATGACATGAAGAAATGCAATAATTAACTAAAATGGCCTAATTCTAATGACGGACCATTTCTAACTCAATGAACCTAATAACAAATTAAATGACGTGCTTTTGATATCTCTATTCTTAAAAATGCAACCTATTCTAAAAAATGAGTCTAACTTATGCAGCGACAATTTAATTTTTCATTTTTTATGAAATTCGAAATTTAATAAAAAATGCAAAAATGATCTAGCTAGATTAAGATTCTATCTAATTTAAACTAAAGATTAAATTACCATAATTTAAACTAAGACACTATCTTAATCTAAAATGCAATTTATCTAATATGCAATAACATGTGGAGCATGCCCTAATTTTACATGACATATGCATGATATTTTTTATTTTATGTTTTTATAAAATTCGAAATTTAAAATTGCCACGTAATTAAACATGCAACTTAAATTAAACAAAAACTAAAATCCTAAATGAATGCATTTTTTGTTTTATATTTTTTTTAAATTTGAAATAAAATCTATATTCTAGACATGCAAAATAACAAGAAATATTCTAAAACAAACTGAATCCTAATTCAAATATTTTTTTTTATTTTTCTTAGTGATTTTCTAAAACAAGCAATTATCAACTAAATCTTAAATTTAAACAAACAAGATATTCAACAAATAAAGGATTAAAATAAACGAAAAAATAACCTGTTATCTCACGAGGTCAAATTAACAATTATCTAACCATAAACATCACACCAAAAGATTCAAAATAATTAAAATTTAATCCAAAATCTTACGGATCAAATTAATAATCATATTGATTTAGCAATTAAAATACAATTAACAAACCCCAATAATTAAGATAATTAAAAAAATGACCCGACATCTTACGGGTCAAATTAATAATTACAATAATCTTAGGGAAAACCCTAGGGATAATGCCTACAATATCCATAACCTAAAAGTCACCTCACAATATTCAAACTTAAACAATAATAATAAAACTAACTTAAACAATAATAATAAAACTACCTAAAAGTAAAGTAAAATAATATAAAATAAGGAAAAAAAAAATAAACAACCTAAGGAAATAGAGGGCGACGGGTTCGTCGGTGCCGCCCGGGGCTTGGGTCGCCGGAGTTCGGGGTTCCGGCGAGGTGGCTCAGCAGCGGCGGTGAGGGGCGTCGCGGGCGGAGCGGCTGCAAGCAGCGGATCGCGAATCACCGGCGTAAGGCGGAGCACGGGCGGCGCGACGGTCCGGATCTGGAGCGGAGGGCGTTCGGATCGCGGCTGGCGAGCGGCCGGGTCGCGAGCGGGGCGGATCTGCGTTGTGGTGGTCCGCGGTGGTGCGGCAAGAGCGCGAGGCGGGGTGGTGGTCCGGCGGTAGATCTAGGTCGCGGATTCTGGGCGTCGGGCGGCGCGCGATGCGGGTGCCGGCGCGGCGGGCGAGCAACGTGGGCGCGACGATCGGCGGCTACGCGGGGAATCGGCGGCTAGATCGGCGGTGATGCCGCTCGGGTCGCCGGTGGCTCGATGGGTGGCGAGCCGGTGACTCCCTCGGACGGGTGCGCGGGGCAGATCGGCGCTCGGGCGGTTGCGGATGACCGGCGGGACGGCGGTGGGGCGGCTCGATTTGGGCTTGGGATGTCGAGGCGCGGCGCTTGGGCTCCGACGATGCTGCGAGCGTCGGTGATGGTGGCGACGGCGGAGCGGCGAGCGGCGGGCCTCGGGCGGTGAAGGTGCACCGGAGAAGAAGCACAGTAAATCTCCTTTTACTGTGTCTTCTTTTCCTCTCCTTCACGTCACTTTCACCTTCACCTTTTTTACTTTTCCCTTTTGCTTTTTTTTTGGCTTTTTTTTTTTCACTGACGGACAAAGAAAAAAACCCCCCTAACCCTGACCGTACGCGACTCTTTTATACACCAAAAAAATGTATCTTCGTGGTATATTTCTTTGCCAATTTCGCTCGTGTAAAATTTCATTGAATATATCATTTCACTCTGCGCAATATTTTTTTGCATATTCGATCAAAAAATTCCCCTTTTGCGCAACAAATGCATCTCTCAGTGTATATTACCTAAATCTATATATATATAATCTTAACAAAATATAAATCTTCCTAAACTATATGCCATGTGATTGTGATTTTTATTTTATTTTTTATTTAGCGAAAAATAACCCCAAAAATTTAGGTGTCAACATTTGCCCCTCTTTAAAGGTGAGCTCGCGAGAGGTTGCCTTCAAAGACAAATTGAGACCTAAATTTTGGTGATGCTCATGTAATGAATGATTTTTTGTTGGAACACGAATTCCATTTTTTTAATGCAATTTATATGATGCATGGAAATACTAATGTAAATGATAGATGAACCTACCGAAATAACTTACCTTCGAGGAAGATAGAGTAATTCGAGATAGTGGGTGTTACTTGTCCAGGACCCGTACCATTCTACGGTCGCCTAGAATAGTAACACGACTTTGCGAAGATGCTGCTTTCCTAGGACCCGTACCATTCTACGGTCGCCTTGAGTACGGCAGAAAGGAGCTGCTTTCTCAGGACCCGTACCATTCTACGGTCGCCCAATATGGCAGAAAGGTTTTGTCTAGGACCCGTACCATTCTACGGTCGCCTAAACGGGGATTCATTTTCCAGGACCCGTACCATTCTACGGTCGCCCGAATGAGGAAATATGTCTTTGTCTAGGACCCGTACCATTCTACGGTCGCCTAAACGGGGATTCACTTTCCGGGACCCGTACCATTCTACGGTCGCTTGAATAAGGAATAGATGTTGTCGAGGACCCGTACCATTCTACGGTCGCCTTGACGGAAAATTGATTTTTCGGGACCCGTACCATTCTACGGTCACTGAATGGGAAAATTGCTTTTCCAAGACCCGTACCATTCTACGGTCGCTTTGTTAAAACAAAATAGTGTTGTTTAGGACCCGTACCATTCTACGGTCGCCTAAACGGAGATTCGCTTGGCTAGGACCCGAACCATTCTTCGGCCGCCCGGCCTTGCGGAAATCATCGACCGGGACCCGAACCATTCTTGGTCGCCTTAATCGATTGAATGCGGAGAAAAATCTTTGGGGACGACTCAATTGAGTCGAGTATCGTGCACTTGAGGGGGGATACCGTATAAAGACAAGTATTCAAGGTATGGATAGAGATATACTTACTGGTAACATCTACGATCCTCGGGGATATGTCTCCGCAAAACATGGTCATAGGAGAGGCAACATGCATTTGTAATCACAAGCATGCATTAATCCAAGAGAGATTTATGTGTGATGACTTCTATTAATCATGCATCACCTAATTTCCATTGGGAAAGATTTCAAAAGATTGTTCCAATCTGAACAAATGAGTATCATGGATGTGTCAAGCGAGGGATCTTTCAGTCAGAGAGGACTTTTCACTCCTCCTTACTTAAAGGGCTATTTCATCCCGACCTTTGATGCGGGATCTTGACAATCGCTCTATCTCACCATCATCATGTCAAACAAGGGTCCGAGCAATCTAGCAAGTGGTACGACCTTACCAATCGAGAGGTCTTTAACATGGACCGTAATGCGGGCTTGGTCAACGGCTTAGCAAAGGGGACTCTTTGAGTCAAGGCTATTGGAAAAATGAATGATATTCCGTAACCATCTTAGGGTTTACAAGTCAAGAAACATGCGAAATGAGGTAGAAATTGCCTTACTCGCACTTCTTCGAGCGATGCTTAAAACATGTGAACCCCAACGTTAATTCAAGTGCCCTAATCAGAAGAGACTTTGTAAGGGACGTAACGTAGGCTTGGTTCATGGGTTGAGAAATGAAAGGATCATTAGGCTCAAAAAGTGTTTAAGGGGGTCAAAGTTGGTGATCATCTTGACATTTCCACCACTTTCCTTTTCCCTTTGTCGAATTTTTTTTTTTTTATATCACAACTCCATTGATTGTAACAGCATTTGAGTTTTTTAATATCGCCTTGTTGGGGATACAACTCACTATATCATGAGTTTGATTTTTTTTCTCTTTTCTAGGCATTGGCCTTGCTTTTACCAGGCACACTGCTTTTTTCATGCTCCGTTTTGCACTTACTTTTTGAACTCGCACAACCATCCTTTGTCAGCATTCTAAGCCATGTTACTTGAATGGTTCTTTTTGCCTTGCCCCAGTGTGAGGGATGATCACCAACTGGGTTTAATATGAAATGAATTTATAGGCTCAAGTGGGCTATGCAATGGATGAAAGTGTATGGGATAAAGAAAGAACTGCTCTTCGTCGTCGTAAGGCACTTTAAATTACCGTACAAGTTACACTGTGAAAGCAATACTCGAAGATTGATGCAAGTGCGAGCAATAAGATTTCTACCATTCATTTCAAATTTGTCCCAATGTGGGATGATTCTTGACAGGGATGATTTAAAAAAGAATCTCCATAAGCATATGGGGCTCAAAAAAGGGCTGAGCAATGGATCACCTGTAGTGTTTGAGGTAGAGAAAAGAATGCCTCTCATCACACCGATTGTCGTACCATTGGCAAGATCAACTTTCCTTTGCGGGCATGGAATTTTTCCACACAACTCAGGGATTAGTGTATGAAACAAGGCCTGCCTATCATTCCAAAGTATCCCATTTGACACATCCAATTGATCTCACACAATTCATCAAGGAAGAAAAATGCAAATTTTGCAGCAAATTTGAATAATTCAACTCATTGAAGCAATTTATTCAACATAGAAATGCTTGCAGTTCATGACATGGCAAATTCTATTATGGGTAGTACTTCTTGACAAGCATCGGAATTAACTGGATTGGAAAACTCACGACCATCCATTTACGCCGGGATCAAGGCGTCTCCAAAGTGAGTACCTTATTTACCACATACGAGACCACTTGTAATTCGGAGCGAACTTGCCCCCGGGATCCGGAATTGGATTGGACCATTTTTACACCTTTACATGCTATAAGACCGTCTACGAAACAAAAAGTAGATGGGTCAAAAAGACAAACGAGTAAATCAATTTTTTTGAAAATTTTTTTCTTTTGAAAAGCATTTGGAAAAGCATTTTTTGAAACATTTTGACACGAGAAAAACATGATGAAGCCCAGGCCTCAGAATTCTCCTTGGATTTTTCTTTTCTTTTATCGGTTGGATATCATCACCGGACTGGTTTGATATACCTCATCATGCCCTCAAAATAAAATTTGTAATTTCATTGAAATTCATCAATCGATTACATTTATTGAATGGAAAAATGCAACACTCAAGAATTAAAAGAAAAAGAAAACTGAAAACAATAAAAATTCCCACGCAGGGGAATGTGCAAAAGTAGTAAAAGAGTTACTCTTGTGGGCCAAGGCTCATCTCTTCGGGGGATCTTTCATCAATGGCTTCTATGATGAGGTCATCGAATAAGCTTGCAACTCCTTCCAGCTCATCGTCAAGGTTCTCCGTCTTTAGAGGTGTCGGATCATCCATGCCACCCCATCCATCGGGACTATCTCAAGAGGATCAATGTAGTAGGCGGGAGGAGCTGAATACTTCACCATGTAATCAAACTTGCCACTAGGCTGCCCTGTGGTGTCTATCACTTCCGTTTCATCATGCATCATTCTTGGAGGATCGGGGAATGTCTCATGAATGCTCGAGGGTAGTGGGTTTTGCCTCCTCGCCCTTGGTCAAGTGGCGAGTTCCGCCTTTCTGTCTTCGTCCTTCGAACTTTCCCCACCTCTTCCTGCAGCATGGGGCCTTTGAGGGGCTTCATTGGGACTTCGAGTACCTTGATCATTTCTTCCAAGGCCACTATCAGGAACAAAACCATTCCCATCCATCACCCTTTCCATTATAAGGGCAGCATTTGAAACTCCAGGAATGGGTGATGGTGAGTCTCGAGATGCATGTATGGTGGACATCAACTCAAATGCGTGGTAACTCGATTCGGATTCAATGTCGGTTCCGGGATAGCATTGACCGTACCCTCGTGCTCTGGTAGCGGATTCTTCTGGACGTTCGGCCGAGCAGTTTGAAATGAGAAAGCCTTCGTGTCCAAGAGATTTTGGATCTTGTGCTTGAGGGTGAAACACTCATCAGTTGAATGCCCCGGTTCACCGTTGTGGTATTCACACTTCTTCGTTGGGTCGTAACCTCGAATACTTTCGCGGTTAGGACGTTTCGATTCACTAGAAAGTAAACCTTTCTTTTGGAGAATTGCCAACACCTGGGATGGAGATCCAGGGAGGGGAGTGAATTGCCTTCTATTATTTGCTTGGGCAAATGATTGGAAACCAGCAGTTTGTTGTTGCCTTGGATTCATCTGGATAGCCAGAGCACGTTTGGCACTTTCTTGGCTATAAGCCATGTTCACATCCTCAGCCGCTTCCTTCTCCTTCTTGGCGGTGAATCTTTTACTAGATGGCTCAGTAAACCATCCTTCCCTTATCCCCATTTCGATCTGTTCTCCTACGGGGAATAAGCTGATTGAATCTCTCAACATACGTCGGCCATTCGGTTACGGAACTCGAAGGAAGGGTCTTCACAAACAACTTCATCAGCTCCTTGTTGGTAGGCTCGGGAGTAATTTGAATCGCCGGGTTTCTCCATCTCACAAAGCATATTCTTTAAATGACTCGCTTCTTTTCTTTTCGATCCGCTCCGGGTCTTCTCGGGAAGGTGCGATGTCCATGTTGAACTTGTCTTTGTGTGAGGAACGCGTCGGCCACTTCGTTCCAAGTTTCGAGGAGGTTCACGTTCTTCATCACGTACCGGCTTAGTGCGGGCCCGGTCGGACTTGCATGAAACGATTGGATCATGAGGGGCTCATTTTTGACGTCTTTGGGCCATGCGCACGTGGTACATGCGGGTGAGATTTCAGACATGATGTCTCGTCGTACTTCTCAAACTCCGGCATTTTGAACTTGCTCGGCATTTTGACTTTCTCATAAACCGAGAGGTCGAACGGGAGTGAGCTTTGTGGCTTCTTTGCTTGTTTGTCTCACTTTCTCCTCCAGCTTTGCAACGCGCTCATCCTGATCTGTCTTGGGAATGCTATTAGGTTTGGCCTTTCCAACTAGGACCATGTCATCTTCCAATTCGGGCATTTCGTCATCGCTCATCTGGGCCATGTTTCTCTACTTCGGGGCTACTATCTCAGGGAGAGCGGGTGCAGGATTTGGATTCACCCGAATGGATTGAAGTTGAGCTGTTATAAGCTGCATAGAGGCGGCTAGCTGTTGGAGTTGATCTTCTATGGTGGACATACGATCGCGCATCTCATTCTGGTCGGCCATTTTAGCCCTTGACCTTGTAACAATAGGCGATCGAGGTGGATCCGTTGTCACCTAAGAAAATAGGGATAATGTAAGAACCAACGACAAGATAGGAAACTGGCCCATGACAATGGTCTAAATGTCGATTTTATTGAAAATTCACTTGAAATATAAAGTCAAACTTCCGAATAATGAACTAAGAATTGAAATTCAAGTCCCTAAACATCAAACTAAAAATTGAAAGTATTGAATTGAAAATTGGAATCAAGATCCTTAAACATCAAAAATTCAAAACATCTCATTTTATATGCTCTCGGGATCCTAACGTCTTGCGAAGCTTCTTATTTTCAGCTTCAAGCATTTCCACTTTCCGCTTAAGATGCTCAATTTGTGCTCGCTGAGTAGGCTTCTTGGTCACATCGGGGACCCGGGCGTAAGGCAACGGGAATCCGGTGTTGTTGGATGTAGAATGTCGACGCATGGTGGATCTCCTCCTTGCCTTTCGTCTCTTGGGCACCAAAATCTTCTCTAGATGGCACTCCTTCCATGCAGCAATGATCATCTGGACCTCATTGAAATAATCATAGTCCTTGCGGATGAAACGAACTTGGAACAATTCCGTCTTGAGGGGCGGAGGAACTTCTTGAAGAGCTCTGTCTTGCGACGGGCCACTCTATACGGGTAATAGGAGGTAGCACCGAAAGGCCTAACAACGGAATGGGCCCATCATATTTGTGAGAGAAACGAGCCTCCTCAACATGAAGCCATTTAGTATACCATAGAAATGCCTTGGGCTTAGGATTTTTCAGAAAATTAACCCAACGGGCGTATTGTTTATTCGGGGAGAAACGTTCCAAAACCGCAAATTTTTGTATGGGGTGCCTTAAATCATCAATTTTAAATTGTTTCATAAGGTGCCCAAAACCTTTTATGTGTGAGAAAAACCATATTTGCAAAAGTTCGGGGAGGGCACGCATAGTCTTTTCTTCATTTTGCTTGAAACGGTTCAATGACAAGAATGTTTCGGCTAAAACCATATTGACATAATTTAGGCCGTTGCAAATACGATTAACCACCCATGAAATTGAAGGATTAATGGCATTTCTTCGATAAGGAAAAACAACTAACCCGAAAAATGCTAATATGAAAATCCTAGCTTTTGAAATCATTGATTAATTTGCAAAACATTCTTCCAAAAATGAAAATGGGCATGCAAAACAATTGGCTTTGACGACCTTCCTTACTCTTTCGGTTTCGATTTCTAAAAAGTGTGATAATTCAGAAATAGAATCTATACCGATAGGCGGTCTAACAAGTTCCTTTTCCAAGGGCATTCCAATGGCAATACTATATTCTTCAAGCGTTGGGGTCAGCTCGAACTCACCAAATATGAAGGTGGAAGTTTGCGGACACCAAAAATGAGGGAGTACTTGTATCACACAGAATGAATGTTGATCTCTAATAGTGGAAGAAGTCGGGGGATCCTGGCTTTCACATATCTCTGGCCATCTTGATCTAACTGGTCCAACCACAACTTGAGCTCTTTTTTGGGAGTGGAAATGAATTGTACGTCGGTTTTCCCCATTGCACATAAAACGAAATTGACGACGAAACCTATTGTCATGGGCCGACAGAAATTAAAGTAAAGTAAGTAAATTGCGAAAATTTAGGCAACTTACTTTCACCAGAAATAGATGACAATCACATAGACACACACATGAGACGTGAGGCTCGATTTCTATCTAAATGGCTTAACAAAGTGAGTTAAGAGGGTGATCGACCGTTGCGGTCTCGCATTAACGTGTCGGGTCCCCTTAACTCCAGCTCGATCGAATGGAATGTCCAATAGTCACGCAGTCTCGCGGATATGAACAAAACACATTCGACACCATGAAAAACTTTCGGGGAAGAGAAGGTCAACCTCTACATAGCAGTCTCGCTTTGGAGGGAGTATACTTCTCAACACCATCCTAGAAATCCTATCGCAGCCCAGGTTCGACCGCAGGTTGTGTGTGCAAAGAGTGTAGTGCTAAGACAACAAAGCATGCACAACAGTTTAAATGCAAACAACACTTCTAATTTGGAAAAATAAATCATTCATCCCACACTCCAACCCGCAACACAAATGTTAGCAAAGACTACTCCCCTTATACCTCCTATCGCAAGAACATTTAACACCTTAGAAATGTTAGGGATGTACACAGGATCCTCGTTTGCAAAACAAAAACATTTTTTTTTAAAAGAAAAATTGGCCTAAGTCCACTAAGTGTTTTAACACAAGTCCCCAGCGGAGTCGCCAAGCTGTCGCGACCTAATTTTTGGGTGCACCACCTAAAACTAGGTTAATGGACTACTAAGTCTTTAAACTTAGCTCGGACTCTCCCAAGCCCATACCAATTCGCGACTTAAGGTTCAAATATGCAAATGATTATTTTCTAGGAGTCGCCACTAATCGGTTTAGGGTAGGTCGATTAGACACCTAAGTAAAATAATGGGAGAGTTATTTTACTCCTACGAACCAGAGACTAAGGGTACGGGGACTTGGTTACACTATACTATCCTAGTGCCCTTTCGGTACCATTTCTTTTTTTAATTTTCAAAAAAATGTTTTTTTTTGCAAGCAGCTTGGATTGATTTTAACCTAAATTCCTATTATGCAAATGAGTGACCACATGGGTGCTCAACCATTATTAATCAATCAAAAGACGTCCATTAAAAGAAATAAACACACAAAGCATTTTTTTATTTTCTTTTATCTTGAAATCGAAACGTGTATTTTAACCTCACGATCTAACAAGCAAATTCTAATAAACCTAACATGCGAACTTAATTTTGATTTTTACTTTTTTTTTAATGAATATCGTGCGATGCATGTTAATAATCTAATATGACATGGCAACATGACCTAAATTATATGACATGAAGAAATGCAATAATTAACTAAAATGGCCTAATTCTAATGACGGACCATTTCTAACTCAATGAACCTAATAACAAATTAAATGACGTGCTTTTGATATCTCTATTCTTAAAAATGCAACCTATTCTAAAAAATGAGTCTAACTTATGCAGCGACGAATTTAATTTTTCATTTTTTATGAAATTCGAAATTTAATAAAAAATGCAAAAATGATCTAGCTAGATTAAGATTCTATCTAATTTAAACTAAAGATTAAATTACCATAATTTAAACTAAGACACTATCTTAATCTAAAATGCAATTTATCTAATATGCAATAACATGTGGAGCATGCCCTAATTTTACATGACATATGCATGATATTTTTTATTTTATGTTTTTATAAAATTCGAAATTTAAAATTGCCACGTAATTAAACATGCAACTTAAATTAAACAAAAACTAAAATCCTAAATGAATGCATTTTTTGTTTTATATTTTTTTTAAATTTGAAATAAAATCTATATTCTAGACATGCAAAATAACAAGAAATATTCTAAAACAAACTGAATCCTAATTCAAATATTTTTTTTATTTTTCTTAGTGATTTTCTAAAACAAGCAATTATCAACTAAATCTTAAATTTAAACAAACAAGATATTCAACAAATAAAGGATTAAAATAAACGAAAAAATAACCTGTTATCTCACAGGTCAAATTAACAATTATCTAACCATAAACATCACACCAAAAGATTCAAAATAATTAAAATTTAATCCAAAATCTTACGGATCAAATTAATAATCATATTGATTTAGCAATTAAAATACAATTAACAAACCCCAATAATTAAGATAATTAAAAAAATGACCCGACATCTTACGGGTCAAATTAATAATTACAATAATCTTAGGGAAAACCCTAGGGATAATGCCTACAATATCCATAACCTAAAAGTCACCTCACAATATTCAAACTTAAACAATAATAATAAAACTAACTTAAACAATAATAATAAAACTACCTAAAAGTAAAGTAAAATAATATAAAATAAGGAAAAAAAAAAAATAAACAACCTAAGGAAATAGAGGGCGCGAGGTTCGTCGGTGCCGCCCGGGGCTTGGGTCGCCGGAGTTCGGGGTTCCGGCGAGGTGGCTCAGCAGCCGGCGGTGAGGGGCGTCCGGCGGAGCGGGCGCGCAAGCAGCGGATCGCGAATCACCGGCGTAAGGCGGAGCACGGCGGCGCGACGGTCCGGATCGGAGCGGAGGGCGTTCGGATCGCGGCCGGCGAGCGGCCGGGTCGCGACGGCGGGGGCGATCTCCGCGTTGTGGTGGTCCGCGAAGTGGTGCGGCAAGAGCGGCGAGGCGGGGGTGGTGGTCCGGCGGTAGATCTAGGTCGCGGATTCTGTGGCGTCGGGCGGCGGCGGCGATGCGGGTGCCGGCGCGGCGGGCGAGCAACGTGGGCGCGACGATCGGCGGCTACGCGGGGAATCGGCGGCTAGATCGGCGGTGATGCCGCTCGGGTCGCCGGTGGCTCGATGGGTGGCGAGCCGGTGACTCCTCGGACGGGTGCGAGGGCGGATCGGCGCGGGCGGTTGCGGATGACCGGCGGGACGGCGGTGGGGCGGCTCGATTTGGGCTTGGGATGTCGAGGCGCGGCGCTTGGGCTCCGACGATCCGCGAGCGTCGGTGATGGCAGGGCGACGGCGGAGCGGCGAGCGGCGGGCCTCGGGCGGTGAAGGTGCACCGGAGAAGAAGCACAGTAAATCTCCTTTTACTGTGTCTTCTTTTCCTCTCCTTCACGTCACTTTCACCTTCACCTTTTTTACTTTTCCCTTTTGCTTTTTTTTTGGCTTTTTTTTTCACTGACAGACAAAGAAAAAAACCCCCCTAACCCTGACCGTACGCGACTCTTTTATACAACAAAAAAATGTATCTTCGTGGTATATTTCTTTGCCAATTTCGCTCGTGTAAAATTTCATTGAATATATCATTTCACTCTGCGCAATATTTTTTGCATATTCGATCAAAAAATTCCCCTTTTGCGCAACAAATGCATCTCTCAGTGTATATTACCTAAATCTATATATATATATATATATATAATCTTAACAAAATATAAATCTTCCTAAACTATATGCCATGTGATTATGATTTTTATTTTATTTTTTATTTAGCGAAAAATAACCCCAAAAATTTAGGTGTCAACAAACTCCAAATTGGTCTTCACATTTCCATTTTCACACAACTTTGATTTCGAACTTTAATTTCGAAAAATACTTTGATTAGACGAATAAATGGCGTAAGTCGTTATCAAGTGTTGCGATACATACTTCATTTGACATGGCGAAGCCTTCATGTCATGTACGCGCAAACCCCCCCCTTCTCTTTTTCTCCTTCATTTCTTCTTCTCTTCTTTCTATATTCTTCTATCACTTTTTCTCGGTTCGTGCGTTCGCTGCTCTTCCTTTTGTATAAGTTGAAGTCCACTTTTTCTCTTGCGAGTCCCACCTCTAACTCAAATATTACATGATCATTGTCTGCAACAAGGGAGGAGCCTAAAGGAGAATGGGAGAGACGGCGGTCAATGACCATGAAGTTGGACTCCTTGCCAAAGTGGAGATTTGTTAATTACAACTCGAAATTAATTCAAATTGATTTGGAATTATGCACAAACTCATAACTGGGGACACTCGGGGTGTTTGCGAGAGAGGACATGATGATAGAAGCGGGCGATTGGATATGAGAGGAAAGGCCCGCCTGGCACCTAGACCAACCTGGCCACCAGGCAAGCACCGAGCCCCGGCTACCAGATAAAGCAGGCAGGGCTCTCGGACTGCGCCCAATAAATGTTATGTTTTCCAGCATAGTTGCCGGCAGGCCTATTTTGGCAGGCGCTCGGCCCGAAGCAGCTAGGATTCGGGCTTGTTAAAAAACCTTATTTTCAAAGGCTATTTAAGATCAGAAATTTATGAAATGCTTAGAGAGCTTTTGAGAGCCGCTTGCCCAGATAGTTGAAAGCACGAGAAAACTTCATTTTTTTTTATCGATTCTTGTGGGGCAGGTGTTACCTAAGATTGGTTGGAAACACTGGAATGTAATCTTCATTTTACCGATTATAGTTGAACAACCTCGTGAATCTCTTTCTAGAGAGTTGGTACATTACCTGATCACGTTTACATTTTATATCTGTAACTTATTTCTTGCTTGAATTGTTTCGTCAATTCACCTTCCGCATTAGTTGTAACATGTATAATGAAAAAAGAATGAACTTTGTCATAAGTGACAAAAAGGAAAGGAAAAGTTGGTTTTGGACACAGCAAGAAAACGTACAGTGGGCTTAAGGAAAAACGGGGTGAGAAAAAAAAAACTGCTCTTGAAGGAATCAATCTCGAGATAATTTGGTGACGGAGAGTTCGACACCGTGTTCAGGTTCAATAACCAACCTAAGAGCAGGGGAGTGGACGTAGTCGGGAGAGAGGGTGAGGGAGAAGTTGGAGAGAAGCTGGGCAATGAGAATCTTGAGCTCCACCATAGCCAGGTTCTGCCCGAGGCACACGCGAGGTCCCACTCCGAAGGGCATGTACAAGTGCGGCAGTTTGCAAGCTCCCGTGATCCCGTCGGCGAATCTGCCCGGGTTGAAGGAGTAAGAGTCTGGTCCCCATATCTCAGGGTCCGTGTGCAACGTCAACACCATCGTCCACAAGTTAACCCCCTCCGGCACTTTCAGGTCCCCAAACTTCATATCCGTTAAGGCCTCCCTCGACACCACTGGCACGGGGGAGTATAGCCGCAGCGACTCATTTATCACCATTGTGAGCTGCACCCAGGACAGAAAGGTTTTACACATGCCGATGATTATGAAATCGAAACGTTATATTATGTGCACTCTGTCTTAAAGGTATGGGGAAGGCGCACCAGTTTCATCTTACGGATCATATCGGCATCAGGAAGACGGTCCCCACAAACTTCAAGAACCTCGGCACGCACACGATTTTGCCACTCTTGACTGGAAGCCAACAGCATGAGGCACCATGTCGCAGAGACGGCAGTCGTCTCGTACCCAGCCAAGTAAATGTTTTTGCAGTTGTCGACAATGAAGCGGTACATGGCCTCCTGGCTCAAGTCGCTGTTTTTGGCACCCTCGAGAACCATCTGCAGAAGGTCCTTCTCATATGCAGCTTCCATCCTCTCCTTCACCACCTGCAGTATCAAACTGCGGACCTCCTTCTCCAGTGCCCAGGCTTCTCTGTTACTCTTGGTGGGGAGGTATCTGCGTCATTGCATAAACAGAATTGATTAAAGCAGCTAAGCGACAGTGGATTTTCCTTTTTCCCTTTCTTTTCAAGGGGGTGGTATGGAAGGGGAGGCTTAATTGGAGGTTTTTCGGGAGAAAGAGAGATTTAACTTCGCACCTCATGCCAGGAATCCCAGTGGAAAGAACTTTCTTGGACATGGCCTCTTGGAGAGCCCTCAACTTGTGGAAGATCTCCTCTCCTTTGGCAAAATTGCTGCCAAAGCAGGCCCTGGAGATGACATCTCCGGAGAAACTTCTCATGTGCTGATCGATGTTAATATTGGCTACTCCACCGGCTGCGTCCACTTTGTTCTTCCAGGACTTCAACAGTGTCTCTGTGGACTCGTTTATGAGGTTTATCATTCCCTGCGAGCGGGTAAACTCAGAAATGTCACATTGAGGAAAAAAAAAATTGGTGGTGGAAATGGTGATATTGAAAGGCATCATTTAAGATAACATACCTTGACCTTCTCCATATAGAGCCCAGGAGAGAGGATCTTGCGCTGATGAGCCCAGTGGGGGCCGTTGGAAGTTAAGATGCCTTGACCCATCAAGGGACCCCTCTCCTTGAACTGGTATGAGGGCTTACCCAAGTCCAAGGATGTGCAGGTGGTAATCTCCCTCACCACGTCTGGTCGGTTCACATAGATTATCTGTGAGCTCCCCAGCGAGAACGCAAATGTATCTCCTGTGAAAATCATGAGACATCAGCGCATGCCATCAGCCTGATCTTATTGTCCATGTCCGAACCACAAATGATCAATCCAATTCATTTAAGAGAGGGGGAAGGAGAAATGATCTGATTCAGGAGTAGTGAATTACTCCTGTTTTATTAATGAGTGAGAACGTGTCAAATGATATTTAGCGTGAATGTGAGAAGTGATTTCTGGGCGCTGGAGTCATTTTGGTTGAGTCCAATCCTGACCAGCTCCAGAGGAGCTACACAGCGCCCGCATCAGTCATTATCGAAGAACTAACAATAATCCCAAAAAAGAAAGAGCAGACTTTGGTAGGGGCTGCAAGGGTTCAAAAATGGGAACGGGCAGTGAAGGAGTCTTCAACGTCTCCCGCCCTATGCCATGCGGTGTGTCAACCGACATGCTAGGCTTCAAGTTCAGCCTTAAGGTAGAGAAAACATGTCACGGCGATGCACGTGATCATCTAGATCTAACTAGGAAATTTAAGTAGCACCGATCTCTAAGTTTCATAAACTCTCTTATGATTGTACGAAAATCTTGCGTCTAATTTATGTAGTTTGGAGCATGGAAAATCAAAACACTTGAATATTATTTGATTAATTGTGGAAAAGAGATGAAATTTCCAGTTAGGGCAGCCAGGAGGTGAACTACCGTATTGTTTTCTCCACTTGTCAAAGAAGGGGAAGAGGACAGCAGCGCAATCATGGCGGGCAGGGGGCCGGCCGGGCGGAGTCATGGGAACGGAGGAGGAGGAGGAGGAGGATCTCGCCTTTTTTATCTCCATGATGTTGCCGAGCAGGAAGGCGGGGGGCGGTCCATTGATGCCTTGTTTCCTCAGCAAGGACCTCGACTTTTCCGGTTTCACCACCAGCGCGTTGTACAGCCTCAGCAACACTCCTATTACGCCCACCACGGCTATGGATATCAGTGCCTTTGCGTTCGAGTACTGCAGATATTCCATTGCTGATGATCCTCCCTAGTCCTAATGGGAACGTCACTCCGGAGGTCACAGCACCAATTGGGAGGTTGCTAATGGGTTTTGGTCTGATGGATTGGGGGGTTGTGATGCTGTTGCCAGATGCTAGCAGGGCTCAGTTATAACATACAAAGGGTGACGAGGACAACGATGTCATAAGAGATATTGGAAGTTTAACAATTCTGCATTATTACTTGGTCACGCTGACCACAAGGCCATTGAAAGAAAGCAATAATTTAAAGATTGTAGCAGGCCGAGCCGGCCGGTCAAAGTGGAATAAGAAAGTGCAAATTACACTCGCGACCGGCATGGTTAGTCACAGAGTGAGGGTGCGTTTGGTTCTAAGATTTGAAAAGCTTATTGGGAAAATATAAAGCAATTTAGCCTAAAGGGATTTGAAGGAAATGCAAAGAATGTGTGGTAAATTCTGCTTTAAAAAGCAAATTTAAGAAAAATGATGTTCGGTAAAAAATATATTTGCAAAGTCCATTTGGTGATTAATCTAAATATTTTAATTTTTATTTGTTTAAAATTAAAAAAAAATAATGTTTATGACTTTTTTAATTTATATTTGACAACGATGTTAAAGATGATGTGTAAATAATTTTATTAAAATTAAAAAAAAAAATTTGCATGCTTTCTTTTTCAATTACAATAAAAAATACCTTTATTACGATAAGGACAACCGAGCACTCATTTGCTTCGTGGACTTTGGAGATAGACAGCGGAACTCATTACGCTGACGGAGTGGGCTCTTTTTCTTACCTCTCACGTCTCCATTAAGGAGAAGAGAAAAACCAGCGAAAGAAACCCCCGCCGAGAGAATCCCCCTTTCTCTCTCTACCTCTCTTCCCTTTTAATGGCTACCGACGCGCCAGCTGTCGTTGCCGGTCTGCACCCGACCACCCACTCCCGTCGGCTATTTCATCTGCCACTGCACTTGCGTCCTTACTGTAGCAGCGTGAAGGACGAGGAGAGGGGGAAGGGATGAGCGGGAAGATGAGATGGTTGGCCCGCGAGGGGGCAGAGAAAAAGAAGGGAAAGAAGAAGGGGCGCTCCCTTTTTTATTTTAAATTATTTTTTTAAGAAAGTTTAATTAATTTTTTTTTTTTTAAGTTAATACTAATAATGCAAATGTCGTGCAATGCACTTTAATGAAAATATACATGAGGCATTTTATTGAAATATTTACTTTACCTTCTTTTTTTCCTTAAGTTATAATTCGTATTTCATTGCTTCGGTCCAATTTTTTTGTATTAGCGCTTCTTCAACTTCTTTTGATTCTATATTGGAGATTTGTGCCGATGTTTTCATTAGTTCTTTGAATGAAGATCTAGTTTTGATTCATTTACTTATGTCACAAAAAGCTTGCTCTTTCAAATGGCTTGACTCTTATTTCCAATTCTATGATTACTATTGGATTGAATTTAGTGCATTGTGGATAAGGAGTCTCCATTTGTAGTCCTTGCTTTCTTGCAAATTTTGGTAGCCAAGATTTGGTTTTTTTTATAAAGCAAGTGACATTATCCCACTGAACGTGAGATGACAACTCATTTTAAGTCATAAAAATTGTGCTTACTTTTGGAAATTGAAATCACTTGGTGGATATGTATACAAAATTGGTGGATATGTATACTTTGTTTTTTACTTTTTAATTGTCAGTAGTATCTTGTTATTCAACAGTAATAGCATCCTATTTTGGTGATTGATAAAGCATGCAGTCAAAGCACATTGTTGGTAAGTTCAACTAAAGGTTTTAGCTGTGTGAATAATATGTCTCTATGTGCGTGTCATTGATCAAGCAAAGGAACATGGTGTCATTTCCTTTCAGTAACTGTACCTTTCCAATGTGATATTAACTGTAGCTTTTTCTTTTGCTAAAATAACGGTAGGTTCTTACAACTATGAGAAGAAATTTCAAATACTGTATGTATTATTATGCAATTTATTTTGTTAACTAGTGTGAATTAATAGATATTTTTGCATTAAAGCTTTGTTCGTTTCGCGGAAAATATAGTGTTTCCAAAAATTGATTTCTAGGATGTCATTTTTAGGAAAAATAATCATATTTTACAACTGAAATTTAAAAATGAATTCGATAATATTTTCCTCCATTAGGTAAGAAAATATTTTCGTGCATGCACTTATTTTCAATAAATCTTTTTATTTTTGAAAATCAATTTTTCAATTTTTTCTTCTTTCCTTTTTTTTTTTTTTTTTTTGCTTTTCTTCTTTTGCCTTGGCCTGGGCCAGTTGTGAACAATGGCGATGGCTAAGGACCACGCATTGGCAAGCTCAAGCCTTGCCGAATTCAGTGAGCTAGGCGGGCCTTGAGCCTTGCCCGAGGTCACCAAAGGCTTGTGGTGAGTTACGCGAGGCTTAGACCTTTGGTGACCTTGGGTGAGGCTCGAGTCCCGCCCAATTGGCCAAATTTGGCGAGGCCCAAGCTCACCGGCCTTGAGTGAGCTTGGCTTTGCCAAATCAAACGAGGCTCGACCTCACTACAATATGGCGAGCTCAAGCCTCGCCTGCCTATGGCATGACTTGAGGCAGCCTGTGGCTAGTTGCCGACCATCATTGTGGCGACAATCGGTCAAGGAAGAAGAAAAAGATTAAAAACTCAATTTAAAATATATATATGTTCAGTTAAAGAAAGTGAGGCAGAAAAAGTTATGAAAAATGTTTTCCGTTTTCTAAAAAGTGAAAAACATTTTCCCTACTTTTGAATGTGTTTTTTCAGTTAGCGGAAAATATTTTTCTTAACTATTTCATTTTCTATTAAACGAATACCAAAAAATCTCAAAAACGTTTTCTTTGAAATTAATTTCCGTAAAACAAATGGAGCCAAGTATGACAATATTCTTACCAACTGAAATGATGATAGATTAGCAATTTATGCATTTGGTACTTTTCTTTAATAATTTCTTCCACAAGGAAAGTTGTTATGTTTCGTAATGACTTAGTAATAATAGAATTTTCAAGGAAATCACATGTGTTTATAAAAGCAATTCAGCTTTCTTTATTTGTATCGCTTGAATGCCTTTCGGAGGTGTGATAATTTGACGAAAAGCCTTGAACCCAAGCGCAATTAGTGTGAGGGCCTGTTTAGTAACTATTATATTTTTTAGGAATAATGTCTACTCAGAAATAGTTTTTATTTTATTTTATTCCGTGGATAAGTTTTTGAGTATTCGAATACATTTTAGTAATTGTATAAAATTTCTATTCATAAAATAGAATTGCTTTTGCTACGACACTCAATTTTTTTTTTTTTTGACTTAGTTTAATTTTAAATAATTTTCTAGGTGGTCACTGGCTTCGGTCATGGGTGGCAACTGGCGAAATGAGAGTCAGAGACCTCGTTGGCCTTGTAGGAGCCTCGTTGGCTCGAGCCTCACCCAACCACCAACGAGACTCAACCTTGCCTAGCCTTTGCGAGGCTTCGAAGAGGTAACAATTAGAGGAGGATGAAGAAGAAAAGAAAGGGAAAAAAAAATTCATTGATTCTT
This sequence comes from Eucalyptus curtisii, assembly GCA_017140595.1. NCBI lineage: Eukaryota > Viridiplantae > Streptophyta > Magnoliopsida > Myrtales > Myrtaceae > Eucalyptus > Eucalyptus curtisii. The sequence goes on along the minus strand of CM029499.1, from coordinate 37,854,449 downwards.
GAATTGTTTCCGGAAATAACGGACTAAAATTTTTGTACTTATTGACTTTGTTTCAAATCTATTCCCGAGAACAGATCTATCCATGGGAATAGAAAAATTAATTAATGTTAACAAACAGATTTCTCTTCTTTTTTTTTTTTTTTTTGTTCTTGAGAAACAGAAAATATAAAAATAGTCAAGAATTAGCCGGTTACTGAACATGCCATAAATCTAGGTTCCTCCTTATTTTCACGAACAAAATGGCTACTTCACGGTGCTTCTCTCTCTCTACCCAAGATCTTGATAGAATGCTATCAGTCTTGCTCAGCGCTTATTATTGTATAAGAATCTAAATCCTAACACTTAAAAATTTATCTTTCTCAACAACTTCCACACAACCGCAAGATGAAACACCAAAGATCATATTTTCTCAAGTTGGATTTACATTCTTCGAAAAGAAAAAGAACAGAGGTACTTTTAGGCTTAGACAGGGAGAATGGGCTTTATTGTCCAAGTCTCGGAGGTGGAACAGATTATGGAAGAGGGGGAAGAAAATCAAAGCAAAATTACACTTACATGCAATCCCAACGGCTCGAGTGTTAAATCTGACCGTACTGGTTTCATTAAATAATTGATTATATACTTTGTAGCTGGAGGTTTATTTATTTTTTGATGCGGTGTAGCTGGAGCTTTACTACTCATATTATGCTAGCGTTCTTTTAAAACTTATCGAATATCCATTTTTTGTTATCTGAACTTTTTGTCAGTAAGGCATTTTCCCTTTTTATTTAATTATATTTGTTTTTCTCAAGGTATCGCATTGGTTCTATCAATATATTCAATCAAATTCTAAAATATCTTGTTTTTAATATTTTATTATGTTAATTAACTTGTTTTTCTTTATTTTCAGTCTAAGAGAAGTCATCTGCATTGTATTTGACCAAAAATCTCGGTATAGAATTCAGAAACCATGACGTTACTCAACCGCAGGATTAAAGGCTGTAATTTTTTTAAGGACAACGCGCACTTGGGGAGAGAGTCGGAATTAACTACCCCAACAAAATCTAAAATAAGAAAGTAGTGTCTGGTGCTTAGAAAAAATGGAAAGAAGCCAAATTGGATCAGATGAACCGCCGCTGCGAAGAAGCATTCCTCCCGTAGCCGTCGATGGCCCATCATCAGCAGTACGGGACGGCACCGCCTCCCGGGGCGGCGGCCAAATTCAATCTGTCAGGCCTCTCCACCTCACCCTCGCCAAACCTTCTTCTCCGCAAGCGCATGGAAATGGGTTCGGACCCCGACGCGTCCTTCCTTGCGTCATCCGCACTTGGAGGACGCTCTCGGTCCCAGAGCAGTGCCGATGCCCTCCCTTATTCTCCCGCGGACGTCGTCGGTTACTCTTCCTACGCCGGCGGCTTGGGTGCACGCTCCTCCTGGTCTCACTCTTACCTTCACCCCGATGATGTGAGTCCGCTCCTTTCCGGCACCAAGCGCCCCTCTCAAGGTGAGGTTGCCCTAATTGCTAATTCCTTCATTCTTCCGTTCATGCTTTGTGCTTCTCTAGACTGGTAGTCTTCTCCAGGTTATGACTTTGATCCAACCTGCATTGGAGTCTTCCGCGGACTCGTTGCCATTGCCGACTGAAATGTAAAACCCATACCATAAATTGCTATTGCTTCTTCTCTGTGCCTAGATTAGCTTGCTTCTTCCATATTTCGCCTTCTTCGCAGGCTGGATGAATAAGCAACGTCTTTACTAGCTTAGGGAGCCCTCGATGACTTCCAACTGTTTAAACAAACTGATTCTGGCAAAGTTATGTGGTTGAAATTCACCCAGCTTTATAAACGCATCCACTTTATCTACATCGTGTATGCTTCATACTTCTCCTACTCAGGGTTCAGAGCTCAGTCAAACTGATTTGTCTTTTGTATTTGGAAGTCGGTTTGTTACAGTTTGAGGAAGTTAGTTCTACTTAAGATATCCGATACTAGTGCATTTCTCTTTCAGGAAGTTGGCAGCTTAGTGCATACCACTCCTTCTATGGACAATAGAGCATCTTGTACGAGCATGCTTTTGCTACCCAGCTGTTATTTTCACTGTCATACCTATACGGGAAGATATATGATATAATTTCTTAAAACTATTCTATAATTATCAAATAACATATATATATATTCTTCGCTTTCGTGTATATACTTATCTATTATTTATCATAGCGCTCTACCATCAGAATGTTTTGGATGCCCAAAGAGCGATTGGGCAAAGTGAAGCGTGGTATTCCACCAACTTGCTATCCAAGCGCCCTAGATTGGAGAGTGCAAGCAATTTGCCTATTTATCCACAGAGGCCAGGAGAGAAGGATTGTGCTCATTATATGCTTACCAGAACTTGTAAATTTGGACTTAACTGCAAGTTTGACCATCCTATTTGGGTTCCTGAGGGTGGAATCCCAGATTGGAAAGAGGTGATGATTTACTACCATCTTTAATGTCTCTAGTCGCGGTATCATTCATGAAATTAGTAATGTGGTTGAGTAGTCTGCAGTTTCCTATTCATTCTCATGGATTTGTGCTTTAGACTTGGTGGGGGATCATACCGATGGTATAGTCTCAGCAGGACCATGCTTTTGCTGGTATACGTTGTAAAAGTTTCCAGTAGAAGTTTTTCTAAATCTTGGTATATGAAAATGACATTTCATCTTAGAATCGTACTATGTTATGGTCCATCTTGTACTTGTGTGGTATGGCAAGTTGAATTTACATCCCAGCTTTGATTGATATTTCTCTGCAATCCTATATTACCTGCTCTTTATGCCGCTTTATCAGTTTTTCCTTGTGGATGATCTTGCACTTTTGTGTTTCACCGGTCCTCTTTACTTATTGTTGAATTTTGAGTAGACTATGCAACATCTTTCTTTGTTGACTCAATAACAGTCACATTACATCTTTCTGAATGAGTAGTTTTTGAGCTTCTTCTAAGGGTAGGATCAAGTTCTTGTTGCATCTTAATGTCACTTTTTTTATTTATTGGACATGATTCTTATGATTGCACCATCTGTGAGATGGTTTGAAGCAATGTCAGTGGTTAAAGCAAGATCGTTTTGAGTATTGTACTTGTGGCAATTGATCTTTATTGAATGCAGCTCCTGTATTATAAGGTGTCGGCCTGGATCAGTATTAGTGGTCCCCAGCTCTTCTTAGAGGAGCCTTTATGCTATTACTTACACTACCTGAACGGATCTAAGATATTTCCATCTTTCAACCCAACCTCTTATGAATATATACAGATCGCTCATTTTCCATCTGCTCTTTTTGGGCTAAGTTGGCTCCTTTCTTAATGAAAAAGTCAGTGAATTTCCATCTTGATTCTTCTTGTTTTTTGCTTGATTAATTGAAAAGTAGCAATCCACAAACCAGCACTATGTGTTTCACTCCTTCAAATAAAGCTCCAATTTCTAATCTTGGAGTCCTTTTTTTTTTTTTTTTTTTTTTTTAAATGTTTGACACTTATATAGTTTCTTATGCTCTTCAAGTAATCTGGACTAGTTTTCATTAAGTGCTACTCACATCTGCAAATCAGATGGCCCTTTCCCAATAGCATATTAGATAAAAAAAAATTGTCAGCTTATGTGTGACATGTGGAAAATCATTATTGTACGGATGAATCAGAGTACATGTGCACTATATGCAGTTATCATCTATGTTCATTTATCAGTACGATTAGGGTGGATGGTCTCAAACTTTTAATGTGAATCTTGTTTAGGCACCGCTTGTGACAACAGTTGAATCCCTTCCAGAGAGAGCAGGAGAGCCAGATTGTCCTGTAAGTTGTATCCTAACCTAGATTCTAGGGTCGTTTAACTCCATTTTTGCAACTGTGATAACTACTTCATTTTGATTGTTGCAGTTCTTCCTCAAAACCCAAACATGTAAATTTGGTTTGAGGTGCAAGTTTAATCATCCGCGAGATAAAATTATTCCTTTGGTAGGTGATGATTGTATAAGGTTGGCAAAATATGTTTATTGTTACATGGGTTTGTGCGTGTTTACTCTTGGCAACTTAAGCTTTTATTGTAAAGCTGTGAATAAAGAAACTAAATGTTCTCAGGGTACTTTAGATGATACTTTGAACTTACCAGAAAGACCGACTGAGCCTCCATGCGCGGTATGATCTCTCTCTATTTCTCTTACTCGCCTGCACATATTCAGTCTTCTCATAACTGCTGTAATTTACTTTTATTCACTGATTGGTCCTTCTGCAACATGCAAAACTTTGTATAGTTTTACCTGAAGACTGGGAACTGTAAGTTTGGAGCAACCTGCAAATTTCACCACCCAAAGGATATAAAGGTGGCACAGGTACTACAAGATACCGTTGCTGGAGAGTTGAGGGACTCAGTAGCAGAGAATGACAGAATGGTCAGAGAAGTGAAGCTTGTCAAGCCTCTCATCTCTCTTTCTCCTGCTTCATCACATAATACAAAGGGACTTCCTATAAGACCGGTAATGTTAAGCTTCCATGTCCTTTTCTAATTTCTCATCATCAGAATGTTGGTGAGCTGTAAGATTCTTTTATCTTTAAGGATGAATAGATGTTGAAGATTGGGGTGTCAAAGGGTTAGTTCGGATGAACCATCCCAGATAGTTTGGCCTGAACCATTATGAGGAAACTAGTTGGGTTGGTTCCGTTCAGTTGGGATTTCTGACTTCCAACTTTTTAAAGTGATTCTCAAGTAATCTACTGGAAGCCTGGGATAAAAACTCAAAAGAAATAAAATAAACATTGGAACAGCCGTCGAACATTGAGCAGAACAATCAGCTTTAGTTTTTGATGAGACAATGAGGTGAGACATTGAGCAGAACATTGAGCAGAACAATCACCAGATATGTCATCGGCTACCTTTGATCTCATTGGCAGCATCCACTTGTGCTCTCTCTCTCTCTCTCTCTCTCTCTCTCTCTCTCTCGAGCACGTATGCACTCGCCTTGGTCAGATCTCTCTTTCATTGCTGATGGTGATCTCTTCTTCAAAGTCTTTCTGTTGGTGGTCAGTGCTTCGCCAATCCCCATGCATTGGTGTACTATCACTCCCCAGTATTGTGGCAACTATCACTGATGGTGGCAGCAAGAGAGTCACTATTTCGTCTGTGTTATCCTTTCTGGTTTACTTTTTCCAATAGATGGGTACTGGGTCAGATGGGGTTTTAAACGAAAACCGGCACCTACCCATTTATTCTGCTTGTTCACTGATCCAACTCCTAACAAAGCAAAAAATATCGACCAACCTGAACTCATTCTGGGGTCACTCAATTTCTTTTTGAACCCTAAGATAGAGACACAATCAAGTGTATAATTTGTAGTACATCTACTCTCAGGGTCAAAATATCCTTAAACCAACTTTCTGCCATTTCTGTTGAGATGTACAGGCCTTCTTTCCCGAGTGTCTTCCAAAGATTATCACTTTTGTATGTACTACTGCCGACTGTTAGAAATTGTCTCTTGGTTATAACTGTTGGTTGTGTTGATTTTGTTTCATACTTATTGATAACTCATTATGTCTAAGGTTGGTTTCCATCTTTTTCTTTTACTAGGGTGAAGTGGACTGTCCTTTCTACCTTAAAACTGGCAGGTCACTACGCTACTTTCTTGCTCCAGGGATGAGAAGTGTTTCTTTAATTCTGACTAATGTTCTTGTTTTCAAATAGCTGCAAATATGGTGCCACTTGCCGCTACAACCACCCTGAGAGAAATGGTACATTTGTTAGTTGTTACATGTGGTACAAGTTCAAGTGAATCAATTGAAATATTTGTTGTCCGAAGTGAGTTATTAGTTTTAAAGCTGATGTGTTTGTGCAGCTATTGATCTCCATGTTGGCATTGTTCCAATTGTTGGGGCTTCACCAGCCAGAAATCCAAATTTTGCTGCTGGCTCAGCAGCCTCTATCTATCAAGCTGTCGATCCCATATTGTCACAATTGATGGTAAGTGAGAGATTCATTTTCTTTTGAGGGATCTTTTTTCAGTCCAGCCGATCAGCCACTCCTATGTGCGTAAAGGTTCTTTGAAGCCCAAATCTTACATCAATGCTTCAGTTCCTTTATTATTAAATTAGCTGTGGTGGATGTTTATGCTTTTTATGTCATTTTCTTTCACCATGTGTCAGTTTATTATGTTCTTTTAGCATTGCCATTTATGAAATGTTTTATCCCCTATTGCAGCTGGGAGCTGGTCCAGCTATATATCCTCAGCGTCCTGGGCAGATTGAATGTGATGTGAGTTTACATTGGACAAATACATATGTAGACAATTTTGTCTTTTAATTATCAAAAAGTGTGGCAGAATGGTTTTTAATGCTAACTCATCTTAGGGATCAGTATATTCGATCAGACTTACTTTTGCCTTCCTATGTTCCAGCATCACTGTCTCTGTTATAACCCCATGCCTTATCTATGTTCATTTTAAGTGGACACAATTGTCAGCAATCTGTCAATATTTTCTGATTCTGGAGGAACAATGGCGTTTGTTATTTAGGAACCTTTCTGCTTCTCTGCTAGCTTTTGTTGAACTTTCCTTTTGCAGTAGGGTGAACTGTTTCTCCCTTGTTTGGACAAGAATTGTTTCTCATTCAAGATCCTGGAAAAATGACTTCAATTTCATTTTTTTTGAAAGGTGCAATGAGGAGCGAAGGTTTGTATCATTGACTTAGCATGATTAACGATAGCAAACGCTAGGAGGGGTAAAAGAAACCAATAAAGATGAGCTATTCATAGAAGTTATATACTATTAAGTTTCGTACATGATGTAACCTGCTTGCCACATAATGGCCGTAGACCTTCTAAAAAAGATGCGTGTAGGAATCATAACAGATCTTCTCCAGAGAGGCCGCAATTACCACTAGCAAACATATTAATGACAAGGAATGCATTTTGGCCATGCTACTAAAATTTTGACTCACTCTGCAATTTTGACCAAGCTTGGTTGAGGTAAAGTTAGGGGGTGTGAAAGAACAAATGGCGGGGTCTATTATATTTCATTTTTTAGGCCTTAATAAGAAATAATAAATAAAAGGAAGAAAGGAAGGCCAATTAGTTTTGACGAAAGGTCCACACCCAAGTTCCATAGCCTTGGGTGCGCTATCCCAATCATGATTTTCCTACCCCCATATGGAAAGCTCCTTGCATATGTGACTACTTTTTGGTGGTTGATGAACATTTGCTGCAATATTGGGTGGATTTTGGTTAAAAGATTTTGTAATTGAACCTATATGCTTGTAAGTGTTTCATGCAATATGAGACAGTCAAAATGCATGCTCCTGTACTAAATATAAATGGTAGTATGAGTTTCCCTTTCATATCTCGCAGTATTATATGAAGACGGGTGCATGTAAGTTTGGGGAACGATGCAAATTCCATCACCCTATTGATCGGTCAGCTCCTACACAGGCAATGGCAAATCAAAGTCAACAGACTGTTGAGCTTACACTCGCAGGATTACCCAGAAGAAAGGTATGCATAGAATGTATCATCTGAATTTGCTTTTAGTATATGTCAACTAAAGAAAGAAGCTAATTTATGTGCTTCTCTCGCTGGTACATATTTTTGTGGAATATAGTCTTTGTAGTGAATGCTTCAGATTGAGCCAGTAAAATTCGTAGTTGCGGTAGCCCTCCTAATCTGATTCCTTAACCTGTAAAGTTGAAAAGGTAGCACTTCCACTAGCTTTTTAGTTGTGTATAGGCCCTGGTTCCCAAAATAGATTCTTTTTGCATCAGACCTTTGTGTTCAATCTCACATATTGCAACTGGTGTTGCAGTAGGACAAAATTTGAATTTATCTACTCTTACCTTTTTTTCTGTCAAAAGGCTGCATGAAAAGGTGGGCTTTTTTCCTGTGGCTCATGATTTTACATTCATTACCCGAAGAAAGGTACTTCTTCTTTGATGTCTTAGTTGCACTACTACTTTGTGAAGACAAAATTAGGACATGTGCCAGATCTTCCTCGATTACTGGACCTTGCCCTTTAGTTTTAGGAATTCTCACACCCGAGGAATTATATTACAATGATTGCGTTCTTTCAGATAGCCATCTTTGGATGATTTGTTTGTAGTTTATCGTGTTGCACCCTCTTGTGTGACCTTCTTAGGTTCACTTATAAGTCACTTGTAGATTTGAGAATTAGAGATAGGATTGGAGAGAAAAACTGTGTATGTCATGGAGACAACACACATGTATTTATACCATATTTACATGTTACAGAATAGAAACCCAAAATTACAACACATTACAAACTCAGTATACACATCTACTATGATAATATTTCCCATTCCTAGGAGTACCAGTCCAGTTCCCGGTTCCAATTTATTGGAACCGGTGCGTACTAGTAGGGTTCTCAGTTCCATGGCAGAACAGCCCACCCGCCCACCTGGACTGGACCGGACTAGTATTATAATAATATATTAATTGTTATCAATATATAATTATATTAATTTTTAATATTAAAAAATGAAAATTCTAAATCCCTAAATCTGAAATTTTCTCTCATTCTTGGACCTTTTGAAGAGGAAGACCCCACCTGGCTCTGCTCGGTTTTTGCCAGAAACTGAGAGCCATAGTTTTGTTTATGTGAAAATTTTGAATACAATTGAGGTTGTTTTGATGATATGATTTTGTATTATTCTTGACTATGATAATCTTGAGAAGAATCGATGCTTTAATTCTGCATACAAATACCTTGGTTGAAATGCACTTGACATATTTGATAAAATGACCGAATGACAGCTCAGCGCACATTCGTAGAAGAAAACGAATTCAATATTTACTTTATTCAATGCTTAACCTCACGCAATTTGATCATTGCGCTTTTAGGCATTCGTAGAAGAAAACAAATTCAATATTTACTTTATTCAATGCTTAACCTCACGCGATTTGATCGTTGCGCTTTTAGGCATTCGTATTTCTTTTTCCATCTTGATTTAAGAATCACGTTATGGTGGAGACTATAGTTGCAATTATAAATATACTTGGTGAGTCCAATTCCACGGATCCACCCAGGAATCAGACCGCAGGTCTATGGAATCAAGAGGCGGCTCCTGGTTCCAATTTTTCAGAACCGGTCCTTAGTGGGCGGTTCTTGGTTCTAGGGTGGGAACTGGCCACCTGGACCATGCTCAACCCTATTCCTAACACTCCTCCTCAAGCTGGAGCATAAATATCATGTATGCCCCGCTTGCTACATATATACGTAATTTAAGGACTGCTGAAAGCCTTAGTGAATACATCGGTTAACTGATCATTAGTTCTTACAAATGCATTCCTGATTTCCTAAGACTGTAGTTTTTCTCAAACAAAGTGACAATCAACCTCTATGTGTTTCATCATCTCATGAAAAGCTAGATTGAAGCGATATCTGCCTGAAGATCACACAACAATGTCATCAGTGCAACTTTCAAACCCAATTCTCTCCAGCAAATTTTTCAACCGTATCAACTCACAAGTGGTTATGGCCATAGCTCTAGATACAGCTTCTGCGCTAGAGCGATCCTCAACATTCTTTTATGGTGTCAATAATGTGCAAATACTGAGATTGAAGAGTGAGATTTTGAGATTGGAGACCGGGTTTTCTATTTTTCGTGTCAAATTGAGAGATTTCTCTGAAACATCCAACCATCCGCTCTACTACAAGGACACCAACAAAGCCTTTTCCCCTTTTTGCTCAATAACATGCTCTCATTTGATTTCAAAATTCTGAAAATGACAATTTGTTGTTTTAAAAAAAGTACCAGTTTCAACTTTAAATTTAGACAAAATTTTTTGTGTGCTGAAAAGAAAATTGTTGAAAATGCTATTAAATGAGTTTCCCATGTTCTCCAATGGAGACTGAGAATGGAAAGTGGAGAATTTTCTTAAAACAAACAGCACCTTTCCTTTTTTGGTGTCACCGAAGTGGATGTGTGCCGCCTGTCACTCTGGTTGAGTCTTGCCTTTTATCTTGATTTTTGAACTGCAAATCCCTCTCTTTCATGTTGAAGGGCCTTCCTGCATTGTACCCTTTGGATCTTGGTGTTGCATCCTTTGGCTTGGTAATTACATTTATAATGTGAAAAGCTTTCAAAATCCTTCTCTCCTAATACACGCCAATGGAATTTGTGGGGAATGTCCTTCCTCTCAACCTATTTCACATTGTTCCTTTGAGGTATTTATCTGGAACACTTGAGTTTTTCCATAAACTAACTTCAACTCTTTCTACATGCAAGAAAGTCGTGGTTCTTTAGTTTTTTCTGCCGATATATTGTCATTACTTGCTCTTATTTTAATGCCTTTTTTTGTTTATGATGTGGTTGGATTATTAACTTCTAAACTAAGAAGGTCCTTTTAGAGTCCTAAGTCTCAGCATGGATTCTTTCCCAAATCTAGCCCTATAATATGGATGTGAACTTAATTTTGTGAGTGGAAGTATATGTGCTTTTGTCCATGTGTTTATGCATGATAGATGTGTGCCCAATGCATGCAGCTCTCATGCCTTAATATGTATGCATTGTAAGGACATCATTGCTGATGTTGGCCGTGTACATACACCTTATATGCTAGTCATTTACTGTTGGAGTCAACAAGTGCATCAAATGATATGAGGGGTTCTGGCTTTCCTTCATTTAAAATCACATAACTTATGTTGCTATGAAAACATTATATGGTTCTATGGCTAAAATGCATTTCATTTGACAGGAAGCTATTGTGTGCCCATATTATCTGAAGACTGGGACATGCAAGTATGGAGCTACTTGTAAGTTTGACCATCCACCTCCTGGTGAGCTCATAGCTATGGCGGCAGCACAAGGACAATCTGCTTCTGAGGGAGAGGAAGCACAAGAGAAGTGAAATCTGGTGCAGAGCAACTGCTGATGCGATGAGGTCCCATCCCACTCATGAATATCATCAAAGGGACCAGATACGTGCTGTTGTGCATCTCCCTTTTAACTTTCATAAGCTTTCTAGAGCAAGGCCAATTTGTGTATCAAATGTGTATGGTTTAGCAGTAAACATGCAAATTGGTCCTTATTGGTTTCTCATAGGTTGAGCTCTTTTACAACAAATTATCAGAATTTTTATCATCTATAGACAGCTGGAGATTTCAAGTGAAAGATGATATCGGCTTTTTGGTGAAAGGCTAGCGATCTTGTCCTCTTTTTTTTGACAAGGAATGCCTTCCCGTGTTGACCATCGTATCAGGTATGTTATATTACTTGCTGTTGATGTCATACATTCACATTAGTCGTGCACTAGAATCTAATCAATGTAGATACACGGGACTGGTTGCTATATTACGTGTACATATCTTTTGTCCAATTTTTTTTTTTTTTTTTTTTGAAATGTAGGAAAATGACTCACGAAGTATTCAGTTTGTTATAAATTTCATGTTGACTAAGCTAGTAGAATGGATAGGAAAAAGAATTGGTCGTATAAAGAAACGGATATTAGTCAAACTTGTTCGAAGAAAACCACATATCGTTACATATATTTTGACTCTCGTGATGAAAAATTAGTAATAAACTTTTCTAAGCACATATAAAAATGGAAAATTATTTAGTGCAAGTAGCACGACCTCACTAGTCGCTGCCTAAATTATGCGCTGTAGAGAAACTAAAAATGTAGATCCTAAAAAGAAAAAAAAAAAAAAATTGTCACCACCCACCACCCCCCCCCCTAAACAATTAAAAAATTAAGTAAATGAGGAAAATGACGTATAAAGCATCATCATCTCAAAAAACTTTAAAGAAAAAAGTGATTCGAGTACATCTCTGGCTCAAACCAATTCTTTTTCTTATTAACTAAAAGAAAAATAGAAATAAATTAAACTAACAGAAAATGTGATTGGAACGTCGGCAATATATAAAATAACATATTATACCTGTGTAGATATTTTTATTTCAAGAATGTTGAGATTAATAAGTTATATTCGATCTTATAATAAGAAATCAAATTTTGGAATAAGCAACTTAACACTTCTAATTTACTTATATAACCAGTTATTATGCAAACTAAATTAAGATATTTGAGTATTGAGGATTGACTAAACAAGGGACAAATTCTGTATTATGTATTTTTGTAGGTCATCATTAGAGGGGAGAAACATTAATGAGCTCATTTTTCTCCAAATTTAATATGTGCTTTCATTTTTATTCTCAATAAAGATAACATTACGTACTATAACATCTATCTACTAACTTATTGATATTGGTAATTAAACATAGTCAAATATAAAAAAAGGAAAAGGTTGAATAACAAGATGGTTAGCAGTTTCTTTTTATTAATAAATTGGTTTTTAATTATTTAACAAAATTTTTACAATTTCAAAATTTGCTAATAATGAAATCAATCTTTCAGTTAAAGTTATAACTTTTAATCTTTACGTATGGAAAGAACATTTATGTTACAGATTAGGTGTTACATGTATACTGTATAGCCAACGGCGTCCGAGGTTTTTTTTTTTCCTTCTCCTCAGTCCAATATGTCAAACAATAAGCCTTTTGCAAATAAGCAAATAATTGACCAAACTGACTTTTAGAATTTTTATTCGATGTTTGAATATTAAAATTAAATTTTTAGTAGTGAAGGTTTTGGTCAACGATGTAAAATAATTATTGACAAGCAAACAAAATTTATAATAATAATAATAAAATTTAATAATAATAATAATAATAATAAAACAGAGGAAAGGATGAGACTGATACGTGACCAAGCAAAAGAGTACAGAAAAAACTAAATATTGGCACCCATGGCCGCATTAATTTACCTATTTCAAAAATCAAAATTACAGAAAAAGAGAAGTAACGAGAAATCCTCGTTTTGGCCTCATCACAATATGATTATTCCCCATTCAATCAATTTTACATGTATAAATTTTTTAGTTTTTAACATAATTAATGTTGTGATACTACCTATACTCCTACAACGCAGCAACTCTAGGAAGAGGTCAGGTCTTATCGATACTACTCCATACTCCTCTACTAAAAAATTTGCTTACTCAAAGTCACTATTATATTATGGATCAACAACTTTATCCATCGACATGTCATCGCCGTCGAAATCAAGGAGACCATTGAAACCCCTAAGTGGTTCAGGCAACAAATCAATGAGGATCTACCCTAATATCCTTTGTCAATCCACACAATTGAATTACATTTTGTATAAACTACTATCGGTTCAGTTACTGGCATGTCTTGATATTCACGATCAAAATATATAGGAACTCCAAACTACTGTGGAGGATATTCCATCATACAAATTTGAAAAATAGAGGGGTGAACCCAAATTTAGTAAAAGCAATCTTTAAGTCAATGGCAAGAGATCATCTCACCACTTAATCAAATGTCTACAAAGCAATGTTAAATCAAGATGAATAAGAATTGGCCATAGGAGACAATTGAAAGAATATATGCATTATTCTTCCTATCGCAAATGGCCAGTGGAAATCGCTACACGATGCTACATAAAATTATTCACTTTGTTACAAGTAAATGGCGTAACATATTTGATGCATAGCTATAATCCAAAAGCTTGTTTAGGCATGTGTGACCATACTTATTTATACACGCACTACATATATCATATTCATTTTCTAGGGTGTTATCTCATCCAAAACATTCCATATCACTTGACACACGAAGTATCTCCACTCCAAGGCATTCCAAACATTCCTTGGGCATTCCAACACATAGAACATCTTGACTTTGAGATATCTCGACACACGGGACATCTCCATTCTGAGGTATTCTAAATACTCCTTAGACATCTCGATACATGGGGCATCTCAATTTAGAAATGACTCGACACATGGGGCGTTCCAACATATGGAGCATCTCCACTTCGAGGCTTCTTGAACACTCCCGAGCATCTTGATACACGGGACATCTCAACTCCGAGGCATTCCGAACACTCTTGGAGCATTCAAATACACAGGGCATCTCAACTCTAAAACATCCCGAACACTCCTAGAGCATCTCGACACGCAGAGAAATTAATATGTGAGCGATGAAAACATAGCATAATAACTTAAATATAAAATCAAACAATTATAGTGTACATAATAACACGCAAATCTTATAATCTTCTTTATATTAACAATGAATTTAATGCCTGCAATTTGTAAATCGACAACTTTTACATCAACAATTTGGTCTCGATCAGCATGTCAACTTTAAAATCCATAATGTAATGAGTTAGCTACATTTCGTCCATATTACAAAATTATCTCTTTCTAAATTAATTTCACCATTTCCACTTGTCATACTACCAAATTCTATGGCAATCGATTAATGTCAAGTTTGGTATGTAGGGACTCATCGATTCAAGTCTGATGAATCTAACGATTCGGCACCCAATCATTATAATTTTCCTGCACTTAACATAAAAAATCAAGTCAAAATTAACAGTCATCAGCCAACCAAGTCAAGAGTACCAAATAACTTAATCCTAGAGTTTTACTTTCCTCTAAAAAGGCTTGAACAAAATCAAAGCTATAATTACATTCAAAGTAAAATAATCAAGGACGTGGGTTAACAATTTTCAATCTTTTTAAACAACAAAAAAAATTTAATGAATGAGAATAAAGCCCACAAAATCACCCTTTGCACACTTAAAATAATCGATTTAGAAACTTTGATCACTACAAGAGTGAAACCCTTACTTCTACTCGAAAGATTGGAAAAGTTGAAGACTTAGAAGTATTTGGGAATGGAAGTATGTGACCAAGGGAAATGTATTTAGAAATTTACATGAGGTGCAAAAGGATAAGAATAAATGACCAAGGGTTAAAGGTAACGATGACTTGGATTAAAAATACTTGGCGGTGGATGAGAGAGAGTTGTACAAATCAAGAAGCTGCATTTGGTTTAACTATTCCAAAATAGATATTTTGATAAATTGCCAAGATATCCAGTAAATCAGTACGTAACAAGAAAATCAATGTCTATTCTAAATACTTGTCATTCATAAAATATTTAGAACTCATTAAGATGTTCAACAAAATTTACTGGACTTTAGAAGAATCACTACTCCAAGTTTCTAATCTACCAATCATACGACACGTAAATTTGGAGCATATCGGTCTATATTAACAACTAATGGGGCAATGCATATTTCATCAGCAGACTAAATAATTGACCCAAGAGCAAATATTTATTAATTTGACCATTAATGGAATCATTTTCCGAAAACTATGAACAAGGAGAATACAATTTGGACCATCCTTTGCCACAACATTAATAATCCAAAGGAAATTTTCACTCGTGCCATTTATAGTCTCCATTTCCTACATTTTATTTATTAGTGTAGGAATTTCCAGATGTCATAACACTCATGGATGCTGGCGCATCTAATCTCTTCATATGGGCACTTGTGGAGGACAAGTACTTTTTCCCTCACCCACGCAACAATATTGAAGCTTATTGAAGACATGTCTTATATGTCAATAAGACATGCTAAAGCAACGATTGGCAATAAGGCTACTTAAGTCACTTCTTATCCTGGAGCACCTCTGAGAGAGTGTTTCATTGGACTTTATTGTGTTTTTTTCCCAAATTTGAAGGGTGTTGGACTTTCATGATCGTGGTGGATCAATTACCCAAATACGCAACATTCGTGTTGTCCATTAAGGATTGTTTGGTTGAGAAGGCAACTAGGCTATTTTGAAGCACGTTGTCAAGTATTGGAGCATACCATAGATGATCGTGAGTAATCACAATCCTCATTGCTTAGGGAGGTTTTGGATAGGGCTCTTCAAGTTGTCGAGATCCAATCTCAACTTTTCCATTAGTTTCGCACTCCCAAATTGATGGTTGGACAAAGAGGGTAAATGTCCTCTTGGAGTCATTTGAAAACAACGTAAATGATCCCTGAAATTTGACACAATATACAATGTGGCCTATGAACTTTTAATTATTTAATGTAGTCCATGAACTTTAACCTAATATATAATGCAATTCCTGATTTTTTAATTTATTCAATATAGTCTATGGACTTTTGGTACACATTGAACAAATTAAATACTCATGGACCAACCATTTGTGGTGGCGTAGTTAGTTGGTTGAGCACTTGTTCCTTTCACGAGAGGTCTAGTGTTCGATTCCCACGCGTTGTCCGCTTGTGAGAAAGGAACCCGCGACTTAACCGCTGGCGTGAGTGTGGTGGCTAGCTTGCGTCGGCCCCAGGGTTTGTCCGCCGGCTGTCGCCTTACGGGGTTCCCTGGGATACCAAAAAAAAAAAAAAAACTCATGGACCACATTGCATATCGGGGTAAAGTTCAAGAATGACATCAAACAAATTAAAAGTTCAAAGATCCCATTGCACATTGAATCAAAATTCATAGGCCAATTGTATGGTTTTTGCTAGAGACCTATTTATATTGAATTTTCATGTTATATTTACGTTAAATGTTGATCATCTGAGTTACTTGCTATGTGTATTTTCATGTTGGCGATGTAAATGAGATATTGGACGGAAGTTAACAAAGGATAGATTCATCATCGATGTACCTATTATGATTTTTATTGACATGGAGATTAGGTTTGGATAAGAATGGTAATAGTTTGGTACTAGTATACTAGCATGGATGCACCAATTTGGCGACACAAAAATGAGTTTGACATAAATGTGGTATGGGTGTATTATTTTGAAATTCTTTGTGATATAAAAATTAATTTGAGCTAGATATAATAAAGGTGTATCAATTTAGGATTTTTGTTAATATTTAACTTTTTTGATAATCAAGTATCTAATTCTTTTCATTCGAACGATTAGCTCAAGTTATGTGAGACGTTCATTGAATAATTTGTCGTGTCATAGAATTTCACGGAGGTGAGAAGATCATTCAATAAAATCTAACCAGAATTGCTAATGTTGCTTGTTGGCTCAATAAAAATCACATCATACATAATTAAATGATTGGATAACGAGGAGAAAGATATCGTTGGTTTAGACAAATTTTAATCATGACGTGACATTATTTTGTGAGGTCATACGACACGGTAATATTAATATCCACATTGGCACATTCTAGTCCACGTTTTCACAGAATAATTTTGATGAGTCGTTTAAAGAAGTAAAGGGTATTTGGTTAGAGGGAAAAAAAGAAGAAGGTGATTTGGAAGCTCCTCGATGATAAAATTATGTAAAAAGCCGTACAAAAGAAAATGTTTGGCGATAGCGACTCGACTGGGTGTGGTGGTGGCAACCGGAAGATTTTGTGGGGAGACTCGGCCCATGCCAAGCGGATAATGTTCCCCAACTCCAACCGTGGGTGGAGCTTTGGCGAGCGAGAGCTTTGTGGGGGTGGGCAACGAGAGATCCTCCGTCGCCGCCTCTCGCATTCCCCTGAGATTTGGGAGAATTGGGATGGTCGGTTTGGCCAGCAAATTCGTTTGTTGGTAATTTGGTGAGGAGGGGAATATGCAAGCGCACTCCCTATCCCCCACCGTGGGCACTCGCCGCTACTTGAGTTGTCATCATGGAAGAGGAGGAGGAGGAGGAGGAGGAGGAGGAGGCCAAGGCCATAAGGATACCCCACTCCTTCATATTCTTCGCTCCCCGAGTGCCTTCCTCGGTGATTCGCTCTCCATGGCCTCCATCGGATATCCAACAAGAAGAAGAGGAAGAAGAACCGCCACAACTTCCTCCACCAACAACACCAATGCCACCCCACCGCCACGACCCTCCTCTTCCAACAGCAAGTCCCTCTCCAAATCTTCCCCAGTAGCAGCGGCAGCATCCTCCTCCCCCTCCACGCCCCAATCAGATGATGACCAGGTTACTTTCTTCTTCTTCTTCTTGTCGTATATGAAGTTTATAACAGGGTTTGGGGTTTGGCTTCGTAGGAGGGACAGAGCAAGGGACTCGGTCCCCGGAGGCTGTGGAGGAGAGTCTGGAAGGTGGCCGCTCCCTATTGGCGGTCCGAGGACAGAACCCAAGCCCGACTTCAGCTGGCCGCTGTTTTCGCACTCACTCTGGGCACCACTGGCATCAGCGTCGGCTTCAGCTTTCTTGGCCGCGACTTCTACAACGCTCTATCCAGTAGGGACATACGCCGTCTTACTTCTCTTCTCTTCTCTTCTCTGAATGCACTGACTTTGAATATGTGACGATCGCTAATTTTGCTGATCTCGAATCTGCTTCTGTCCTCCCTCTTCCCCACCTAAATGCAAGACAAGGACGCCGAGCAGTTCACCAAGCAACTCCTCTATTATCTCGGCGGTTTCGCTTTTGGCATTCCGGTGAGCACCATCGCCATCTTGCATTGCTCTCAATCTCACAAGTTTCTCAGGCTTAGTATAGCACCACTCTCTCTTCTTGTCGCCCCCGCACTAATAAGCTCTCTTCCCCTCTGCGTTTATAGTCCTGTATAAGCCGATGGGGAGGATTGGCTTCAACTCGTTATCTTTGAATAGCCTCTGTCCGTATCTCCTCCTTCCTTACTTACCCTTTTGTCACTTAAGCCAAAAAGTCGACTCAGTCGAGTGGCCTCTCTCTTTAAACAAGGATATTAGGACCCAATGAAATGAGGTCGCTATCTCCTTTCTGTAGTATTTCCTTTGCCATCGACTTGAATTAAGAGACGAAAAAGCTCCTAGTTCACCAATTTCTGGACATAACTGCTCCTACCTACTCATTTTTGCAGTTCTTTGTGCTAAGAGATTATGCAAGAGAAACTCTCGCTCTTAGATGGAGATCTTGGATGACCAAATACTACATGGAGCGCTATCTCAAGGACAGAACCTTCTACAAAATCCAATCCCAGTCAATCATTGATAATCCAGACCAGCGAATTGTTGATGATCTAAGTTCGTTCACAGGCACAGCCCTTTCTTTCTCTTTGACATTTTTCAATGCTGCAGTTGACTTAATATCATTCAGCAATATCCTGTATGGTATCTATCCTCCTCTCTTTGTTGTTCTTCTGGTATATTCAATTGGTGGAACAGCCATCAGTGTGCTTCTCGGGAAGGTAACCTCCTGATTCCTGGCTACTTCCTTTTCTAAAGTGATTTATAGAGGTGATAGAAGATGGTGTAAGTTTCTGTAAATAATAGCTCTCTTAATGTTTGACATAGGGTCTGGTGAGTCTAAATTTCCTGCAAGAGAAGAAAGAAGCCGATTTCCGTTATGGGCTTGTACGAGTTCGAGAAAATGCTGAATCCATTGCTTTCTATGGTGGTGAGGAAAATGAATTGCACCTTCTGCTGCAGCGCTTCAGTAGCGCATTTGAGAATTTAACTGTATGGAGACTTCCGATTGACTCTCATTTCTCTTTTCATGAAACTGCATCAACCAAATTCTTGAACTCTCTGCCACTTTGCCCTTCCTCTGTTTTTAACAACGAATCATCTAACTACTTGAGCTTCTATAAAATCATTTACGTGTTAAATGTATTAGCAGATAGTGACTGATATAGCTATGTGAGATTGAACAAGATCGAGAGTTGATTGCTGTTGGGCCGGATTATCTCTTTTAATCATATCAGGCGGTAAGAAAAATGCATAAGGTGAAATATGGCTGAATTAGGATGCTTCATTGAACAATCACTATTAAGTCTTGAAAAGAAAGACTGACGATTGACTGTATCAGGATGAGGTGGAGTGTGTATCGTAGGATAAAGGAGAGAAATCTCATTAAGATGATCTGCTGATCTTGTAGAGGTTGTAAGTGTACAAGCATAATAGCTGAGATAATGTGGACTGGTAACATGCAGTTTTAGTCTTCGTATATGTTGTTGATGTATTTGACTCATTGTAGATCATATATAGGGCTTATGTATTAAATTGGGGGATGATGTCCTAAAAGAACTGCCAAAACTCAAAGCTGTGGCAATTCATCAGCTACCACATGGGATTTTTTTTGGTCAGATACCACATGGGAGTTGAAAGCTCCTAAATTGTAACTAGGATTGACATCAGTAACTTTGGAAAAAAAAAAACCATCCTCGAATGTCCGTATTTTCAATAAGAGAATGTTTTGGTCATTTTTCTATAGTGATATGAACAACTGCTCGAATTATTTGCTGGATCATTTTCCCGTTTCCGACCTTTACCTCTTTGCTTTTTGCAGCAATTGTTGATATCATCTCGTAACCTGGAGTTCTTTACAAGTGGCTACAGATACCTCATCCAGATTCTTCCAGCTGCTGTAGTTGCTCCTATGTACTTCTCTGGGAAAATTGAGTTTGGAGTTATAAATCAGTCTGTATCTGCTTTTAATCATATCCTTGGAGATTTCTCTCTGATCGTGTACCAATTTCAAGCTATCAGTGCGTTTTCAGCTGTCATTGACCGACTAGGTACTCCACTAGCACTTTCTCCTGCCTACTTCCTTGTCATGGATTTACAATTTCAAATGGATCTCAAATACTAAGTCTTGGTCCATTAACATTGAGGACCAACCATTACAACGCAAAGTCATTTTTGGAATATCAGATCGTTTTGAGAAAATAGTATCATTCTCATCTATTCACACTTCACCAGTCTATACCATCGATGATTTAGTGAAGCTCCTCTTTCTCTGGGCCATTCTTAAACCAAGTTTCAGGTCTGACTAATGATGCAATCTCTGTGTCCCACATCTTCTAATACAGACCAGATATTGTTATTCACGTTTCTTGTTAAAACCTGATTTTTGCTGCTTCTCTTGTATTCCCTTGGGAATATCTAAATTATGATCTCATGTAAAATGCAGCATGTTCTGAAAACAAGCTCCTTCTGTTGTTTTCTGGGCTAGACTCCTAGTCATCTGCCTTGATGTTTAACAACTATATTGAAAAGATCAGAGACTCTTTGCAGGATATATTTTCTTAGTTGCTTTCTGGATAGTGTTATCCTGAGGTGTGAATTTCTGTGATAGGTGAATTTGATGATATCCTGGATAGAAGTACTAGTAAATATCCTGATGACTCCACTCAGCACATACATCTCATTTGTCGCAATGTGTGTCCTGGTTTTGAGGGCAACGGGCCTGTAACTATGCACAAGTTCCAAAAGTTATTACACATTGAAAATTTGACCCTGCAGACACCTACTAGTAAAACAACTCTAATCAAGGAGTTATCGTTACAGATCAACTGCAACGACAGTTTGTTGGTAAGTTCACATTTTCTTATCTAAATATTTGAGTTATGATACCGGTGCACTAAAATTCTATGGGTAAAACCAGGTAACAGGACCTAGTGGCTGTGGCAAGACTTCATTTTTAAGAGCTATAGCTGGTCTATGGAATAGCGGGAGTGGAACAATCACATTCTATGTTCAAGATGTGGAATTTACCCAGTCACTCATTTCAAAGGATGCGACTTCTCTCGAAGTAAACACAGCAATTTCAAATCTTAGGGAACTTGAGGAGACACCTAGTCAGATTCCTAGAGGCGTATTTTTCCTCCCTCAGAGGCCATATATGAATCTGGGAACGTTACGTGAACAGTTGCTGTATCCAACATGGGTTGAAGGAGCAACTCCTGATTCAAGTGGCAGTTCATCAACTGGTATGTAGTGTGAAGTACTTGTATCTTTACATCTTAAAATTATTACTGCACACCCTTCCCCATGAATATGGCACCTCCTCGTGGTTTGTTTTAGATAAGTGTGAGGGTGTAATATTAATGGTTTTTCTTAATAATGAGCCCCTTCAGGGTGTAAAACTTGATCATGACCAAAGTACTTAGTTTCTGTTAGTTTCGTTGGAAAGTACTGGTGAGAAAGAATGGGTATTGCCATTGATGAACCGATTCCACCAATAAATTCTTCATGAGCACCCAACAAATGAAGATGCAATTTTTGTTAGAAGTATTTCAAAAAATCTTGGTTGACATTAGTTTG
Source organism: Eucalyptus curtisii (assembly GCA_017140595.1). Taxonomy (NCBI): domain Eukaryota; kingdom Viridiplantae; phylum Streptophyta; class Magnoliopsida; order Myrtales; family Myrtaceae; genus Eucalyptus; species Eucalyptus curtisii. The sequence goes on along the minus strand of CM029499.1, from coordinate 37,832,621 downwards.
TGTTGCATTAAAAGTGAAACTTCTATGTGACTTTAACTCATAAAGACAATCATTCAGGTTAGTTTATGGTAAAATGAAAAAATTTAGAAGTCCCTTAAGTAGGCTATTTACTGAATTAGTGAATATATTAGTTTTATATGATGCCTGTATGATTATACCGAGTTGTATGTGGATGGCAAGTGCAGTGGCTCATATTGGCTTCGCTCCTCTACATCACTTCAGGAGTTCACAGTGCTTTTCCTGTGTAGTGTATTTTTCGTTTTTCTTTCATCTTCCTATTTTTCTACACTCAGGCGGAGCTTCAGTGAAAGTTCTGGTGATAAGGGGTGTAATATGTGATCATCACGTACTGATACAAAGAAATTATGCAATCATGTGGCCAGCTTGCTTTATTAACAAATTTTCTTTCTAAGCATAAGGAATGCATCCTCATGTGGGCAAAATATATTGTTTACATCTCGGAATGCAACAGACTTGACTGTCTGGTCTGTCCAGAGCAATTCAGCACTGCTTGGCAAGATGTCGGTTTTTACTTAATTAAGTAGAAGATTTCTCCTTCTCCCTAGAAAAATACTTCCAAACCTGTTTCCTTCGATTCTGTCAATGTTGTTTTAGTCGAGTTTGTAATTTTCTCATCTGCAAATGATAGCTAATAAAACAAATACTTAGTTTTCTCCGTGTATTTTGTATTATCTGTTCAGAGATGTGATACATATAATCGCTATCCTCAACTTGAGTCAAGGCAAACCGATTTACTTTTCTTCTGCTGACATCTAATACGTATTGTTATCAGCTACCTTAAAATACAAGTGTTGAACTTTTAATTGACTTAGAGATTTTATGATTTCCTGTCAGGTATGCCACAATTCTTGGTACAGAAACCGATTTCAGGAGATGGTAGTAAAAGGTCTAGGATGCCCACAACGGATGATCTGGTAAAGGTTTTGGAAGATGTTCGTCTGGATAATTTGTTAGCTCGTTTTAACAGTCTGGACTTAACATATGAATGGTCAAGTGTTCTTTCCCTTGGCGAGCAGCAACGCCTTGCTTTTGCTCGTCTATTGCTTTCAAAACCAAAGTTGGCTTTACTGGACGAGTCAACAAGTGCCTTGGATGAGGACAATGAGGTACTTAAATCGTAGTTCATTTTAAATTCTTTTACTCGGTGTAGTCTAGTATCCTGGGGAAGGAAAAAGTGTTATGGAGTCATGGACGCTACTGTTTCTTCACAACAAGCTGTATGTGATAGTCAGTTGCTCGATCTTCGAATTTTATTGCCCCAGGGCTCAAATTTTTAGCAAAGTTCGAAAAGTATAGCGTGTTCAATATCTGAGCCCTTGAGATGTTTGCATACCTGTGTTTAGATATCAGTTCTGGTGCTTTGTTCTCTACAGCTAGATGGGAAAACGTGTGTGTGTGTGTGCGTGCTGTGTGTGTGTGAGGGAGGGAGGGAGGAGGGGAAGAGAGAGAGAGCTTGCATCAACATGGGGGTGGTTCCTCTGATGCTAGTTTGTTATTCTTTGCTATTTTGCCAGGCTCATTTGTACCAGCTTATTAAAGCTGCTGGCATCACATATATGAGCATTGGTCATCGGCAAACCCTATTCAACCACCATAATGCGGTTCTCCATATATCAAAGATGGATGCTGATAGTACTCTTTGCAACTGGCGCTTAGGATCCATTGATGAAAATTCTCCGTCTCATTTGTCAAAGCTACAATATTAGCTCTACCAAGTCTAGAATGTCGAAAGGTGCCTTATTTTCTTGAAGATTGTTATTTCAGAGGAGAAAAAATCAAGATGGAAATCATGCTTCATTTTCTTCAGGTATGCCCCATATATTTTTGGGCAACGAGCAAAGTGCTGTTGATGGGATTTATTTTAACACTCGGACATCCTTACCTGGATTGACTGACTGATAAGTACAGATATCTTGCATGCTTCTTTACAACTAAAGAAGTTCCCTCTCACCGAGATGCACAGGTGGAAATTTGATTGGATGAATGCAATATCCAATATCGTGTCACTCCTTCGAAGCAATTGTCTCTTACCATTCATTGCCCCCATTAAGACCCATGCAGCATTCTGCTGTACATGTGCAGGGACATCTGCTTGCCTGCGTGTGAGCACAAGGCAATTCGTGCATTATAAGATGTGCATGATTGGAAATTTGTGTTAAAGGGGCAAGGACTTCTACTACAGCTTTTAGCCATTTCAATTTGCACAAGGAGGGTCTTGTCAATGAGGATCAGGTGGTCAGCCATATGTATTAAATGGCACTGGAATTCCTACATGTGGTAAACATTTAGATTAGCTCTTTGCAAGTAGGGCCTTACCGACGGAGGACTAGTGGATAGCCATATGGATCAACATGATATGCCGGCTCCATGGGGCAAGTGACTGGAATTCTGCTGGTTTTGCTTCTTAGCTGCTATTATTCTGGTTATCTGATTGGGTACCTTACTGAGGTCTTATTTTGGGCATTGTAAAGGGGTCGGTGGACCCCTGTACAAATGTTTGAAAGGCATAATAAATCAGGTCCACTTTCATGCCAGCGAGTGAAATTGAACTTTAATTTGTTACGTTGGTGATCAAATAGACATATTTAGCTAAAAAATTTGTCACTTGTTAAATATTTTCTAGCATATTCAAATAATTACAATCAAGTGCCATATTTTACCAAGATTGAACATTTTAGACCATAATAGCGCACACGGATCATTGGGATTTGGCATTGCATTATATCCATTGAAGGTGAACATCTGCACTGAAGTGATGTACAATAACGTCATGTAGAGTAAGACAGATTTATAAAAGAGATGTACAGAGTGATGACTAGAAAATCTTATTTAGTGTTAATAAGGATATATTTGTTTGGATGCCTACTTTCAATTTGTTGCATCATTTTGAACATTTTTATAAATCGGTGTGAGTATGGTGTTAGCATTATAATTCTGTAAATTTGGATAGCACTCAAACTCTGCAAGGGAAAAAAAGGAAACAAAATCGAACCTTGTTTTTGAGATAGTCCCCTTTTTCCTCGTAAATGAAAGGATGATAAAAGGTAATTAGCATAAAATTCCACGGGTGCTAATAAACGTTTAGATACAGTTATGACTACAAAGGAAATGGGCTTTTTCACTGTGTTGATACTTAATAGAGCGCATGAGTCGTACAAAAATTCGCCCATGAAATGGATCATGATCTCGGAAGAGATAGGCAAGCACTTCAGCTCTAAATCGTCATGATCCGTAGCTAAATTATCCATATTTTTTTTTTCACGGGGGGTTCCAATGAAACAATTAAAGGTAACATGCCGGTATTGTAGGATTGTAAACGGGGAAGCAGTACGACCACCTAAGATTCGAAGCTTGCAAGTGAAATGAGTGGAGATGGCCCTAGGATTCCCATTGATAACTCATTTGCTAAGACTATTAATGGCGTTATGCAGTGTTCGTGAAGGCAACGGCACTCGGTCACGCAGGTTTAAAAGAGTTTGTGGCCTGGCGACGGTGTTGAAGTTGCGGGGCTTTGATTAATCAAATGGGGAAATGATGGGTAATGGCCATAATAATGGCAAAAGGTTCAGCCCTTATTCTGGGGCGGTCTCCGTAATTGACCGGGAATTGGTGTAGAGAGAGAGAGAGAGAGAGAGAGAGAGAGAGAGAGGTAGCGTGGGAATCCCTTTGGTGGTAGTCTAGCGAAGAGATGAATGAATGAAGCCAATCCCAACGACAACCACAAAACTACACATAAATTAATCAAACCGAGACATTGGTTTGTGGAGTCTGTGTTGGATAAGCACGTGTATATTCCACGGACTTTCAGGGGATTTGCTTTCTCACCCTTGTACCCCTCCTCACGTGCCCATCTCCCCGCAACCTTTTTGCCTTTTCTTTTGTGGAAAAAGGGCAAATCCGACATAAGCTAGCCATGAAAATGTCGAGGCATGATTCATCCGGATCGACGTCCCTGCATCTCTACCAATTCAGTGCCATGGGCATTTGCGTAAAAACGCCCCGTGACCCTCCCCATCTGCACAACTAGCTCCCTCTCTCCTCAATTTGCACTGAATTTGAGGTGCGATTTAAGCTTGACCTGGAATTGGTGATATACAATAATGGTACCCTTTTTCTTTTATTCATTCGACGACCAGCTGTTAATTAATGCTGGACATGCAGATTAGTCCCTTCTATTCTTCTTCCATTCCCTTCCGGACGGGATCCAAGGATCGAGTTTGTTCCCTGATCTTATAAACTAAGTATATATACACATAAAACCTAGACCAGAGTCTCCCAGGTTCTTGAATATTGATCATTTGAAATATGAACCTCTCTATTGATTTCCTAATCAATAGACCTGCTTCGGTCTGCTCATGCTATTGGGACCCTCAAACTTTCGAAAAACTTTTATTCCAAGAAATAATGTTAAAAGGCGTGGTAATGTTTAGTGAGTCTTGTGATATTATATATTGCGATAAAGAGAAAAGAAGAAATAAGGAGGCATTCTCCATATTTATTAGAAGGGATAAACTATTTGTCGTCATTTCCAAAAGGTTTGACCGGAAAAAATGGAAAACTGAGACCAGTAGGGTTTTTCAACATGGCGGTTGGGACAAATTATGGGAGACCCTTATAAAAATGAACAGAAGATGGTTAGCTGTCCCTAATGTGATCAAAGAAGGAAGAGCTAAGATTATCAGACAAACTGTGGAGATGGTAAATGACAGTAGCGCAGAATTTCTTCATTGTAATGAGGCGATAGCCAGGACAAGGTTTCCCGTTCAGCGGACACCCATTGCCTCATTTTTGCTTTTTAGTCAATAGTAATACACATTCCCGTGACAAAAATGAGGCTGGTCAAGCCCATCTTTCCTCTCATCACCGTCTCTATTCCAGATTATTGGATTATTTATTGAAAAAGTAGAGACTATCCTGATCATCTCTCTTTTTCTTTCAAATTCCCTTGCTTCCTTGTTTGAGAGTCTCTCTATAAAATTGTTTAATAATAATCTCTCTCTCTCTCTCTCTCTCTCTCTCTCTCTCTCGCTCGCCCTCTTTAGCCCCACCCTTAACATCTCTTCTTCATCAGCAGCTTCTCTCCTCTCATCTCTTCCGGATAAAAAGTTTGGCCCCTCTTCAAAAGTTCACTTCTTGTCGTTGAGAAAAAAGAACGAAAACGAAACAGAATTGTTGACATCAGAGGTCTGCTCTTTTTCTTCTCCTTTGACCTATTTTCTCTTTCAATTCTGTGATATGTTCCTTAATATCTGTTTAGTGCTGCTGAAAAGGTAGCCACGGCTACGTCCGACTGTGTACTTCCAGTTCCAGGGTTGATCAGTTAGTTCATCTTTCATTATTTTGTTTGTCTTCTTCATTTTCGGTGCATGCTTCGCAATGGTGAAGCTGATCAATTCACTCGTTTATTTATTTATTTATTTATTTTGTTTCTTTGGATCGGAGGTCATACAACAGAGATTGGATGCATCAGATGTTGTGTGCACGCTCATTTCAGCTAACTTTTAGAGCAGCATCCTCTCTTCTGCGTTCCATGATGAGCAGTGTAGATCACACGTAAAGCGCGTGCTTAGTTTCACTACTTGAGCTACTCCCACAATATATTTACCATAGTTGACTAGCTTCACAAAAATCCATCCTTTTCATCCGAGGGTTCCAAGACATCATCTATATTTCTCCTGAATTTTCTTCTTACCCTTCTGACCGGATGTCACTTACCATGCAATGTTTTGACAGAAGTGTGTACGTCCATCTAGGGTTGTTGCGGTGGAGGACTTACTAAGTATCTTCTATCCTTGAAGATATGAATGAAAACCATCACTTGATTTTTGAAGGCAGTATTGTTTGCCAGACACACTAATATATTTCCTTGTTTTTGTTTGATTTTGTTCTTATCCACTCTTTTGAATTTTCGTAGGTCTTTCTGAAGCTTGCAGTCTGTTAAATGTTATACATGCTAGGGTTTGATTCAGCTCATGAAATATATAATATGACTATGGAGAGCATTTGTTGTATGGAGCCAGCCCCCCTACCTTTTCTTATTTTGCTCGTAGAATCAGCTGATAAAACCTGCATCATTTCTCTCTGTTCTTTGTTTTCCCCCCTTAAGGAAGTAAAAGAAGATGATGACAAGCAATGGACAACCATCAGTTCCACCCGGTTTCCGATTTCATCCCACAGATGAGGAGCTTCTCTATTACTATCTGAGGAAGAAGGTGTCTTATGAAGCCATCGATCTCGACGTTATTAGAGAGATTGATCTCAACAAGCTCGAACCTTGGGATCTTAAAGGTCATTATGCCCACTTGCTACATACGTTCCTTCTATAATTCCATGTGCCTCGCACTTTAAATTCCATTCTTTAATATTTGCGTAACTCAGTGTCTATGAACCAAGGTAAGGAAAACCGACAATATCTGCTAACACATCAACTTGAACCAAAGAGGGGCCATAGAGATTTTTCTTTCTAAAGATTACATAAATCTCACTTGGGAACATAATGAGATCCATCTTTTTAGTTTCCAGAAAAGACAGAATGAACTGAACCTGCATTAGTCCATGTATAGAAAAGTTTCAGTTACATAACTCACCCAAAAAAAGAAAAAACAAAAACAAAAACAAAAACAAATCCCAACTTTTTTACGCATGAATTGGCTTGACTGCATGGAAGACCTGTACTGCATCAAAGAAAGAGAGGACAGTGGAATAGAACTGAAGAGCAATGGCGGAGATACTCAAACGGGATAATACTAGATTTTTTACAAAGTGATGTAGCAAAAGACGTGGTTATTTAAATTTGCGGTCACATTTAAGCACCCAACAGTTTTCTGCTTTATTCACTTTGTAAATCGATTTTGTATATAAGTCTCAGTATCTCTGGCATTATTCATAATTTAGTACGCACCAGATCCTATTAATTATGTGCTGGTGTGGCATTATATCTCCTTGCCTTTTGACAAAATATACATACGAATGGATGTGGCACAAGTCAAAACTTTAATTACTGACACCGACTTATATTAGCAATGTATTTAATGAGGGCTTCCTGTTGTAAACTAATGCAGACAAGTGCAAGATTGGAACGGGTCCTCAAAATGAGTGGTACTTCTTCAGCCACAAGGACAAGAAATATCCAACCGGAACTCGAACAAATCGGGCAACAGCAGCAGGATTTTGGAAGGCAACAGGGAGGGACAAGGCCATCCACCTAAGCAACTCAAAGAGGATAGGGATGAGGAAGACCCTAGTCTTCTACATTGGACGAGCTCCTCATGGCCAGAAGACTGACTGGATCATGCATGAGTATCGGCTTGAAGAAGAATCTGCCCCAGATCTCCAGGTATATATCCATACAAACAAGTTTGATTGTATATTAGTCCAGCAGCTAGATAGTGGAGTTAGATTTATGTGTTGACATAACAAAAGGATCTTAAATGGATGAGAACTGGGAACTGCTGTGGCATGACTTGAAAAAGTAGCAAGTAAATGTTCAATATCGATCTCTTTGCAGGAGGATGGGTGGGTGGTATGCAGGGTGTTCAAGAAAAAGAACCATAGAGTTGGGTTCCAAGCAGAAATGGGTCAAGAACGTCAAGATCATCATCAGGAGTCACATGACCACATCAGTCAGTGCATGAAGTCAGGTAGTGGTGGGGGTTTCTGCATGACATCACAAGTGGAGCCCAAGCAACATCGCCATCATCATCATCATCATCATCATCTACAACTACAATCCCTCCTGTGCAACAATTACAACATGGAGTGCTCCATGCACCTCCCGCAGCTGTTGAGCCCAGAGGTCGCCTCCTCCTCCTTTGGTGATGTGCAGGAGATGCTGAGGCTCACCGCTGCTTCCACTTGCAGCAGTTCCAGCGGCGGCGGAGGAGATTGGTCCTTCTTGGACAAACTTCTCGCAGCCACGTCTCACCAGCAGCAGCAGCAGCAGCAGCAGCAGTGCCTGCCCCTGCAGCAGGCTGATCCATGCCAGTCGCTGCCTAAACCCTATCCATCCTCCCAAGTGCAAGTCGTGGCGGATGCCGGAGCTTCATCTCACATCAAGTTCCCTTTCCACTATTTGGGTTGTGATCCAGACATGTTCAAGTTCCCCAAATAGCTCGCTAGCTACCTAGGGTTCAACGATTTCATTTTGATTGCCAAAATACTCATGGTCAGGATCTTAAGACAGACTTGATGATCTGATTGTCGACTACCTTCTATTTTTCTCGGGGGGTTAGTTAATTCCGAGTTGCAGAATTACCTCCTTTGAGCTGCCGGAGACGACGAATTGAGGGCAAATTGTCCTTGGATAATGACTTTCTTGTGGTTTTGAGTTATCACCGCGTAGAAACTATAATGGCACGTTTGGTAGAAGAGAATCTCCCGGGATGGGACGCCCATTCCATCTCTAAAATTATTCAATCCTTCCGTCGTTAGGTGGAGAAGAAAGGAATGCCCATTTGATACCCTCCTAAATGAATAGCCACGTGGAATGGGCCATTACAAGACTTGTCAAATTGAAAATTAGAATGAATTAATTTAAATAAATTAGTTATGGAAAATCTATCGATGATTTATATCAAATAACTAATTTGCCATGCTCAAATTAGTTAGGGTTGGGCAACTCGAACGAAGGTCATTCTCGGTTTGGCCACACAAGAAAATGTTAAATCGTGATGATGTTCACCTTCGACTTGGATTTGTTGAAACAAATTTGAGCCACCCATGCTCTCCATTACGAGTTTCATCTCTTAATTTTAGTATTCCAAATTAGGGTTTGAGGAATTTGTGGAAATTACCTGACTCGTGAGGATGAGAATTTATATTTAAGACAAAACATGTAGCCAACGTTATTCAGGGCTATTAGTGTTGATGGGCATGCAGGTGACCACATCGGATAAGGAAATTGGTAGAGCATTACCATATCGCATTTCTGATATTCCAAATCGGTATTGACACTTAAATTATTGTTAATTTTGTTTTAAGTAGCACTTAAGTAATCCGTCAAAATTTTTTAACATTAAAATAAGCATCATATCAAAATCATAACACTTCTAGTCGAAAGAAATATACCATCACCAGGTCTTTTGACCCTCCAGATCCCGTTAAAAGCTCCTCCCCGTAACCGGGAGAACCGACATAGTCGCAAGATTTTGGTTGACCAAACTTGAAATTCGCCGAAACAAAACTCAACAAAAATAAAATAAAATTCTCAATCACTTTCCTTTGGACAGTTCATCTGTTGACTAACATGCCCCGTGCATCCACTGTCGGTGCTCCCATAGGCCCGTTTGAAGATGACTTCATCCCGTTATTGTTTGTTTCAGAGATAAGGGCTCTCATGGAGCATGCTTCAAAAGAAATCTGAAGCTAATCCAAAATAAGAAAGGAACGCGGTACGTGTGGCAGCGGTTGTGTGAAGATCTGGTCGAAATACCAAGGGTCGAGAATTGGGTAACATAACATTCCTGATTCTTATTTGAGCTGAATATGATTACTAAGATACGTACGAATCATAAAGGTTTCCGTCTCGTATATGTCGAATAGAAGGAGAGACTATTCGAGGACTGTGGAAGTAAGAAAAGGAGAAGTTACGTGTCGTTGGCCGTTGTGTTCATTTCAAGTTGCTATGGGATGCTTATATTGAAGATTTAACTAAAGGGGTTTCTTTTGGATTTGATTGTCTGTGATTCAAGAGGGACTACTCCATGATAGGATATTGAATCTCTCATTGTGTCGAGATTGTCAGCGGACAGAAGATGTCGTTGGATGACAACTGGAGTTTCTAAACTAAAGACAGTTTTTGTAATAGTTGTGGGAGTTGACCAGTCAAAGAGTTAAAGGTCAAAGAGTAAAAAAAGAAGAAGAAGAAGAAGAAGAAAACCCACCACCTCAAAATTGACGATTGAGAGCTGCATAAGAGGAAGTGGGCTTCGTCCATTGAACAAGAAAAGGGAGGAAAGGCAGTAAAAGAAAATAAAAGAAAAAGAAAAATAGAGAAACGTTGAGTCAGCAAAAGAAAAGCAAAAAGGGAGTAGTGGAATGCTCAAACCCCTTTATGAGGCCGTGAGCACGCACGCGAGCTAGGAGGAAAAGAAAAGTAGAAAGGGAGAAAGAAAAGAAGGAAAGAGGAGAAAGAGGAAGACGCGACTTCGTATTACAAAGTTCGGTACGCGCTCACACTTTTCACTCGTCAAATCAAAGTATTTTATGGATTTAAAGTTCAAATTCGGAATTTTGACAAAATCGAGTGACGAAGACCGATTTTTGAGTCGTTGAGCCGCATAGTTTTACAGAAATAATAATTTAGGGAGTTGTGGAGTCATAAGATTTTCCAAATCGTGATTTGAGTTTATGGTTTGCCCAAAACAAAATTTCGAAATTTTTCACGCAAGATGAACAGTGCGCATCCAGTAGCTTCGAGTCCATATTTTGTCGATTTTCAGCTTGATTTTGGAACGGTCAAGTTGGGGTCCTTGTAATGCGTTGAAAGGGTTTTTTTATTGACTATAAGAATGTTTGAAACGGGGTTCGGTGGAAAGGATTATGGCATGACCAAGTTTTGTACTCAAACCCTGTGTTGTGGACGGCTTGAGTAATCGCTTGGGGAATATGATTTGTTAACATGTAGAAGTCGTTTTGTTAGCTTAGTTTAGTCGTTTCGTAGTTAAGGTAGAGTTTTATTTAATTTAAACATTATCCATCGGTTATTTGATAGGGTCTCGAGTTTGACGATACAAGTATCGTTTATTGTCTGGTCATAAGTGACGAGGTGAGTATCTCTTCTATGGATTTATAAACTCATGTCTTGAAAGAGATGAAAAAAAAAATTGAGTATCATACGAGCAATTGAAGCATGTTTGTTGCATAAAAGTCTAGATCAGGGCAATTACTACCTTTTAATATTTGATAATGATTTTACGAAAGGTATTGTGAAATGATACATCGCTTTACGAATCTGTTTAGTGAATGAGTTATAAGATGATTTGAGAAACGTTTTATGAAGGATGTTATTATATATATATATATATATATATATATATATATATATATATATGGGAAATGATATGGGAAATGATTTACGAAAAAGTATTTCTATTGGATGAATTGAGTTACGAAATGTTATATGGTTAGTTTATGAAATGTATTGTGGATTATGGGATGGATTATGAATTGAATTTCTGGATATTGGAGGATGTGGGTTTGGTGCTCAATATCACTGTGAGCCCATGGAGGGGCTTGTGGGTATGCATACCGGATTTAGGATATCCTTCTGGGCTAAACCACTAGCTTTGTAGATGAAGACCTTGCCAAGAGGGGAATCTTGGTTGCCTTGTCATAAGGCGTTGTGTTGTGACCATAGTTTGATATTGAGCAAAAGATTGGTCGATGGATGGAGCATCAACGTATGTTTTGATATGAGATTGATCAATGGATGGACCATTGACGTAGTTTTTGTTAGAGATTCATCAATGGATTTGATCATTGAATTTGAATTGTGATGGTGAATTTAAATATGTATTTCTGACTTATGAACGACTCGTATTATGATTTGATATGTATATCAATGAGTTCGATTATGAATTTTCTAATGGTACTCTATACTTATATATATGCATAGTGGTTGTTCAATCTATTTAGAAGATATATGTTTTACTCATTGAGCTTGTAGTTGCTCACCACTCTCTTTCCCAATCTTTCCAGGTCTTTCGGTTAGTTTCCCAATCTTTTCAGGTCTTTCGGTTAGCGACTTATAGAACGAGAGTGATATTGAAAGGGACTTTTGGGAGTTGAATTATGATGATTAGAGGCTGCATCGAGTGGAAGGATGGTAGTTTTCATTTTTGTAGTTTTCAGGGTGTGACATGTTTTGGAAAGTTGGTATTATGATTCTTCTATTTTATGGTGGATATAGAATAATTCAGGGCTTGTGGTTTTGCATTCCAAGGAAAGGAGAAAAGATTTATATGTAGAACGAGAGGAATAGTCTTGATTTTGCCCTTGTTTTTTCCGTTAATTTGGTGGACCTCTATCACGCCAGTGCATTTCAACGCATCAATCAGAAAAATAAATAACTTTATGTGTTCAGTACGTTAAAAAATTACTCCGATTTTTTATATTTTTGAATTAGCATAACAATTGAAATAATCAATACTATTTTGAAATATCATCAGAAGTCCAGAAGACTTGCCGTTTTGTCTTTAAGTTTGACTCCCTTATTTTTTTTTCATATTTTTCAGCATGGTTTGAGTAATTTAGGATTGAGGTTAAGCTTTTGTTTGGCGGGGGTGAAACATGGAATTGATGTTCATAGTATGTAATTAAAGAAGTGTGTCTTGATTAAAAGGATCTCCCAATTCAATATTTATCTTCCGATCTTGACAGTCCATATATATGACTGTTCTAGTACCTCTTTAAGATTGTGCGAGAGGTGATAATGAATAAAGTCCTAGTACCTCTTTAAGATTGTGCAAGAGGTGATAATGATGGCGTTATTGTCGATTCAAAGCGATTACATTGAAATAAAGCACAAAATGATCAGGTACGTGGCAGAAGAGGGGAAGAAAATCAAAAGGAGACGACATCAAATTGCCAACACTACACCACCGCCTTTACTTCTCTCTCTTTTTTCGTACTCTTTTTTTTTTTTTTTTTTTTTTTTTGTAGTTTCCTTCTTCGAATATATAGAAATGCATACAGCCCCAGTGGAGATATAAGAGAGAGAGAGGCTACAGCTACGAAGTTAAGAGAGTTGGCGTGATTCTGAACATCATCCGGTGCCAGTGACGCCTAAGTCGAGCTTCTGCTTGTCCTCCGCCTCCTCATCCTTGGTTTTACTGGCGGCGGCACCAGCACCAAAGACGGGGCCGCCGTACCCGGTGGCATCGGGGACCTTTTCCTGCAGCATGTCCACCTGAATGCCGCCCTGGTCCTGAGGGATGCGTATGTCCGTCCTCGTCCTGTTCTCCCCTCCCTCCACCGACTCGTACGTCGTCGCCGTCTTGGACTCCTTGGGCTCTGCCCCCTGCGCTCCTGACATCTTTTTCTTCTTACCGAGAGATCCTTCTTCCCTCAGCGGATCAGCACTGAAATAGGAAGGAACAGAGGAGAGGGGACACCGCAGCCGGAGGAGTCGTCCACGTGGAAGCCGAGGCGCCTAAAGCTTCCCCAATTGCAACCACGTGCCCCCCATCCTGACAGCTCAGCACCTCATCCACCGCCACGTCACAAACTCACGCTTTGAATGGGAATGGGAAAAGGGATCAGTGATGGCACTCTGGGCTGGCTGGGCCCGCTACAGTGGGGCTCCTCCACTTAACTGGGCCCTGCCTGCCTGCCTGCCTGAGGAAGGGGCCTAAGATGGGAATTTTGTTGCTGTGAAATGGAGAAGCAAAACAGTACTCAAGAAAAGGGTGATCCATGACTTATTTTCTTATTGGCTTCTTTTTTTTTTTTTTTTTTTTTTTTTTTTTTTTTTTGGATTAGAGTGCTAATGTCCTTTTCACGGGCATCAAGAAATTGTCTTCGTAGCAATCACCACACCAATAAAACGAGTGTTACCAGCAAGGTAAGTAGGTCCATTGACTAGCGGGCTCCGGACCGAAAAGAGGGATCATGTCCAAAAGCACTAATGGACCCCACCAACCTGAGAACCCCACGCATCTCAAGTCAGTGTATCATTACAGGGCCCGCAGGCCACCTTGCCATGACCAGAAAACGGTTGCCTAGTGCGTTTATCGTATTATTCCCGCAATTGTTTTGCAATCACTAACAAGAATAACGATTTAAAGGAGTCGCCAAGGACACACATGATCATGGGACTCAAATCTCGTTTCCATTCCAAACTTAAGGGGGAAGGACGAAAAAAATGCAGGCATAGTAGAAAAAACTAATACTACATCAAGGAATTTACAACCATGCTGACCACGAAGCCCAATACAGCACCGGCTAAAACTTCCACCTCCGTGTGCCCAACCGATTCTTTCAACCTGGTTCCACTCTCTCCAACTATACCAGATATATTTTCCCCATCATCACCCATTCGTAATTGTAGTTTGCTCGGAAACTGGCTGCCTCGACCCGAATTGATGGGTAATGATGATGGCTTTCCCACTGTGTCACTCTCCACGGATGGAGATTTCACTCGTGCTTTCTTGAGCAGAGCTCCATTCATCACCTTGGCATGTTTCCCCACTTCTCTTCTTACGCCCTGCACATACAACACGAGAAAACCCAGTGGAAGATTCCCCAATTTAGCCAACCAAACCACAGAATATTTGATCTACATTGCTACAATGTATGCAGCTGATTACAGATACCTACCATAAACCATCATTGCAAGAATTATCATCCACAACCTTTACAAGGAAACACAGACTAATAATTACTGTACTCTTACAAGTGGGTTACCAGTCTAACAAAATAGTGGCGCCTCCTTACTTCCTTGTCATAAATTTTCAAATGTCATGAACCCCAAAAGAGCTTAGACCACGAACAGGTTGACCTCTATGATATTAAGAAGTTCCACAGTCCAAAACCATTAAGTCGTGCAGCAAATACAAAAGCGACGAGACTACAATTGACAAGAGTGGGACAACTCCAGCTTTTTCCCGGGAATCCAAAGTCCTTCAATGTCTAAATCTAGGCATCCTGTGAGTCTGATCCTCTGATTCCTCTCTATAGTCTTATATCACTTCATGGCAACTCAATCCCAAGACAACCACGAGAGGGAACTAAAAATTATTTTTAGTAGACAAATCATGAACTTTGACTTCACTGTCACATTGAATCTGTGTCCATTGGCAGACAAGTATTCTCAAATTCACTGGCTTTGCTTTTAGACAGGATGTTGTTTCTGCAGCATTCTTTTGAGGGGCTTAGTCCAATAGACTAACATATAAAGCTATAATATATGCCAAGTTGCTATTCATTCCCATCCTTTTTAATAGCCACTGATGGCAATTTTTATTTCTTGCCGATAAATGAGTTATGATATGATATATGATGTCCATTATTGCTGAACTAATAAATACAGGGCAGAGATAATTGCTAAATTATAGACAAGGTTAATGTGACGGATGGAAAGAAATGCTTTTAGAAGATGTGGGGACAGAAATAGAACAGCACACAGTGATGGCGTTCCTATCTGCTTGTTGTCTGGATGTAGTGTCACAGTGAATTCTGCTGAGGTCTAAGGGAGAATCATTAAGAATAGCATCAAAATTGCAAGTGATATCTCATAAAAAAAAAAAAAATTTAAAAAAAAGGCTGCATGCCATAACAATTAAAATACTAAAATCTTCGTCAAGTGAAAATTTGATAAGTGCAATTCCAGGGCCACCCATTTTATTCCTCTTATTAGGTGTTGAAGAGAGGAATGCAGCTAGTAATTATAATAAGGGCTGCTGAATGAAAAACTGCAAGCTTCTTGATGGAGAATTGGGGCAATGGCATTTGAATTAGGATATTAGTCCTCCTAATTAAGATTTTCCTAATTTAAGTTGGATTAGGACTAAGAAGAGTTCTCAATTACATGCGTTTCCAATGGATAACTCATTGGTTGAGTCATTAAATTCCATTATTGAGCAAGTTTTTGCTATTGAGTTACATGCTGCAATTTCTCTCTTGCAACCCTAAGTATGGAAGCTTCTGTCCGATGAATAGAGATTTTTAATCTTTTCTTTGAAAATCCTTTAATTCCTTGGCTACATTTTTACAGCTTAAGTCCCAAGCTACTGCTCAGATATACTTGTTAGGCGTACAGTTCTCAGGCATTGTTCCTAGCCAGGTACTTACAGACCTGAATAGCATCTGATCAAATCATCCTACCCCACCTCTCTGTCTGCTAGGATACCAAAGGAGGTGAGGAGGTGCTTAAGGCTTCTGATATGACGATCAATCAAGTGATCAATATTCAGCTATTGAGCTAATCAACTGTAGGGAAGTTTCATAGGAGCAATAGTCTTTCAAACAGACGAAGGAGTCAGCCCATAATTAGCATTCAAAGGCATTAAGCACATGATCAAGCAATGAATTTCTCAGATGGAAGATAGAACCACCAAATTGAGTTAGAAAGGAGAAAAGGCTGGAGGAAGCCAAACCAGACCATGCAGTTTAAGGAGACCACTGAAGTAAAAAGATGAACAGAAATACACTCTAGTTTGTGCAAGAAGTGGGAGCAGAAAGAAGCGAAAACTATACAGGGACAATTCCTCTCAACCTTTCAGCCATCGGGGGATAAATCACATTAACAAAGGAAGGTGAGGTAACGATTTTATTTGTGTGCCAAAGTTGAAGGTTGTCCACCTTCATAGAATACATGATGGAAAATACATAGAGGGTGGTAATTTTTCACAAAAGCATGATAAGCCACCTCGCAAGAAACAGTTAAAACTCGAACAGAGGACCAACATACAGTTCGCTACCAAATGTCACGCATCCTCAATTCTTCTTATTACGAATCCTCAGAGAACTAACAAAAGGAGGTATTCTCTTCAAATGGAACAGTTATCTGTGAGGTGTACAAAATAGGCAAGATTAAAGGAGTAAGTAGCCCGCTTTGAAACATCAATCTGGAAGGAGAAGAAGAATCCATAACCGCCAAGGCAAGAATAATATGAAAAGACAAAAAATAGATAAATAAATAAAAAGAAAAAGAAGAGTACCTGGGAATCATACATGACAAGTGCAGCATACACAACCGAGAGTCCAAAGATTGAATCTGAGAATCCCCTGCCAAAAGGGAAGGTAGAAAAGAATGTGAACCTCGCGAAAAAAAGCAGAAAACGCCCGAGAAGAAAAGACGCGCTACACATTCCCTCGAGACCAGACATCAGCTAATCTTATCCGGACAGTCAATACCCAAACTAGGTGGAGAGCAAAGGGAGATGGGAAATTGCCGTCACGAGGCTCAAGCTAAGGTTTTTTGTTATGGGGAAACACCAGGCGCCGCCTGAAATCAGGAAGGGCGACGCAGGGGCTTTAGGGAAAACATTCAAACCATCGATCATATCCTGAGAATCTGAATATAGAAAACGGGGATTACCTCTCGAAAGAAAGGGAGGTAGCGGTGGCCACAACTGCCTATGGAAGACAAATCAAAGAGATGGAATGAGGGGAGTCGACGCCACATGTAATATAGTACAATTCACAAGGGAAAGGAAAAGGGAAGGGGGTGGGGGTGGGGGACTCACGGCGGAGTGGGAGGATGGGAAACCACCGGAACGAAAGGCGGTTCTGAAATCGAAATGCTTGGCATCTCCCTCCGGCGATGTGAACGGCTTGGACAGCTGCCCGATGGCCGTCGATACACCAGCTGCGATGAGCACCTACCAAGTCCCAATAAGCCTCGATCAGACTTAGCCACAGAGAGAGAGAGAGAGAGAGAGAGAGAGAGGGCTGACTTTGTTGTGGGCGATTTCGGCGATATCTTGGAATCCGACTTTGGAGCGGACGACCAAGTTGCGAGAAGGAGAGGGAGAGGGAGAGGCGCAGGGGGAGGCGTACCAGATGGTCGAGTTCCAGCACCTCCCCGCCATTTTGAGTGTTCTTTTCGATTGATTTGAAGTCAACTTCTTAACTCGATTGACTGAATTTCCTTATCCCGTCCCCGTCGCACGCTGTAGAAAGCCTTGCAGCTGATCCTATATGAAATGTAGGTATATTGGCATGTATTGCAATTCAATATTTTGCTTTTCTGTGTTGGAATATTTCACCTACCTCCGTGGATGGTATTGGTGTGTGTGTAGCATGTACATCCCCAGTAGCTGATCCTATATCAAAATGTAGGCACAATCTTGAAACCGCAACAAACGGTCTTGTGTACCTGGGAGCCGGCTGTCTAGGGTAGAACCGGACCTCTCTGAAGCTTTCGACGAACTCTGTAAGTGATAAGAGGGTGCATTGAGGAGTGCTCCCACGTTTGGAGTCCTTTTTTTTTATTTATTGAATCCGCAATTTCAATCTAGTTTAGTTGGCAATGCAGCGGACACATGCTCAACCCAGTCTTTTAAAAGCACATAAAAAAACTTCTTTTTTATCTCCATCTTAGTTGTCCCTGACAACATGGATGGATAGCCATGGCAAGTAGTGAAAGGTGGGATAAAGAAGAGTAGGGAAAATACAAGGCATTTTTATCACCTCTATTGACAAAAACACTCCCTGGCCGAAGATATTCATGAGCTCGTATATGGCTTTTCTCAATACTCAATACCATCAACAAGAGCGTCAAATGATTGCCTCGCAAATCCAAGTGAGTAGAGGAAATTTATCATTTTGCAAGAATTAATTGAGATGTTAACTCGGCCGGTTCCTAAATTAAACCTAAAACCAATGCAGAAACCAATCCTAACTGGTTAGGTTCTAGATTTCAAGGTGGGAGCTGGCCTACCATAAAATCCATCACCCCTACATTGTACAACCTTAGATTATTGGAGAGAAGAAGCCTTCAAAAAAGAAAGCTACATAAACTGAACTCATAAAGCTGCCTTAATATTTCCTATAAAACTCTGCCCAAGACATCACTTCAGGTCGTTACTAGACATCCTTTCGTAACCCAACCGGAAAATTTCCCGGTCAGTAGGACTGCTACGGCCATAGACTGTTCTCCTTATGTCGGCAGTTCCCTGCTGTTGGGGGCAACTGAACTGAGGAATTCAAATCCCAAACAACACAAGTTAAACATATCACTTGACCAGGGGAACATGGTGTCAAGCTTTCTCTAGCTGCAGAGCAAAGTGCACTGGTGACTCATCCCAATTCCACCCTCGCACCTTCCTTCTAGTGCGAGAGAGAGAGAGAGAGAGAGAGAGAGGTGCCACGGCGCTCAAACTGCAAAATCTTTAGTTCTATTCATGTATACATCAAACGTCGGCGATAAATTTATCCACCATTGTCCATGATTGTTAGAAGTACTCGAATTCTATGTAAGAAGAGTCACTAGGATTGTCGTCTTTCTGATAAAGAGTAGTATTATTATCATTGATCGTCTTCTTGTTGGCGTGTTCTACCTTTGGATCTTTAACAGCAAACTGGGAGAAGTCGACGGGATCAGGTACGTGGGGAGGGGGCGCACTCCTCACCAGGGCCCAATTCACTCCTTCGAAGAACGGGTGTTGCTTGATCTCAGTGGCACCTCTTTTGTAGGCAATGCGCTTGTGGGGCTCCTTGACTAGGAGGCCTCGTATCAAGTCCCGCGCCATGAAGCTCACTTGTGGGGTCTCTGGGAATCTCAAGGGTTGCCCCACCACGTTGAAGAGAGTGGCCCGGTTGCCCGAGCCCTTGAAAGGAGTGGTGCCATGCAGCAGCTCATACAAGAATATGCCGAACGTCCACCAATCTACCGCACTCCCATGTCCTTCTCCACGGACGATCTCCGGAGCCAGATACTCATGGGTCCCCACGAAGGACATGGACCTCACGTTGGTTGGCTCCGCCATCAGCTCGGGCAATTGGGACTGCGGCCCTCCTCCTCCCATCATCACCCCGAAGTCCGATTTAGACTTGCGGTTCTTCTTCCCGGGCAATATCCGTGGCAGAAAGTTGGATGGCTGCATGCAACCATGCACCGCAAACTCATCATCCAAGATGGCCCCAGACGAAAGACCATTGCTGCTGCTGGTGCCGCCGCCACCACCTACATGTACCGATGAGGACTTCACTAGTGTTGGGCTGACCGAGCACCGTAGTGATAAGTCAAAGTCTGAAAGCATTATATGCCCTTCGTCTCTCACCAGCACGTTCTCTGGCTTCAGATCCCTGTATACAATACCTAGCATGTGCAGGTACTCCAGCGCCAACAGCACCTCCGATGCATAAAACCTGTTACAATCAACCAGTTAATTGATTGACAAACATTACTAACTTTAGAAGTATGCCGTGGTCCATTGATCACCCTTCAGATTTCCATCTTCCTAAAAATATGTCTAGATATCCTAGAATTTAGGTACAGCAGATTTTCTGAGCCACAAAACCTTAATCTATCTATTTGGTTTATCACAGTTTAGAGAAAAGATGGATAGTTTTCCTGAAATTAGGATGTTTCTTATGAGTAATTCGCTAGGTGCTTGCTCATGGAGATCTGATAAATTGATGATCTATCACAGAATGGTAAGCACTGCTTGTTGAATTAAAGATAAGATTTTGGAGAAAGGAAGCAGCATTTAGTCACAAAGCTGGTTAATGAACTTGAATGAAGGAAAGAAATGTACCGAACCTCGCAGCTTCTTCTGTGAAACGCTTGTTTTGTTGCTTTTGACGGAGGGAATGCAGATTTCCTCCGCTGCAGAACTCCATGACCAAGCAATAGAACTTTTCAGTCTCGAAGTAAGAATAAAGAGTGGGCAGGAATGGGTGGTCGAGGAGCCCGAGTATCTCCCTTTCGGTCTGAGCTCGCTGGAGTTTGTTTCTGCTGGCAAGGGATGACTTGTCCATCACTTTCATGGCAAAGTGAGTGTTGGTTCCTCGGAGCTCCACGAGATACACGCTTCCTATGTCCCCATATCCTATGCGTTTCAGGAGCCGAAAGTTGTTCATGCCAAGTTTAGGACCTCCCTTGGGCACCATATTGATGGCCTCCCATCGAACATCCCCACCTGTGTGGGGCCTCAGCATCACACCCGAGCTCTCCAAGCTGTTAGAACGGCTCGATCCCTGCTGGCTATTGCAGTTCTTTGTATTTGATTGCGGTTGCAGCGTCGTCAGTGTGAGTGGTCTACTTGTCAATGTCGCTGCAGATGAAGCTGTTGGAATTTCATTGTGGTCATGATTATTGGCATGCGTTCTTGTTAGGCCTGGAATCTGCTGCCGGCAAATGGGGAGTCCATCAACGGTTGCATTGTTCTTGTTATCCCGTTCAACTTTTCTCAATCCAACTTCACAATCTTTGGGAAATGGATCAGAATTTGCAGGTATAGCAGGCGAATCAGCTGTAGACTTGGAGACATCTTTGGCTGTTTGATCTGGCTTTTTGGGGTCGCCGGGCATGTCGTAACATCCGTTTGTATCATTCTTGGAGATCGAGTCCATAACTTCAGGTTTGCTTGGCTTGTGTGCGCTCCTTATCAATCATATAGGATGCACATTCATCTTTAGAGATACAATCGCTACAACTCTTATTAAATTGGAACAAAGTGGATCGAAATCAGATTGGGAGATGAGATCAGGCATGCCTCACCTTTTCACGATTCATGCACCAACAGGAATCTGGCGATCGAAACTCTATCCATCACAACATTTCTGCACCAAGGAGGGAAAACAGAGCATGTGAACTTGTGCTGAAATGATGTCGAATTCACTTGAGGAGGGCAGGTTTCATTTGGACGAAATCACATTTTCGTCTTCGAGAAAAAAGAAAAGGAAGCTTCTGATCGTTATTCCAGGAATGCTTGGAATTGCAAACTATGACTCGCATTTGCCATGGTATCAAATCAAAATTTATTGGATGCATCTCTGTCTCAAATAAAGGAGAGACCAACATCTACAATGGTCTCCATCAACCGGGAGGATTGGGTGGCAGGCACGTCTATTGACGCAGGGTGGGGACATGGGAGTCGGGCAAAACTTGTTCAATTAAGATAATCCATGAATGCTGATATAGGCCTGCCGCATATAAAATACTTAAGCGCGTAGATCAGGTTTCAAAACTAGCGTATGATGCAGAGCGCGGAGCAATAACATAACCAATGAAGGAAGCGTATGGGAAACACTGACCAATGAATAGAAAGGCCATTCGAGGAACGCACTGGCTTCAACATCTCTATGTTTCTCAATCTCGACAGACAAGAACACGCTGACCCGAACAACATGATGATTATGGGGGCGCAAACTGAGGGTCAAATTTTGTGGAGGGATGGATTATTGGAAGAGAGAGATGTTGGTTTGTAACCGAAAGGACAATGTCAGATGCATGTTTATCGTCCATGAGATGTTTCTAATGCTAGTTCTCTGAATGGTACATCGAGGAGGATCATCCTGCGCTTTCAATGATCAAGGACAACACCAGGCATTGTTGAGAAGGGGGGGAGAGGGAGGGAGAGAGAGCTATAATTTGACAAATCAGAAGAATAAATGGCAGAGAGAGAGAGAGAGAGATGCCAAAGAGTAAAGGAAGTTGTCACGACGTTGTTTTAGGAAATGGTCAAAGGGGTCTTCCAGGCATAAATAAACATAAGGACACTTGGCCGTTTGATCCTCCGTCTCTCTCTCAGATCGATTGGTGAATTATGCCTGGAAGACCCCTTTGCACGCACACACCATCAACAGTAGCCTCAGCTCATCACCATTTATGGCAATCTCTTTATCATTTCGAATGCTTTTATAAGTAATATCCACATATAATAGTGTCATGATTATTATTAATTGATGAACAATGAACACTCTGCTTGATTTGTACACCATAAATCATGTAAATGTATAATACGCGACGAGATATTATAAATATGTTTAATAATTAAACGGGAGTCAATATCCATAAATTGTCTAGTTATTTATGTTTTATACAAATACTTTCATTCATTAAATATATTTAATCTACAATGAACGATATTATCTCACATCTATATGAAAGAAGTACATTAAATTAGTAAAAAAAGAATGATCACCGTATTACTTAATCATAAACAACTTTGTAGAAATTCTCATCTCTATCCTTCTTTTGCTTGAAAATTGTACTCTCTTTTTTAAATTTCACTCAGTTAGTACTTTAGGAAAGAGAAGATCAAAGAGTTTCATAAGATTAAAAAAAAAAAAAAAAAGACAACCCTTCTTTCAACTATATTGACAGACCAATTGAAACTAGCACAAATCTAATATGGAGAAGCTCTGCAATGTGTTTATGCTGAGAAATGTCTTGTCAAAGTTCTGCTATCATCTTGATCTCGGGGTTTAAAAGTTGTTTCAATATTATACTTGAATCAGCCATGTCAAGTTTAATTAATCGAAATTGAAATAAGAGGGATTGGTTAGAGGAGTTATGCAAGTTAAAAGGAATTGATAAGGGAAATGAAAAGGTTGAAGGGTTTGATGCACAAATTCAGGGATCAAAAATGAAAATAACGGAATATACGGTCAATAGCAAAGAGCAAATATTAAACTCAAGTTGAGGAAATAACTGAATTTTAAAAGAGAGAATATCTCCTTGGTGGACCCCGGCAGTCATTGGGCCCTAAAGATGAGATGAAGACGACGGAATTCCAGAGGCAGAACAGTGGAGAGGGACAACCGAGAGCAGCGAGCCAAGGACGGCGGAGAAAACCAGACGGCAACACGAGGAGGAGGAAGAGAAAGAAGGAGAAGAATGCAGGGAGCAGTGGAAGGGATTGGGTACCTGGTGGGGACGTGGAGAGGGGAAGGGCGAGGCCTGTATCCCACCATCAGCTCCTTCGCCTACATGGAGGAGCTCAGCTTCTCCCATCCCGACCCTCGCAAGCCCGTCCTCGCCTACTCCCAGCGGACCTGGAACCCCCTCACCTCCCTCCCCATGCATTCCGAGTCCGGCTTCTGGCGCCCCAAGCTCGACGGCTCTCTCGAGGTCGTCCTTGCTCAGAGCACCGGTCTCGTTGAAGTCCAGGTTCTCTCTCCCTCCCACGCCCATCCTTTTCTGCTTCTTCTTGGTCCCTATTTTTCTTCGCCCTTTTATTCTTCTTGTCATTGCAGAAGGGGACCTTCGACGCGGACCAGAAAGTCATCTGCCTTAAGAGTGATCTCGTGGGCAACGCCTCCAAGGTTCGACTTAGATTCTCCTTTCCTTATATATAATCCTAGTGTTGCAACTCTTCCTTTTCCTGCTTGGTTTGTTTGGACGGAATACAAGGTAGATTTCCTCTCTGAAAATGAAAGGTTACCGAAATGTTGTTTTTTTGCTAATAGACTAGTAAGCATCGATGATCTTTAACTACTGAACTGCTGCTGCCGCCGCCCCCCATTGCTGGGAACAACTTAATTTTTTTTCTTTTCACAACTACCGACCTCTTTCTTCTTGTTGCCAGGTGAAAGACATCACTCGAGTGTTCAAGCTGGTCAATGGGGAATTGTCTTATGTTGTTGAAATGGCCACTGCCATGACTAGTCTTCAGCCCCACCTTAAGGCTGTGCTCAGAAAAGTTTGAAACCACCATCTTCTGATTGTGTGGGCGAATTCGCAACTGACATGCCATTGGAATGCATGAACAAAAATCAGAATACACAGGAATAGAATAAGAGGTCAGTCTTGCGTCGAAT
The DNA here is from genome assembly GCA_017140595.1 of Eucalyptus curtisii. NCBI lineage: Eukaryota > Viridiplantae > Streptophyta > Magnoliopsida > Myrtales > Myrtaceae > Eucalyptus > Eucalyptus curtisii. The sequence continues at coordinate 37,808,390 of CM029499.1, read as the reverse complement.
TTGTTAAGACTTACTGATATATTGTGCTGTATGCCCATGGAGAAGGAATTGAATCAAGGTGTTTTTTTAAGGCCTCTATGCTTTACTGAATTTTTCACCCCTTTCACTTATTGACATATATCTCTTTATTGTTTATGATCGTGACTGTCTTGCGCTGCATTCAATCATCTCTGTGATCCATTGAGAATGAGACCGCTTCAGGTGACGAGAAAAAAAAAAACTTAATTCACGTGGATACTGCTTGGTTCAGGATTAGGCCTGTCCCTCTCTTCTGTATTGATACTATCAGGTGAAGCAATAGGAATTGTTGGGGCTAGGAATTAATAGAAAATACATTCTGGGCAGACTGAATTTGACCACATAGCTATATCCTGCTCAATTAAATCTATCAAGGAGACAAAGAAGTTGCTAGCTCAAGCATCAGATTTCTTTTAGCTCCATCCTAACCAAAGCATGTTACCTTTCTAGCCAGTTAAGAGGGGTTGTAACAGGTAAATCTATCAAGGAGACAAAGAAGTTGCTCTCTCGAGCATCAGATTATTTTTGAGTTCATCCTAAACAAAGCATGTTACCTTTCTAGCCACTTAAGAGGGGTTGTAACGAGTAAAATGAGCACACCTTTCCTCGACTCCCCTCACTTCTAAAGATTAAAAAGGAAGGACAAAAAAAGGAACTTTCTAATGGAAGTTATAATTTTTACCGTTCAAAGCTAATTTCAGGGCACATCTTTCTGACTATCTACCTTGGGGAATCCGAACTATAATGATTGAGTGCTGAATTGTTCCATTCCATTGAATAAGCTATAATCTTTCTTCTCTCACTCTCCGAATTGGAATGGGTCCCATAGCAAATGAAATAGATATATAGAAGAACCGTTACTCTTTATTTTCTCCTTCCTCGCTCCTTCACCAACACTTGTGTTTTGGGATATTTGTGTTTGTAAACAATTTCGTCCCTCAAACCAAGAAAGAGTTGAATGGGATGAAGAACAATATACGGAGGTGATAAATATTATAAGATACTGATACAGGTGGAAGTTGATGGGAGCTGATATAGCCGTGCCTCGATAGTTGCAATTGGAGGTTAATCTGAGAAAAATGTATACTTGAGAGCATATGCATTTCAGAAATGATACGCTAGTTTCGTGGAGGATAGCTGGTAGAATGCTGTTCAGTGGATTGCTAGATTGTTAATATCAGGTGATGTTGTGGATGGTTCTACCACTGAAGGGGGAAATAGGTGCGGCTTAAGTTTGTACTTCCAGTTCCTCGGATTTGTTATTGGGATTTTCTTTTGTGGTAACTGTTGTTTGGGATTAGCTAGTTGACAGAACATCCAGATACAATTATCTGAAGGCATGTGTTCTGAGTAATTGTTTTTACCTGAAGAGTGATATTTCCTCATCTGTTCATTAGGCGGGTTGGGATAATGTCATACCTTGATTGTGCTCTAAGCGACCACTGCTTCAAGGAAATATCTGATATCATTGTTAATAAGGAAATTATACAAGACACGGCCAGTGAAACGTTTGTTTTACGCGCTTGGTTATACAGTCTATCTTCAGAGTAGGACATGTATCTGCTCCAGTGGTTACTTGACATGAAAAGGGACGAGTCTATGATGTTCCACCGGCTGTATATTCACCAAGTTTCTTACAAAACTAGTGACACATGTGAATTAACTCACATGAGATATTATCTATTTTAACCTGTTTTATATCGAGCCTTACTGTTTTGTTCTTTGGTGTACAAGTAAATAATTTCCTAAGAGATCGCTTATTTTGGTAGTGCTTTCACTTGAGCACGCTTTACATTACCGTTTCAATGCTAATGTTATCAGTATATTGAAGCTAATTTCACTTTTACATATATTATTAGGAATGCTCTCCCCTTGTTCAGTGCGTAATTTAATTCATTCTTGTCCTACTTGTTATCCTAAAAGCCCGTCAAGAATCATTCCTTGTCCGAACATCTCCCATCGAGAATCACTCTTGGTTCTTGTTGAGCCTATTTATGATAGGTCCACTAGCTTTCACATTGTGCTTCCCCAAATCACACACCTATCGAAGCGAGTCTCATTCTGATACTCACAGACATGCCATCAACACCATTTTTATCAAACCATGTGATGTCTTATTTATAACATATCTAATTCCTATGTTATGGAGTTTACAAAATCATGGAAGATATGAGGAGAAGAATAGTAAAAGTGTCATAACTTTCATACGGAAGTGTCATGTTTTTTTTTTTTTTCGTTTACTTAAGTGGCACATCGGAATAAATTCGATCACTTGAGGGTTAATTTCACCAAAGCATCCTATATGTTTTTTTTTTTTTTTTTTTTCCCTTTTCATTTTTCTTTTGTATTTTTTCACTTTTTTTTTTTTTTTTTTTTTTTTTTTTTTAAGTTGGTGAGGGTCACAGGTGGCCTTCGCCCAAACTGGGTGAGGGTCGCCTCGCCTTTGGCCACAAAGGCCCTGGGCACTACCATCACAGTCTCGCCCGTGGCCGATGAGGTGGTGATGCCCTCGTCTAAGGCCTTCGCAGCCAAATCTGGGCGAGGCAACCCTTGCCCTCGACTGCTGGCAAGGCCCTTGCCCAACTCTGTCAAGGGCGTTTGTGGCCTTGCCGACCCTTAAAAAAAAAAAAAAAAGCGAAAATAAAGGAAAATAAAAATAATAGTTCAAAAAATAATAATTCAAAATATTAAAATATTGTCCACATTAGCATCGATGAAGTCACGTAAGATGACCGACATCCACGTCAGATTTTCCAATGAGGCAAATAACCAACGGTATTTAAGCAATTGATTTTTTTAAAATTTGTGGTACTTAAATGAGCAAAAAAAAAGTTATAACACTTAAGTGAGCGTCGTACGAAAATTATGGTACTCATGTTATTTATAATCCGAAGACACGAATATCATTAATTTGAGAATGGAAAACCAAATGATGAGAGCTATCTCAAATCGATGAACTTGAAATCCTTTTAATTAAGTGAAAAGCGAATATCAAAATCAAGTAGATATCTATCTTAACTGGGATTCACTTAACTAAGTTTATTCCGTGACAAAATGACTCACATGCGAATCAAAAGCAGTCATAGCAGAACATTTATTGTTGTATGTCCTATAAAGGCAGCTCATGCGCCGACTTTAGTCCATCATGTTTATATCTACCGTACACCTATTCTAGCGAGCGTACTGTAAGAAAAAATAAAATTAGATCACTTCAATCACCGTTGCTCCAAATCGATTTTCATATATTCCCACCACTTCACAACACCCTAAAGTTACATTATAGAATGATTTGGCAACTAAACAACTCTTATGATCCAACAACTCAATTTACAATGCATGAAATTGCTTTAATTAGATGAACAAGGACTTGGAATCTTTACCAAGTGCTACAAACGAAATTAATCCAGCTCATTGAGACCTTCATAGCATGGATGTAAATGTTGATGGGGCCACCTATCAGTTTAAGCTTCCAACATGATATTTGATTCAATGTCATCTTTTCACGTATGTGCATACACCCTCCAAGTCCAATTTCACGTGTCGCTCTTAATTCGATTGACACGTGAGATGAGATATTGAAATATTATCATACATCACTTGATAATGCAATTAACTAAAATTTAAGCTGGTAGGTGGAGGAATATCACATATTTATGAAGAGTAAATGGACCTGTTATCAAGCAATGCAATACGATATTCAAACACCTTCTTCTCACGTGCAAGCCGAATTAGGAGCGGTGACAGGGAATAGACACATATATGCGAAAGAAAAACCATTGGCTCAGATACAACGTCGGAGTGAGGACTATTATTATAATATAATTCCTCTAGAAGTAAGTGTTCATCCAAGAGTTGCCAAAGTAAAACCTGCGCGATCTCGTTCTCCACACATCCTTAACGTTTGAATTATGGAACTACTGGGGTTTGTCACAGTGGCCACCCTTCCAACATGGAAGGGGGAGGTGGGGGGTTCGAATCCCTACCTTCTTAGGGGGGTTGGGGTGAGGACAAATTAGTTTCAAGTGTGGGTTTCGACTCCCACGCCCTGCAAGGAGGCAGGGCAAAAGTCTGAGAGTGAGTGTTAGAATAGGAGTAGAGTAAGGGTGCGCATGACAACATTTCTTGGCTGGGGAAGAGCTTTTTTCAGAAATAGTTCTTTTCTATTTCTATTCCGGGGAACAATTTCTGAGTAAAAGAACCCGTTTGGTAACTACACAAAATTTCTACTCTTGGAATAGAAAAAAAATAGAAATGTTTGGTAACGCAACGATTCTTTTTTGTATTTATTCATTTTTTATTCTTGCTCACGGATCGTCGGCGGCCGGCGATCGGCGGCGGCGGTGGCGGCTGGCGACCGCGACCGGGCGACCGGGGCGGCGGCGGGGCGGGCATACCATGGCGATTGGCAACAGCGGCAAGCGGCAACCGCAACGGCGGTGACGGCCGGCGACCAAGCAACTGCGGCGGTGGCGGGCGACGGTCGGCGGTGGCTCCGAGCGGTTGGAGGTGGCCGCGGCAAGAGAGAAATAAAACAAAAATAAAAAAGAAAATTTGTTTATTTCTAGAAATTGTTCCGGGACAAGAAGCAATTTTTTTTTTTGTTTCTCGTTTCTATTCCGGGCTAACTTTTCTATTCCAGGGAATAGAAAAATAACTTTGCGTTACCAAATGGGTTTCTGTTCTTTTTTTGTTCCGGGGAACAAAAGAACAGAAATTTTTAGGAATATAAATGTTCTCATGCAGACCCTAAGACCAACAAAAAAAAAATATTTTTATGGGTTGTTCACCTGTCTGCGAGTGAAATTTTATTGTAGTTGCATTTGATGCCCAACCCTTATTGTAAACTTCTCCAATAATTTGACACACATCTAAAAATATCTATAAAAAGACGATACTTACTGGAACTTCATAGAACTCCACTATCTCATTCACATATTGTTTTGCCATATCTCTAGTGAAAATGAAATTGATGAGACAAAAACTGTGCAGATTTAGTCAATTAATCAACAACCATACATATAACTTTCTTACCACTTAGTGCACTTGGTAAACCGATCATAAAATTAATGGTATTGTGCTCTCATTTCTATTTAGGTATCTCAAGAGGCTGCAATTGCCCACCTTTTATTTTTTAATGTTTATTGGTTGTTAAACCATATACTAATTGACAAATTTTACAATATCATTCTTTATATTAATCAACCCGTTGAAATATTATTCCAAATTGCTTGACAATGCAAGGGAATATAAAAATGTTGTCTAGCATCTCTTGACAACGAGTCCATGCACTTTTCGCATTCATATAGTCTCCCTTTACCTAATGGCTTAAACTTTTAAGTTTGAAAATATTTAACATAGAAACTTTACTGTTAAGCATGCTCAAGTGAGAGCACTATTAGGATGGATGACCTCTTAGGGAAGTGTCAACTTATGCATCAAATGACAAAACCATAAGATTCGGTATGAGATGGGTCAAACCAGACAACGCCTCAAGTGTGTTAATTGGGGAGTATACGGAAAAATTATCAAAAAAGACATAAACCTATTTGTAAGGATGCTAAATCTTTCAATTTGGCCAATTCAATTATAAATCTTTTGACGATTTGTCAACAGTAGTCGTCCTAGCCAATTTTGGCCAACAATTGATGAATATTATCACTTGATGATGCAACCAACCGAAAAGTTTAAGCTGATAAGTAGAGAAATATCATATGTTTATAAAGAGTATACAGGAGCTGTCATCAAATGATGCGGAACAATATTCAAACACCTTCTCTTACGTGCAACCCAAATTAGGAGCAGTACATGGAATTTGACTGATGGGGAATGGACACACATACATGAAAGAAAGATCATTAGCTCTAATACAATATTAGAAAAGCTAACCTAAAAGTTTAAGTTATTAGGTAAAGAGAGACCATATGAACGTGAAAAGCGCGTGGACTCGTTGTCAAGTGATGTGAGACAACATTTTTATATCACCTGGCATTGTCAAGCGATGTGATATTATAAAACTTGTCGATTAGTGTTTTGTTTGCCAACCAATAAACATTGAGCATAGAAAGGTAGGCAATTGTAGCCTCTTGAAATACCTAAATGGAAATGAGAGCATAATACCATGAATTTTATGGTCGGTCTACCAAGTGCACTAAGTGGTACGAATGTTATATGGGCAGTTGTTGATTGATTGACCAAGAGTTTTTGTCTTATCAATTTCGCTTTTCACTAGAGATATGGCAAAAAAAAATGTGAATGAGATAGTGAAGTTTCATGGAATTCCAATGACTGTCGTCTTTTTATAGATATCCTAGATGCGTGTCAAATTATTGGAGAAGACTACAACAAGGGCTGGGCATCAAATGCAACTACAATAAAATTTCACTCACAGACATATGAACAGTCAGATAAAAATAATTCAATAGTTAAGGATGTGTAGAGATCCTGCAAGTTTTACTTTGGCGGAACAGTTAGTTCTAGAGGAATTATCTTATAATAATAGTCCTCATTCCAACATTTAGATGTGCTTTTTGACGTACTAAAAATATTTAGCATTGGAATTATAATGTTAAGCGTGCTCAAGTGAGAGCATTAATAGGATGGATGATCTCCTAAGGATGTATTTATCATACATCAAATGACAAAATTGTAAGATTCGACATGAGACAAGTCAAAATAGTGAGTTAATATGGGAAAATTACTAAAAAAAAAAGTCATAAAACTTATTTGTAAGGATGTTAAACCCTCCAATTTGGCTAATTCAGTCTTAAATCTTTTGACAATTTACCAACGATAGTCTTCCTGGCCAATTTTGGTTAATAATGAATGACGTGAATGCCGAATGGCACTAATGTGAATAATTTTTTTATATTTTTTAATATGTACATTTTTATATAATTTTTATGATTTGTACCCAATGCTTGCGTGGATGGATGCATCTTTAGGTCAAACCAGCGTGGGGATTACGAATGCCATGATGAAACCGGTCAGAGGGGAGAAATTTGAGTGAAGAGAAAATGGGGGAAGGAGGCATAGTAATGTGCACGTCGCACGGCGCGATTGGTGCTACCAACTCCCCTGCTTCAACATGGCTTAGCTGGCTGGCTCAAGTTGGGACGACGCGGTGATTAAATTATCCTAATGAAAATGGTAAAATCGCTTTTGACTATCCCACCACCTTATTATATTTGTCATTATTTTTAGTAATGAGGTGAGGAAACGCGACAGTATAATTGAAAACTATGCGATGCGGAGGACTGGAGGGATCCACGGATTATACGGAGGACTGTCTCTCTCGTTTACCGATTGATATCTCTCCCCGCCACCCGGGACTTAGCTACTCCCCACATCCCTATGTTAGAAGAATGTCGTTCTTCTCCTCTCCTTCGCAGCTGCCGCTCCTTTTCCCTCACGCAAAGTGGACAGGAGGAGAATGCACGGCCCTACCGACATCCCTTCGAAAGCAATGTGGCTACTCCCACCGCTAATGTTGACGATGCTTCAAGAAAATTTATCAAGAAATACGTAGTCATTTTCTATCATATCAATTTTCGGGACTCTTGTACACTCGAATAAACTGGAGCGTTATAACGACATATGACATGTTCATGATGATTTGTACTTAATTATTACATATCGTAACGTTGTTAGATACCATAGAAGTGGTCTATGCTCTCGTCATTTATTGAAAATTTTGACAAAAATTTATGAACTCCTGACATGAATATCCAATATCAGATAAAGGACATATCAACAACATAATGGAATGTTTTGGCCACACCAGCAACGGCAACTTCTATTTTTGATGTAAAAAGGAGGACCAAATTGAAAAAACAAAAAGAAGAGCGACCCAAGAGGATTAAATAAAGAAAATATTGAGGATATAATCAAAAATGGATAAAAATTTAGAAAACGCTTACGTGATTATATCTTTAAAAAAGTGAAAATCCGAATAATTGTTTTGATCAATAGATCATCCACACATGACCGAATGCATCTTAATATTGCCTAAAAAATGCCGAAGGCCACATTTCCTCTCCTCGGGTTTTTTTGACTTTGGATCCAAGAGGTTCTTCTCGATGCAACCTACGTAGACACGGGAGAGAGCGCACATGCATCTCCCCCATGGACAGCTGGAGTGCGGCGGCCAAAGTCAACCCGCCGAAAAACAGCCTGCGCCCCAACTTCTCCGTCCGCCGCCCTGCTTCGGCAGCACAATCGTCCGGATGTTTTCATTGCCATTGAATTTATGAATTGAATTGTTTGCTTAGATTCAACTTCTCTTTTCTCATGGAAATTTACCTCTCTTCCTCTTCCTTCACGCAGAATGCTGACAAAAGCGTAGTTCCCGTGAGGTACAGGAGGACCGAAAGCCTAATCATAGAGAGGGGGTGGCCAGAGGTCTCATCCCATTCCCTCCATTCAATTATCTTAATTAACACAATCAACAAAAGAAAAAAACACCCAAAAGAATATATTAATCTCCAACAGGTGATGGGGTCCACAATCCAATCATGCAACCCCATTTCACCTTAAAAAAGGGAAGAAAATCCCTAATCAAGGAGGGTCCAAGCAGCAACGTCTCTGGCCATTTGATTGGTGCAGCAAGTAACGTGGATCTCTTAGCTATTTAAGAAGCAGAAGAAAGAAGAAACGTCTCTCGTCTTGTGAAGCTTTAGGGAGTCCGCTTTTTGTTGCTTCAAAGTATAGATTTTTCATTTTATACTCCTTGTTTGTTGTTGGTTTCCAGGATAGCTCCTTCGCCCGTCTACGAACTATGCTGCTGCTTCTACTTGCCTAGTCCTGCTTCTTTTTTGGCTTATTTATTTCCAGCCTCCCTCTCTTGCAGTAGTTGTTCCATTGGAACATTCACGATCAAGCAATCATGAACAAACTAATGCTGCCCATCACCTACATTTTACTCCTGTTGATGATCCAGACCGATACTAAGTCATTTTCTAGCTACGCTTCCCCTGCCGGTGGGAACGTGCGATTGAAATTAATACATTCGCAAGCATATGCTCCGAAGTCTAATTATGATCAGATGAAGCGCATCAGGGAGCTTGTTCATAGCGATATTCTCCGTCGGGGTATCATGTTCAGTGAGCACCACCAGAGCACGAGGAGGAAGGCATGGGAAAAACCAAGACGCCGAACCAATTGCAGCAACATCTCCATAGGGATGCCCATTTCCTCCGGTCGGGACTATGGAACGGGCCAGTACTTCGTGGAAGTGAAAGTCGGGACACCCCCTCAGAAGATGTTGCTGATTGCGGATACCGGAAGCGAATTGACCTGGATGAACTGCAAGCGCCACGGCCGGAGAAGAGGATTTCGGCCAACTCGATCCTCAACCTTCAAAACTGTTCCTTGCTCGTCTCGCACTTGCAAGATTGACTTCATGGATCTCTTCTCGCTTGCTCGGTGCCCCACCCCATCTACACCCTGTTCCTATGATTACAGGTACCTTGATTCTCTCCTTGCCATGACTGTATTACAGTAAATGTGCACAGGCACACAAACGTGCACTTCACTTCTTACGAGAAGCAGTAACATTAGGCCATTAGAGTAAGTAACACCCTTCCATGTTTGGTGAAACAGATACTCGGATGGGTCAGGTGCGTTGGGGATCTTTGCGCGAGAGACAGTCACGGCGGAAATCACAAATGAGAAGGGGAGAGCAACCAAGGTGGAAGATGTGGTGGTTGGATGTACCGTGACTCTCCAAGGTCAGAGCTTCCAGGGAGCCGACGGGGTGTTGGGCTTGGCGTACAACAACTACTCCTTTGCGGCCAGGGCTTCTCACATGTTCGGCGGAACCTTCTCTTATTGCCTTGTTGATCATCTAAGCCACAAGTACCACTCCAATTACCTCACTTTTGGAGATGCGCGCCCCACGAGCCATTCGGGGTTGCTTTCACATATGCATTACACCAAGCTTGATCTGGCCAGCCTCATCCCCTTCTATGCAGTGAATGTAGAGGGCATCTCCATCAACGGAGAATTGATCAAGATTCCATCCCTAATATGGGCAGCCGATCGGGGCGGCGGGACGATCATTGATTCTGGCACAAGCCTGACGTTTCTAACGGAGCTGGCTTACAGGCCTGTCGTGGGTGCTCTAGGAGAAGCACTGTCCAAGAGACTTGAGAGGACGAAGTTCGAGGGAGGAGGGCCTCTGGAGTACTGCTACAACAGCACAAACCCCTGGTCTAGGTTCGAGGACTCGTGGGTACCGAGACTGGCATTTCATTTCAGTGATGGCGCTCGGTTTGAGCCTCCCGTGAAAAGCTACGTGATCGACGCAGCTCCAGGGGTGAAGTGTCTGGGGTTCGTGTCGGCGACATGGCCCGGCATCTCAGTGATTGGCAACATCATACAACAGAATCATGTTTGGGAGTTTAACTTGGTCCAAAGCGTGTTGGGTTATGCACCCTCCACTTGCGCCTCCTGATGAACGTGGATTCGGGATTTCGTACTCAGCCCCATCCTCCTCTGCCGGTCCTCTGTTTTGCACACTTCTGTTTCACACATCACAAACTACTCAATGACTTCGACAATTTGTCGTATTATTGTAAATGTTGTCATCAAATAGAAAATTATAACAAAATAAGTATTTACATACAATCAGATTTTTGTTTTGTTTTGTTTTGTTTTGGGAAGAGTTAGATGGACATTTCATCGTCCATGAGATAACCATGATATATATCACAAAAAGAATTGCTACATATCTTTTGGAGATATGCAATATTCCTTTTTTTATATTTATTTTGTAAGAAATTAGCAATATTTCTTTCCCAAGAATGCATACTTAGAAATCTCTCAATTTATTTTCCAATTTCTTTCCCAACAGTTGGTTGTATAATTGATTAATATTTTTTTACTTATGTTACTATATTTAACATGTTATATAAACATTAATGTCACGATGGTCAAATATTGGAGATTCGGTATTTTATATTTCTAGAGAAAAAAATTCATATTAAATCAAAAGGAGCAGGAAATATTATTTAGAAGTTCCAATTAATTTTTATTAAGATATATTTTAAGGTGTGATGCAAACTATCTTTTGAATTTGTCGCTGCTACAATGTCTTAGAATAGTTGTTATATTAGTTAAACAATACCAATAGATTAGTGTGAGTTTTGTCAAGATTTATTGAAATACATTTAGTATTGAACTCCTTCAAAAGCTCATTTAAGAACTTGCTATAAAATAATGGATATCAATATTTATTCTCAAGTGATAGAAATTTTTTTCATCAAATATGAATTAAAAGCAATTATCTTTGATAATTCATTTTAATCATAGCTGAATAATATAAAGACTTACAATAATCGGCCCTTAATTTTTGTCTTTGTGCTTTTTTACGTGTTTCAAATTTAAATATTTAAATTTATCCATAATCACACATATAATCATAAGAGTCCTCACAACTATGCATTTAGTCATATATATTTATGAAATGCGGGAAATTATGTAATAGTTAAAATATATTCTTTTCCTTTGTAAATATTGTGCAATTTGTTCTTATCAGATGAAATTTATTCTTCTTGATTTTCAGATTTCCGTTTTTTCATAATAAATGACGTGTAATTTTGCTGATAATTTTCTAAAGTATACTTTATCTTTTTAATAATCATTTATCAATATTGTAATACTCATCAATTTGGCAAATGAGGTATAATTCTTTATTGATCCATCTTGTTATTGATCTTTTAATGTGATTTATTTATCAAAAAGAGTGCTTGGAGAGTCAACTGGAGAGATCGCCAAGAGGTCCTAGTCCATCAACATATTCAGTTAGACTAATATCCAATTACATTCACTTAAGCGAATAAGTTATAAATCTCCAATGGGACCTACCTAAGCCAACAAGTTATGGACTTAAGCTAGTAAATTATAGGTCCAAATTAAATTATATTAACTGCTGCATACTACACAAGTAAATGTCCAATACCTTCACCTAAGGAAATCGTCTAGAAGGAGTTCAAATCCGAGTTCGTCAACATAATTAGTTAAACTCATTTTTACTCAAAAGTATGGGACAATGAGTTATATAGCAACTTGAATATATTAATTATTACATACCACACTAATTTTTCGATGTAGGATTTTTTGATAATCCTTTAGCATCATATATTTATGAAATATTCATTATCATGTCATAGAGTCCTTTTGAAGTATTTTGTTTTCTTCAATAAATTTTACGTTGGATGGATAATTTATCAATTCAATTTGCTAATGTTCATTTGTATGTAAAATTCGTGTAGCAATCTAATTGATTTGTCACGTCATGTAAGGCAAAATGCTCTGAGGTTTGAAATACCGATTAGATCACGTTGGCTACTCAAATTCGCCTCATCCTGCGAAGAGGGGAAAAAGTACCAAAAAAATCTTAAACCTATTGCATTGGTACCAATTCAGTCCTAAACTTTTCAATTGGACCAATTTAGTCCTAAACCTTTTTACATCGGTATCAATTCAGTCCATCCTGCCAATTATGGCGTACCAGTGCTGACGTGGACATCGGTCGGTGACCGGACGCTGACGTGACAATTTTTTAATATTTTTTTGAATTTTTTCTTTTTCTTTTCTTTTCTTCCTTCTTTCTCCTTGGACTGTTCCGACGGTGGCCGGTGAGGCTCGCCGGCCACTGCGCGAGGGCCTCGAAGCCCTCGCCTGCCGCAGACTAGGGTCGCGGCCCTCGTCCGACCTAGCCCAGGGCCGCTGGCGAGGCGACTTCGCCCGAATTTGCGCGAGGCCGGCCTCGCCTTGGCTTTGCCGACCGCGAGCGAGGGGCCGGCGAGGCTGGCCTCTCCCTAGCCTTGACGCGGGCAAAGGCGGCCTCGCCCGCGGCCGACGAGGCCAATGCGGCCCTCGCCAGGCCTTGCCGGGGGCGAAGGCGGCCATCGGCCGTGGCAAGGCCAAGGCGAGGCCGGCCTCGCCCAGATCTGGCAAAGCCGCCTCGCCCCGTGGCCCGGGCGAGCCCGAGCGAGGGCCGCGACCCTCGCCGGCGGGCGGCAAGGGCTTCGCGGCCCTCACTCGGCCTCAACTAGGGCCGCGAGCGAGGCGGCTTCGCCGGATTTGGGCGAGGCCGAGCGAGGGCCGCAAAGCCCTCGCCGGCCCGCCGACGAGGGTGGTGGCCCTCACCCGGCCTCACCTAGGGCCACGGGCGAGGCGGCTTCGCCTGCGGCCCTGGGCGAGGGCCGCGACCCTTGCCGGCGGCAGGCGAGGGCTTCAAGGCCCTCGCCAAAGGGCGAAACGGTCCAAGGAAAAAGAAGGAAGAAAAAAAAAAAAGGAAAAAATTCACAAAAATATTTTAAAATTGCCACGTCAGCGTCCGGTCACCAACCGATGTCCACGTCAGCACCAGCAGGCCAAAATTGACCGGATGGACTGAATTGGTACCGATGTAAAAAAGTTTAGGACTGAATTGGTTCAATTGAAAAGTTTATGACTGAATCGGTACTAATGCAATAGGTTTAGGACTTTTTCGGTACTTTTCCCGCGAATGGGCCAACGTTTCAAGTGCCCATTAATTCACATTATTATACTCAAAAGTTTTGATATTTTATCTTTGCAACATCCATTCACCGCTGAGAAAATGACAAATGATTTTATATTTTGGGTCAATATGTAATGTTGTTCTTAAATCTTTAATTTGTTCAATGCAATTTTTGAACTATTGCTTAATATTCAATGTAGTCCTTCTATTTACTTAAAAAGATTGCAACTTTTAAAATGATGAATCAACTTATGCTTCTTCTTATCTATCTATTTTAGAAACAGGAAAATAAATTAGAGCGTTAGCATATCATCGTTATTTGATAACGTTGATTATTATATCCTCATTTTGGAGGTTAATATCCACATATAACTTCTTTTTTTGTCCACCGTTCAAACTTAATTGATTGAAAGTCACATTACAAAATTCCATTAACTTGAATTAACAAAAAATGACATGAAAATATCTTCATATAGTTTAGGAATTAGATTAAATTTTACTAATAGCTCAGGCCCTGCATTGTCTAAATAAAAAATTTAAGGACAACACAACGCATTGAACCAAAGTTTAATAATCATTTATGCTATTTTTCCTTTACCTTTTCCCTGTTTGACAGTGGACCTTATTTGTGGCGGCGTCAAGTTAATCTGGGTCAAGCTCAAGGGCGCTGTTATTACCATTTCTAGGCCCAGCAGCTGAGCCTAATGTTTTTGTACCCGGCCATCCCTTTCAGGCCCGTTCAATTAAGCCTATCTGAGAAGAGAATTTTTGTAGATTTTTCTTGGGTCAGATCTTCAAACCATCTTCTTCAAATATCCAATGTTTTTCTCTTCGGAATCTTGTGGGCTGAATATAATTACAAAGTTCACCCTTACGCATACCATAAACTTTGACAAACTGAAGGTACGGCATTACACATTTACACTCTCCTTGAACAGTAAGGCCAAGAAACTCCAGTTTACTTCAGGGAATCCAATATTTAATTAGTTCAAACTTTATTTTCATTATTCAAGTCGAATCATATTGAGTTGAACCGATCCAGTCCCGATCCAAGTTTGGGCTTGAATTTTCAAGCTCGATCAAACTAGTCGAATTCTAGCCGTAACCAATCTAGAATTCTAGCCGTAACCAATCTAGACGGGTTCAAATGACTCAGATCCACCACAGCCCTACTATTTGCCAAAAAGTCATGGGCAAGAGCATACTTGTCTCTGGTCCGCCAACCTCTCAACTTGTCAGTTTCTAGAGACAACAGGACAAAGAAAAAGCGATCTCAAACCACAATTAGGCTACACAAAAGCTATCATACATAGGAGGTTCTACAATCAAATTAGGAAAGGAAAAAGAAGGTAACGGACAAGGAAGGTTAAGTCGAGTGGAAGAGTCGCGACCTGCATTTCAGAAAATATGGTGCCTAGTATATCCTGAACTCATCTTGTACTGTGAGGCTGAGAGTTGAAACAACTGTTTGTGCAATGCACATCTTCAAGCTATAAATGACTACTCCACAGAATTGTTGTCCCTAGTATATCAAGACATCAAAACATTAATGAACAACCACACGACGAAATTGTCATTTATATGTTGATGAACTTGACGTTGTCAGGCTCAGGCTCTCCCTTGTCTGACAAGAGACCAATTGCAAACAATGCAGCTCCAATTGCAAAATGCAAACCTAAACAAAAAAAAAAGGAGCTTGAACCTTATTTGGAGCTTTGTCCTGGTTCACCCTGGCCACGCCCAGTACGGCCACCACGTCCACGAGCACCTCGGCCACGTACTGCTCTAGCGCGGCCCCTGTTGGATGGGGGAGTCACAACTCCAGCCTGTCTCAGGGCAGCTCGCTCCCTGGCTCTCTCCAACAAATTAATGGTAGTTGAGGTGCCACTGACTGGTGAAGCCCGTTTGCTCTCCTCCACTTCAGCATTAATACTGGAACTACTATGTACCAAGCTAGCAACTTCTGCAGAAGCACCAGCATTTTCACTGCCTGCAGCACCTTCAGAAGTCTGCTCAATCTCCACCGTCACCACATCACTCCCCTCATTCACTTTATCAGAACCTTCAGCAGTTTCCTCAGTTATCTCACCATCTTCAACCTTTTCAAGCTGTGGGACTTCAGAAGAGTTGATCTCACTCAGGTCCGTTACAGTAGCTCCAACATCCGCATCATCAGCCCTACATGGTGAAGTTGTGGGAGTTAATGCCTGCTCAGGCTTGCCTTCTTCTACTTCTGGACTCTCAAGAAGATTAGACACATCACCACCACTTTCAACATCTGCAGCATCTGGAATAAGCTCTCCTTCTTCTTTATCGCTAATGAACTCTACGACTGAGTTAATATGGTCTTGATCAGTGGGTTCCTTTGACCCATCATGTGACATGATTCCTGTATCACCTGACTTATCCAGAATCTCCTCAGAGGAAATACTTTTAGCATTCTTCCTTTCGGGATCACTAGCCTCCTCTAATTGCTGTGATTCCCTTTCCTCAGCCTTCTCCTCAGGGACCTGAGCGTCTTCCTTCTCATCAACAGCTTCCTCACTAGGAGCTTGGGGTAGATCATGAAGTGCATCGAAAGATTCCTCAATCGTTAGTCCCACATTAAGATTCTCCAGAGCAGACCCGTCTTTTTCTTGAGCAGCATCATGTGATACATCTACTCCTTTGGACTTCTTCATCAAAGGTGCTGGAGTGTCACCTTCTCCTTGGGTCTGGGACTGCTCATACAGCTCAGAAGCAGGTGACGCCAGACGTTTACGAAGCGGATGCTGCAATGATGCCATGATATTACTTTCAGTGTCGGCAGGAGGTCCAAGCTTTCCACCATTGTTAGAACCTTCAGCATCAGTCATCTCAACATCCTGAGGCTCATCCATTTTTAGACGTGGCCGAACTAACTTCCTCCCTGTTTTACGAGTTTCAATATTGGGTTTAGGATGAATGAATCTTCTTTCCTTTTCTTCCACAGCTTTAGGTGCCATGTTGCTCGTCTCAGGAGCACTTATGGTGGCTTGAGCAGAAGCAGCAGAAACTGAAAGAACATTCCATTCATTATCAACCCTTCAACACTAATATCATTTGATTTCTTTTTCTTAATATGCACGACTTATCTTTGGTGCAAAAAGTACACAAGTGACCCACATGTACCATATACTTAGGAAAAGGAACCCAGATCTGCCCAAGTTGCTTATTCCTCCAAGAGCTAGGCTATCTTTAAATGATTGTCACTAGAACTCGAATATTGAATCATAGGAGATATTACAGCATTCAAAGCAGTTAAAGGGAAAGAATAAAAGCCTTGAAATGTTATTCCTATGCTGGAAATACCATGAGAGAAGTAAACCAAGTTACCTGCAGCAGCAACCAAGGAAGTCTCCGCATCCGGAGTAGAAGCACGAGCACCAAGCTCAGTGGCATGGGTATTTGCAACTCGTTCAAAATTTTCAATGGCCAACACATAGCCAGAGGCAAGATCATCTAATAAGTTCCCAGAAAGAAGCTGAATGACCGAGGTTCCCTAAAAACAACAGCAAATCAGGTTTGAATTATACAGCAAGGAGAGAGAAAAGAAAATTCATGTCCAAGCATTTAAACAACTGAGTAGAATTATTGCGGAGATTTGCAAAATTTCATCATTAATAGCCAAACAAACTTTGGGTAAAATATTCTGGGATCAATACTGCAGGCGATAGATAGAGCAAATGATACCACAGGACACCTGCACAATACTCCTCATGGCCAGAATTACTCAAGTACAAATTACTTACTAGCCAGATATAATGCAGATGACATTTTTACCTCAGGAAGACTGTCTTTGGCATGCTTCAGCCTTTCCAGCTCATCGGAAACCTGCCTCAAAACTTGCTTATGTTTCTCAAGTTCCCTTGCAACTTTTGTTTTCTCCTATGGATAATATCAGTCATTGTAAGCAGAGGAAGGCAATAAATCTATGCAAAATGAACCAGTTGCGTTGTGCATAAGTGCTTGTTTAATAGTGCTCATTTATTAAACAAAAGATTCCTCTCCCGGACACATACATTTCCACTGGAAGTATGCCTGGAGGAGGCAAGCCTTGCCCATAATGCTTGTTAAACACAGACATGAGAGTGAAGGATAGTGATTCATCTTAAAAACAGAAAAAAGGGTATCTTGAAACATCAGCTGGCTTGTGATTAAGCATAAATCATGAACAGCCAATGAGCAACTACATAGGGATCATCACTAGGATCTTGAAACATCAGCTGGCTTGTGATTAAGCATAAATCATGAACAGCCAACAAGCAACTACAAGGGGATCATTACTCGGACATGATTCATTGTTGGAGAAACAAAAGGTATTGACCTTGCCACATGATGCTACAAGGCAATTTTGAATTGGATAAAAGGGTTAAAGCTAATCCAAGGCTCCGATAACAAAAAAATTTGTCCTCATCTAATTATGTGCATATAATTTATAAGGGAGAAGCAAATTACCTCATCAGCTCTTTTAATGGAGTTCACAATCGTTTCCTCAATCTTTTGGCGCCTTTCTCTCTCTTTCTTCAATCCATCCCTCTGTCTCTCGACAGTTTTCTCCAAAATCTAGATTGCACCAAGGAGAAGTTAGCTGCTGCTTAAAGCTAGCAAACAAATTTAAGAAGTCTGAAAGCAGACCTGTATCCTGGCCTCTTTTTCCTCCTTCTCCTTCATGACCTGCTCCAAGTTATCTCCGATAGGCCTTCTCCCTATAGCAGACCAAGAAGACTTATACAACCCATAGAAAGAAGAAGCCACCATCTCAGATGAAAAAACTGAATCTTACCTTGTTTAGATTCCTCCAACTGCTTTGAAAGAGCTTGACTTTCTTTAATCAGCTCCTCTTTTTCCTTTGTCAGTGTCTCAGCCTTTCTCTTCATAGACGAGATAACAAAAGGAAAGTGGACAAATTTATTGGAAAGAGTCAGGAAGTATAGAAAACAAGAACCAATGCAAGTATCCAAGCTATCAAACGTATCAACAAATCAAGGAATCAATATATCGGCTATAGAATTTTCACATTAAAAGGAAAGGAAAGCAAAGAACCTTTAATTGAGCTATTAGCCTTTTATGCTTTTCCTGCATGGCAACCAGTCAACAGATAAACAATGAAGAAAATAACCCAGTGGTTCTTCACCTATTTATCATTTTGAAGGATCATAGAGTTACCTCTGTCTGCAATATATCATGAACTCTCTTTTCTTTCTCGTTCAGTTGCAACCTACTATGCTCGAGGTCCTGCTCCAACTGCGAAACTCTATCTTGCTTTTGAGACAGCAGCCTACTAATTTCTTCGATCTGAGTATCCCGCTCTTTCAACTTCTCCTGCCCAGGAAGAACAGATAAGTTCCAACCATTGTTTACGGTAGTATTTGACATTAAAAGTATGTAATACCTGCATTTGTTGAACATCATTCTTCAAGCGACCATAATGCTCTACATCTATGTTCTTGCACCTTTCAATTAACTACATAAAACCAGGGGTCTCAGAATGGTGAAAACATCCATCTCAGTCACCAAATTGTCCAAGTATGCAATACCTCAGTGACCCTCTTCTCCAGGCCGTCTTTTTCTGTTCTCTGTGTTTCAATTTCTTTCTTAAGGGCTTCCAACTCAATCTGTTTCTCCATCAAAACATTCTCCAGCTTTGCACACTCAGTTGCAGCCCTCTGAGTTTCTTCTCGCAATTTCTAAGTCACATAAAAACCTCCATCATAAATGGAAGTGTGGAAACAGAACATAGTTGAACACGAAATTATTATACTCGATAAAAATATCTGATTTCCTTCTTTATGTACCTGACATTCCTCGAAATTGTATTTGTTTTCCTCTCTGAGTTGTAGGTTGCTCTCACGAAGCAAACTGATTTCCCTAACCTGAACAGGAATTCACATAAAATAAACATGGAAAAATGAGAGACTCATACTGAACATGCCAAAAAAGATACTACACACAATGATATGTGGGTGTGGGTGTGTGAGGGAAAGAGAGACAGAGACAGAGACGAAGACAGAGAAAATGGAGTCTATACTGCAAAAAGTTTTCTCAATAACAGAAATAAATGTTCAGCACATCTAAAGTGAAGCAGACACCTTATTACAACCTCAATAAGGCTCAGAAAACAATAATAGAAAAAAGAATTTGGCAGAACCATCACCTGAAGCTGTAGGGATTTGAACTCATCTTCTGAGAACAACAATGACCTTGAGCTTGCACGCTCAACACGAAGTGACTCCTGGGCAGTTTCTGCTGCCTTTAGGGCACTCTCGAGCTGCATAATCACCATATTTAGACAAGAGAACAAAGAAAATGGATAGCCTATAAATGGTAAAGAAAAGATCAATGCGATGCAACCATTTAATAAATGCTAAATGAGAAGCTCTTGCTCATATGCAAACACATGGATAGAGGAACAAACATAACAAGTAGCTTTTTAGAGAAAGAAGAGGAAAATGCCAAACGATTTGTCCAAGAGGGTAAAGTTTAATATAATTATAACCGCACAGCATCGAACCAAGAGAGAGAACATATGGTAAAAGGGCATTAAGGTAATCAAGAGCAAAGAAGCGCTGTTCTATGTAAGGTACAGAATCACTTACTTGTGATTGTAACCGCAACTTTTCCTGTTTTAACAAAGAGATCTCCGTTTCCGCCTGTACAAGATAAAGCTCCCAACTGAGCGAGAAAGTGGAGTGGCAGGACACTTGGGTGGGTGAGAGACTGAGAGACACTTACTATTTCCTTTGACCGTCGGAGATAGTTTATTACATTCTGCAAGCCAGTATCATCATCCGCAGAGATTCCAGCAGAAGTACGATCTCTCTCGGCCAGTTGAATGTGCAGAGCTCCAAGTCTATCATGCAGTATTTTATTCTGCATAAGATATGTAAAATTCAACATGGACTGTTTTAATTGGAGATGGAGATGCTAAGCAGATTTATGCTTTGAATGCTACATCACGAATTAGATTATATAGAAATGACCGATAGATGCGGACGTCAGTAACGTAAACTAAAACTGTTCTTATGTTAATCACTTTTAACTATCTTTCCAGATATAGCTCTCAAACTAGCATAATTCCAGAGAGCATAATCATGTAAAACAGCAAATACAGTTTAACAACCTGTTCATTCAATTCGTTGTACTTTTTCTCAGCTTCTGCTTTGGATTCCACTAGCATTGACTTCTCTGCTTCCCACCTGGCCTTCAATTCATCCTACGCAATTTAGCAACAATTAAGTCATTGACAGCTGCTAAGACTGATTTAATAATACAGTTCTGTGAATTGTCAACATATTTCGGAATAAAAAGAAAATACAATGCCACAAATGAAATCCTATGAATATTTGCTTTTCCAGTACTTTTTTCTGCATGTTTTTTCCTTTGCTACCCCAAGCTGCTAGGAGAGGAATAAAAAGAATAATTTACCAGTTGATCCATAAGCAATCATGAGTGCAACTTCAAATTGAGACTACTAAGATAACTATAGAATAGTAAAATCTTTTGATTTTATAACCAATGCTCCTTACAATGGCAATTGCTGTTTTTGCATTCACTGCAGCAATTATTCCAATTTCTCAACGAGTGTTTCTTTTTAATGAGCTTTAGACATACGTATTTCTGTGTTAACTAAGAATAAATATATGTCAACCCATTCCATCACTCTGTGAAAGTGATGTTAACTTGGCATCTAACTGGGTTCTCAATCTATTAAGGAAGAACTTTACAAATCCCATGCAGATTTTAAGGCCCATACACATTGTCAAAAAGCAGTCTAACTCCGTGGGCTTGTCCCACATAATCAAACATTTGAAGCAACCTGAATAGAAAATCTAGGTTTTTCAGATCTAAAATTCAACTAATTCTAAGATGCAGTGGTACTACTCTGTGTATCTACCATAGCTAGGGAGGTATTGGCATCAAATATTCACTAATAAATGACAAATCCACATTGCAACCAACAATTTCTTTAAGCTCCTTTTCCCTTCCTACTTCAGCTCACTCACAAAAACAATAACCAAGCAAGTGTTATTTCACTGCAAACCTTCCAGTTCAAGGAGCTTCAATAATGGATGGCCATCTATCTGGGAATAAGCATACTAGTAGAAAGTAAAAGAACCGACTCACCCCGTTGCATCCAGTAAAATAACGTGTCTTAGATCTAAAGTAATGATATTTCTTTTTAAGTTCTTGCCAAAGTACCACTATTATTCAGCCCCTCTAATAAAAATTGCATCACCTCCGTGAGGCGTGTGATCCATATTTAAATCATCTTTCTCAAGTTTCGTCCTCTTCTCTACAAGAGGTCATTCATATTTTTTCATGCATAAACTTGTCGTTACTCTTCTACGACATTGCCACAACTGCACAGAAGGATCTTCATCTTGGTTGGTTGTGAACCGTAGAAGATGCGGAATTCACTTCTTGATTCATGAATCCCACCTATATTATACGAGTCAAGTCTCCATCAAATCCCCATGATTTTGTGAAAGTTATTCCCAAATAGTAGAATCCACAGTGATTTGCTATTAAATAGGATGCCAATTTTTCTCTCAATCAGAACTTTTGAATTCCATGCTTCCCATCCTTACTACTGAGTTGAAAGAGCTAAGGTTCGGTCAATCATTCCAACCCATATTCAAACATATCCAGTCTGATACACGAGCACTATAACATCTGTAGAAAGGACACTAAGATACATCTTGCATGCGCCTAATAAGCACTTATATGTCTCAGCAAAAAGATAGGGTAAAGAGCCAAAACTTGGCATAGATCTCTATTGTTGTAGCTAGCCCTCCGTAACTCCTTATAATGTCCCGTCACATATATCATGCATGCACATCACAGCTAGCAATGACATAACATAAGGCCTTTTTATTCTACAATTCTCTCAAAATGACTTCTCACCGGACCTTTTCATGCACTTACTCCAGTTCCCTAAAAGACATATCTCCTCTCTACTATCACAAAAAATCTTTATCAAACTCTTCAAGTGATCTTCTTTTCAGCCATAGACCTTGTCAACAGATAAATGATCACACAAGTTAAATCTCCTGGCCAAATACAAACTGGTTCTCCAGAGTATGACCCTTTTTGCCTCATCTATTGCTCAAATACTCTTTCCCACATGGTACGGAGAGGCAGAGAGATATTTACATCACGATGATTTTAGAATGTCCAACTCAAAAACTGATGCATGGAGGGAGACCACGTGAATGTAAGGCCCATTGAAACCCTACGGACAAGCAATGTAGGATACACTTAACATTGATCCTTTATTTTCTAGGAACAATGAATATCTCTTATTTTACAATTTCACTGTATTCTACTTCATTTCAACAAAGCATGCAGTAACTTAATGCTCCTACTCTCAGTTGTAAGGAAAAGTATGAGGAAAGATTACAAGGCACACTTACAACATGGAATATTCATGTGATATAATTTAGCAACACTAAAGCTGCGATGAAGTACATACATTCTCACTTTTCTGGGAATTTGCCAGCCTGCGTAATTCATCTGTCTCCTGTTGCAATGAAGCCAAAGCTTCTGATGTTTTTGTCAACTCTTGAATTGTCTCAGATTGCAGAATAACCTGCCAAAGGTAGATAGTTCACATCTAGCCTTAGAAACAGAAATTTCAAAAACCCAAAGCAGATTGTCTCAACACATGAAATAAATAAATAAAATGTATTTTTGTTCAAAAATGAAATCTTATCAGAACTGTCCATATCCAATTCGTTCTTTGGAACCATATCACATCCCAGATCTGATGATATAGGATGCAATCACAAACCTTCAATACCAAAAGATAAAATAAACAAATACAATTAAAGCTTGTTTCTTTTGCATCAAGTGAAAGTAAAAAGTACTTTTTGCCCTCCCGCCAAATTTAAAATAAGTGTTTCAAGGTAAAAAAATATTAATAATAAGTCAGAGAGTGTGTGCCACCAGATCAAAAAAGTAAAAAATGAAAGTCAATCAAGACTGACCCTAAGATAGTCTGAACGAGTGAAGCTATTTTAGCTCTCAAGGACAAGAAGATTAGGGCAGGGATAGAAAACCCTAAGTTCTCTTGAACAGGATTAGAGAGATTTCAACCAGTCTTTCCAAGCTTAATTACTGAAATTATTACAAGTATCTTGTCCAATTCATTTGATTTGACAGAAATATGGTTAAAAAAAGAAGGCTATATGGGTGTTTTCTTTTAGCTTTTTCTTTATGAGATTATAGATATTTGACCCCTCTTTAAGATTCAATACCTTAAATTAATAAATTTAAGTAGATTTTAACGTTTGATGTCATCTTAGATTTCCATGACCTTTGGTGAGAAAGCAAACCAGAGATCTAGATGAGTTTAAGATTGAACCAGACAGGCACAAACTTCAATTATGTCATTGAAGTACCTGTCGTTCGTAGTTAGCCTGAGCAGAACGCCAGCGCTCATGCTCACTCTTCCACTTATCTTCCAACAGAGAAATCTTTGTTTCCAATGTGTCAACTATGGAACTGCACAAAAAAGTGGTATCTGAGAAAAGAAATTCCACGTTTATTCACATAAGAGAGACAATTAAACTTGTTGGATCATCATCTAGCACCCCTATATAACATTACCACAACCTTTAAAACAGCGACATGGGCATTGCATTCAGACTTGCAAATTAATCATGCAATTGGATACTGTTAGAATATTTAAATAATAAATTCAGACTTAGGCAAAAGACCAGCGTGAGGGGGAGTGTTAGAATATTTAAATAATAAATTAATCATGCAATTGGATACTACTAAAAGTAGAAGGTAAAAGTAGTTCTTTACAGATATACAAAATGGAAAGGACATTTTAAACTGAGCTCAACCCCTGCAAAAGAAAAGAAAAACATTATGTGTTCCATGATACTAAGGAAAAAAATACCCACCCTTTAAGCGTGTTTCCTTCTTTCAAACTAGTAATTTCTGCTAACAAAGATGCAAGGGCCTCTTCCTTCTCAACATTCATAGAAACCACTTGCTGTGATTTATTGTTGACTTCAGTTTCCATTTGAGAAAGCCTCTCTCTTAGTGAAACTACTTCAGCTTCCAAAGATTGCTTTAATTTCTCTGCCTACAGAATATATAAGGAACAAAATGCATCCATGAACGTGTCAGTATAGGTATAAACATGTCAAGATCAAACAGACTAGCGAAGCTAAACATGTCAAGATCAAACAGACTAGTGAAGCTACCTCTGTTTTGAAGTTTTCATGAGCGCATTCCATCTGCTTCAATGCTGATTCGTTCACTTGTGCTATGCTTTTGTACTGCAGACTCATAAAACAATTTTTAACTCCTCAAACAAAATTGAAACTGTACTAGTATGTCCTTTCAAGTGCTATGTGGATACCTGTAGCATGTGCTCCCTGTTTGCCTGTGCTTCTTCTCTTAGTTTCTCTATTTCTTCTTTTGCAATTTGCAGTTCTGAAATAACCTGAGAAAACAAAAAACCAGTGATGGGACCATTTTATAATCTTGCTCTTATTCCAAGTCACCAGTTAACTTGCAAAATGACCACAGATAAATAGAAAGAACATTTGTTTCTTATGGAAGCTAACCTCATTAGTTGAAATAG
Source organism: Eucalyptus curtisii (assembly GCA_017140595.1). NCBI lineage: Eukaryota > Viridiplantae > Streptophyta > Magnoliopsida > Myrtales > Myrtaceae > Eucalyptus > Eucalyptus curtisii. Next base: position 37,783,248 of record CM029499.1, on the reverse strand, counting down.
AGAGACTTCCACCAGCATTAGCCACCTCTAATATCTGCATCAATGAAAGGGTTTACCATACAGGGAACATTTCTTTTCAAAGCAGAAAGATCTCCATCTTATTCAACCAGTACCAGAATTAATTGATTATACAAGCATAGGCACCAGAATTAACAAACAAAAACGCATATGAAAAGCAAGTCTAGCATCATCCTAGCCAACCAATCATGATAATGTTCAACAGGGACAGTAAAGTAATGCACCTTTGAATCTGAAGATCTGATCCTTTTCTCCAGATCAGAAAGTTTAGCCTGTAAAACAGCAAGAAATGTTACTTGCGAAATTCATTTTTCGAACATAGTACCTCACAGAGGAAATATGACACTGAAAAGAAATGTCAAAGTACCTCAGCCACAGCTGCCCTACTCTCGGAATCTGCAACAGCATGCAAGGCACTGGCCAACTCCTTTCCCATCTCTTCAACTTGTTTCATTGAATTTTTTAAAGTCTGGTCCCGATCAAGCGTCAACTTTCGAACATTATCATGTTCATCTTGTAGCTCCTTCTTAGCCTCAGCCCATTCCTTCTGCAATGTACAGTTTTCAGCAGCACTTTAAGAAAATTTCGGTTGCGTTTCGAGCGACTAAATCAGGAGACCATAACAGAACTTCAATTCAGGAATATGAATCCCTTCATCATCAAAATACATTTTCAAGTATCCAAGGACGAGAATTATTCTCTTCAAACAGGCAAAAGCAAAAATTTCAATGAGGAAAGCATGAACTTCTTATCCAAAATCTACAAATACCATGACCATTTAAGTGCAACTTTTATCCTATCAATGGTCTGGCTAGCATGATGCTTATCATACACTGAACAAATGCACCCCTTTATATGTTGGTTTTTGCCCTGTCTCTGATAAAATTGAAACTGAATCTTATTATAAACCCTTTTCTGCAGTTCCAAAGTTGTTCACCGAGATACCACATGCTTCATATGAGAGTCATCAGCTTTTTCTTCATGGCAATCCATATAGCTCACTCTAATTTTAAGTGTTACAACCCCTAATCAGGAAAAGCAGCACATTACGGCAATTTGAATACACCATGATCATTCCCACAATTTCTGAAGTCAACAAACATTACACACGTTTGTGGAGTAAAGGTTGTTTGAGATTATGTAATCCCACCGCCAACTGATCTAAAAACTTAAGTTGTTAGATGAAGGCGTGATGTAATATTTAATTATTCTAACACTCCCCCCCTCATGCTTAGTCCAAACTTCTTGCCTAGTACTAAGCGTGAACATATTTAATTGAAGAGGCAAATGGAGCCCGGAAAGATTGAACTCAGGCTCTCTAGCTCTGATACCATGTGAGATTTTATGGGACCACTACTAACTATTCTATAAGTTTACACTAGTAGATGAAGACGTGGTTAAATTTTTTAGCAGGTTGCACCACTTAAAATATAAGCAGGACAAGGACACAAAAATTCACCTGAATACGCTGGATATATTCCTCCTGCCTTTTCTTCTCCGCAGCCCGTGCTTCCTAAGAATCCCAGAGTATGAGTTAGATTAGAAAACAGCACTGCAGCATCACTCCATAAGAAGTAAAGAGCTAATTCTAGGGAAATGCACCTCACGGACTTCCTCAGTGCTCTGAATGGTGTCCAATGTAGCCTATATTCCAAGAAAACAAATAAAAAATGTACATATAATTTCTATTTAAGGAAAAAAAGTGTAATAAAAGTTATCAGTTGTTCTCAAGAATGTCGAATTCAAAGTACAGCAGTTATGACAAAGTGCGATTCTTCCAAAGTGCCGTATAAGATGAAAATGGTGTCTACAGTATATTGCTGGTGATATGCTATTCGTACTCGGTCAAAATGATTAATATGGTACAAATGAGTATTCAAAAACTGCTATAATGTATGAGACACTTCACAAAAATAAATAGCAGTGTTGCCAAATGATGAGCACTACATGAAACAAGAGACCCAATTAGAGGAATCATCATAAATAATAAGGAACTAGGTCACCAGTAGATAATCTATACATATGACCTTCAATAGAGATCTCTTTAAGCCAACACAAATTGTGACATTGAAATTGTGCAAATAAGAGTGATATTTTACCTGAAGACGATAAAGTCTTTCTGACAAACTCTGAACTTCAGCACAAGCCCTCCTTTCAGCAGATGACAATATGTCTTTTTCTTGCTTCAGAACAGCAACCTAAGGTAACAGATAAAGAGTCAGCACCAAGGACAAGGGAAAGAAGAAAAGGGAAGAGGCGTCCAGTTTATCCACTTCATAGTCCTTACCTCCATATTCAACTTCCGAGTAAGCTCCTCAGCAGAATGCGAAGACTCTGAACTTTCACGAATCTTCCGCTGGTAGTCAACTATCAACTGAGAAAACTCCACATTTCTTGCTAGAACTCCATTTATTTCCCCTCTCTAAAATTGTTACATCATTAGCAAATTAGATTACAGAAAGCACAATTCACGTATACTGAGTAATAATAAATATGCTGCAAATCATATTTATGCCTCAAGGTGGTACATTTCTAGGAGAACGATAAATACATGTACATGTCTTCATAGAGCTAAACTAAACAATGATTAAATCTTAGGAATACTTCGTAGAGAAGGACTCTGTAAGACAGTATCATCTATACAGAAGGGATAAAATATGCCTGCCCACGGGGGAGCAGCTACCGTGAAACTAGTGTGTCATTTGACTGAAACTCTCTGCAGTAATAGAAGTAACTTCAGATCATGTGCACGAAGACTTAAAACAAAAATTCGGAGGACATATATTACCTTGTGTTCAGATTCATTCATCAGCCTATCAAGTTTCTCCCTCGTAAAATCTGCTTCCAGGGCCATCTTGTCCCGCTCTGACTGCAATAATATAATCTTGCTCCTGAAAATATGAACATGCACTCAGGTAGGACAATGAAACTGGTAGCAGAAAGGATGGTATCTCTATGAAGATATAACAGCTCATCAAACCCAAACGCATGGCGATGTTCATCCAACAATAACAACCTCCATCCACTTCAACCAAGTTACACTGCGAAGAGAATAGGGGGGAAAAGGACCCACAGTAGTCTGCCCTTTCCTAGAAAGTTGGCTTGGAACAGCTACCAAAGAAAAGATTACCTAGACTTTGCCAACTCTTCTTCAAGACATCTCACTCGTTCCACAGCATGTTCTTGTGCCTTTTTAGCAGCTTCCTATAGTTTGGACATCCGAACATCATAAAGCAATACAGAGAAAATGCAACTATTAGATATCAAAACATCAGGCTTAGTTATACCTGAGAACCCTCAATAAGCAACTGGAAGCCCGACCTTCCCTCTTCTGCAATAAAAAAAGTCATAAGTATGTACAGAAGCATAGAGCAGGACCACAAAGAAAACAAATCGATAAAATAACATCGCTGGTAATGAGGTGAACCCTACATTACAATTGCAAAGAGGATAAAGAAGAGCCAAGAGAATTTTATTTATACAAACTGATAAAATAACATCGCTCGTAATGAGATAAACCCTACATTACAATTGCAAAGAGGAAAAAGAAGAGACGAGAATTTTATTTATACAAACTGATAAAATAACATCGCTGGTAATGAGGTGAACCCTACATTACATTTGCAAAGAGGAAAAAGAAGAGACGAGAATTTTATTTATACAAAAAAGAAGCCCCAAAACCTGTTGATATCAACAGAGGGAGCAATGAATTTATAAATGAGAATGCACAATTACCAAGTATTACAAAACTGATGATTCACATACAATGAGTAAGGCACAAGAGTTACACCCTCCTTCAACCAATTCTAGGCTTTCACATTTAACCCATTTTGGCCTCTCAACAGAAGAAGTTTCGCATCACTCGTGGCAAGTTAAACTTAGTAGACTGCTCGAATTAACCACAAAAGCAAGAAAATGAATAAAATATATTTTCAGATTAACTATGCAACCTGCAGACTCTCTCTCTCTCTCTCTCACCCCCAACCCCCCTTCCTTCCTTTTTTAGATCAATTATAACAACCCACAGACCCTCCCTCTCTCCACACCAACCCCCACCACCCCTTCACCTTGCCCCCCTCACACCCCCCCCCCCCCCAACCCCCCAAAAAATAAAAAAGAAAAAAATCTTCCTTTTTTTCCTTTTCCCCCTTACTTAGAGGTAGATCTGAGTTGAGAAGGCTGCTGTTAACTTAGGTTTCTGACTGAAAGAGATGTTGATGACTTTATTCTCGATCCTATATATCATGACTCGTTGCTCAAGAACACTGTTTGCCAATAAAATTCCGGAGATCCTGGAGGGACTACACTAATGCTTAAAAAGAAGCAAACCTTAAGGATCTAGGAAAGTACTATCAGGCTTATCCTACTAAAGTATTCCACAGGTCAGAATCGACTATCACATTATCAATGCCAATCCATCTCCATAGATAGCAGCCCGAAAAGTAAACAAACCATACTCCAAATTCAAGGAGGCATATCTTAAACAAATAAGGCGCATAGCAGATGGTTCTGCATGTAAAGCAACAAAAAGAACAACCTGGAACTGCAACAGCTGTGTGGGCATTGGATGAATTATGTTTTTGCTCCTCTTCATATAGCCTCTTGTACATTGAAACCTGTCCCAAAATGGATAATGATCATGATTATTAATTTATACATGTCTAATATACAAAGGAGGAGAAAAGCAAACTAGAGAAATAACAAAGAACATACTGAGGTGTGCAATGACTCAATCATAACAGTTTGCTCCTCTGCTCTACGTAAAACAGCCGCAACCTTAGAAGCAGCTTCCTCAGTTTGCTTTTTGAGCTCCATTTCTAATTTGTCCTACAATGAACAAATTGATACTCCTAAGCCAATAAAGCAATCGCCACGTAATATCGATGAGGTGAACAGGGAACAACCACAACCACATTGATACCTTAAATTCCAACTCTTTATTCTCTATCTGATCAGACAGGCTGCGAACAAGGGTTCTAAGCTGAACATTCTGCTCAACCAATCCATTTATATCCTTGAAGGTCAACTGTCAACAATCATGTAGCAAAGGAAAAGGCATCAGAAGTTCTGATGAAGAATCTTAGTACTTGCTTTAATAGTTTATCGATCGTGAAAAAATCCAAGGAACTCACAAGCCGATCTGAAATAACTTTCTCAGTGTCATATTCAGCAATCATCTCCACTGCTCCATCAGTTCCCTTATCATCAGAATAATTATGCAGACTGGATCCATAACGTAATTGTATATCACGGCATTCCTTCAAAAGGACTGTAACCTGAACATCACAAATCCAACACCCATCCATCCACCCCCAGAAAAAAGGCAAAAAAAAAAAAACAAAAAAGAAAAGAGAGTCAAAACACAAAGATGCTTCAATCAATCCCATCCAATTTCATAGCAGATATCTAAGATATGGACCAACACTCAGAAAATTTAATAACATAATCCAGAAGACGCATTTATTAGAGCTAAATTTTTGCAACTACACTATGTTCAGCCACAAATGCAACACCTAGTACTTTCTTGCACTCCAATATTCGACTAGGCTTTCATCCTAAATGACTTCAAGGTTAAACAAAAAATATTATGTCTTTGAGGGACAATAACAGTACCTCAGAAACAACAGATAACACTAGCCTATAAGAAAGTTAAAAAGGTAACACACACATGCATGCTCTTTGTCCTTCCTGGCCCTTTCCTTCCCTCCTTCTCAACGAGGAAAAAGCTGTACAGAACACATGCAATTAAAACCATCAGCGAGAAGCTCTTCAAAATACCTGCTTTTGAAGGTCAACAACCTCCTGCTGAGCAAGCATGTAGTCCCGTTCACGCTTCTTCAGATCAGCCTGAGAATGACGCATGAACACCAGTATAAATCATGAACTAAAGACATGCTAAGCAAGCATGTTAAACTGCTAACCTTTAACTCCCCAATAGCTCTCTCTAGGTTCAACTGTTCAGATGTGGCCTGCTGTAACCTTTGGTTGATCATGGAGTATGCCTCAACCATCCTCTCATGTTCAGCTGCAAGACAACAATACTGCATAAGAAGAAAGCTCGCGAGAGGTTTAGCCACGTTTTACCCAGCAATTTCTTTTTTTATGGCCAATTTAGAAAATCTATAATTCTTGTGCATGTAATGTTCATGTATATAGAGATTTTATTTGAATACTTATGCATACGTAGATTCGCTTTTATAATATTGATATATAATTAAATAAACTAAAGTTATAATCCATGATAAGATATCGCATGGCCGCAGACAATTTCGTAGTAAATGTTTTAAACTAATTGCTCGTGAATATAAATATATAGACTTCATTTTGAAATATCAATGTATATATAAGGTTGATTGTGCATGTTCCATAATATGAACATTAGCAAATTAAAAATAAATCACTCACTAACACAAATATCTTATTGAAGAAAACAATCACCTATGACATGATAGCACATATGGATTTTCGATAGGTCTTTAAGAAATTCTCCAATATAGTATATTTTAGTTAGCAAATATTAACAGACACATGAATATCTTAAATTGATAGAAATGAATTGAAATTCAACAGAAGAAATGTACCTGTTATTTCAGCAAATGTTATAAAGGAAAATTACATGCTTAAATGTTATTTCACCAAGAAAGATGAGATCAATAAATAAGAGATCTACATCTCCTCAACCTAGCTACATTTGGTACTGTAAACTAAAATGCCATGTTGTTAATATTCAACAGGTGTTGCTTATTTAAAAAATATAAGATAAATGGGTATGTGTTTAGACTCATTGAAGAAGGAAAAAAAGAAGGCAGCAATTTTGACTAAGTTTGTGAAGTGATCAAGACAATACCGATCAACATTCAGAGTATCCATCAGGATGCATCAACACGCTATTAATACTTTTAATCATCTATTGGCATTCTTAAGATTTTTTTATATTTTCATTTTTTTTTAACTAATACCATTATTCCAAAGCATATTTAAGATACCTGTTATTGAAAAATTTAAACAATATCTCACACTCCTTTTAATTTAATATCAATTTTTCTTTTTGAGACATTTAAGTATGGAAACACTAATATTTCACAATTGTGAGATGGATGTCAATATAACATACTTCGAAAAAAAAAAAAAAACAAGCCAATACACCAAGTTTCTGGAAATTCAATAGAAGTAAACCAAAGACAAGAATCATGGTGCACGATGGCAAATTACGTTTGACTATTAGAACAAACCTCTTTCATCCAAAATAGCTTCAGCTTTCTCCTCTAGTTCATATAAAACCTGAAACAGCAAGAGTAAAGCAAAAACCTCCTTGTCATATCCATTGAGCACAGAGAGAAGTCATGCAAGCCAACATAAATGTAAATGTAGCATTGAATGCACTGCAAGCAGTTTTTCAGATATACATGCCATGATCCTTTATTGATTGCACAAACTAAACTGCCCCACGCATCCAACCTATACAATACGCCCTTTGCTATACATTGAACATCATAAGTGATCTTAAGAAACTGATTATTAACTGAGTCAATAACAAGTAGAGACATGTCGTGATATATTCCAGTGACATTTTTTCAAGTGAATTTATGAAGCAAGCCTACCCTTTGTAATACAGCTTCAGCTTCTTTTCTTCCCATCTGCTCGTGTCTCAATGCATCAACTGCCTCTTGGTACTTTGCATACATCTTTGCAAGCTGTACAAAGCACATAAATAAAAATTCTTGCAAATAAAGGCATACATATTTAAGAAAATACAGATTAAGAAACTTACACTCCAACCATCACGCAGAAGGGAAGCAGCTAATGCTGTCCCTGATACACCTGTTGGTACCCTAGGGATAATTGCCTGATCATCCCGAACCATGTCGTAAGGATCAGAAGAACCCTTCCAACTGCATAACAGAATATAAGCATAAGCCACGTTTTTCAAACCTAAACTAGAAGCATATAAATTGATCAAATAACATGAGGCGATGGCTAACGATATTGACAATTCAATGAAAGCAAAAGGCATCAAACAAACATATAGAAATAGATCAGAGCAGAAGGTTTCTATAAAAACCCATCTGGAATCCTAGCTCTCACCACAAGGCATGTCAGAAAAAGTTCAGAGATCCCATAAGATAACTGTACAATATAATTTGGAAGTATAAAAGATTGTTGAAATAGTCTGGAAGATGAGATAAGACTTTCCAGCAGGGATCTCAATACTTCATGGTGAATATACAAATCATGACCATGGAAAACATGCCATTATGATAAGTTACACGATGGTACAACAAACCAAAAGACCTCATAGATGATGCGCCGCACCTTTCTAAACTGAAACTACTAAGAGGAAGAAGATTTGACTCATTATTTTTCCTCAGAGATTCCATTTCAGCTTCACATTTTTCCAGTTTCGCCTTCAGATCTTCAGCTTCCTATAGAAAAGAGTGAAAAAAAAAAAAAAAAAAAAGCCAATAAATCATAATGAAATGACTAACTACTATAAATAATTCAATTAGGACCCAAGGTTTGCCTCAGTACTATAATCGCCGATAAGTTAAATGGGGTTGCCACCTCACAAACTACATTAATTAGCAAATTGGTCGATATACCCAGATGCATAGTAATTATTTAGCCTCGAAAATGGTAGCAAACACACGGAAGTATTACTAGGAGTTGATTCAATCAAAAGATATGAAATAACTAATTACCACTGACATCTTTTCATCCATGATCAAAGTTCTACAACCTAAAATGAAACAAAAACATAAACATGAAATTCTTTAAATTCGCTAATGGATAATGACAACCAGATACAAGGAACAATTATCAAGTTAAGCTGCTCTTAAAAAGAAGAGACAGAATAGAACACCTTCTCTAGTTGCCTTCTGGTGGATAACTCCTCTTCGAGTTTTTCTTTGTTGTTATTTTCCACTTGAGTTAAATGTGTCTGTCAATGTTGGGGGAAAAGGAAATTAAAAATTGAACAATCAAGTTTTGAAACATTAGGTACCCGCTAAAACCTCACTTCTAAAGCTTTAATAACACCCTCAAGCTCCCCAGCCTTTCTGGACCATTCTTCGCTACTTTCTTTATACAATTCAACAAGTCTATTAACCTACACAAGGAGAGACATATAAGAAGCATTCGTTAGCAACAATCACGAAAGGTTCGATGAAAAGTATTTAAGAAAGAAAAGAAAAAGTGTACAACGATACACATTATAGAACACTTCTCAAAATGATCGGAATGGTATTAGAAATACAACTTGGGTTCCCGGCATTTTGTAGACATGGTTCATTCGATGGATAGAAAAGCACAGAGACAGAGAAGAGCACATAGAGTTGTGAAGTGATTGAAATTGACTCGCAACAGAGACTTTTAAGTTAGGAACCTCAGAGAGCGATGCAAATTTTTAATCTAAACATATGGCCTACCATATAAGGAGAATTTTGCAAACAGAGAATAAAAACCTATAAGGCTCCAAATTTGACCCGATGCTTAAGTACAAAAGGCTTCAATCATTGGAATCATCAAACACCCCCTGCAAAGATTAGAGGCCAGAGCCCCTCAAAATTCTTCGCCAACGATGGAAAATAATCTACTTCTTTCCCGAGTAATACAAAGTTTGATGATACGGAATTGCTAAACTTCTAATTGACTGTGCAATATTCCTTGGCCAGCATCATTTCCATGGCAATGCACCATATGTCTATGCAGGAGATTATGGAATTAAGAGTTTGCTTATTTATATTTGCAAGATTATCAAATTTAGCAAATGTAGAATAATTAAGTTCATGTTACAAAGAGGCAAATAATTTTTTTGTTATCACTTACAGTAGAGATTTCTGCTTGAAATCGCTCCTCATTGGCTGCTGCAGAATCTTTAGTCGAGCATAGCTCCTTTTCAGTTGAACAAACCATTATTATAACTCGTTTGCACATGTAACCTAGAAATCAAATACAATCACAGAAAAATAAAAAATAAAAATTAGCATCATCATACCCCTTGCATGGCTACTAGTTTCGTTTCTAGCTCCCTCGCTCTTTCCTTGTTCCAATTTAAAGAAGTAGAGGAATCGGCTAATTGTCTGTCTACCTGCAAAGGACGAAAAGGTCAACCAGAATTCTACATTCTATACCGACTAGGATGAAGACAAGTTCTTGCAAGTTTAAACACTTACATCCGCAAGCTTAGCAGACAGATCTGATTCGAGATCAGCGTGGACTCTACGCAACTCAGTGGCACTGTCAACTTTGGCCTTCAACTCATCATTAAGCCACACATTATGTCGCTCGATCAGCTCTTTTTCCTAAGATACAAATTCATAGCATTAAAACCAGTATCTCCCGCATCGAACCAAGGCAAAATGAACAAAGGATAAAAGGTCATAGATATAATTCCAAGTGACAAAATAGATAGAGTCTTGTTCATTAATGATGATAAATTAAAAGTAGGTTATGTCATCCAACGTCACAGAGGTCTGCACATACTAAAATTTCTACAGGGCAACCAGCAAAAGTGTCATACAAAGACAATCAACGTAGGAGACGGAGAAAACAGTCTAAAGAAGGTCTAGAACAGAAAAGGAGCAAATAAGAAACCTGAGAGAGCCGAGAACAGGCAGCCTGGCTCCTCGTTAATTCCGCTTCAATTTCACTGAGACGTGCCTCTTTCTGAGAAGCATTCTCTGTCAAGCTCACCTGCAAAAGGGTTATCATGTAAGAGAACAAAGCAACCATCAATTCAAAATAGTCTTCACATTTGTCCAAGATACGTTTTGGGGTGGGGGGGACCAAGCAGATACTAGAGAAGGAGTTCTATCTTAGTACTCCTCATCGCCTGCGGTCCCTAAACTGTCGAGCGAATTCCGAAGAAAAACGATGCGAAAAAACAATAGCGTTTGATTATGAGAGGAGGAGCAGGAAAGGGAGGGAGAGAAGGAATACGATCTTATCGAGGTAAGACTTGATGGTGGCGTTCTTCTCGGATAGCTCGAGGCCCTTGTGCTCCACCAACTCCATGAGCTGCCTCTTCGACTTGTGAAGCTCGGAGACCTCGGTGGCCAGCCTCTCTATCTCACCATCCTTTTCCATCTGCGCATATAAACCGATCGGAAACCACAGTTCTTAGCCAAAAAAAAAAAAAGGGGAAAAGGGGAAAATCAAGGGGGGCAAGGGGGGGTACGTACGCATCGGAGGTGGAGGTGGTGCTTCTGGGACTGGAGGTCGGCGAGGTCGGAGAGGCGGTGATCGAGGGAGGACTGGAGGTGGAGGGAATTGGCCTGGAGGTCGGCGAAGTCGGAGGAGAGAGAGAGGTACTTCTGCTCCAGGAGGGAGCACGTCTGCTCCGCCGTGATGGCGGAGGCGTCCTGCTGCGCCCTGACGGAGTCCAGCTCCCTCTGCACGTTCCGGATGAAGGCGTCGGCTTTCTCCGCCACCAGCGGCGCATCGTTGGAGCACCGCGACAGCTCGTCATCGGAGATGAACAGGGGCATCGCCGCCGTCGACGGAACGGAGGAGGAGGTGGAGCGACGGCGAGAAATCAATCGGATTCGAGAGCAGCAGAGGCACACCGGTCCGCCGGTTTCATTTGGCGGAGGAGGAGGAGGAGGAGGAGGAGGAAAGGAGGGGGGAATTTAAAGCGCTTTTGGGCTTTTTTCCGGGACAGAAACGGGCAAGCCCTATTTCCTAAATGGGCCCTATTTCCTAAATGGGCTCTTCAGTGTCGGCTACGATTGAGGCATGTTTCACAACGTCTCTATTTCTCAATATTTCCTCTTTTGTTTCCTAAAGCAGAAAAATAAAGCTAATTTTTCTGTTCTCTAGATTGAAATTTAAAATAAATAAAAAATTTTACTTCTTTATTTTTGAAAATAATTTTTAAAATAAGTTATTTTTTTCTTTTCTTCTTCTTTCTCCTCTGGCTAGTCACCAAGTCTCGTAATGGCCAACAACCAGTCAAAAACTAGGGCCCTCAATGATGCTCGACCTTGCCTAACCATCGTAAGCCTTATCAGCTTTCATGCCTGGCCACGGCGACCGACTAGAAAAGGAAGAAGAAAAGATAAAAAAAAAATAAATAAATAAAAACTAGAAAAATCTCATAAAATTATTAAAAAATTAAAAGAAATTACATGTTATAAAAAAATTTGACGGTAGTATAAAACACTTTTTTTTTTTATTATTCAGGAAATAAAAATTTCGTGAGGTTACTAAAGGCACTCAAATACTAAAAAACTCATATATGAAATAGATTATTGTTAAATAGAAATTATTTTCAGAAATAATAATGTTATTAAACACGCCCTAAAAGTCAACATCAAAAATGGAACTGAAGCAGGCTGCTACTGCATAATTTATGAATGCCAAGCGACCTTTGGTTTGACTAGGGGAGTATCCGGACATTCTTCTAATTCTATCTCGGATTTAAACCCTCTGTAAAATGGATTTTAGATCAAACGAAAGCGAAGGTCCCCACAGGCACAGCACAGCAACAGCAACAGCAACAGCACCACTCGAAGACTAAGACTAGGAGAAAGACTTCTGGTTCCTCCTAGACACTTCTCCCGCATTTTGACTTCCCACAGAACCAGAATTCATGTGCGCTCCAGGTCCTTCAGGAATCCACCACTAATCTCCCTCCTCTTATATAACTCCCTCCTCCCTCCCCACTGCGCTTTCGACATAGCATCTACCGGTTCATACTCTTCGCTTGCTTCCCCGCCTCACAACCGCCTCCGATCCTCAAATCATGTCGACGCTTCTCTCCGACTTCTTCGATCATCCCTTTGCAGATCTGATCACTCGTAACTCCTCGTCATCAGACTCCCAACCCCAGGTGGACTGGAAGGAAACTCCCCACGCGCACGTCTTCCACGTTGATCTCCCTGGCTTCTCCAAGGAGGACGTGAAGTTAGAGCTTGTCGATGGAAGAGCCGTCCTTATAAGCGGGAGAGGAAAGAGGAAGCCGAAGCCGCGGAGAAAGGCAGCAAGTGGCACTGCCGAGAGCGGGGGAGCGCCTCCCGCGTCTACCGCCAGTTCCGTCTACCGGACAATGCTAAAGTCGAAGAGATCAAGGCGTCGATGCGGGACGGCGTGCTTACTCTGACCGTGCCCAAAGACGAGCACAAGAAGCAGCAGCAGCAGCAGCTGAAGCACAAGGCTGTGGAAATCTCCGGCGACGGCGAGACCCATCATCACCCTAAAGGATTTGGTCGCTTTGTTTGCTGCAAAGTTTAATACCTTACACCGAACGCTCAGCAGAAAGCATGTCTTTGTGTGATGCCCATGATTTGTTTTCATTGCTTTGTTGATCAAATGTCGTTGTGCATGATAGATGTTGTGTATAAGAGTCACAGACTAGGGTTGTCATTAAAGTTTTGAATGGATGGAATGCTGGGCTGTTTTGCTTGTATCCCGATGGCACACTTTGGTTCCTGAGCTCCTCTTCATCTCTTCCATGGCAATCCCGAACACGTAACTAAACGTCCTTCCTCTGGGATTTCACTGATGTGGGAAGGTCTTGCAATCCTCTTGAAGTTGTCATGGATTAGATTTTGCATCAGGATTGGCACCTTGCCATGAAATGCTGGAAGCATATCCTGCTTGCTCACGGTCGCCTATGAAGGCTTGCGATATATTTCATTTCGTCTTTCGGAAATGATTGTTGCATTTTTTTTTTTTGCAGACGCGACTCCCTTATTAGTAATGGCTACAATAGTTAGTCCCCCGTCTCTAGACTCCCTCTGATTAAACCGATGTTAGATTCATGTTTACTGGAATTTAAATTACTTATACGATAAATACAATGGTTAATCATAATTGCAAACAAATTGTGATATTATATAGTACTACTATTCATTATGATAGTGAGTTTGTGATTAATTGCTTACTCTTATGTAGAATTATCCATAATTTCATTGTTCAATAGAATGTTTGTCATAATGTCATTGTTATTTTAATACCTAATTAGTTGTTTTGTTAATGTTTATATAATCATACTTTTATAATAAAGTAATAATCATCTGGGTCTAATCAAACATTATTTGATTAAGAAGATGTAATAACAATCGTGCATTATTTGTAATAATGAACAGAATTGCTATAATAAACTATAAATATCTCGTATACACAGGGAATTACATTCATGATTGGCTATTAAAAGATATTTTCGATTACACTCCATGTTGTTCCAACTCCGAGAGTATTTGAATACTGATGCTAATCATAATAATCGTCTGCAACACTATGGTTCTAAACTTTTGCACACGAGAAGTACCTATATGCACACTATATTAACTTTTCGTGTATTTATATTGGCTCAAAAGCCGAACTTTTCTTGTCCCGTAATAAAACATTAGCTTTCAATCAGTATCAACTTTTCTTTGTCTCATAAGAAAACACCAATTTCGATTAATAACCAATCTGGCCCCATTAAGTTTCCTCTTGTAATGCCACTAAAATTCGACGTGGCATTCTATGCGTACATCTCTCTATCTCCCTTCACGTGTCATTTCATGTCTTCTTTACTTTTTAGGTTAATATTCTAAAAAATCCCAAACTGCTACACCTGCGACAAATTTACCACAAACTATTTTTTTTACCATGAAAAACTCAAAACTGGTACATTTGTGATAAATTTACCTCGATTAAGGTACATTTATGACAAATTTACCCTAAACTAATTTATTCGACCGCAAAAAATGTCAAACTGGTAAATTTGTAACGAATATTCTATTCACTAAATTGGATTAATATCACAAAAAAAATCACAAAAATTATAAACTGTGACAAACGGAGCGTAAAATTCTAAATTGGTATATCAGTCAACTGTCACATGTCATTTAACTTAATAATTTGACAGTAAAATTTAACGAAAACTAACATTGGGTAAATTTATCACAAATGTACCAATTTAGGGTAAATGTGTCAAATGTATACTAGTTTGGGATTTTTGGTGATTAAATAAATAGTTTTGAGTAAATTTATCATAGATGTACCAGTTTAGGGTTTTTCTGATAGTAACCCTTACTTTTTTGCTCTGTTTTTTTTCTTTCTTTTCATGCCTTCCATCTTTTTCATTTGGCAGCCATGGTTGTTCAAGCTCATACGTATGGATGCCATGACCATTCGGGCTCATGGCTAAAGTTACAAAATCTTTTCAGGCAACCAAGCTTGAGGTCATCATCGTCGTGCTAGCTTCAAGCTCACAGCATCCATGGCAGCTCAAGCTATGAGCACGAAACTCAAGCAGCCATGGCCCATCGTCAGCTCAAATCGAGCAGCCATGAGTTAGAAGCTCGACCAACCATGACAGCGAGCTTAAATTTGTATCCACTCACGACCATCAATCGAGCAGTTATAATTGTGAGCTCAAATCGAGCAACATGGCTGCTGTGAGCCTGAAGCTTGCGTGACGTCAACCTTGAGCTTCATAGATCAAAATTCAAGCAGCCATGGTCACTGTGAGCCCGAAGCTTATGCACACTCACGGCTGCGAGCTCAAAGCTTGAGCGACCATGGTAGCCTCGAGATTTATGGTGGCTCCAAAAAAATTTCACGGCCATGACTACCATGAAGTTCATGAAAGCTTGAGCAACCACAGCAGCCTCGAGTTTCGCCGCTTTGAAAGATCTGTCGTGAAGCTTCATATCCAAGTTTGACATGTGTGTTGACAAGTTGAATGTTTGCTCATTGGGTTTTGGATTGTGAGGTTTCGATCCATCATGCGTTCCTTCTTTTCGCACCGGAGTTCTTTGGGATCAAATTGAGAAAGAAAGGCAATAAAAAACAGTGACAAAAAGGGAGACGACATGGAATGACGCACGGCGGGAGAGAGATAGAGATGCATGTGCAAATGACACGTCATCTTTTACAGCACAAAAACACTTGAGTGAATATCGATCGAAAATATCGACTGAAAATTGATAATTGTTTCACGAGACAAAAGAAAATTCAAACCTAAATTAGAACCCGACCTAAGTTAGCGTTTTTTTAAGGGAATTTGGCCAATTTTAAATCAGTAATGGTTTATATGCTGTAAATTTTCTAGGGATTTAAGTAATAACCAACTCACGCCCATAAACTAGGCCGCCGAGACAAATCCATTTAAACGGGCACGATATGCTGACAATACCCCAAAACTAAAAATGACGACGACGAATGATCAAATATTACACACAACGGTAGGTAGGAACCAGTTTGCCAATTTGACACAATTTCAAGAATGCGTACAGCAAGACCAAAAAGACAAAAAGATTACAGCAGCATCGCCACCGAGTCCATGTTTCCTTCCTATGCTATAATTGGAAAAAGCTCCGGTTTGAGTCCTCGGAAGAGCACGTGCAACGGTTGTTATGCACTTCACCATAATCCACTTCACGGACGAAACAAACGAATTTAAACAGTGTGAAGATTTACATTCCTGCATTGTTCATGTGAGTCGCCATGAGGACAGATACAACCTGGTTCACGAGACATTCATTCACCACTATATCAAGTAAACCATGCCTCCCCTTTCTTGACAAGACCTTCGTATACAAAATTAGCGCCCAAAAAATGGAGCAAAAATATACATCAAGAAATTGCAATATCATGTGGTAGAGCATACTTTCCCCCAAAGAAAAGTTAGCCTACATTTCCCACAAATTGAAGGCTGCCCGCATACCGTAACTCTGTTAATAAGGTTTGCAGAGTCCTGACGGATCCATTTAACTTGGCTGTCTAATCTATTTACTCTTGACAATGCTGAACTGCCATCTCAATCGTCTATATCCTGAACCCACGCCAAACCTGCAACAAACATGTTTTTAAATACCAATTACACTATCCAGTGTTCAGCAAAAGGGAAAACACGTCCCAGCAACCAAAGCTATAAAGGTTTGACATACAAACCAGGAAACAAGACAACAAAAGATGGCCATGCAGAAGCATATGGAGGGGGGGGGGAGAGAGAGAGAGAGCGAGCAAATCAACCTTGAAGGACAGATTCAATGGCCGAATTTGGTACAAAAAGCCCCACAATACGCTGTCTATCTGTAGTAGTTTCAACGTGCACAACACGGAGGCGCTTATGACTTTGCCGAGCCTGCAAACATGTAAAATTGAGGTTTCAGCACCTCCAACAAGACATAACCCTAGTGATAAGTCCCACTACCAAAGAGATAAGAATCATCCAATATGCACAATGAGATGTCCTTGTTCCAAAAGGAACTATAGTGAACAAAAGCTTGTCAAAATTCAATTAGAGAATTGCACTCTCTCTATGGCATTAAAAGCTAAGCACTGAGGGGCCAACATACAGAAGTTCCCCCAGAATCAATATCATCCAGAATCAAATGCACAAATTTGACAAGTCATTGATATTTACAAGCCAAACAGAGAGCTCATAAGGCATATTAAAGCATGGAAAATATCGATGAATATGCCTAAACACAGCTCCTGAAATTGCAACATGCAAATTGTAGTATAGTTCTAGCATAAAATATTACAGCCCTTGGTCTCAAGCAAGATAATACTAAGATTTAGGGGGTCACCAGATTATCCAACCACTGCTTAGATGCTGTCATGTAAAAATTATGCTGGCCGCACTGCAATTATGCGTTACTTTTTTTCTATACACATGCAGTCATGCATTGTTGGCGTCATCTGGAAATGTCGCATGGCAATTTCTTAATAAAAAACATGCCCCAAAAAGCGCGCCCCTAGACCACCAAACTCTTGGTCAGGGAAAAAATAGTGTAAAATAATAGCAGCAGCAGGGCAACCAACCTGCTTAGCAAGGGCCTTCTCAATAGTGCCCCAGACAGGAAGAATGAGGCCACCCAGGACATTTACTTCCTGTAGTCTCCTCCCAACAGTGCAATAAGTGCCGATTTTACAGTTGGGGCCATGCATGCACTGCAATCAAAATTAACATCAATTAGAAAACAGCATTCCAATGAACCATCAGCAAGATAAATGATTGGACACATTACCAAGAAAATGCACTTCTTGGTCATAAAAACCCAAAGAAACAATGGCCAGTGACCAGTGGGAGCATGCATGATTAGCAAAGCAAGGATGGATTTCTCTTCAAGAGGATATAAAAGGAAGGCATCCACAAAGTTATTTACAGGAAAAGGAAAGCGCAGATAACCAAGCTTCTGTGCAGCTCCTTTAGACAATGGATAGAAAAGAAGAGGCTTAACAGTGGGAGACATTCCACATCTAGCAATTGTGTTGCCCCTTCATAAATTGCAGTTTCTACATTATGTGAGTTGGTGTCCTGGCCACTAACAGCGCACAAAAATTTTCCAAATGCTCTTATGCACCTAATAGCTGTTACACCACCACCAGTCAGGAAACTCATACGGTATGCCCAAAGAGCCGAAAATTCCTCAGTAAGTCATTCTGTGAACTAATCAGCATGGCGAAACACCCAGATCAGAAGTCGAGAGATGGACTGACAAAAAGGAGTAAAAGGCACTGTTTTCCAAGAAATAGAACATGCATACATTGCAGCCTAGCAGAAATAGACCACACGGTACCATTACAAAGCAAGCAGAACTTCTATAAACAGCAAATTAATCAAACCAGAATGCCATTGCCTACAAAACATGTTTAGCAGATTCATGTAATTCTTCAGATGGATAGACTTCAAATTAGTAAAGAAAAAGAAGCATTAAATTTCTTAAAAGATGAAGATAACACAGAGACACTGCAACTGCATCACACATGCACATAATAGTGGTCGGACCACAAATGTCAAACTTAAGTTAGAAATGCACATCCTCCAAATTCTTCAAGAAAACCAATCTTATTTGTCAATATTTGGGAGGAACTTATTGCATAGACTTATGCCTGTGGCCCGTTGTATTAACATAAAATGAATAATTTGCCATTACCTGTTTAGAAGATACTTCATATTCATCTTCCCAACTGCTTTTAGCCTTCTCCAAAGAACTCATTTTTCTGTACTTGTTTTTCAGCTCCGCTAAAGGCCACTCCCTGCCAAAGGTAAACCAGATTAGTAAAGAAATCTCGAAAAAAAACTAGTTCAGCATATATCATATTACATTGCAACCTCAATGACTCCCCAACAGCTGGCCGGATTATCTTGAACATTCCTGAAGTAGAGCTGAAGCACAATAATGAGAAAACCAGCAATTCAGATAGCAATCATCAGTAATCCCAAAAGATAACTGGTCAAACAAACAACTTTCAAAGTCACCTTCGGAAAATAAGGAGGTAAAGACTCAAAAGTATGAGAACAGGAGTGGACATACATATTACTAGAATCTATAAAATTAAGAACACTGATCTGAGAAAGCAAACTCAAAACTCTTCCAAAGAAGGCATAACAGCCTTGACTCTTCACAATGATATAACTGAGAAAAACTATCTCAACATATCTATCTCCTCCACTATACTAGAATGCATCCATTATGACGAAACGGTAGTGAATAATGAACAATATAGGAACCGCAAGCATTAGGTGGAATGAGCACCATTATGGAAAAAATTCTCAGAAAGAAGGCTAAAGCTGGGGACTGTACTTCTGTAGCAGTGGAGATTCACCAAGATAGTCATGCCACCAAAGAAACAGTGTCCTATGAACAACCCCAAATCCCAAAGATCAGATAATCCAGTCATTACCTTTCACATGCCAAGATGAAATGACGCCTTCCCAGCCATTCTCTCTTGGACTCATAGAAACCGTCACTAGATGAAGCAATGCCATCCCTTTGCCTCTCCTCTAGCAGGGAGCTTGCATACTGAAACAAGATATGGTCCGATCTGAGTAATGAAGCACAAAAGCAAAAGGTGAATCTTACATTCAGCAAAGCGAACCTCCCAAGTGATTCCACGATCCAGAGTGAAAGTAAAGAGCTCTGTTGAAGCACCTGATGTAGGATCGACATGAACAGTCTGCAGGAAATTGAAGTTAAATGGCTCAGAAGCGAAGCTCGGAATGTTAAAAGTGGAAAAACCTCACCTTTGGAGTTCCTTGTAGTTCTACACTATTTGCTTTCATGTCAACAATGCCTGAATCAAGATGCCCCTCAATGCGTGCATTTTGAATGACCAGATCTAGAATACCAACAAATAGCTCGAAAAGCCTGGAAAATATGTTAGCTCAGCATGTTGGACTGAGATCAATTCCAGATACCAATCAATTCACATAAAACGAACCTATTCTGAATGTCAGGCGGCAACCCCAACAGTCGATTGAGAAAGCGACCAACATCATGCATGTCTGAATCAATTATACGACCAGAAATCTTAAAATTGTCTTTTCCATTCCCTATATCACAATGAAAATAACTTCAAAATTACAACTGCAAAGCAGAATGGTGGGTCAAACATAATATCAGAAGTTGCAACTCTGCACAGATACACTGATACCAATAATACCATTTATTAAAGTAGGATTGACATGTTGTGCCAAAGACAGTGAGATTACCAATGACTGTGTCCCTAACTATTCCAACCGACACCAAAGCAGCCTTTGCCTTCTCCATAAAATCCCGGACTTTATCAGGTTCTTCAGATGAACATCCTGGAGGAACAATTGGCAGGGAATCCTGAAGAAGAAAAAATTAGCACTTACTCATTATATATGAAACTTAGTGCAAAAAGGTCACAAAAGAGGAACACGACCCACCAGTTCCATTATTCCCCTATACATCAACACCAAGGCCTTCTTTCCATATGTGCTGTCGTAATTATAGGCACTCAAAGATGGTCCCGCGCTGCAATTGATTGAGAGAAAGCAATCAAGTTTACAAGGACAAAGATAGGATTACAAGCAATGGCGCAGAAGACAAACTCAAAGCTTTAAATGACGAATGAGTGCATCATTCACGAAACTCACCGACGATCTCCTTGTGTTAAGGCTCCGAGAGACTCTAATCTCTTAGCGACAATAGATGCGAACCGGCGTTCACCACCAAGATTGGTGAAGAGTATCCTGTGAAGCAGCATAAAGGGGACTAAGTCCATCAATAACAACAAGCTCATCATTTCACTTAACCCCAACAATGGCATGAATATGTAAAGCAGTCCCCACCCACTTGACCAATTCCAATATTGATTCAGCGTATACCATATCCCAGGTCAATGATGTGGTTTTTCGTTGAGCCAAGTAAAAAGAGATACTTTAACAAAAGATCCTGAAAATCTTTCACTTCTGGTAATATTCCTACTTGACTATACTGTGCACCATCTTTACCAAATCGTGCATTATCTTCATATCAACTAAAAATGAGGCAACTAGAATTCTTTCAAAACAACAGAGCTCAGTGAACCCTCGGTATGAGCATCTTGCCATATGAAGTATTTATGCTTATTTAGTCTCCCATCAAGTTAATCTACCCAACTTGTCTCATTTGCTGTCCACCAGAAAACACCTTCTGCGGGGTTCAGCCCACCAGAATAGACATGTCTTACGGGTGCACTTCCTCTTCCTTGCCTCTGACCATTGAAATCAATAATAAAAAACAGGATTCTTGCAACCATGCCTCCCACTCATCAGTTATGACAGAATTCGTGAGTCATTTTTGCCGAGTGCCGAGACAAAAAACATAACTCTCTTGGAAAACCACTGCTGTTCATGTTTCTTCAGAAGATGAAACTATGCAACAATATCAAACACAGAATTGTAGCCAGGCTACAGGTTTCGCATCAAAAATGGAAATGGACAAACAGAAAATCTGCCCCTCTTCTCGTGAACTGAGAAGCATCTCAACACAAATTGAATATCCCAGAATGCATGCTGCTCCATCACATGTCACATGTATGTCTTCATACTTCTGCTGACAGTTTATCTCCTTCCTATGTTGACTATGATTCAGCAACAACCATGCCCTCTAACTTTAATAAATTTAGGCCCAGAACAATTACTAATTTAAGTTGGACTCATTAAATGTAGATAGCAGTAAGCATCCAATAGAGTGATAGCTTCACACTAAAGAAAGACTTCAACAGCCATCGCAAATCTTTTCTATTCTTAAACTTTTCGCAGAAGCATTGCAATCACTTTGTCATATAAAAAAAATTGAACAGCAAGTGATTAAAGCAAGGCCTACTCCACCTGTACACAGGTGCGGAAGCCTGGTTTGACCGATGTGTTCTGCCGAATTGTTGAATTGCTCGATCAGCACTCCAAGGAAGTTCCAGCGTCAAATGCACCCTTCTTTTCTATCATAAGTTATCGACGAAAGACAAACGTAAGCAACAATACCAGACAGCATTAGGTGAATGTACACGAGATCTACAGCTCTTTGAAATTAGCCAAGAAAAGAAAATTTCAATAGTATCAACTTAGGACTTGCAGGAAGCCTCAACAAGAAGTAACTCTTTGCGGAAACAGCTCACCTGATTTAATGCTCTTCTATCTGCCTGCAAAGAAACACCAGCAGATCCAGCCTCGGAGATAATAGCCACCAACTTCTTACCATCCATAAAGAGCTGCTTCTCGTGCATGTTGACCATTTCCATTGTGACTTCTTTCCTAAGAAAAAACTAGAGTTAACTCAAGAGAAGGTAGAAAAACTGTAGTGCTTAAAGAAAGATGCGATCAAACAAACTTACGTGTTACGTGCCTGGTAAGTGACACCTTTCCCACTGGAGGCCCTAACAAGCATTCCTCGCCTTCCAGTCATTTCTGCAACTTTACCAGGGCCTCCAAGCTGCATAAGCATCATAATTATTAAATTAGCTAAAAACATCAGAAGAAGCTATAAGAAACAAGAAGTTTACTGTTGATAGATCAACTATCATAGTGGAAAATAGTGTTCATACCAGAAATAGCTTACAAAACATCAAATTGTCTGCATAAAAAATTCTCAACGGACAACAATTACTTCAACTTAAATGAAGGCCATCAAAACAGCTTCCAAATGATGAAAGAAGGTTTGCAAGATAAACAGGTGTTTATATAAGTAAAAAAGCTGATATATTAGAAAAGGCAACAATTGGGTGCCAGCCCATTAGAACTTAAAGATGAAACATCTTGATTAAATTAGACAATTAATTGATATTAGCAATCCTGAGGGCACCCTCAAATTCTATGAATGTCTTCCAGACTGACAGATATATATTTCTGTATTTGATAATCAACACAAACATTTCTTCACGTCTGCAAATCCGCTTCTATTTGGGAAGAAAAGACGATGATATTATTGTTATGCCGTGACCTATAAATACATGTTGTTACAGGATTCACCAACAGCCACCTGATCAATGATGTCATCAAGAGGGTTATTCGGAAGATCCAGTGTACGTATTATCTCCAAAATTTTTGCTTTCCGCTCCAAAGCTGCTTCATACCTATGGTCAAGATGACAATGCTTTTCAGCACAGTTGCAAACTTAGCCTGCAAGCAGAAGACAGTAAGGTTTATTTCCACCTCTTCAAAAGTTCTTGGATGTATGCACGTCTAGCTTGAAGAAATTCTTCTGTCTTTTGCTTGCATGAGTGACATGACCATTCTTCAGATACTATATCTTCCATAGGCGGGACAAGACAGGCAGGATGAACCAGTTGACGACAGCACGAACACTGAAGCAACTTCTTCCTTCCCTAAAATCACAATATAAGAATAATGTGACATAAAAGCATACAATCTCTCACATAAGGGAGAGAAGTGGTGATTACCTCTTCACCATTGCATATGGCACAGATCTGAAACTCATCATCAGATTCAGATGATTCATGTACAGAATCAGCTATTTGGAACAAAGATCAACTTGGTTATTTGGACGTACACAATTGTGGATTTGAACAAGTAAAATGCAAAGCAGTATGATTTGAAAATCTGAAGCAAATATTCACATAGCAGGAAACACATATGTGAGTATAATTCATATTACACCATTCAACCACTGGTAATTATAGAAAAACAACCAATGTGAAAATACAAATATACATATTGAAGTGAAACAGGCAGAACTAATGTCATGCATACAGCCTAAAAGGACTCACAATCATTATCTTCGTCACTTTCATCATCGCTAGCAGGCTGCCACTTTGCAACCTTCCTAACTCTTCCTTTTATTGACACATCCGGTCTCGCCGAATGCCTCTTCCTTTGAAGTTCCTTCACACTTTCTTCTCCTGCAACCAAAGCATACTCTTAATTTTACTAACTCGATAGGGAAAAGTGTTGAATTATACTTGCAGTTGCTCATAAAAATACCTGAAAGAGGTTCAGGCTTTTCAGGCAGAGGATAATTTTCTTCAACAAATTTCAGCAACAGCTCTCGAGGACCCGAAACAAAATCATCAAGTTCAAGACCCTGAGAGATTATCAAGTTCCTGTGATTGTCTAAAAAAGAATGCATAGCGCTTGTAAAGAACATTAAGATAATTGAATGCAATACAGTTGTTATACTGACATATTTTGTGACAGCTTCCTCAGTCCTTGCTTCTCCAGTACTTTGAAGGCCAATAACAACACACTTATCTTCTATCAATGCCTGCTTTGCTAATCTCACGACTGCAGGCACCTTTGCGGACATACACATGTGTCTAAAGAATCTCTACAATAAGAACATCGGAACATATCGATGAATAAATTAAAACCAAAATAACCAGATGGAGGGTCCAAAAGGAGGAGCATATGTCAATGGAAAGAAAAGAACAAATCCTACCACCAACAAACTGTAGAATCACATACCTGATGGCTTGCCCAATACAATCTCCACAATTGACTTATATTTGGTTTTTCATCAGTGAGAAAGGAACTTGCTGTCAGCAGTTCCACTCGCAACTCTGCCCAAAACTCTGCTGCCCTTTTATACATTTCCTGCGAAAACACAATTTGGGAAGTCGACATTTCTTACACTCACCAATTACTCAGGACATAAAGAATTGAACAGACATCTGGTTACTAATTCTGAACCCCCAATAGCTCATCAAACTATTTAAACTTTAATAGTTTAACAAGCTATTCAACAAAGGATTTGATGGGTAAGCATGCAAGTTTATAAAGACTGAAAAAAGGCTTAATAACGAGAGTCTACGTCCAAGATGACCTATTTCTTAACTTCATGAGATTGAAACTTAATAGTTCTAAGTAAATAGTAAAGCATATGCTTTCAGCCTACCATCATATTTTCTTCAAGAGGTGCTTCCACAATTTCAAATTCTGAGCCCTTATAGCTAAGTGTACGGCACACATACATACCCCTGAAACATATCTTAAGATCAGTTCCAGCAACATCAGATATGATGCATGAAATTAGGTGAACCTATTACCTTGCTTTCATGTCCATTGCAACAAGTTCTAGGGCCCCAACACCACCCTTCTCAAGAGCAACTGCCAGTAATATCAAGAGATGATGCTAAGTCTCGAAATCAAATCATAGATTAGTCACGAGACAAAATCAAATCTAAAAAGATATATATCCTCAATCAGAGAAACATCTTCTAACAAGAAGTTTTCTTTTCCTGGGACCACACGAGTACAGGATGTCATCCAGTTTATCAAAAAGGTCTAGTGGTTTGTATGCCAGTACAGAAACAGGGAGCTGCAAAACTGATCATCGACATGGTAGCAACATTTAAGATGAAAGTGAATAACCCTCCAGGATAAGTCAACATGAACAAGGACTTATCCTCCATATGAAAATGTGCATATTCTGATGGAAATGCTTATCAATGTGTGCTAGTGTGCTGTTCCAATGGCAAGAGGTTACTCTTCAGCTCAATTTAGAGCTCAACATGAAAATCCCATCTTTTGCAAGCTTCATTGAAGCGTAATGCCCTTTCTAAAAGCCAAAATTGGTATCCAGTTAAAGCCACTGAGATGCTTTTCCTGGCATTGTCAGTAGAATCTTGTCTTAGAAAATGATTATTTGCAATCTCAACCATCATGTCAGTGATCCCAATTGAATCATTTCATTTTTGGCCATCAAAAAGCACTGTATATCATTCAGAAGCTTAATTTGCTTTACAACACTGAACCCACCCAACTTTCAAAATACCTTGCTAGCTTTCTAACTCTTTCAACAGGAAAATTACTGAATCAAATAAGAGGACTTTAATCTCTGACTGATTGAGTAGAGATGATATGAAGCAAATCTAGACAGGAAGTACAATGGAAACCATGGTACTTTGATATCGGTAAGGTGATAATTTAACACTGCTGCAAGTCTTAACGCTGGTGGCAATTCTAACCCAAGTTCACCAAGCTAGCACTGTAAAGATAACCTAATGCATGAAAACTAAAAGCAAACAAATGCCATGTCACCCATGACAGAAAATTTAGGAACCAATATAGAGTCCAGATATGTTAAGTTGATAAGCTTGGCAATCAAAGTGACGGCGTTAAAAGATAAAATAATCCTGTTAGACAAAATACCCAAGAATTCCCTAGTTAAAAGATAAAATAATCCCGACAGACAAAATACCTAAGAATTCCCTAAAATCCAAGAAGGATGTTCCAGCTCCCCAAAGTCCAAGGCGCACCATGTATCCCATGTTGCGGGGTTCAGATGCACCAGTTGCAGAGCAATAAATGACACGAGCTTCAGGAAGCCGGGCCTGCAGCAGTAAACATAATAACTTTTGAAGTTAGGAAAAGCTCAAACTCAGTGTTTTAGCAGACAAAACAGCCAGAGCTCAGAATCTTCCACGGGTAATAAAATCAAGGAGCCTAAATAGAATTAAACAAAGGATAGTCATTAAGACAAAGGTCATGCCGACAAGTACCCGAAGAGCACTAGTAAGTACCCCTATAAAGTATATCAGCACATTTTGAAAATTGAGCAATGACACATTTCAACAAAGTCACCTACTTCAAAAAGAAATGTTTGCGGTTCCAGAGCACGATTAATGACACGTAGATTTACTCAGAGGTCTAGGGCTAAGACTTTTGAGAGCACAACGTCCAGTTGTGAGAAAACAGAAGTGGAGTATCATCTTCAGCTACCATGCTGTAACTTCCCTACTAAAAATGCAAAAACTCTAAAAGAAGGGCCACTTAAATGGAGTAAAGACCATGAACAAGGAATAGGGCCACTAATTCATTTTAAGAATACCTGAATCTCCAGAACTGCTTCACCAGTTCGTGTTGATTGGCTTCCAGCTTCAGGCACCAAATTCTTGGCCTTGTGGCACTACAGTGAAACCATTGAACTTAGATATAAGGTGAAACCAAATCCTTGCTCCATCAGAGAGAGGCTTTCAAATCGGTGTTGACGAGGTATAGAGGATAAAGAATTCGTACATGATCACTATTACAAACGAAGTGAAATTGTATTACCTCATCAAATATGACAAGCCCATCAAATTCAGGTCCACCCCACTGCACAAGCTGCTGCAGACGAGACCGTCCTCTCTCAGAAGATGCTATAAGGCTGCTATACGTCAAAAACACTACCCCTTCTCTGACCCCAACAGACTTGGAATCAAGCTTAGAATAGGGAAGCTTGTTCAGAGCATGCACTGTTCACATGAATCAACAGATTATATAAACTTCCTCTTGGCATGAAATCAGTTACGAATGGTAACAAAAGTAAAATAGGACAATCATCTTGATGATACCTGTCGACCAAATATGGCAACAAATGCTATTGTGCGCATATAGTAATGTGACAGATCTAAACATAGTTTCTTTAAAAGCTACTATGGGATTCAGCTGCACATGACATGGTATGAGAAAGACATTTTATTAATAGTTTCTTGAGTTTGTTATTTACCTTCAACACAAGTTGCACCTACATCATCTAGATCTCTTCTGGCATCGAACTTCAAGTCAGAACCGACAGAAATCCACCTAGAGATTGCGAAATAATTTCAAGATAATTTCCACTGAGATTTAGTAACGATCAAATGTGACATACAAATAAAAACCTACAGTGCTTTTTTTCTTCCTTGATGCCAATTTTCCCAGATTAACCCAGCAATAGTTCGACCTTTACCCACACCAGCTCCATCTCCAACAAAAAATCCAGCCCTAGTGCCATTGGCAAGGTGCTGAAGGTGTCTCTGTCATGATGACCGAAATTTTCTAATGAGAGGAGGCACATGGATATAATTTGAATTAGTTGCAGCCATGAATGTAACCTGACAAGCGTAGACCAGTGTCTCAATCTGCAAACATGATAAGACCGTTGAGGTTTCCAACTTATCCTTAATTTTTATATCATACGTAGGCTCAGGAGGCTGAACTGCAGATAACGATGATGTCTCAACAACTGGATCCGGGTGAGGAGGTCCAATGGATAATTTGGGAGGTCGCTGCTTATTGAAAGAATCAAAGGATCACAAAAGGAGGTTAAAAATATTTAGACGACAAGCAAGGGGCTGGCAGAAGTTTTGGGGGGAAAAAAAAAAGACATGGGGAACACCTACGTAGTCTGTAAAAGTTTCTCCCAACGTCCCACCTTCATCTTCTTCACGTTCCACTTCAATAGCCACCTGGAAAAAATTGAAAGACAACAAAGAATACAGTTTGCTTAAAAATGGGAAAAGTGAATAAGCAATCAGAATTTTTTAGGAGGAACAAGTTATGAACTACAGGATTCATTTGAGATCATTAACATAAGCAAGCCTCTCTATGGCCAACCAGTCACAAGTTCTATCCCAAAGCCCATGTTCTCATCTAACATCACACCTCAAACCTTCGACCATAGATAACTATTGTTCTTTTGCCACCAATGGGGACCATTTAACCATGCAGCATCTCAACAAGCAAAAGAATCCGTGCTTCTCAATCTCGAAACAGAAGAATACAAGGTAAGAAAATTGTTATCATTCAAAAGTTCATGAAAAAAATTCAAGCATACAGATCCACACAACCCAACTTCTAAACTATCACCAGAAAACCACCTGATTTGATAAGATTGGTTTCACAAATGCAGATTTAATCAACAGCCCTTAGTTACTAAAAAGTCCCCATGACAATATGAGATCAGAATTGTGTTTAGAGATGACAAATTCAGCTTGATAACAGATATGTTGAAGAACGCAAGCTTGCCACTAAATGCAGATGACTTATAAACAATATAGATATGCCGAGGCACATATGCCAAGCTAAATTACTCCTGGTGACATAACTAAGCAGAAGGAGACAAGGGAAGTGAAAAGTAGGCCAGAAGCATGGACAAGAAACGTCCACCTTTTTTTCCTCAATGATGGAAAAACTCCCATCTTTTACTCACAAAAAATGGCTCCTTAAGTAATAGGACCTGAACTGCAAAAAAGATGTTGAGAGTATTCGGCTGATGGAGGCATATTTGTCCATTTTCTTTATTATTTTACGTATGGCGGCGATATGGGTGATATTATAATTTTGGCCTCTTGACTTTATATAATAGATGACTTAAGAGTCAATTCGACCTAACCAAGCATTAACTTCAGCTTTTGTCTCTCAACATGATATGAGAGCCAGTGCTATCCCTTTCGCCAATATGTGTGGTCAAAAAACCACGTGAATGGGCGTAGACAAATTTCAGGGGTCGCTCATAATCTAGCTTGCACATGACAGAGGCTGTTGAAATATCGTTCCACATCATTTGACGACAGGTCCTAAATGCTCTTTATGTACATGTGTTCTCCCTCCACCCATTATCTTAAGATTTTAAGTTGGACTTTCTAACAAAAAGGAAGTACTACCAAAACAATTGGGACAAAAACTGTTGAATAAAGGAAGTATGATTAAACCTACTAGATATAATCAGAACAGTTGGCACACATTTCAAAAAGAACAGAGACAGCGAATACATTCTCCATGCCAACATGTATTAGCTACATTAATCCTCTTATGCCATCAACTCGTTCCAATGACAAATTTCATCCAAGATCGGTACCTTCAACATCCTGCCAATTTTTTCTCATGCTTTCCACCGCCTCTTTTGATCCAAATCCTATTAAAGTTCTTACTTTCTCACTACAGCATCTAAAGGTCACTATTTTATATACTACAGAAAATCACATCTCATTGATTAAAGATGTATGGAGATTTTTCAAATTGTTAAAAGTACATTTTTGTTGGATAGGCACTAATAGATCGCCATTTCTTATATGGAAGGTACTAGCAAGAAATGGTCTGTCAAAACACTTTTCTACACCACCAAAAACCGTCATCTTCTTCTCCATTCTGATATATGAAGAAATTCAAGATAATGTAAAAGATCCATCCTCTCCATTACAAGCGGTAACACATGGTATGGGTAAAAATTCGTAAATAGCACAATCCATAACCCACCATATACCCTCGCTTCAACTCACACCATATATGATCCGCCATCAATATTCTCAGCAGTCGTCTCTTTCTCCAGTAACAAAATAACTAACCACAATATAGCTAAACATTATCCGTGCCACTTGATGTCTCCTCATGTGATTCAAATTCATATGGAAGACAATTCCCGTATCGCTCCAAATGCATAAACAGTCATTTCCTTGGTGGATGAACTTGTTATAGTGGGGGTCACTCATCGAAGGACCTAGCGCAGCATGGTACCATCCTTTTCGACCCCCCAAATGAAGGAACTTTCAAGTAGTAAACCTCATGAAAAAGAAAAGATAAAAAAAGAGAGAGGCAGGAAGCCGCATGGGTATGAAGTTAAGGGAAATGTGGGGAGCAATAGAGGGAGCTAAACAAAGCAATTGAAGTAAAAAGCACGATATACTTGAAGATACCACACGACACAAATGGGGGAAGGGCATATGAGGGACCGGATAAAGTGGGCGTGAGGAGAATCATGGGAAAGGAAATGAGAAAAGAGAGAAAAGGAGGAGAGAACCTCGTTGACCTCCTCGGGGGAGGAGGAGGAGGAGGAAGAGGGAGGAAGGAGGGCTGCTGCTGTAAGGGCTGCTTGACAGCGAGGTCGGTGTCGCACTGAGGGCACTTGAAGCGGGAGAGGCCGTGGGGGACGTTGAGGAGGGCCTTGCAGTGGGCGCAAGGGAGCTGGATCTTGGTGGGATCGATGCCGTGGGCCGGCTTCAATTGGGCGACTCGGTTGCTGTTGTTGGGGGCGGCGTCGGAGGGAGGATTGTTGTAGGGGGGAGGATTGGGGGGAGAGGCGGCGGCGGTGGCGGTGAGCTCGGGAGGGAGCATTTGGGGCAAGTGGCAGGTAGGGCAAGAGAACTGCATCACTCCCCTCCCCACGCTGAGTATCATCCGGCAGCCCGCGCAGCGGACCTGCACGCCCTGCTGCGGCGAAGCGACCCCATCGGAAGCGGGCAGCGGCGGAGGAGGAGGAGGCGGCGGGGGCTGCTGCGTCATGATCTCCCTCGGTCTCCGATTGCCGGCGGCGAAATCGTGCGCCGCGCCGGCTCAACAGTGACACAACTGTGCGTCCTCTCTCAAACTCTCGCGGACCAGCAACAGCACTCGGAGCGAGAGAGAGAGAGAGGAGGGGGATGGTTGAATTGGATTTTTGGCGATGAAATTTGGGGAAAAGTGTGAATGGAAAGGACGGGGAAAAAGAGAGGAGAGGAGAGGAGAGTGTTTGGGAGGGAGGGAGGGAGGGGAGGGAGGGAGGGGGGTTTCGTTGGCGCGTCGATGCGGTGTCCCCCTCTCTCGCCACCACGACCACCACGACCCCTACCCAAATGAAATTCACGAAAAAGGAGAGTTAAAACCACCCCCCAACCCTTCCTTTTGCCGGAGCTCATGTGAGAATTGCTCCCTCTTTTATCATTTACCCTAAATTACAAACCAAATCCGCTCGACTCCCGTTGTTCGATTTGAATGGGTGCTTACCCTTTATGCCTCGTGTGCCCTTCCCTAACTTTTCCACATCGCTCCTGTGCTATTATCATTTTCTTTTCCAAGTCCCTACACCGGACAACATATAGGCCCGGTTATCGAATGCCAACATGGACACACGCCACCAAGGGCTCCAATTATCAAATTGGATAAAGCTCCTGTAGGCATTGCACTTACCTCTTGTCACCCTAGGCGCGGGTCAGGAGTTGGTTACCCCAAACCTACCCAATAGTAGTCAAGTTTCCTTGACGTGGTATCTACCTTCACCACCCAAGAGCCCCCAAATTCCCCGTCTATATTTTACCAACCGACGGAGAGGATGGGAAGGCAAGTACGGGGGGGTCAGGAGTTGGTTACCCCAAACCTACCCAATAGTAGTCAAGTTTCCTTGACGTGGTATCTACCTTCACCACCCAAGAGCCCCCAAATTCCCCGTCTATATTTTACCAACCGACGGAGAGGATGGGAAGGCAAGTACGGGGTCACCCATCCCAGGGCGATTTTCCCGCCTTTACCTCTACGAGCAGTTTAAGGACCTGCTCAGGTCCACGATCTCCTGTTTCTCTAAGTCTCACAAATTATCAAATTGGATAAATTCGATAGGAGTCCTCCTCACTTGGAAGTCGGAACGATGACCCCGACTGCTATGTTGGGCTTGTGCTGATTTAGGCATTGTTTGGTAACCATCCAAACAGTACCTAATTCTAATTTTTTGTTCTTAGAATCAGTTTGAAATGAGAATCGCGTTTGGTAAAATTTTTGTTTTCAAGACCAAATTTGTTCCCGGGAACAGATTGAGAAGAGAATCAAGAATAAAAAAAAAAAAAAAGTTGATTCTTGTTCCGAGAACAAAATTGAAAAACAAAACTCTTCTTCTTCTCTTTTCTTCTTCTTTATTAACCGCCATCTCGCGACCGCCGGCCACCGCCTTCCGCCGTCACCGCCGGCCACCGTCCTCCGCCATCATCCGTGGTCGCCGGCAACTGGTCCGGCGAGCTCGCCGGAGGCTCGCCAGGCCACCGGCGAGGCTCGGCCTCGCGCTCGCCCAGCCCCGCCGATGGCCAGGCGAGCCTTGCCTAGCCCCGGCGAGGCTCGCCTAGCCTCATCGGTGGCCGGGTAGGTCTCATCCAACCCCGGCGAGGCTCGGCCGATGAGGGGCCGGCCTCGCCGAGGGCCGCAATGCTCCGGTGAGGTCGTCAACCCTCGTCGGCAACCGGCCTGAAGAAGAAGAAGAATATGAGAAAAAAAGAAAAAAAAAAGGAAAAAATATATAAAAATTATTTAAAAATTAAAAGAAAATTGATTTGGAAAGAATCAATTAACACGTATCAAACGCAATTTATTCAACAATCGAAATTTTGGACAATTACCAAACGCATTCTTTTACTTAAAATCAGTTCCCCGGAACAAAATCGTTACCAAACGCGCTCTTAGGAAATTTTGTTTGTTTGTATTTCTTTTTTTTTTTATTCATGAACAGATTTTTTGTTTTTTTGTTCCCGGAAAAAAAAAAAGAACAAAAACGCGTTTGTTTGCGTTTTTGTTCCAAATCTTTTTTTTTCCGGGAACAAATTTGGAGCGAAGAAACAAAATAAAACTTGCTTATTGTTTCTGAAACAATTTGGAAAAACAAATTTTCTCTCTCTTCTTTATTTTTTTCGAGAGCCGGAGCGTCGCCGACGCGGGGCGAGGCTTGGCGAGCTTGAGCTCGCCCAGATCCGGCGAGCCTCGTCGTGGCTAGGCGAAGCCGCCGGCCAAAAGAAGAAAAAAGAAAAAAGAAAAAAAAGGAAAAATAAAATAAAAATATTAAAAAATTAAAAGAAACAAAAAAAAGAACACAAATTTACCAAACGTGTTTCTGTTTTTTTTTTAATTCCCAAAACAAGTTTATCAAACGCGTTTTTCTGATCAAAAATTGTTCCCCGAAACAGAAATAATCCCCGGAACAATTTTTGAATAGAAACACAAACAAACGCACTCTTAGTTACTTCAGCAGCTGCAAGAATAACATTCGACAAAGCTCAGAACACGCATCTTCTTTGAGACGACAGAGGAGCGCTGGTTCATTCGCTTCAACGGCTTCTTAAGCGTCTACCAAGCTAATGGTCGAAGATAATGGATTGTATATGTCCACGTGGACATGCAAACTCATTGATGCTGCCAACTGCAATATATGCTCCTCCATCAGCCAACTCACCCAGTTAAGGCATCCTCATCAAGAGCAAATCTAGTACAGACTGAGCGATGCGCCAACGCGATTGGCTCATCCGACATACGACCGATGAGAGAACGAGACAAAGCAATATTTATTACACGGCATTAAAGGTTTTTCAGACCTTTCAAAACTCAAAACAAAAGACTGAGAACTAGGGAAAATCGACTCTCAAGATCATCAAACGACTTGAGAGACTTTACAATTCAACTGCAGCGCTTATTTAACTGTCTATTTCTTTTTCTCGTCAGCCTTCGCTGCTTCATTGGCTCCACTATCTTGCTTCGGCACAGGTTGAATCCTCACGTAAGGATTCCTAGTCAACGTCTCTCCCTTCAGAGCTGCTACGTACCTGTCATTTGTGTCCTCCTTCCTCTGGAGCTCCCCCAGATACTCTGCTAGTCTGTCTCGATTCACTTTTCCCATCATCTAGCACACAATCACAGCAGGTCAGGATGATTCACTCACTACTTAAGCATGCACGAGAAGAAAGCAGGAGCCAAATTCTCGGTGTAAAAGAAGAGAATGCTTAATGTGTTTAGCTCAACGGTAGGTGACGAAACTCATATGCACTTAACATATGCATATCTGCATTAGAAGTTACTTGCTAACGTATTATACATCTCAAAAAAGATTGAGATGCAGCTTGCCAAAATAAGAACAGACAGACTGCAATTTGCCAAGAGTTACATCAGATACTAACGGCTGGGGATCTCCTGGGCATTCCATATCCAATACTACAGTCCACAGTGAAGCAGAGTGCATTGTGGTTGTGCATGTGGATAGCTGGGGTCAAAAACTTTAGGGAATAGCACACCGTGAGTTTTACCCACAATTATGAGTTTCCCCAGCCATGAGGTATTCGCAACTGACATGAGCTTCCATCAACACGTATGCAAAGGGTATTCCAATTTTAACAACCGATGATTCTACTCATCTACTAGTGTCAACAACTAATCCCAAATTTTCAAGTGACTCGAGTGACATGGCCAGTAAGGAGTGCAATGTCAAATTGATTCATCATCTCGCGGTTGGATACCAGAGAAAATTTCAAGTCAAGAGAAATGCAACTGCCAAAACATAATCAAATGGACACAAGGCTCGGAGAATCAAATATGAAATGTAACACGAGAAGGAGGACAATGAGATGAAACGTACAAACCCGCCGGCAAAGGCGATCAGGAATTCCTCACTCTATTAGGTTTCCAGATGAATTATCGAGCGAGGGACGCACTTAGACGTAGGATCAATTATGGAAAGCCATTGTTAAAGAGACGATAGATAGGATCGAAACTCGTAGGGATTCTCCATGACGGCTCCTCCTCAAGCGATAGGAACAACAGATATTAATGATCTCAGACATTCTATCGCGGATTTGGTAAAATGTGCCACCGAGTGTCCAAGCGATTCATCTTCAAAAAGCTTTTTTTTTTTTTTTTCTGTTAAGACTGGTAAGCACGTTTAATATGAAATGATCCTCAATTCGTAAAGATTATGACCAATCCATCCAGTATGCCGGATCATTCTCTGCACTGAAGCTTTTGGAGCAATTGCAGTTCCCACTCAGGATGGATCAATGGCAAGACTCCATTTGTTAAAGGAAGAAAAACCCAAAAAGAAAAGAGGCGGAATCGGGAGGGAAGGGGGGAGAGAGAAGGAACGCACGAGGGAGTCGGGGCGGGCGGTCTGGCGGAGGCGAGCCTCGAGCTGCTCGGTGCGGGAGCTGGTGGCCTGCATGACGCAGTAGCCGATGACGCCGGGGACGACGCCGCAGACGGTGGCGAAGGCCAGGAAGAAGGGCTTGGAGTCGCGGGTCTTCCGCACCAGCCACCTCCACGTCCCGCTCTTCTCCCACAGGATCGACATCTCTCTCCCTTTCTGCGGAACGGCAGGCAGTCCCACCTCCTTCGCCACTCCCAACAAGGAGCTCGAGCTTTTGAAGTCGGTGTGGTTCTGGGGAGTGGAGTGGGCCGAGTCCAAGGCCCAGTCGATGAGCCCAGATGATGTCTTATGGGCCCAAAAGAGGACGAGGGGCCTTGAAAGGGCTTCTTTTCCTTATAGAAGCGATCAATTCCCAGTCCGGGCCTGGTTGTAAGGTGCCGGTCCAGCTCCCAAAAATTGGAACCGCTTACTTATTTTTTCCCATTACCTTTTTCCTCACTACTTACAACATTGAGATAGTGTTTAGTTCACATTTTACTAATTTTTTTGAAAAAAAATAAAATAAAAAATATACTTAATCGATTCAATCAGGTTTAGTTCTCCCTTGAAATCGGAAATTAGACCGTCTAGACACTAATTTCACTTTTAGGAACAGGATCGACACTCTTGAAAATGGGAGCCGATCCAGTCCGGACGGTTCTTGATTCAAGCGGTCCGTATTGCATATCCCTACATAAAAAGGGCTTCTTTTGCTTGGGAAGATTCAACCGAATCGCAGCGGCCGCTCCTCCAACTGACGCCGACTCTCCAACCCACTCTCATCTTTCATCTTATCTTCCTTCCAAGTGGACCCCCTCCCTCCCTCCCTCCCTCATCCATCACCCCCTTGTCCCTTTTATTTTGTTTTATTCAAAGCAGCGTATGCCTAGTACAATCAAGGAAAAAAAAAGAAAAGGGGGAGGGGGGAGGGGAGGGCCATTGTAGTCAGCCGTTGGACAGATAAGCTGTCCCTTTTGTCTCATTTCATCTGCTGCTATAACATAAAGAAATAATACATGCCCTGTCTCTCTCCCTCTCTCTCTTTCCTGCCCTTTTAAAGCTCCCTCCCCCCCCAACACTCCCCGTCCATCCCATTGATCATCAACATCGTGTCGAGCGATCTTCGGATACATTGGACAAGGGGGTTGGGAAGAATAAAGGTAGAGAGGGAGTGGAGAGAGGGATGAACGCGAGAGGCTCATCGGTGCGGTGGAGGCAGAAATGGAGGCAGCAGCCCCTGGAGCCGCTCATGGAAGGCCCTGATCCGGAGATGCAGCTGCCGGGGCAGCGGAAGGAGCGCTCGTGGGACGTCATCCGGGAATGGTTCCGCTCCCAGAAGGCTGGCGGCGCCGCCCACCACCATTTCGTCCGCCCCAACAACCGGGCGGCCGAGCTGCGGCTGTTGCTCAGCGTGCTGGGCTGCCCCCTCGCCCCCATCCCGCTCGCCGCGCTGCCCCACCACCCCCTCCGCCTCCCCTGTTCCATCCCCATCCAGAACTCCATGGCCCATTACATCCTCAAGCAGTACCTGGCTGCCACCGGCTGCTTCCACCCCCACCGCCGCCGCACCCCCGTCACCAACATGTACGCCGCCGGCCGCGTCAAGATGGCCTGCTGCGAGACCGAGGTCTCCTCCGGCAAGTCCGTCAAGTCCGTCGGCGCCACCCGGCCCACCCCGCACCACGGCAGCTTCGTCCTCTGGCAGATGACCCCGGCCCTGTGGTCCGTCGAGCTCGCCCTCGTCGCCGGGGGACCTGCCAACTCCAATCCTCATTCCAACGACGACTTCTCTCACTACGTCACCACCGTTAACGACAACAAGGTGGTCGCCGGCAGCGACGGCAAGATCGTGTGGCGTCACACTCCCTGGCTCGGCACTCACGCCGCCAAGGGCCCCCACCGTCCCTTACGTCGCCTCATTCAGGTACATGTCTGGCGTACATTATGTACATTAGCTTCGCTTCCAATTAATGTTAAGTCTCTTGTTGCCTCTATTTTACTTTTTAGCTCTCTCCCCTGGCTAGTTGGTGCCCATCTTTAGGGCTTTGTTCGATGGATGAGGAAGTAAAACCTTTGGGACCGGGACTGGCCATCTTTCACGACCCAACAACTTCAATCTTTTCACACTTGAGTGTGAAGATATGAAGACTAGACCGCTAGTTGCCTTCTTTTTCGCCCTCTCGTTTTAGGTGTGCACGATAGCCTTCCTAATAATTCAGTGCAAAGACCTGATATGTTGTAGGAGGGAACGGTAAACCCTGTCTTTTCTTGGTCAGCACTGAAGGAGTTAAAGCAACTCTATCGTGACCCACGACACCCATCTTAAGAATTAATGGGTCGAAACAGCGTCCTACGGCAAGGGAAATTCACATGATGGGATCAATTATTTGCTGCACTTTTATAGACAAGGCTTGAGGAAAGCACAGATGTGAGCCCACTAGCCTAATAAGCGCGAATACCGAGAGAGAGGTGCGAGGTTAGAGTGGGAGGAAAGAAAGAGGGGGGGAAGTGAGATCTGACAGTGATGGAGAAACTGTCCCTTCCTTTACCGGACAATGGACATCTAGGAGGGGTCTCTTCTTTTTCTTTCTTGGACCATTCCACTGTATGGGAAAATTTTCAAAAATTTTGCGAAAAAGAAGAAAAGAAAAGAGAGGTGAGAAAGAAGGAGTACTGGGTTCACACCCACGCACCTACAGGACGAGGGGCAGGATGGCATGACGAGGATGACGCGGTGCCTAACGAGAGGTCATTATAGGTAGACCAGCGATGAACGAAGGTGGTACTGAAACCCCTCCCCCCTTCTTGGGATTCCCGCTCTCCCACCTCCACATTCCCACTCCTTCCCCCTTTTGCTTTTCCTCCTCCACACCACTTTCTTGACCACTGTGCACTCCCGCTTCCATTGGATCTAGGAAGATATTGTCTACTGCACTCCGTATCTGCTAAGCTACCAAATTTTGACATTATATATTGCCGAGCATCGTATCTCGAACTATAATCATGTAAAATAAGTAGATCGTGCCTAAACAGTCAGTAGGAATTTGTCAGTACCAATCAGTTTTTTTTTTTTTTTTTTTTTTTTTTAAATAAGCTATTGAGTTCAACGAGATGAAATTGGACCGTTCTAACCTAGCCAATTGACGGAAGCAGGGACTTGACCCGGAGAGCACGGCTCGGTTGTTCGGCAAGGCACAGTGCATGGGGGAGAGGAGCATAGGGGAGGAGGAATGCTTCGTGCTGAAAGTGGCAGCGGAACGGGAGGCGGTGATGGAGAGGAGCGAGGGTGGGGCGGAGGTGCTGAGGCACGTCCTCCACGGCTACTTCAGCCAGAAGAGCGGCCTCCTCATTTACCTCGAGGACTCCCACCTCACCCGTGTCCACCATGTCCCTACCAGTAGCAACCCCGGCGAGGACAGCGAACTAGAAGATCAAGAACGACACCACGACGAAGAGCCCGCGTCATCGGGCGAGACCGTGTACTGGGAGACGACGATCGGGAGCAGCATTGGGGACTACAGGGAGGTGGATGGGCTGATGATCGCTCACGAGGGGAAGTCCATCGCCACCCTCTTCCGCTTCGGAGAGACGTCGATGCAATACAGCCGCACCCGCATGGAAGAAGCCTGGACCATCCACGACATCGACTTCAACGTCCCGGGACTCTCCTTGGACCACTTCATCCCTCCTTCCGATATCCACATCCCTTCACCTTGACACATCCCTACCTCCTCCATGACAACCCCCATTTAATTGGACGAACCATTCCAAGCTAAATCCCCACATTCTTATAATTAATAACTGCTCACAATGCTTCCTGTATATGAACCCCCTTAGATTAATCGTTGGGTTGTTCTGAGTAATTCTTATTTTTCTTTCGCTGTTGTCAAGCTGGGGCCGTTCATTTGATGTATCTGACCTTTTTCATCATGTATAAGTGGAGATGAGTGCAATTTTGGTGCAAAACAACATTCATATTGCATAAACATGCGCTATCTTCAAAACATGGACAATAATATCCATGAACGATCCGCAAATTATCATGACAGTCCATAACAAATCCGGATAGGCATGTCCTCTCCTCATTTTTACGGCTCTGAATAGTAATGGTAATGCGTTCCAAAGATGGCCTCCCCTCTCCATCGCCGTCCCCATTCGTATCAATACAAAGAATGTGCCATCCGAAAATGCAGGCAACCTCCGTAACTACTCCTGTGGACTACACTGTCAAACACTATCTTATCACAACCAGTGCCGCATGCTTGGATCCTGTTGATAATTCGATATGACAACAATACATATTCGTCTTGAAAAACAAATGATTTGGAAACCCCAGAGTTGGCGCCGTTAGTTTGAGCATCAAGAGATTTATTATTTATAGATTGAAAGTTACCCGTTCGAATACTGCCAATTTGAGTGGAACATATTATGGATTGAGGTTATCTTCATAGATTGAGATCGGAGTCAGTGGATTCATAAAACTTATAAAGTGTTTTATGAATTTTCAGATAGCCGGGTCTTTGCACCAATATTATAAGAAAAGGAAAAGAAATGACGGGCCGACTTATATGGCAGTTGAAGAAGGCGATTTCAAAGGGCAAGTGGGCTGGAGGAATTCGCTGGATTAGGCCGAGTACAAAGGCCATAAGAAACTGGGTAATGGGCCTAGCTGTAGCGGGCATCGGTTACGTGTTATGTACTCACGACGTTGTGAGGAGAGCGAGAGGGGAGAGAGACATTAGGACTGCACCGCACTGCACCGCCGCCTAGTCCAGCAGCAATTTATTAATTAAGGGGGAGTTGATTGCGTAGCTGAATTGGGTCGATCGTCGAGTAAAGTGCTGCTTTGTCCTTTTCTTTTCCCTCGCTTTTCCTTTACATACGAAAGGCCTTCCTAACCAGCCTGTAAGGCAGAAATAATAATGAGGATGTATTAGTTTAGACTGCATCATGTGTTGCCCCCCCCTCCAAAACTAAAGATTAGATGTCATCATGTGCTTCACTCTTTTTTCCTCTTTCTTCCTTTGTTTTTCTTTATCAGCAGAAGATCTTGTATACATTGCTCACCCGGTACGGAATCTTGTTATTTCTCTATCTTCAACGTCGAATAGTATATCTATTCTTCATATATACGTAATTTCATTATACCTACGGTTTAAATTTTTGGGTTAGACATTCTGCATAGTATTTAGTGTTGTCTATAACAATTGCTATACTTAATTTTTCACACGTTACAATTTCACTTCTATCAAGATTTAAAAATTTGCACTCGGTTATTATTGCTGCCACATTGCTGCCATGGATCTTAACTTGTGCGCACGTGTGGGGTGTGAGTTGATGGCCCTGAGATGCCATGACCCAGGGTGGTGATCTTTGTTAGGGTCAAAATAGAGGCACCAAAGAGGCCTTGGGCTGTCACTAGCGACTTGTAATAGTCTGGTAGGTGGGGCTAAGTTGTCAAATAATTGCAAACCATTTTAAGCATATATTATGTGTCATTCAATAAATACTTTCTAGCATTCATTTCGAAACACAAGTTAATGATCTATCACTATTCGTAATTTCATGATAAAATGAAAAGTACATCAACATTCTTCTTCATAAATTATCTTTGGAACGAGAATGAAGCATCCTAGGAGTATTAGCTTCATAACAAAGAGAAGCAACACATCTCTTGAATACATAGACAGAAAAAAAACAGACATTCGGAGGGAGGGAGAGAGCCTCATGAATAGTTCTTCCATCTAAAAGAGAAGCAGCATTTTGTGGGATTGCGGAAGCGGATAGGGTTCTCCTAACATTAGGGGGGGGGGGGGGCTCTAAATTTAGAGATGCTCAATAGGGAGCGGCAGCAACAGAAGATTTGAGAACCCAAAGAGCAAGAGAAATGGAGGAGGGGATCCTTTTGGCAAATTCAGGACATGCAACTCCCTTGATTACCGTGCATGTCTTCTCATCTGCCAACGTTATGATGCAACAAAAAAGAAACCTCATTCAAATGCCATCATTCCGTCAGCTTTTTAGGGAGAGAGAGAGAGAGACCAACTTCACTTTGGAGTAGAAAAGATAGAAGCTTCCTCGATTTCTGGCCGCGTGGGAGTGCGGTTCGATTCTCCCGTCTTTATTTTTTTTTTTGGGGGTGTTTAGAGACTTTAGCTTTTCCCCTGTCTGCATTCTACTTTTCTTTTTTTTTTTTTATGATCTTTCTCCCCTAAATTCTAACTCGCTGACAACAATCAATTTGCTGGTTTTTGAATGCTTGGTGTGTGCTGAGACTCTCTAGATTCAATAACAAGCTTCCGGTTGGGCAACTTTTGATTTACTTTTGCCCTAAATTTCCGGTACTTCAATCCCACCACCCTCCTCTTTTTTACCGCTTTTGCATGCATTTCCTAATCGCGTCTCGAGTAGCTAAATTCAAATGAAAATTTATGTGCCCTATATACCATCTTAAGTGAATCTCACGTGAAAGAGCTCCGAGAGACTCTCCAAATCTCGGGCCTCCTTTACAGAACATCTATTTAATCCTAATCTTATCCATGAAAAACTCACGCAATCACACTTTACATAGCTTTCCCAAGATAGTAGTGCGTCTATCAAATCGAATGTGATATATAACATTTAAATACTTTTTGCTGATTTCCTGAGTAAGTGTTATCTTTAGATTCTATTTATTTGTTTTGGCCAATTTCCTTTCGCATCACATGGTTATGAGGAATGTCCACTATATCCTAGTCCTGATATTGTCAAACCCATCAATATACATCTTGATTCTCATCCAAATACCGATTGTTTTCGGCCCATTTCTTGCCCCACAAAACTGGGGAGGTTTTTTACCATCATGCTGATTGTTTGGTTCCTTGATATATACTCGACTTGTCACGTTTCACAATTGCCAATGCCACAACTTATATATCTCATTTGTGAAATAATTTGATTATTCAATAGCACAATTTGGTTTCAATGCATCGTGTCACATCATCTTCTAGTTTCAAATATCAATAATTTCTAGCCCTAACTGTCCATATTATTGAGCTCGCTGGCAGCAAGAAAGTTCTGTATAAACAACTTCAAGGAGTATTTCAAGTGGTGAGATATTAGCGGGGTCACCGGAATTCATGTCAATTAGTTTAAAAGAAATGCATGGAAGTAGAAGCCAGCAAGCAAGCTAATTTGAAAATGAATAGGACCGTCGAGTGCAGGAAAGGGCTCATAGAAGATAAACTTACCACACTAGCGTGACTCTAAAGGACACACAGCATGGGCATTTCTTTTGTATCAGTGTGCTGGAATAGCTTAAGATGTTGCATCCCCTTCACTTTTTTTGCGAAGCATGTGGTGTTTCATACTTAAAAGATAGATATTATCAACCACATCAGCTAAAAATTTAGTATATATAGTGAATTTTCTGCATGCATGCATGATCTGGGACTGCATTTGTCGACGGCGTAATACCTATAATTGGATAATAACATCTAAACATGCTATTTTAGAAATTTACATACATGACTGCTCGGTGAAAAACCTGAAAATTAATTAATTTAGAGTACTGATCAATGGCAAAATGTCCATTTATTGTAGTATGAATGGGATGACTGAAACCAGTGAAAAAGTAAAGAAATTTCGTGCAAAAGTAGAAGATTTAGTACATGAAATGAAAATACAAGTTAAAACAAGTTCTGCCATGCCTGCATGGCATTATGTGATTCGTAAATTGTTCTCAACTATCTAGCTGCCACTGGAAACTCGGAGGTGATCAGATGAGTAAACCTAAATAATATTCCTTGATGATCAAAGTTCCCAAAGCCGACTTCATGATACATATGCTCATACATAGAAGAGCAAGGTTTGAAGACCCGGAAGAAACTCTAGTCCAAAAATAATGTGTGACATCATCATCAGCTGAAATTAATTACCAAAGTATAAGAGTAGGGTAGAGATCATCATCATCAGCATCATCCAGCCTGCTGAAAGAGATGGTCATCGT
This sequence comes from Eucalyptus curtisii, assembly GCA_017140595.1. Taxonomy (NCBI): domain Eukaryota; kingdom Viridiplantae; phylum Streptophyta; class Magnoliopsida; order Myrtales; family Myrtaceae; genus Eucalyptus; species Eucalyptus curtisii. Next base: position 37,739,637 of record CM029499.1, on the reverse strand, counting down.
GGCGATGGGGCTTCAAAGGCTTCTGCTCATCCCCTCCTCCTCCTCCAGTAAGAGCCGGGGGTGGCTTCGCTTCGTAAATGTCAACAGAGATGGAATCGACCATCTCAGGCGTGTGGATCTGCTCATGGCCATGTTCCGGGAGATCATCGGCAGACCATAGCAAAGGGTTCTTACCGCTACCACCGGTCACAAAGGGACTTGGTCTCTTCTTTCCAAAACCACTGTTGTCGTGGCTGTTGTTGTTATTACTGGGGAGATGGTAGGAATCGAGGGAAAGGGAAGGCCTGTCTAGGTTGGGATGAAGATCGAGTTGGTCGGCACTACCGTAGATGTTGAGGTCTTGAAAAGAAGGGAAGTTGAGAGGGGATGAGGATCCAAAGTCTTTGACAAATGGTGCTCCTCCTCCAATGCTATTCATCGGGTTTGGTATATTACTAGGGGTCTTGTGATTGTGGTACCCTGCTCCGGATGAGTTGTGAAGGACCATGCTTTCGCCAGCGAGCGTCTGGCATGCCTTCTCCAACATGGCCTGCATGTACTTCCCTTGCGCCTCTATCCTCAGCTGCAGGTGTCTCTGCACCTGCACCAATTTGCACCATTTCTTTTTTAGTTATTCAGCACACAGGGAAGAAGATATAGAGATAGTTGAAACCTTTTATTTTCCCAAAAAATGTATGAATGCTGTGTGGGCAAGTTTTACCTCCAGTTGCTCGTGAAGTCTACGCTGCACCTCCATCTGCATCCTGACGATGGCATCAACCAACCCATGTTGGAGTTAGTCATACGAAAAAATCCAACACAAGGGTGTAAAAAAGGAATCCCAAAACGTCCTCAAGTTTAGGGCGGCTTACTCATTCATACTGCGGCCTATCATGGCAGAAGAAGAAGCGGAGCTTCTTTGAAGCTCAAGTGCAGAAGCTGTCAACAGCGTCAAATTATATATGCAAGTAGATGAAAAGTGATTAATGATTACACACCGAAAGCTACGTGACATATGATGAACATGCAGAAAACCTAGAAATAGAAGAGACAATAAATTTAGAGTCACCTCTCTTACCATCCTTGATGGAGTGGTCATTGAATTCCTTGTGGGGTTGCTTTCCCAGCCTGAATTTCTGCAGCCAACAAGTAGGTCAGGCGTTTGCCCTGATCAGCAAACATAAGAAAGGAAGCAAAAGAAAGGCGAACGAAAGCGGGAAGACAATCTCGATCGCCGCGACGACCCACCCCACCTACACGCTTTGGGCTTTGAACCCTCTGAAGGGGAGTGACAGACAAAAAAGCTTGTATAAAGCCGAAAGCAAAACAAATCAAAGGAAGTAAACCTGGAGATGGCTCTTGAGATGGTAAAGAGTGAGACCCTTCACACCCATCACTCTCATGATGGTCTTCGGCGTCGCCTCTGTCGTCACACCAAACATCAAGATTAGTTATCGTTCATGAATCGTTAAACCTTCATAGCCGAGATAGGTGTGCATGTAACTAGCAAGAAAGAAGGAAGATGGATCCGGGGAGAGTTTCCAAACCAAATGAACGAAAGAGAATCGTTGGTACTCACTATCGGGGCCTCCAAGCTGGGTGACGGCGTCGACAAAGCGTTCATGAAGCTCGACGGTCCATCGGAGGCGGGGCTTGGGGTCGGTGGTGAGGACGAGGCCAGAATCACCTTGCACGCACATCCCCCTCTCATGGGAATTCATACCCGAGGGCTTCTTGGGATGGAACATTCTCTTCCTCTCTCTAAGCTGAAGAACAAATGCGATATGGGGGAAAGAGAGAAGGAATAGGGTGCGTTTTTTGAAGAAAGATCAGGCTGCCCTTTTCCCCTTTGGCGTTTCTCTATTCCAAAGCAAGCTACTAGCACACCCTTTGCAAATATATATCATATTTATTAGTTTACAATAAACTATATAGCCGCTATACCTCTTCTTTTCCTTTTTCTTTTTTTTTTTCTTTTTTTTTTCCAAAGCCGTTGTGCCATCAAACAAATAACTAATCTTTGCGGCTACACCTCCATTCCGTAAATAAAATCTTTTCTGATACATATTTATCTTCCACTTTACATGCATCTATTACATAGGGTTTAGTTAAGTTTTTACGATACCCTAAATTAAATTTAGAAAAAAATTTAATTCGATATTGATGGTGAAAAATGTTGATTAACCAACAAGGTTCAGCCTTTGGCACACATATACAATCTTTTAATTTAGTACCTACAATCATTGCATTAATAGATGTAAAGTTTCATGGCTTATGTAAAAAATTGTCCTGGACTGGGGTATTTTTAATAAGAATTCTTAAAAGATAGATTAATCATACTTAGACTTATTGCATCTCATAAGTCATCAATTCCTTTGTATAAATAATAATATGTCATCTTAACTCATTAAGATAAGCTTTATCTATCACTCATAAATTGAGAGAATCCACATCCTCCGATTTCGACAATGCAATTGCTCGATTCTATCATGGTTACGCATGATCTATCGGCAGATGCTTTTAATGTTGTGATTTCAGTTTTTCACAACTTCTCATTATTTCAATTGCTATGACACGATGAGAACTTGCTTTTGAGTAAACTTTGATTATGTATTTGTTTCATGCAACTATAGTTATAGAGAGATTGATAGTATTGTATTATTATGCTCTATGTGCCTCTAATGCTCGAAGTTTGTCAAGTAGCAAATTTTACGAGTTAATGCTAACTCCTACATTAATAGTGGATGTAGTTAAAATAGGTGATTTAGGGACGAGCTTTACTAGCACAATATTTTTTGGAGTGTTGTGAAAATAACAGTTTGTTAGGAGTCACAAATTCTTAAAAGGGGCCACAACAATTTATAATTATTTGTGATTTAGTTTTTTGTAATTCAGAATAAGCTACTTATTCTCACGGTAGATTAAATACTGTTATATAATCATCTTTCTTTAGGGATCAATTCTCATAGCCAACGGTGGTGGTGGGGAGAGAGATTTTCCATCTTTATTGGGGGGAGAGGGTGCACAGACAAATTCTGAGTTGGATGTATTGTTAAGGCCAAAAGGAGAGACCCTCTTTTGAATATTATTCTCCAATCATGTGAAGCTTCTTTTTAGGTCTCTGCATTTATATTTGAACGAGAGCCCTTGCTTAGATACAATCATGACTGCCAATTCGTTAAGCTTTGCTTTACCCATCTTTCTTTCAAGTTTCGAACCCAACTGCTTTTTTATTCATTATAATCCCGAGCCCACCATGCATGCACGACTCTCTCTCTCTCTCTCTCTCGTACCACGACTGCCTTTTTAACTCTGCAGTGTCCCTGCTTCTCAAAAAAAAAAAAAAAAAAAAAAACTCTGCAGTGTCCCCAGAATTATAAAGCTACCAGCTTAATTATTATTAGTAGCTGTTAAATATCCAAAAATCAGTGATATAAAGTTATAAACTCATCATATGAATCATGCCCTCACAGACATTTTAATGTTAAAATATATGATCCATAAATATGATTTAGTGTGTATATCTCTATTTCTTCATACATATGTTCTTAGACTCGATATAGTAAAATGAAATTTAAAAGATGAATACCCAGGCAGAAGAACAAAAGCTTTACTTCCTATCAATGAAAAACCAAGTCATGATGAGGAGGGATTGATTCTGATTCTAGGTAAATTCTCCGAGAACTAGTTATGGAATGTCGTCAACGTCCTTGTCAACCACAATGATTTGGCAATCGCAGAGCTAACGTGGGTTCATATGAATCTGTTCCCAGCCGATTTTGCATGGCATTTACATTGCACACGTGAAATTTTGCCATAACATTCTGCTCTCTCTTCTGACTATCTCCTTCTGCCCTAGAAACAAATTATTAGATACACGTGGCGCGTGATATTTGTTAGAATATATGTTTGTGCAGCAACTTGAGCTAAGGATTAATTGAGAACAAGCCGACCATACATCTGTGTATAGTCATAATCTAGAGATTTTGCAAGCGAACTAACGGCGGTTAAGAAGAAGAGATTGAGCAAATCTCAAGGGTGAAAACATGGGCATGTTTGTTCTTCTACTACTACTAAATGGGCAAATTAAAGGTAAGATGGATGGGTGGACCCAAAAGCTTTATGGCTGCGAGTTTGTTGGTGAGAGGGCGGGGGAAATTCTAAGCGCCAAGGGGAAAGGGGAATTCAGAGCGAAGCTTTTGATGAAGATATTACGAGGGGGACCTCCTCATCCTCTTCTCTTTTGTGGAATACAAGATTGTCCTCTCTCAACCTAGAGTTGGTCAAACCCTAGAGCGGAAAGACGAGGTAATTTATGCAACAGTGAAGCCCCGCGACATTAGGATTTAATATACATTTCGATATTTTTCATGACGAAAATAAACAAAAGCAGGTGAAAAAAGAGGAAAAAGAAAGGAGTAGAAAAGGGGGCAAAAGCTCTCCTCTCATGGTGGGATGCCAAAATCTTAAGGGAGACGAGTGAAAGAGAGAATTGCATGTCATCGGACATTCACCCAAATCCAGAATGGGGAATAGATGCCTTTCTTCTTTGACAATTAAAGCAAGATTCTCCAACTCTGCCCACATACTTAACCCTAGGAGAATTGCCAGTGACCATGTATGTACATTCGGGCTATTTGGTAAATTTAGCACACAAGCGGAACACGTGCACGGACCGATCGGCATCCAACGCGATTTTGCCATCACAGACAAGTATCGTCACTGCATACTTCATTGCTAACTTCATTGTTCTGCTATTCAAAATTCGCTTTGATTTCTGCTCGAGAGGCGGCCACTTCACATTAGAGCAGTAGTTGATGGAAGTTATACCCTTGTTAATGTCAAATGATGTCGGTGGCCTTTCTTAATGAGCGCAAATCGAAAGCGGGAATTGATCTTTAGCCAAGTGGAGAGGATGGGTCGGCTCTCCTCTCACGGACGGAACACCTTTGAACAATTCAAACTCTAGATGTAGATGGAGTTTATCCAGAAGGGAGAAAAGGAGTTGCAATCTAGAACGGGAGATTCCCCTGCAGTCACACTTTGGACCACGCATTGGCCAAGTACGTAGCTGTCCCGTCCGCGAACACATGGGGGTGTTATTATATTCAGACAAAGCCGGGGTTTAACTTTGAGGTGATTAGATTTTATGCAAAGACTATAAACCCCGGTGGAAAAGCAGGCTGCGTTAGCGTTGAGGCCATGTTTGCTTGAATTTCAAGCATCTTTATGTGCATTGCCGAATTATTCTGCCCCCCAATGAATATATTCTCTTCCAAGTGATCTTCCCGGGCCCATCTTTTTGTGGTTCGCTTTTCCTCTCTTCCCACTTCTTTCTTCTCTCTCTCTCTCTCTCTCTCTCTCTTTTGCGGGTCTATGCTCCTCAGGAATCCATAGTTCGGTGCATGATGGTTCAAGACTTCAAAACTCTTTTTGGCCATAGCAGTACCAATTCCTTGCGACCCCTTTTTTATTCGCGCGAATGAATAGTAGACGCACCTGCCTCGTTAAAGAAAACTCCCACTAGCATGTTAAATTGATCCCCTCAAGGGTTCCGAAAGCCCGACCAATCTCAGGGCCATAAACTGAAAATTGTCCCCACAGCTCCCAGGCCCTGGTCCTTACAATCGCGATAATCCTTTGTTCGTTATAAGGTCAAGTACACTGTACCCATTTCCCCCGTGCCATTCATTTGATCTATTTGATCTTATCAGACCGATATGGAAAATAATTTGCAATTAAAGGAGAAGAACTAGAGCATGAGATTCCGGTCTTGCCAAGAAAAAGACATGAGATTTATGAAATTTTTCCTCTGCTATGGAATGGAGATGGCCATCTGTCCTTATTCATATACATACACAAGAAGATACAAAGCCTTGATGCTGCAGTCTTCCTCATGCTCTCTTCAAAAGGGGCGGTGACTGGCTGGAAGCATGTGAAGTATCAGATGCACGGAAGGAGGGCCTTCTGTGCTCCTGGACGTAGGATGACCAATAGTCCATTCCAAGACCTTGCTTATCAGTCAGTGCGCCATGTTTCCAAGGCACACATATTTTAGCTGCAACCATGAAGGAACATTTTCACTAAGGCAGAGTAATAGGAATTTGGAGAACAGGGCAAAATGCAATACAAAAGTTCAGCAAGCACAAGGAACACGACGAGAGACAGGAGGCAAACATGGCTAAATTATTGCGTCAGAGCAGAAAATTTGAATCAGCAAGCTAAGTCAAGACTATCGCTAGCACCCATAACTATGTATCAGCATTGACGGATACTCACCTCCAGATATTCATCAATTCCATACTTTGAACCCTCCCGTCCAAGACCAGACTGCTTGACGCCACCAAAAGGAGCCACCTAAAGCCAACCAGGTAACTAGACAAGTAAACCATCTTTTCTGTCAAATGCTAAATGGAGGAGACAGAATGATACTGACCTCTGTTGAGATTATTCCTTCATTAACCCCTACTATACCATATTCAAGGGCCTCGGTAACACGCCATGTCCGTTGGACATTGCTGGTGAAAATGTAAGCAGCCAGACCTTTGACACGTACATGAGAGAGAGAGAGAGAGAGAGATTGTCAGTATTTACAAGTAAATAATTGTTGTCTACTTTCACACAGATTACTGCAGATTCATCTGATGCACAACCAAGGCAAAATAAGAAAACCAAATGCCATTCATTTCAAGTCTCTTTGGCATACAAAATTAAATCATAGATATTACTGCAAGTCAAAGAAAGACCTGCATTGGTGCCATTGGCCATGCGGATAGCTTCTTCCTCAGTTCGAAAACGCAAAAGCGGAGCTACTGGCCCGAATACTTCCTCTCTGAGAAAGAGACAATGCTTAAACACTAGCATGGAAGGTCTAGAACAGTCTTAGGCAACTATTAAAAGGCAAATCATTGCCAAGCTTACAAAACTTGCAGAAGGAAAAGGAAAAACAAGACTCATTGACATCCTTTTGAAATAGACCAACGGGGTACTAGATAAATGTAAAATAATATACTATATGCTTTGACATATTTAGCAAAAAGTGACAACAAGCTAAGCACTGGGATTCCAAAGGAGCCTTCGGGCAAATCATTCTCAAGGCCAATACCGCCGGCTTGTCTCAGAAGTCCACAAAGGATCTGAAGCACTTAAGCTTCTTAAGGGATTGGGATTCCCATATTTGCTCATCGAGCGTTTGTCAATTGATTGTTTCTCTTTTTATAACAAGATGGAACGGCAACAACAATGTAAAATCATCAAATTCTGCAGCCTAACTTTGGCTAATAAGGATGGACATAAACTATATTTGCTTCCTAAGTTTTCGCTTTGGTTGATACTGTTAGAAGAGTTGCCCACCTTGCTTTCCCATGAGAACTATATGGTGAAGAGATAGTACTGCTAACTGTAAGAATATTTAAATAATAATATATGCCTTCATCTAACATCTAACAACTTAAACTTTTAGAACAATTGGCAATAGTCTTACAAAATCTCACATAATATCACAGCTGGAGGTTCTCAGTTCAAATCTTTTCAAGACCCATTTGTCTCCCCAATTAAATATTTTCACGCCCAATACTAGACAAATGACCAAACTAAACGTGAGGGAGAGTGTTTGAATATTTCAATAACAAATCACACATTCATCTAACAACTTAAGCTTTTAAAATAGTTAATGATTGTCCCATAAAATCTCACACAAACTATTCAGAAGAAACTGCAGACAAGAGAGATATCTGTCTTCCGTAACTTGCAACTATCATGCCAAATATACTTATATGTACAGTTTGTGCGTAATGCCTAATATCTCATGCTTGCAACAGTTATTCTGAGATGAGATTGAGTCGGCTAAAAAGTTTACCTTGAAATAAGCATATCGCTTTTTACATCACCCATAACTGTAGGCTCATAAAAAGTCCTTCCCAGGCTGTGTCTTCTGCCTCCAAGAAGGATTTTGGCTCCCTTCATTAGCCATGATAAGATGCAAGAAGTTATTCTATGCCATGAAACACCTTTTAAGGAGGCACAAGATAAGCCAAACACTGACAATTCAAGACTACTGAATAACGTGCCTTAGGAATAAGATCATTGCATTTATCAAACTAGAGCCACAAGATAGTATCGTTTGCTCAAAATCAATACTAATACCAATGCCTGCTCACCTACATGCACAATAACTACCATAACTTCTCTTTCTGCATACGTTAAAAGTACCAAGTTACTCTATCACTAAAATTAAATGTTCAGTATATTATAGAACATACATTCCAGTGGTTCAACTTAATTTTGTTTCCTCTACCACCAATTCTGAGTTTGTTTTCTAATCTTTCTTCTCTTTTATGATCAAAGTCAGACGGATCAACGAGCCTTTGAGCCAATTCTGTCATGATGATTTTGTTTAAGATTACTCATTAAACAGAACGGTTCCAATTAATAAAATCAACATTCTATCACTTCATCTTCTTATCTTGGGAGTTATAGCTTCAATGTCTTTTCCCCTCAGTGCTAAAATCAATGCAAGAAGTTATACTATGCCATGAACCACCTTTTAAGGAGGCACAAGATAAGCCTAAGACTACATAAATGACAATTCAAGACTGCTGAGGGTCGTGCCTTATGAATAAGATTGTTGAATTTATCAGACTAGAGCCACAAAATAGTATCATTCGCTCAAAAGCAATGCTCATTAAACAGAACGGTTCCAGTTAACGACATTAACATTCTATCACTTCATCTTCTTTAGAAGTGCCAAGTTAGTGTACCAATAAAATCAAATGTTTAGTATATTACAGAACATACATTCCAGTGGTTCAGCTTAATTTTATTCCTTCTATCAGCAATCATGAGTTTTGTTTTCCAATCTTTCTTTTCTATTATGATCAAAGTCAGGCAGCTCAACAAGCCTTTGTGCCAATTCATAATGATAATGTTGTTTAAGCTTACTCATTAAATAGAATAGTTCCATTAACGACATTGACATTCTATCGCTTCATCTTCTTTTCTTGGGCATAAGTTATAGCTTCAACATCTTTTCCCCTAGGTGCTCAAATCATAAGTATCCAACAATCAAAGCAAAACAGTCAAACAGGGAGTTTCCTGAACTTTTTATTTCATATACATGGTACTCTGAGAAACCATGCCATAGATCCTGGACATGTTCTAAACATAGGTGACCTCCGGTTAATGATCAGATTGATCTAACCTATCCAAGAAATACAACCCAAATTGAGGGTGGTAAAAAGAGGTAACAATTCCGACCAAAAGAATAAAAAAAGGGGCAACATTTTCTGACACGAAAACAATAGCTTGACATGAAATAGAAGGTTTGGGTTGAGGTTAATTGTGTTCGAGTCAATTCTGTGTCAACCCTCAAGACACTACAGTAATTGTGTTGTGTTTGTGTCCAACCCACCAGAAACGAAGAAATTGACCTATAAAACCCATTTAAATTAACGAGATTAGACACAAGTAACTAAGAGACTATTCTTTCATGTCATTCCCCATGGAGATTTTATAACTGTAATATTTCATTATTATTAAATTTGATTTGATGATATTCTGTTGACAGATCATTGCAATTTGTAGATAGATATTAAGAAAGATTGAGGATTTTTCATGTCAAGCTCGTGTTTGGTGGATTGATTTCAAGTCCTGGCGGGTCATGCAATTGTGTCGACCAGCCAACCCATTATATAATCTGGTACTTGGGCCACATCATGTCAACCGTCAATCTCGGGGTCATGACCATGTCACGAAGGTCAACACGATCAACTAATCGTATCGTGTTCGGGTTGACCTGTTTTATAGCATACCCTTATGTCGACACAAGACAAGGACAAATTGCACCCCTAGTAGAGAATCACCTTCTTAAATAGTTAAAATTGAATTAGACAAAGCTGGAAATTTTGGTGGACACTAGATGCACCTCATTACTCACCAATCGACAATAATTTTGGCTCAAGGACACAGCATATGCAAGAAATAGAAAGCCATCTGCACTTGACAAATGGACACTGTTTTCTGTAATGAAACTACTAGAATGTCCAGGAAGTATTTTTTGAAAACTATTTTCGTCAAGATCAAGAAGAATGTACTTTTAAGCGCACATGGCACTAAAAGGAAGAGATTTATCAGAAAGAAACCTTGAATGAAATGCCATTTCTATTCAATTTGTACGCTCATGGTCATGGTTTTAAATCAATCATACCTGCAACTCTACAATCAACTATTAAAAGAGAGTTGAAAAGAACCTTGGATATAGCATCTTCAACAAATGATTCAACCTGCAAGGCCACAAAAGGAAAGAAGTGGCATGTGAATTGTCTGTTAAATGAGGCTCACTGACATCAATTGGATGCATATTTGCATGTGAAGCAGGACAGCAGACCTTGTGTAGTGCAGCTTCATTAATTAGAGGACCCTGTTAAGAAAAGGATGACAACTATTATTTTCAAAATTACCTACTGACTTGACATCATGAAAAGACACTTGAAATCTATTTACTGGTGAGAAGGCAGATTCATACGATTACACAAGGAGCATATCATCTCCAATCTAAGCATCACTTATATCTAATCAATAGTCTAAATAGTGTGTTCTAGTAATTAGGCACATGGAAAGGTAACATGGGTTAAAAGATGGTAGTTTGAAAGATTAAGAGTGAAAGTGTGTGTGTCTACCTGAGCAACGCCTTCACTAAAGCCATCGCCAACTTGCAGATTCTGAACGGCATTGGAAAATGCAGTAGCAAATTTTTCATATATGCCTGCAAGAAAAATTGAAGTTGACCTAATATTCTACCAGGGAAGTGGTACCAAAATCTCATCAGGAGCTTCAGTTGTCGTTATAAAAGCAGTTGGATTGAAAATCGAGGATCTGTTGCTTCAACTAGGTAAATCTAAATAAGATATCCCACACTACAATTTGCTGCAGATTAATTTCTAGATTTCTTTCATTCAGTCAACAAATAGACACCATGTATCAGGTGATAATTGCAGTATGTTGTCACAGTACCTTCTTGTACAATGACTCTGTTCGCACAAACACAGGTCTGACCGCTGTTGCGAAACTTTGCAGCAAGCTGCACGAAGTGAAAGCGTTAGTTTAAGGGGGATAAGTTGTACATCTGTCATGCCCATCCTTAGCAGGAATACTGTCATTTATGCCCCCGAAAGAACTAAAAAATAATCAGCATGATATGGAGATCAAAACTAAAGTAATCTAATACTTCACTAACGTACAGTTCCTTTTACAGCAACATCCACATCTGCATCGTCAAACACTATGCATGGTGCATTCCCGCCAAGCTCCAGAGACACCTACAAAGTGGAATCAAAGCCTGTTAGAAGCACTCCACTAAACTTATGCATAGGCAGTCACATGAAAGCTTGTAAACACCTTCTTGACCGTTGCAGCTGCGCCAGCCATCAACTTTTTCCCGACAGCTGTTGAGCCAGTAAATGTAATTTTCCTGACCTGAAAAGAATGACAGAGATTTCTTTAAGCCTGTACCCTAGTATGTCACTTGGAATTGACATCAGAAGTCACATTCTTAATGAATACAGGAGTTGGGGAGGACCTGAGAGCTTTCCAGTAGAGAATCTCCTATATCAGAAGCCTTCCCCATAACTACATTAACAGCACCCTAAATGATGGGAAAATTGGGAAAAAACAAGAAAAAAAATTCATTCAGTTCAATAGCGACAAGAAACAGTCGGACACGCAGATCCCTTTTAAAAACACAGTAATACCGAGAACTAGAGATGACTTGGTCATATTCGCTGACAAATATTGCCTTTATACTGCCATAGCTTAATTTGGTATTTGACAAGGAAAAAAAGGGGCCCACAGCCACAGAAATCAAACAATGAAGAGGAAATGAAGCAGCGCCTTCTTCCATCAATAAGGTGCAAACTATGCAAAGCTTTATGGTGAACAACCATTGTAACAGCCATTATGCAGTAGAAATCACTGACGAGACTTCTTATCACCATCATACCATAGTAAGCATGCAGCATTACTCAGCTTAACAGTGAAACTAAAAATTAACTTCTAGGGTTCTAGTTCAATCGAATTTGCTATTCACCTTCAAGCTTCTCTAATATGGTGTACTGAATGGAAGAAGAATATGCATGGCATCAAGATATAAATTTGTGTCTATACACGGGATATGTAATTCTTAAATGTTAATTCAGTTCAGTATAATACAAATGCCAGTTACCGGTGGTATTCCAGCCTGAAGGGAAAGCTCAGCTGCGGCTAGAGCTGTAAGAGGTGTAAGCTCTGAGGGCTTTATAACAACTGTACAGCCACAAGCAAGAGCTGGGCCAACCTGATACGGTCAAGAAACATCTTTGAGGAGAATGACCATGTCCTTAGTTATTCACTTCTCTTAGACATAGCTGTTTCAAGCTATGTACTAGGAAGAAAATTTTGCACCAAATAAACCTATAAGGGACATACCTTTCGAGTAATCATAGCCAGTGGAAAGTTCCATGGAGTAATTGCACCAACAACACCAACAGGCTGCAGATCAGAGAACAGACGTGTCATAAAAAAAAAAGCATGATTTCCCTTAAATCCAAAATGGACACCCACATAGTAAGAGTCAACAATGAAAATGATAAATATTTTCGTCTGGCAAGTCATACAAAAGATAATTAGATATATCAGTACCTGCTTCAACACAAACAACCGACGATCAGCTAGTGGTGCCGGAATGATATCTCCATATACACGTTTTGCCTCCTCGGAGAAGTACTCAATAAAACTTGCCCCATAGCCAACCTGTCTCATTTATCAAACAAAGTTACATTAACATCCAATATGCTGATGGTAGAGTTTATCGCTTAAATCTCCATTTTGTAAAAGTCCGCAGCATATACCTCTCCAATGGCCTCGTTCAATGGTTTCCCTTGCTCTAAAGTTATCAATTGTCCCAACTCTTCCTTGTGGGAGATTAGCAAGTCATACCTTGACATACATGATAACGGCATGTCAAATAGAAAAGACTTACAAAAGATAATTCTTGATCCCATAGATGAAGGCAACATCAAGCTATAAAACCTTGATTGTGAACTTGTAGGCAAAACATGTGATTATTCCTCTAGTAGAAAGTCCGTTTGGTACAGAGGTGACCCTATCGCAGTTGTGGTGCGTCTATTTTATGATATAACATAGCTCACGTGTTTGGCAACATGTATTTTCAAAGTTTGAACACCTTGAAAGCTGAAACGCGCAAGGCAGCAAAAAATTGCTGTGGAATGCTACAGCTTAGAGATGTTTCAGTTGTGAGATGTTTGTCAAACGTCTTAAAGAAGCCATAGCACATCATGCCTTTTCACAAGTGCAGCTTTTGCAAAGAGTTGCACCAAAAACACAATTACTTAGGTCTCCAAAGTACTTAATCTCTATGGCCACGTATTATGATGATATGAGTTGAGTTAAACGATCTAGTCCAAGTTACTGGGTTTCAAAAGAAGGAAGCCTTACGTGAGCTTAGGATTCTTCAATACATCATTCATGTTCTCAGATATTGCTTTGTCCAACATGACATTGTTGTAAACTCTTTTCATACAGAAATAATCACTATTCTTCATAATTTCTCCTTTTAATTAAGTGTCTGCTATATTAAAAGTCTGCTGACCGAAGGCAGCGAATCGCATAGACACGCATGCGCACACGTGATAAAAAGAGGGAATGTACCATTTTCTCAGATGTCTGCTCCTCTCGGCCGCAGTCACTTTGCTCCAAGCTGCGCAAGCAAAGACCAACATCACAAAGCCTTAATAATTAAACTTATGGAAGCATGCTGCATAAAAAGCTGACAAAACCAAATCAAGTTGCAGCTCGAAACTTAATGCCAGACATATCTAAACCAGATAAATTTAGCGGCAAAGTCTTGAGTGATCTTTCCAATTTATTTAGATTGTCTGAACCAAAAAATGAACTGCAAAGAAATTACTTTCCTGAAGAGTCAGTAACTCTGTACAGGGATTTCTAGAATCCAATATCTGACAACTTGTCATAAGACAAACAATACCCTTTTAGAGCTCTTTTTCCTAGAACATCACAAAGATCACCTTCTGAAGAACCCCTTACATTGGAATGCGTCATAGGCGGAAGATATTGCGTCTTTCGTCTCTCGTGAGCCCATGCAGGGTACTTCTGTAATAACTTCACCAGTTGCTGGATTGTGCACCTGCCACGACATAACTCAGGAATGATATTGAGCCACAAGTAATAGTTATGACTTTCGTAGGATAGTCTTACGAGCCAGCGTATTGATTACTCGTATAAATTCGAATCATTACCAAAGAAAATATTGGGAAGACAAGCGTGACTTGTAGTGTGATACCTTGATAGTATTGCCGTCATATGCATCAACCCATTTCCCTCCAATAAGCCCCTGACTCCGTAATAGGCCAGAAGCTTTCAACCTGCCAGCGAGACTCTGGGCATCCATGGTAATCTGAATGGAAAGGAAACGTGTGCGATTACTCGGTGAGCAGTCAAAATCAGATGGAAACGAGAAATTATGAACCAGTTAATTTCAAGCTCCTCGAAACGTATTATTGACGAGTTCCTCGTTTCTCAATCGGTTATTTTTAACTCTGCAGCTATAAACACGTAGCGCAACAGAGAATCCTTTGTCAAAAGACAAACCAGCTCCTCAAGCGGCGTTCAGAAGAAAGTAGGGACGCAGCAGACCGGACATGCTAATGAAAATGGGAAAAAAGTCAAAAGAGCGCGATCTAGAGAAGCTGCTCCGCATCACAGGCGGCCGACAGCACAAACGTGAAGCGAACAATCGCGAGCATCGATAGCAACATTTGTGGGGGATTCAAACCGCAAGGCATCGCCCGAAACGGAGAAGAAGGGAAGGGAGAGTGAGAGTGAGTACAGCAGCGGCGCGACGACCGACCGACGGAGACCGGGAAAAGAGAGAGGACGATGGTTCGAGATTCAGAGCAGAGAGAGCAATCCGTGAAGCGCGGTGATTGATTCCAAAGGCCCAACAGTAAATATAGAAGAAGGAGAGAGAGAGAGAGAGGGGAGGGCGTGCCTGGCGGGAGAAGGGAGGAGAGGAGGCGCGCATGGAAGGCAAGTGTCCGATGGAGCCACCGACGCGATGCCGCGCGGACCGAACTGCCGCTCCGGCCATCCCCATCGCCATCGCCATCGCTGCTCTGCTCCGTGCTCTCCCCCGCCTTCCTTCGAGTTTTCCAGTGCTGAAATTCGCAGTTCCCCAAGCCGACAGCCGCCAGCGGACGGTAGAGATCCCCTATTATGATCGCGGCTGTCGCCAAATTGAAATAGAAAACAATCTAAAATTGCCATTATCCTTATTTTAATCTTAAATCAATTATTGAACTTGCAATTTTGTCTCAATCGGTTTTCTTATATGTGACCGACCGCTCGGCTACTTTTTTCAAAATCCAGCGATTCCAAGGGTGAGATCTTTCGGATTGAAATCCAATGGCCCATTATTTATTGTACGGGACCGATCCAGCAAATCACTCTAGTAACGTCGTAGACTTTTCTTCAGATCGATTCGATGCAACTGAAATTTACTCGAGGCCCAGTAACCCTAGCACTCTGCTCCTTTTGTCGGGAGGCGCACACCGCATTGTTTTTATATTTCTCCAATTTCTTGCTAGACTTTTTAATCCGGAGAAGCACAACTTAGACAACTAAGGTTGTTTTTTTTTTTTTTTTTTTTTTTAATTCGGATTTAAGGTGCTTGATCTAGTGGTTGTTTTTTTTCCATTATAAATCACATGTCTTTCACGAGGTAACATTTTTAGGAGCAAACTCTAAAAACCCTCGTGTTATGTTGTGTAGTGTAGTATATCTCATATGAAGTAATTTCACGACTGTTAGTTAGTATCTTAGTGGGATAGGCTCCCACACTCTGAATATTCGAGATAATAGATAATGAAAAAAATCATTCAAACGAAACATTTTGTGATTAGTGCGAGAATATCATCATAACGCCCAAAGAGGATTCTAGTGCTAATTATTTTCCTCACCTTTTGGCAATCACAAAATAAATAAATAAATAAAAATCGATCTGTTTGGGCGCAAACTATATTTTTAAGACACGATTGAACTTGAATGAGGATTTTAGGTGCCTTCTAAGTTGACCATCCAATTCAATTATATAATAATTATTATAAAATATCTTTTGTTGTCTTTTTCCATCTCAATGTACAACATTCATAGTCACTAAATGAAAAAAAAAAATATGAGATGCTAAGACGGTCATGAACGTGTTTCTTGGAAGTTGATATGTGTTGAATCCCGAGGTAAGCGGGTAACAAAGTTCGAATTCACTGTTTATCAAATAAGCTTTCGGGCCTAAAAATCTGTAGCCTGTTAGGGAGGGGTTGGGCCGCTCTTCTATTAGCTTGGCGGGTGGTTTGATCCCATGAGCAAGGTGCAGAGCGTTGAGCTTGGGTAGGGCCGAGTCGACCGACCATCCGTGGTCCGCTCGAGTCTAGCTTAACTTGTCCTATGATGAGTGTTATCGCATCACAGTTTCTTTTCTCCAATTTGGGAGTGACTACGATCAGTGGACCAAAGAGAAATCAAATGCCTCATCTCTTTATGCTTTCCCAAACAAGAGAAAGTGCCAATTCTTCGATTTTTTTCGCTCTACGTGTAAGTTAAGCTCTTTATTTTTTTATCCATGTAACCTATCAATAGATACTTAGCAGCCACTACTAAGTAATCCAAGAACTACAACCTCTTTCGTGCTTACAGACTTCATGTGCACGTGAATTATGACATGCTCGACTTGGACTCTTAGTTCGGACACGAGGAATGGATTAAGGATCGGTACACTAATAGCGGAAATAAGCTATGAGTTGATCTTAGAGATTGTTCACGAGCCAACTAGCTGATTAAGGACAATGCGACTCTAGATTGGGGTTATGATAGATTAGAGCGTTCGACCATGAAATGATTGTTCGATCATTAGGATCGATGTGGATGATCATATGTCATCACAAGTCGATTATGGATGTACATAGATCGATTCAGCTTGAGTATATACTGGTCATGAGTGACTATGCACGATTACAGTATTGTTTGTAAACGACCCTAATTCGATTCCATGCAACTGTGAGCAAGACAAGTTGATTGGTTCTACATGATTACGTCACAATCGAAGGTCATTCATAGATCGATCAGACTCAAACATAGGTCACGCGTCGAATCTCGAACAGGCACGGAACTCAATTCAAGTTTGACCACGTGAGCTCCATCGATGCCGCTTAATTAGTGTAGATCACGTTAGGGTGATTTCCGATTAAAACTGAGTCACCAACCCAATCTAATTATGGGTGTCGATTGTAGGTGATCTCAAGTTATTCATATTCCATTAAGATAGTGCTTATATAACCCTTTTTATTATATCTTGTCCTCTTGAATTTGGATTGATTAAGAGTGAATTTGGAAGCCAATGGGACTCCTCTTACACGCCCAAATGGAATAAACTTGTGGGACAAGTTGTCTCGCAAGGTTTAAACCATCCTTAGAATTTTGGAGGTTAGTCCATTTGTACATCAATTGGAAATATGTACTAATTTATGGATATAGACCGTAGTAGCGCTAGAGATGAGATCAATTTAGCTTCTTGAGATTTAATTGAGATGGAACAAAAATTTTGAAGACCATTCAAGGAGTGATAAGCGCCCAAGGAGAAGAAGACAAAGAGGTTGGGCCACTTAGTTTAAGTAACAATCCCAGCTCTCTTGTAACTAGAAGCATTATTGGCCATGAAAGCTTGAAGGACAAGCTTTGCAAGAAGCACTCTTGTCTTGACACTTGTAGGGTTAGGATCGAGTCTTGCATTAAATGCTTGATGTCCACCTTTCTTCTCACTTCCTTCCCCTTCTTCCTTAAGTTATCTTCTTTTCTCTCTTTTCTCTCTCTCCTCTTCCTGAACAGCCAACCCCTCCCTCTCCTTCCTCTCCCTCACGCTTCTCTCCTCCTCTCTCCCTCTTGGTCGCCGCTGCTGCCTCATCGTTGCTACCACCTCACCGCTATTGCAGCCGCCACGTCCTCCTCATGCCGTCTCGTCGCCCGCCATCTCGAGCCCCCGCTGACCACCCTTGTTGTCCTTGTTCCGATTGTTGGCAAGTGAATCTTCTAAACGCCGGCTAGGCCATTGTGTTACTTTACTCGGAGTTAAGTTGATTTTACTTGTTTTAGGAATAATATTAAGCTATCCTAAAGAGATTACAACCATGTATTAATTTTGTATGGTGTGCTCATGAGATTGCTTGTATTAGGAGGATCAAGATAAATAAGAATGGCTTAGGCTATTGTTAAGATTGCTTGGTTTGTTATTGTTATTGGAAATTATCCGTTTATATTCATGTTCAGGTTTGGTTTCAAGAAACCATTGTTCTATTGCGTAATACGGTTATGTTATAATCTAGGATGAGTTATTTAGAGACCTTGTTATTATTGGATGTGTTTGTTTTATGTAGTATGGCTACATGTGTGTTCACGTGAGTTATATATGTTTACATGGTCAATGCATCAGAACACCTCAAGCCTTGGAGGCAAGATTTACGATGGTTCTTAGACGTGCGTGGAAGCACGCCGAGTTGAGTCTCTCTTTCTCTTAGTTCGACAATATTGAGGCGTATCGTTCGATCCAAATTTGACATAAGCTGGCACTCAAATGTAATGTGTCAAGCCATGGTTCTCATTCCGTGCTTGGCATATTTCATCGACGTGTTTTTGATAGGCCATGAGTTACACATCACCTGACATGTCCTTGGACACTCATGCATTAGATTAAAATGGAAGATAAAATCGATTGTGTGTTTAATCCGCATGGTCACACCAGCGATTTAATCACTGAAAGATTTCAAGGTACGATGCGGCCGCCAAGAAATATCGAGGGTGATGCCTAACGGTGTTCGAATGCAGTTTGCAGTGATGGTTATGGAACAATGCCCGATAGAGTTCAGATGCCGTTTGTGGTGATGGTTGTGGAACGATGCCCGAAAGAATGCCTGACGGAGATTCAGATGCCATGCTCGATGGGGCGAGATGATGTCTTGGATATTTCTGGAAGAGCCATAGGGTATCGGCTTTGTGCGATTAATAATTGGACTTGAGATAGCATAATATTATGAGGTATTATGTGATTCTCGAGGCGCTAAAGGTGTGCGAAGCATTTGAGTGTTATGTGCATACTTTGTAAGTTGCTATATGGCTTGTGCATGTTTGATATGGAATTATATGAAATGTGTTAGACATGTGCATAATTTAATTGTTATTTTTAGTGACTTGGAAGGCACGTGCATGTTGTAAATACCGTTAGTTGTGATGTGAGCGACATGTGGATATTTTGGAAGTGATTACTAGAGTCTTGAAGGCCATGATAATATTTTAGATGTTAATATCTAACACGTGGGAATATTATTGGCTATTAATTGCACTATGTGTAACACTTGTGAATTTTGATGCTATTATTTAGGACTCGAGGAACACAGGTATGTTGTTAAAGCGATTAATTGGCATACTTAGGATTTTTTTTTATGAGAATGAGATACCTTGTAGACTCGTGTTAGGACAGATGTTTAGGTAGATAATGAGTACCCCTCATGTTTATAGTCAAGGTAAAGCAATGGCTAAGTTATTGATATGCCATTGACAAGTAGGCATTGAGTTCGTAGGTTCCGAAACAAGGCATCCGCCTATACGAGGTTTAGATGATTTACTTATTGAGTTATCAAACTCATTTGTCGTTGTTTCACTCTTTTCAGGCCAATAGGTATGGACCCACCGCCCGCCCGTTTCATGCGATTTGGGGCGCCCATGAGTATGGAGGTCTCGGTTCTAGACGTATTTAGAGAAGATATCATATTCCGAAGGATCACTACTACTGTTTGGGTGGAGGAGGGCTATAACGATCGTCCCTCATAATTACCGAGCTTGGTACGCGTGGTTCAAAGGGAATCTCTTTGGGCCCCTTTGTGGGTTCCGTGGACCGCCTGAACAAAATGAGGACGATGGTTCACTCGACAGCCTAGTAAATGATGCCTAGATAGTCGGTCCTCGTAAGGTAGCCGCTTTTAGTTAGTATCTCGCTAGATGAGATGGGCTCACTCTGAACCTTGTGAACCCTCCTACTGCCTTTTGAGGTGTATCAGATTGGCTTAAAGATGGGCTTGTAAATTAAACGATCTGATCCAATGAAGCAGGTGAATAAGATGTAAATTTGCTTATGTGATTTCCTTGCCATCCCTTTTATGTGATTATTGATTGGGTGTTGATGTGTATGCTTCTACTTGCGTTTAATTGAAAGATAATAATCGATGGGTCGACAATGCCTCCTAGAACGTTGCATAATTAACCGATGCTGGATTTTGTGCTCCCGAGGCAAGGGAAATAGGTCTAGGGCATGACATGAATAGTATTCGAGATAACTAATAAAAAATGTCCTTACTTTTAAAAATCATGAATTATCTTATAATTGTTGATAGATCCATTAAATGGATGGGGTAGTCGAGTTTAAAATCCGATTGGAAATGGGCCAACCCAAATAGACCAATTTTCATGTAATGCAAAGCTAGTGACCCCTAATCAATCTCAACCTTATTGCCAAACACTTGCATATTTACAAAATATATTTAAACTCATACACAAACTGAGGTGGAGGCATGGGGTGTGTGAATGCAATATTGAGCGAGGACAAAAGAGAGCCATAGATATGAATTGGGTTTTAGTAAATTGGGAATTCATTTAATATCCACATTATTTTAGATTTTACTAGTATAAACCCATTTACTAAATATAATTAACTCATGTAACAACTCAACCCATCAAATATGAGTTGAGAAATATGTTTATTACCCATTTTAATAAGTTTAACAAGGGAGCCCCTTATGGCGTTAGAAGATGGAAAGATGTGCTTAAACAGTGTTCGAGAGATCTATTTATTTAAGAGCTATTGGATTGATCGGGTAATAGGATTTGAGGAAACCAAATTAAGTAGAACTCAAGAAATAGATCTACCCGACAAGGTTGTGGACTTCGGATTTGTAGTTACACTGAAACAAAAAGAGCATTTGAATTTCCATTATTTCCATCTCCGATCTTCTTTTGTGCCTCGTTCCTGTTAAATAATGTCTCAAGTTTGAATTCGAATAAAAATTTAATTATATCGAATTTTATTGATAAATATTTCCTAAGTAGAAGAAATTCGCTGGATTCGCGAAGGATGAAATATAAAAAAAAATGGGGCAGCAAAGTTTTCTTCTCGCGTATGCACGAGGAGGCCGAATAAGAGAATCTGTTCGTGGGGGCCCAGAGTCAACACTTTGACTCTGGGCGCACACACACAGAGGTTTAGCGTGAAGTCCTCTGAACGTAAAAGGAAGATGCCGCCGAAGGAAAGAAGCGTATGTGAAGCAATCGTTGGTGGGCCCAGGTCAACTATTTGACCTGTGGGCACACGTTTTCTTTTCTATGGGCGTACGTAGAAGGGACGCCGCCGAGAAAAAACCCTACTTCGAAGCCGCCCGTCCTGTTTTCGAGAAGAGCCGCAAGCCGCGGGAAGCTTGAAGAAATATGTAGAGTGTATTGTTTAAAGCTTGAATGCGCGGTAATTTTTGTGCAGTGAGTTTATACCCAATTGAGTTGTTATTTATAAACATTTTGGGTTTGTGGTTAAATCTAAGTGTGGGAAACACTTGACGTGTGAGTGATTGTAAGAACTCGATTCTCCGATTTTAGTGGATTATTTTCTTCTTTGGCTTCTCACGTGGACGTAGGTATCGATACTCGGATCGAACCACGTAAATTTCTGGTGTCCTTATTTTTCTCGTTAATTTCTCCGGTGATTTCGCGTTGACGTAAATTGCAAGATCCTGGTAATTCTGCATATTATATCCCAATAATTAGTATCGGAGCGTGGGGTTGGATTTCTTGATTGTGATTTGGGGCTTTTGCTTGTCTGATTATTATCTGAAAATTCTGTTACTGCAATTATGTCTAAGAGGAAGTCTGAGATTGAGAAGTTTGATGGGAGAAATAACTTTGTGTTATGGAGCATCAAGATGCGGGCTTTATTGACAACACAAGGTTTGGCCAAGGCACTAGATGGTGAAGATGAGTTGCCGATTATAATGAAAGCTTCAGAGAGGGTAGAGCTTATGGAAAAAGCAAAGCATAATCCTGTTAAATTTGTCGGATGAGGTCTTATTAGAGGTTATTGAGGAGAAGGATGCCGCAGTATTATGGGCAAAACTTCAAACCCTCTATGTGAAGAAAGGTTTGAACAATCGCCTATACATGTTGAAGAAGATGTTTCAATTTAGATATACTGAAGGTATGTCTATCAGAACCCACCTAGATGAATTTAATAAACTCATGTTGGATCGAAGAACGTCGGTAAGATACTTGATGATGAAGAACATGCATGATGTTGTTAGCCTCTTTACCGAGTCATGGGAGCACTTTGCGATTCAGCATTTGCGGGGGCGTACTACAATTACTTCAGAAGAGGTAAAGTCCGCCTTATTCTCTAAGGAGTGGCAGAGAAAGTTGCGAGATGATGGTCTGGCGAAAGGAGCAGCACAAGCACTGACGATTCGGGGTAGAGAACAACATCGAGAGCCTAGTAGCAGCAGAGGTAAAAGCAGATCAAAATCACGCCATAGAAAGTCCAAGGGACGCGTGAAGTGCTTTGAGTGTCACGAGGAGAGGCACATCGGGAGAGATTGTCCAAAGCGGAGGAATAAAGTTGATAGCGAATGCCACAAGCAAAGTGTGGCAAAGCGTTCCGAGGGGAGCACTAGTAATGCGAAGTTTGTTTTATGTGTGATCGCTACTTCGTCGGGGAGACGAATGGGTGCTAGATTCGGGGTGTTCTTATCATATAACGCCTCATAAGAAGGCGGTTTACTACTTACCGGGCTGCGAGATGGTGGTAGAGTTCTTTTGGGGAATAATGCAGTCTGTAAGGCTGTGGGGATAGGGACAGTTCGGATGTGGATGCATGATGGGGTGGTTCGCACATTGACGGATGTGAGGCATGTACCGAGCTCAAGAAGAACCTTATTTTCTCGGGGGACACTCGATTACATCGGGTGCGGGTACATCGCGAAGGTGGAGTACTAAAGATCTCTCGAGGTGCCATGACGGTGATGAAGGGGAAGAAAGTGAATACTCTCTATCATCTATCGGGAGAGACCGTGACCGGAACCGCCGCAGTTTCATTAGGTGAGTCGGACTCTAACTTGACTCGGTTATGGCATATGCATTTAGGGCACATGAGTGAGGCAGGTATGACGATTCTGAGTGAAATGGGGTTGTTGAAGGGTCAGAAGACTAGAAAGCTGGACTTATGTGAGCACTGCATCTATGGGAAGCATCACCGAGTTAAGTTTACTACAGCTATTCATTCGACCAAACGACCAGTTGAATATATTCACTCAGACGTTTGGGGCCCGTCTTCGGTTTCTTCGAAAGGAGGTGCCCGTTATATGCTGACTTTTATCGATGATTATTCGAGGAAGGTTTGGGTTTACTTTCTAAAGCACAAATATGATGTATTTGATCGGTTCAAGAAATTTAAGGCATTGATTGAGAAGCAGTTAGATAAATAGATCAAGTGCCTGAGAACTGATAATGGCATGGAGTTCTGTGGTAAAGATTTTACCAAGTTCTGCGAGAAAGAAGGTATTGTAAGAAACCGCACGCACAGGACACCACGACAGAATGGCGTTGCGAACGGAAGAACAGAACTTTGCTTGAGCGAGCTCGATGCATGCTTGAGCATGCGGGACTTGGCAAGGAATTTTGGGCCGAAGCGCAAAGTGAACATGTCATGTTACACGGTTAATCGATCTCCATCATCTGCTATCGAGTGGAAGACTTTTGAGGAAGTATGGTCGGGGAAACTTGTTGATTACTCCGGATTACGTATATTCGGATGTCCTGCGTATACTCATGCGAGTGATGGTAAGCTTGAGCCGAGGTCGAAGAAGTGCATATATCCAGGTTATGCACATGGGGTGAAAGGCTACCGGCTGTGGTGCACCGATCCCAGATCACCCGGTTTTCTAATCAGCAGAGATGTGATCTTCGACGAGATTGCAATGCTTCAACAGAGGAGTTCTGAGACACAACAAGCAGAGAAGACAGATCATGGTGTCATGAGTGAGGTGGAGCTTCAGGTGGAGACTCCGGAGACCTCAAAGGTAACAGAAGTTGAGACTGCAGATGAAGCCGCAGTTCCTGAAGTCGGTGATAGTAAACAACCAGCAAAGCCGCGCGAGACTATAGCCGCGAGATAGACGAGAGAAGGCACATTAAATCACCGGTACGTTATGGTTATACGAGATATTGCTTATGCATTGACCGTAGGTGATGAGGTGGAGACGAGATGAGCCTTCGTCTTACTGCGAGGCGATGGCTAGTTCGAGTCATCGCGGTGGCTAGGGGTTATGAGTGAAGAGATGGAATCACTTCATCGAAATCAGACATGGGAGCTAGTCAAAGTACCCAAGAGCCAAAAGATTGTCGGAAGTAAATGGGTCTTTAAACAGAAAGAGGGCATTCCTGGTGTTGAGGCAGCGAGGTATAAGGCGAGACTTGTAGCGAAAGGGTATACACAGCGTGAGGGCATTGACTACAATGAGGTGTTCTCTTCTGTGGTAAGACATACTTCTATTCGTGTTTTACTTGCCTTAGTTGCTTCGCAGGATCTCGAGTTAGAGCAGCTAAATGTGAAAACTGCGTTTCTTCACGGTGAGTTGGAGGAGCAGATTTACATGAGGCAACCAGAGGGATTTGCCATTCCGGGTAAGGAAGATCATGTTTGCTTGTTAAAGAAATCTTTGTATAGGCTGAAACAATCTCCTAGGCAGTGGTATAAACGTTTTGATACTTTCATGGCCAGTCAAGACTATTCAAAAAGTCAGATGGATAGCTGTGTTTACTATAGGAGGTTGGAGAATGGTTCTTTGATTTATCTACTCTTATATGTTGATGATATGCTGATAGCAGTTAAGAATATGTCTGATATTGATGTGCTAAAGAGGCAATTAAATGCTGAATTTGAGATGAAAGATTTAGGTGCTGCAAAGAAAATATTGGGTATGGAGATTTTGCGTGACAGATTGCGGGAGTTTTACGTCTATCTCAAAAGAAATACATTGAGAAGATCGTAGCACATTTTAATATGCAGTTGGCAAAATCTGTAAGTACACCTTTAGCGAAGCACTTTAAACTTTCAGATAAATTATCACCGCAGACTGAGGAGGAGGAGGAGCATATGTCCCGTGTTCCTTATTCTAGTGCTGTGGGTAGTATTATGTATGCTATGGTGTGCATTAGGCTTGATATTTCACAAGCCGTGAGCATGGTTAGTCGCTATATGAAGCGTCCTGGTAAAGCTCATTGGGAAGCTGTGAAGTGGATCCTTAGATATTTGAAAGAGGACAACAGACGTGGGTATAGTATACCGGAGGAACAGCAATGGCAGTGAGACCACTGGTTTTGTGGATTCGGATCACGTCGGTGATTTGGATGATTGCAAGTCTTTAGCAGGGTACGTATTTACGCTAGCAGGTGGTGCAGTTAGTTGGAAAGCGTCCTTACAAGATCACATTGCCTTGTCTTCGACTGAGGCATAGTACATGGCACTAACCTTTGTAGCGAAGGAGGCGATATGGTTACAGAGTTTGCTCTTGGACTTTGCTTTAGAACAGAAAAATGTGGATATACACTATGATAACCAAGGTGCGATGTATCTGGCGTATAATCCAGTTTATCACGAGCGGACGAAGCATATCAACATCAGGTACCACTTCATCCGAGATGTCTTAGTTATGGGTATTGTTACTGTCAAAAAGATTACTACAGCATATAACCCGGCAGACATTATGACTAAGTCTGTTCCTTTGGCGAAGCTCAAGCTCTGCTTGAGCTCTATTGGCATCTGTGGAGAGTGAGCGCCCGTCGGGGCATTGGAGAGCAGCATGGATGATGAGCACTATAACTTGACTTCAAACATTGAGCCAAGGTGGAGAATTGTTAAATAATGTCTCAAGTTTGAATTCGAATAATAATTTTATTATATCGAATTTTATTGATAAAGATTTCCCAAGTAGAAGAAATTCGCTGGATTTGCAAAGGATGAAATATAAAAAAAAAATGGGGCAGCAAAGTTTTCTTCTCGCGTATGCACGAGGAGGCCGAATAAGAGAATCTGTTCGTGGGGGCCCAGAGTCAACACTTTGACTTTGGGCACACACACACACAGAGGTTTAGTGTGAAGTCCTCTGAACGTAAAAGGAAGATGTCGCCGAAGGAAATAAGCGTACGTGAAGCAACCGTTGGTGGGCCCAGGTCAACTAATTGACTTGTGGGCACACGTTTTCTTTTCTATGGGCGTACGTAGAAGGGACGCCGTCGAGAAAAAAACCCTACTTCGAAGCCTCACGTCCTGTTTTTGAGAAGAGCCGCAAGCCGCGCGAAGCTTGAAGAAATATGTAGAGTGTATTGTTTAAAGCTTGAACACGCGGTAATTTTTGTCCATTGAGTTTATACCCAATCGAGTTGTTATTTATAAACACTTTGAGTTTAGGATTAAATCTAAGTGTGGGAAACACTTGAGCGTGTGAGTGATTGTAAACTCTGATTCTCCGATTTTAGTGGATTATTTGCTGTTGGCTCTCCCCGTGGACGTAGGTACCGATACTCGGACCGAACCACGTAAATTTCTGGTGTCCTTATTTTTCTCGTTAATTTCTCCGGTGATTTCGTGTTGACGTAAATTGCAAGATCCTGGTAATTCCGCATATTATATCCCAATAGTTCCAATCTTCCAAAGTTGCCATTATTCCGTTTGGTTCCAACAGTGAGTACAGTGGCGGCGACGACCAACAGAGGGAGACCGGTAAAAGGGAGAGACGATGATTCGAGATTCAGAGCAGAGGGCGATTCAAGGAGCACGGTAATGGTTCCAAAGACCGAGTAGTAATTATAGGAGGAGGAGAGAGAGAGAGAGAGAGAGGGGAGGAGGGCGTGCCTAGCGGGAGAGGGGAGGAGAGGAGGCGTGCATGGAAGGCAAGTGTCCGATGGAGCCACCGATGCGATGTTGCTTGGTGGATCGAACTGCCACTCTGGCCATCCCCATCGCCATCGCTACTCTGCTTCCCCCGCTTCCTTTGAGTTCCCAGTGCTGAAATTCACAGTTTCCCAAGCTGACAGTCACCCGCGGACGGTGAAGGTCCCCCATTATGGTCTCGGCTATTGCCAAATTGAAATAGAAAACAATCTAAAATTGCCATAATCCTTATTTAATCTTAAATCAATTGTTAAACTTGCGAGTTTGTCCCAATAGATTTTCTTAAATGTGACCGCTCGGCTACAATTTTCAAAATCGATTCCAATGATAAGATCTTTCCAATTGAAATCCAATGGCCTATTATTTCTTGTCCGGGACCAGTCCAGCAAAACACTCTATTGCCGTCATAGACTTTTCCTTGTATCAGATCAATACAACTGAAATTTTAGGAGTGAGCAGGGTTCAAGTTGGGCCAGTCCAATACCTAACTTAAGGATTAACCCATACAGTGTTAGTCCTCAATTTTTGAGACCAGGATTGACCTTGTTAAGCTTGTCACCGAGGAACGAACCGACCCTATTGGTCATGTCCGGTTTTAGGGTCAACTTGCGACCAAATAATAATTTTTTTTTTCATTTTTTATATTCCCTAAAAAGACAAACCTATTATTTGAAATTACATATCCATCAACAATGCGGCGTTGATCAACCAAACTATAAACACTAATACATATCCAACATAAATTTAAAATAACGTAACAATAGAAATTTCCCAATTTTTAGAAGTGACAAAGCATAAAAACGATCAAGACTGCTCATGGAGATAAAGTGTTTCCATTGCTAGAGCATACTATAATTCCATCGCTTTTGATTTGTCTTTGAATCATCTTTATGCTTGGGAAATGGGATGAGATGGGAAGTTTAAGAGAAGAGATAGGTTACAATGTAGGTGAAACTTACCAGTGGAATATAATTAAACCATAAGAAGTTCAAAATACTTAATATAAACCATGAATATACAATTTCATATCTTGTTAATTAGGGGTGAGATGGTCTAGGTTGGACCAATCCCACACCGCCAAGGGTGAGTGGCGAGCTGCGAGGCAAGGGGTGAGGGGCAAGTGGTGCTGCGAGGGGCGAGCAGCGAGCTGAGAATGGGGCAAGCTTCAAGTGTTGCTCACAAAGAGGCTTTCTAAATTTCTAATTAGAGCTTTGTTCATTCTGATTTATTTGGCAAAGATATTAAAAAATAAAAAAAGAAAGAAAGAAGAAGACAAAATAGAATACCGAAGAAGGATGACTCATTAACGCTGTTAACAAATGGGCATTTGTGCTGTAAAGTTCGGGATAAGATAGCGAGGTCTTCGTCTTTTTTGTGAGCTGAACTGTGAGCCTATCTATTTTTGGTTTTTAATTTATTAAAAGCCTACCCCCTAAGCTATGAAAGAAGTGGAAGGAGCACAGCCGATTCGGAAACATTATCCGATTCATCAGAAACCGACTAAGCAACAACTTGGATAGATGATAGTGGCCGGTGTGTGCATATGGTGTCTTATAGAGGTTCGTGAGAAGATAGTAAGTGATTGTGCCCTGGCCTTTGATTAGATAAAGCTGCCCGCCCGAAGTGTGCCTTATGACCCCCAACTCAAAATGAGCCATGCGACGAGACGTGGACATTCCCCATGCTGCAGTTCTCTTTGGTCCCTTCTGGTTGGCTTAGGGTTAAACCAACCCTAAACTCCTAGAACTGAAGACCAATCCACACAGTGTAGGGTGTAGGATTCCCAAAACCAAAGACCGACCTAGTCCCCTTGGGAGTCGGACCAGGATCAGTAGGGTTGGGCTAGTACAGGGTTAATCCAAGATTGACCTTTTACCAATGCTCATCCCTACTAAAATATACTCAAGGCCCAATGAGTTTAGCACTCTGCTCCTTTAGTTAGGCACCGCGGATGTGTGCATCGTGCATTGTATTTGTCTTCAATTTCATACTAGACTTAAATCAAGAGAAGCACAACTTAGACGACTAGGGTTGATTTTTATTTTTTTTAATATAGATTTTGTTGGAGAAAACTCATTTACTGTTTTGAAGTTGACAAAACCTTTCCAAGTTTAAGTATGAAGATTTCCAGATTCTATCATCAAAGTCTGAAGACCACCACACTTGAGTTTCAAAGTCTGACCTCATTGACAGTTTCCAGACCGAAGAATGAAGACTTATCCAGATGCAGGATTATCTTCAAGGATTCGATTCGTATGATTTATGGATGACCTTATGGCTGGATATAATACCTACGTGTTTGATTATCTTTATTGGAAATAATTCCGAATTGAAGATCTTTGAGAAGGCGAGTAAACTTGGAAGGTTCTACTTATGGAAACCAAGATCCTGATTGTATGGGTGAGCAGGATTGATGGGCTTTCATCACAAATCATCTAACGACTCGAGATCACCTTAATTGATTCTGTCCAACGGGTTGATTGGAAGAATTTTTTTGGAAAGTGCCAACGGTCGTGAAGGCATGAAGGAGTATTTAAGGATGACTCTCCGGTTATTCGAGGAAGTGTGTGAAAAGAAAAATTTCAAAGTCTGAAGCTTTCTAGTCTTTTGCTTTTTCATTCATCGAGTTCAAAGTTGTAAACAAAAGAGAGAAGCTCTTAGTGAGACTTTGTGAGAGACCAGTAGAGACTCTTCACTGAGAAAGTCAAGATCACAAGCTGTAAAATCTCTTTTGATTCATAATGGAATCCAGCCAGTGGGCTGTTAGCGTAGGAGAGTGGACATAGGCTTGATCTAAGCCGAACCACTATAAACCTTGTGTTTCTATTCTCTTTCCCTAAACCCCTTACTTTTGTTCGTAGAATTATTTAATTGTCCAAAGTTGAAATACGTTTATAGTCTGTTATCTTCTATAAGCAATTTACTTCTACTAAGTTTTGCAAAATTTCTATTTATACCTATTCACCCCCCTCTAGATGTTTGTACTAGCCCTCTCAATTGGTATCAGAGCTTGTATGCTTATTTATTGAAGTGTTTTTACTTCTTAAGCTAAAGATTTATTGTTAGTATTTGGCTCCAGATTTAGTTGAAGGCCAAAGCAACACTAGACCTCCTTACTTTGATGGGAAGGAGTACAATGTGTGGAAAAACAAGATGAAGGCATTCCTGAGATCGAAAGATGCCCTGGAATGGGATGTGGTAGAAAAATGGATCATTCCCAAAGCTACATCAACCTCAGAAAGAGGAAAGGAAGTTGCAGATGCTGGCGAAATGATACAAGCAGAAATAACCAAGAGACAAGCTCTTGACGCTAAAGCCATCTACTCCTTATACTATGCTTTATCTCTTACTGAGTATAACAGAATTTCATCTTGTGAAACAGTAAAAGAAGTCTGGGACAGGTTGCATGTTACCTATGAAGGAACTAATCGAGTCAAAGAAACAAAAATCAATATCCTAATTGGACGGTATGAAGCCTTCAAGATGAAGCCAGGAGAATCCATCATTGACATGTTCAGTTGTTTCACAGAGATTGTAAACGGTCTAGCATATCAAGGACAGCCAATCTTAAGACCAATGAAGGTCAATAAATTGCTGCGTGGACTCTCCAAAGACTAGAATCACATAAAGACTTCAATAAGAGAAACCCAGAGGATCATGCCTCTTTCAGTAGACGAACTAGTTGGCACACTTCAATCATATGAAGTGGAACAAATCAACGAAGAAGAAGATCCCAAAGGTAAGAAGTCAATTGCTTTAAAATCTAATGATGATTCTGATGATACATATTTAGAAGATGACATGGACGATGAAGAGCTAGCACTCATGATTAGGAAGTTCAGAAGGTTGAACTGGAAAGGAAGAAAGTTTAACTGGAAGAAGCAGAACACTCAAAAATTTTAGAAGAAATCAATTGAGGACAATGAAACCAACAAAGATGTGATTTGCTTCGAATGCAAGAAAAAATGGCATATCAAACCCAACTGCCCTCTGTTGAAGAAAAAGAAAGGAAAAATAGAGAAATTCAAAAAGGCTTTCAAAGCAGAGACATGGAGTGATACTGAATGCGAGGAAAGTGATGAAGAATATGCCAACATATGTCTAATGGCCAATTCGAAATCAGACTCGGACTCGAAACAGAATATGATTCGGACTCGAAGTTGAGGTTAGCAATTTAACAATTCCTATTAAAGTCTCTAAATATATAGATGAAATTTGTCTTAGTCCCAAAGCTTCTCTTAAAAGGATTTCCGAGCTGAAGAAGGAAAATTCTAAACTGAAGCAACAGAAAACCTCTTGGAAAGAAAAGTTTGAAAATCTGAATAAAAGTTTTGACGATTTGAAAGAAAATATAGATTCTCTTTCGAAGGAAAATGCTTTTTTTTTGAAAGAAGACATTTTAAATATCACAAAAAGATTTTCAAAAGGATCTGAGAAGTTGAAAAAAATTCTTTCTGTACAAAGACCTTATTTTAATAAATCTGGTTTGGGTATGACATCAGAAACTATTCATTTAATTGATTTTTCCAAAGTAAATGAAAGAATCAAACAAAGACCTACAAAAACATTTTATAGAAATCATTTTCAAAAAGTTTTTGTATAACCCGTTGGTCGAAGTGCTCTCAAATGTTCAAAGTGCAATAGCTCAGAACATTTCGAGAAAGAATGTCCCAAGGTTTGGAGACTTGTTAAGAGGGATTGGGCAAAGACTATTTTTAATACTAACTTCCCTGGACCCAAGAAAATGTGGGTACCAAAGAAAGCTTGAGTTCTTTTTATAATTGCAGGTCACTATTAAGAAGAAGATCAAATGGTATTTGGATAGTAGTTGTTCGAGACACATGACAGGAGATTCAAGTTGTTTTATAAAGCTTGTTCAAATAAATGGTGGAAAAGTTTCTTTTGGTAGAAACAACAAAGGAAGAATTGTTGGATGTGGAACTGTGAAGATTGGAAGTCTTACAATCAACAATGTTTCCTTGGTGGAAGGTTTGAATTACAATTTACTCAGCATAAGTCAACTGTGCGATACTGGATTCAAAATTAATTTTCAAGAAGGCATTTGTTGGGGGAACTAGTAAAGATCTCTCTCAATCTTTCACTAGACGAAGACATGAGAATTTTATCTTCTGGATATAAAACCAGAAAGTTCTCAAGGTCTAATATCCATTCAAGATAAAGTAAACCTTTGGCATCGAAAGCTTGGTCATGTTAACATGAAACAGATTGCCAAGATTTCCTCCAAGAAGCTTGTTCGTGGACTGCCCACCTTGACTTATCAAAAGTCTGAATTATGCACGCCATGTGTTTTGGGAAAACAGGTTAGAAGTTCTTTTAAACCTATAAATCAAGTTTCAACTAATCGAGTTTTGCAGTTTCTGCATATGGACCTCTTTGGACCAACCAGAACTCAAAGTATTGGTGGAAAAAGATACTGCCTAGTAATCGTGGATGATTACTCTCGCTTTACTTTGGTATACTTCCTGACAAGTAAGTCTGAAGTATTCTCTCACTTTTCAAAATTTGCCAAGAAGGTTTAGAATGAAAAAAGATATGTTATTTCAAGCATACGAACAGACCATGGAGGTAAGTTTGAAAATCAAGACTTTGAGAAATTCTGTGATGAATATGGTTTCCAGCATTTTTTCTCTTCTCTATACACTCCAGAGCAAAATGAGGTTGTAGAAAGAAAGAATAGATCTTTGCAAGAGATGGCAAGAACCCTTTTAATCGAGAGTAATATTTTTTCTCGATTTTGGGCTGAAGTAGTTTCCACAGCTTGCTGTTGGAGAAAACTTCCTTATTTGTTTTGAAGCTGACAAAACGTTTCCATCAGTATAGTCTGAAGACTTGCAGACTCTTCCGTCAAAGTCTGAAGATCGCCAGACTGCCAGACTCAAGTTTTAAAGTCTGCCCTCATTGACAGTTTCTAGACCGACGAAGAAAACTTATCCAGAATCGAGTATTTCTTTAAAAATTTGATTCGAGCAGCTAAAGAAGTTCTCACGGCTAGAGATAGCATCTCAAGATCTATTATTCGTTTTGAAATCAATACGAGTAAATTGGATCCGTTGATTGGCGAAGTATACTTGGAAGGTTCTACTTATGGAAACCTAGATCCTGATTGTATGGGCGAGCAGGATTGGTGGGCTATCATCACATTCCTTAAGTAACTCGAGATCTCCCTAATTGATTCTGTCCAACAGGAAGATTGGAAGAACTCCTTTGGAAGGTGCCAATGGATTTGAAGGCATGGAGGAGTATATAAGGAAGATGCTCTAGTTATTCGAGTGTGCGCGCGATAGATAACTTCCAAAGTCTGAAGCTCTTTGTTCTTTGCTGATTCAATTGTTGAGCGAAAATTAGTACTCAAAAGAGAGTTTAGACATTTGTGAGGTCTTGAGGAAGTGTAGCAGAGTCTCTACACTGTGGAATCAAGGATGTAATACTGTAACGACTCTTTTGATTCATAGTGAAATCCAGCAGGTGGGCTGTTAGTGCGGGAGAGTGGACGTAGGCTTAGATTAAGCCGAACCACTATAAACCTAGTGTTCTTATTCTCTTCCCTAAACTATTTTATTTTGCTCGCAACTCTATTTAATTATTAGAGTCTGATTTTCTCTACAAAGTCTATTATTAATCAGACTTAGGTTAAAAGTAAAGTTTTATACTATATTTTGCAAAAGTTGTTTGTGCACCTATTCACCCCCTCTAGGTGCTCGTACTAGCACTATCAATTGGTATCAGAGCCTGTGTACTCATTTAAATTGAAGTGTTTTTACTTCAAAGTTAAAGATCCATGACTAGTATGTTGGCTCCAGGTTTGGTTGAAGGGCAAAGCAACACTAGACCGCCTTATTTTGATGGAAAGGAATACAGCATATGGAAAAACAAGATGAAAGCATTCCTAAGATTGAAAGATCCTCTGGAATGGGATGTGGTAGACAAAGGAATCATTCCTAAAGTTACAACAGTCTCAGAAAGGGGAAAAGAAGTTGCAGAGGCTAGCGAGATGACTCAAGAAGAGATAACCAAGAGACAAGCTCTTAATGCAAAAGCAATTTACTCCTTATATTGTGCATTATCTCCAACTGAATATAACAAAATATCTTCTTGTGAAACAGCTAAACAAGTCTGGGATAGTTTGCACATTACGTATGAATGGACTGATCGAGTGAAAGAAACCAGAATCAATATTCTGCTCGGTCAATAGGAAGCCTTCAAGATGAAGCCAGGAGAATCTATCACCGACATGTTTAGTCGTTTTACAAAAATCGTGAATGGTCTTGAGTATCAAGGTCAACCAATCTCAGGACCCATGAAGGTTAACAAATTGTTGCGTGGACTTTCTAAAGATTGGAATCACGTAAAGACTTCAATAAGGGAGACACAAAGGATCATGCCACTCTCCATTGACGAATTGGTTGGCACTCTTCAGTCTTATGAAGTGGAGCAAATCAATGAAGATGAAGATCCCAAAGGTAAAAAATCTATTGTTGTAAAATTTAATGATGATTCTGATGTTACAGATTCTGAAGACGATATGGACGATGAAGAGCTTGCTCTCATGATAAGAAGGTTCAGAAAACTGAACAAAAAGGGAAGAAGATTTAATTGGAAGAAACAAAGCTCTCAAAAGTTTCAAAATAAATTGGCTGAGGACGATGAATCCAATAAAGATGTGATTTGTTTTGAATGCAAGAAAAATGGACACATCAAACCCAACTGTCCCTTGCTGAAGAAAAAGAAAGAAAAAGCTGAGAAATACAGAAAGGCACTCAAAGCAGAGACTTGAAGTGATACCGAATGCGAAGAGAGTGATGATGATTATGCTAATATTTGTTTAATGGCAAAATCGGAATCAGATTCAGACTCTGAGACAGATACAGACTCAGACTCAGATAGTAAAATCGAGGTAAGTAATTTAAAAATTCCTACTAAAGTCTCTAAATATATTGATGAACTGTGTCTTAGTCTCAAAACCTCTCTCAAGAGGATTTCTGAGCTAAAAAGGGAATATTCTACATTGAAGCAACATGAGATTGTTTGGAAAGAAAAGTTCGAAAATTTATATAAAAGTTTTATTACTTTGAAAGAAAATGCAGACTCTCTTTCAAAAGAAAATACACTTTTGAAAAATGATATTTCTAATATTTCAAAAAGGTTTTCTATAGGATCTGAGAAATTAGAAAAGATTCTTTCAACACAAAGACCTTACTTTAACAAATCAGGCTTGGGAATGACTTCTAAAACCATTCCTCTAATTGATTTTCCAAAAGTAAAGGAAAGAATCAAACAAAGACCTACAAAGGCCTTCTATAGAAATCATTTTCAAAAAGTCTTTGTAAAACCTATTGGCCGTAGTGCTCTTAAATGTTCTAACTGCAATAGCTCAGAACACTTTGAGAAAGAATGTCCCATGGTTTGGAAACCTGTTAAGAAGGATTGGGCAAAGACCGTATATTGCACTAACTCCATTGGACCCAAGAAAGTGTGGGTACCAAAGAAAGCTTGAGTTTCTTTCTTAAATGCAGGTCACTATCAAGAAAAAGGTCAAATGGTACTTGGATAGTGGAGGCTCAAGACATATGACAGGAGATTCAAGTTGTTTCATAAAACTTATGCAAGTTAATGGTGGAAAAGTTTCATTTGGTGGAAATAGCAAAGGAAGAATTGTTGGATGTGGAACAGTAAAGATTGGAAGTCTCACAATCAACAACGTCTCCTTAGTAGAAGGACTCAATTACAACTTGCTGAGTATCAGTCAATTGTGCGACACAGGGTTCAAAATCAATTTTCAAGAAGGAATATGTTCGGGAACCAGCAAAGACTTCTCTCAGACTTTCACTAGGCGAAGACATGAGAACATATATCTCTTGGACATCAAACCAGAAAAATCTCAATGTCTAATTTCAATTCAAGTGGAAGCTAATCTTTGGCATCGAAAACTTGGCCATATCAACATGAAGCAAATTGCCAAGATCTCTTCAAAGAAGCTTGTTCGTGGGCTACCCAACTTAACATACCAAAAATCTGAATTATGCACACCATGTGTGTTGGGAAAACAGGTTAGAAGTTCTTTCAAACCAATAAATCAAGTTTCCACTAATCGTGTGCTACAGCTCCTGCATATGGATCTCTTTGGACCAACTAGAACTCAAAGCATTGGTGGAAAGAAATATTGCCTAGTAATAGTGGATGATTATTTACGATTTGCTTGGGTATACTTTCTTGCGAGTAAGTCTGAAACCTTCTCTTATTTTTTAAAGTTTGCTAAGAAAGTACAGAATGAGAAAGGGTATATTATTTCAAGTATTCGGACAGATCATGGAGGTGAGTTTGAAAATCAAGACTTTGCTAAATTCTATGATGAATCTGGTTTTCAACATATGTTCTCCTCTCTATACACTCCAGAACAGAATGGAGTTGTGGAAATGAAGAATAAATCGTTGCAAGAAATGACCAGAACACTTTTAATTGAAAGCAATATTTCTTCTCGTTTTTGGGCTGAAACAGTTTCTACAGCATGTTATATCATTAACAGAGTTTTCTTAAGGCCGATTCTAGAGAAACTCCTTATGAGTTGTTCAAAGGAAAGAAGCCAATTGTTTCCTATTTTCATGTGTTTGGTTGCAAATGTTTTATATTGAAAAATACAAATGATCGAATTGGTAAGTTAGAAGAAAAATCAGACGAAGGAATCTTCCTTGGATATTCAACCACCATCAAAGCTTACAGGGTATATAACAAGAAGACTCAATCTGTGGAAGAATCGATGAATGTCAAATTTCAAGACCTTATACAAAATCAATCGATCCAGACTCAACCCGAAGAATCTGAACCTGCTCTAGACTCTACAAAGTCTAATTCCTCTGAAGCAGCTCATACTACAGAAGGTCAACAACGAACGAATTTTGAAGAATCAAATGAAGAAAAAGATCAGCAGACTGTTAGACCAACCAGCAACTGGAAGCACAAGTGTAGTCATCCCAAAGAACTCATTATTGGTGACATTGATGAAGGGATTCGTACAAGATCCAAAAGGCATGACGAGTCTGGCGCTGTGGCTTTTATTTCTGAAATAGAACCCAAAAGCATAGAAGAAGTTTTAACTGACGAAAGCTGGATTAAAGCTATGCAAGAAGAACTTAGGCAGTTCAGTGTTAACGATGTTTGGGAATTAACTCCTAAACCAAAAGATAAATATGTTATTGGAGTTAAATAGGTTTTCAGGAACAAGATGGACGAAAAAGAAAAAGTTATAAGGAACAAAGCAAGACTCGTGGCCAAAGGATATACGCAAGAAGAAGGGATAGACTATGATGAGACTTACGCACCAGTAGCAAGGTTAAAAGCAATTAGATTATTACTTGCTTTTGCTTATTATAAGAATTTCAGGTTATTCCAAACGGACATCAAAAGTGCATTCTTGAATGGATTTATCCAAGAGGAAGTCTATGTGGAACAACCTCCCGGTTTTGAAGACCCAAGGAAACCAGACTCTGTATTCAGACTAAAAAAAGCGCTATATGGTTTAAAGCAAGCACCTCGAGCTTGGTACGACAACTTAAGTAAGTTTTTAATCCAAAATGGCTTTGTTAAAGGTAAAGTAGACACTACTCTGTTTATTAAAAGAGAAAGTAAAAACTTTCTACTTGTTCAAATCTATGTTGATGATATTATTTTTAGATCTCCTAACGAAAATTTGTGCAAGAAATTCTCTAAGTCTATGCAGGATGAATTCGAGATGAGCATGATGGGTGAACTATCCTTCTTTCTCGGACTACAAGTGAAACAATTGAAGGAAAGAATTTTCATTCACCAAGAAAAATATGCTAAAGAACTTGTTAAAAAATTCGGTTTGGAGAATTGTAAAAAGACTGATATACCAATGTCAAGTTCTTCGAAGCTGGACAAAGATGAAGGAGGAAAGAAAGTTGACCAGAAACTATACAGGAGTATCATTGGTTCACTTCTTTATCTTACTGCCTCTAGACCTGACATTTTGTTTAGTGTTTGCATTTGTGCCAGATTTCAATCAAATCCCAAAGAATCTCATTTAAGTGCTGCGAAACGCATCATCAAATACGTTGCAACAACCTCTAAGTTAGGTCTATGGTATCCTAAAGAATGAGACTTTACTCTTCTTGGATACTCAGACGCAGATCTAGCAGGATGCAGAGTTGATAGAAAGAGCACCTCGGGGACTTGTCAATTGCTTGGAAACAGGACAGTATCTTGGTTCTCAAGGAAGCCAAGTACTGTAGCTCTCTTAACAGCAGATGCAGAGTATGTGGCTCTTGGAAGTTGTTGTTCTCAAATCTTATGGATAAAACAACAGCTAAGAGACTTTGGAATCGAAGACTCATGCACTGAGATTAAATGTGACAACACAAGCGCGATTAATCTCACCAAGAATCCAATTCTTTATTCAAGAGCAAAGCATATAGAGATTCGACATCACTTTATTAGAGACCATGTTCAAAATGGAGAAGTCTTGATTCAATTCATTGACTCAAAGAATAAGCTGGCGGACATTTTTACAAAGCCACTGGAAAAAAGTCAATTTGAGTCTATTCGATCCAGACTTAATAACTGAAAGTCTGAAGAAGCTCAGACTCGGGGATAAAAGTCTAAAGATGCTCAGACTCAGAAGATCAAGGATCGCGACTGTAAGTTATTTTAGTTTTAGAAATTTATCTTTCGGACAAAAGAAAAAAACTCGAAAAGGTACGATTGTCTATTAAATTGCAATTGATTGATGTTATCTTTCCAAGTTTTTGTAATTACAACAATCATTCCTTTTCAAAAAAGAAGTTATCTTTTTGACAGTTATCTATTTTTAAAAAAAGCAGTTATTTTTGAAAAGGCATTTTGTATTTTTCCATTTATGACGATCCGTATACCCCGTTTCGATTGCTTTATATACTTTTTTCTTCTTTCTTTTTTACTCACAAACCCTAGAAGCACAGAACATCACCTTCTTACTTTTTTTCTCTAGTTTAATCCTTAAAGTTTTCATCTTTATCGCGAATCGAGTTCGGAAACTCTCAAAGACTGTGAGAATGTCTTTCCAAAGAAAGTCTTCAAGGATTGCAAGCAGGGGACCACGGCATATGCGTGAGGGTTCTACGCACTTTGACCTTACCGAGGAAGAAGAATCTCCAAGGCAATAGCAGAGTCCACAACATTCTCAACCGCGCCATTCTCCTCAGGCTAGACCACAGAATGTTCAGCAACATCAAGCGGAGGAAGAAATTATTGAGGATGCCGAACCGTAAGAACTCAAAAGCCTCGCTTTTAACTTCAAACTCTACTCGCCTTAAAGGATGGTGGTTCTCCAATGACCTTTATTGATGAATTTTTAAAAGAAAAGGGGTACCGAAATGAAACCCACTTTTTACAAACGATGGAACGTTTGGGGATTGCTCCTGCTGGCTCGGCAGAAAGCGCTTTTGCGAATTTTCCAAGTGATCCATGTGTTGGAAGATTTAGTCAACCTGATGGAAATGATGATGAAAAGATGTTTACTCATTTTAAGCCTAGAATGGGTGTTGCTACGAACATTCGAGGAAAAAGAGCATATATGTTTCGTTCTGAGGAACATAAGTGAACTTACTCTAAGTTGCTGAAGCGAGGGGTGATGAACCCAAGGAGTGTGGGTTTTGATTTTCTCGATTCTCTGAACGTGAAGTTGCGGGAGAAATTTACTTTACTTCAACTTGAACGATTTTGCTCTGAAACTACTGTAGCCCATCCAGAACTTACTGCATATTTCTATTCCAATCTAAGCTTTTTGGATGCGAATAGATTTTCTTTCAGTGTTAGAGACCAGGATTATGTGGTTGATATGGACACTCTGGCTGATGTGATTGGAGTAGAGAGAGGGATGTTCCAATCAATTAGTGTGTCTATTGGTCGTGCGACTGTGAAGCTTGTTCGAGATGACATGGTAGAAGGCCGAATTTCATATTTGAGGATGAGTGCTTCAAATGTCTTGCTTCACAAGATTGTGATTAACTGTCTTAGACCCAAATCCACATCAAAGGCTGACGTCTCCAATTCAGAAGCGAAGCTGATGTATGCTATCAATGCTGGTAAAAAGTTCTCTTTGCCGCACACTATCATGTTTCACATGTATAGATCAATGGTAAAGGACAAGGGTCAACTTCCTTATTCAACACTTGTTACTCAGCTGTTCAGACACTTTAACATTCAGCCTCCCAAAATTCTGTGTGTTCGAACCTGTGATCAAATGGTGGTGGGACTGAAGATGATTTCAAAGATGCATCTGAAGGAGCTAAACAAGGCTTTAGAGAGATTTAAGGAGAAGACTCCTGTCAAGACTCGTCAATACTCTGTGGCTGCAAAACGGAAAGGCAAGGAGCCCATGACAGCTCCGTCTAAAAGAAGAAGAGCACTCATCTTGCAGGATGAAGAAGATGAGGATGACGTTACCATTTCCGCTCTTACCTTAAGGAACTTACAGCGTTTTGTTCCAGAGACAGAGGATAGAGAGGACCAAGAGGAAACATAGCAGAAGAGTGAAGAGAGGAATCGATGAGGAAAGAAGTAGAGGAAGAAGGAACTGCAGAAGAAGAGCAACGAGGAGAACAAGGTCATCCTGTCACTGAAGAAGAAACAGAGCATGAAGAGTACTTCTCTCCACCTGAAGGCACTGAAACAGGGGAAGCTGCTGAGAAAAGAGGTACTCCTTCACTTGCTTTTACTAGTGATGATGTCAGTCGTTCTCCTGCCGATCCAGAAGATGTATATGCTTCTCAATTTCCTGAAGAAGGTCATGAGGTTTCATCTCCGAGTCTGGGTGCTCATGCTGAAATGCCATCATCTACCAATACTCCACAAACTGATCATGCTGAAGCAAGCACTCAAACTGACAACTCAGCAGACTTTAAAAGATTGCTTGATGTTCTTATGGAGATGCGAGGTCAGATTTATGCCTTGGGATGCGAATTTCAGAATATGCAGAATGCTAATCAAGCCTTTTCAGTTTCTTTGCACAGTCAAGTTCAGGCCCTCAATCTTCAAGTTCAAGCAACTGCCAAGGGTGAGGAAATAGCGCAACTGAAGGAGGATCTGAGAAAGCTGGAGGAGACTGTCAAGTCAATGGGAGATTTCCAGCTTGTTCGCGTTCCAAAACAATCTTAATTCAATTCTCTTTTTCGTCTCTACCTTTTTAATGCTGACAAAAAGGGGGAGAAGGTGGTGCAAATTTGATTTGATTTAATTTGACTTTGATTTTTATTTGGTTGT
Organism: Eucalyptus curtisii; assembly: GCA_017140595.1. Classification (NCBI taxonomy): domain Eukaryota; kingdom Viridiplantae; phylum Streptophyta; class Magnoliopsida; order Myrtales; family Myrtaceae; genus Eucalyptus; species Eucalyptus curtisii. Next base: position 37,698,287 of record CM029499.1, on the reverse strand, counting down.
GACTAGTTTGGATTGTGTTTTTTGGATTGTATTTTGATCGTTTAAATGCTTGCAGTATCTTAAGCATTGTTGGTATTCATGGCAAAGATAGTTGTTTTTACAGGACTAACTTATTTCATGTGGATGCAGATTCGATACTATTTTTACCCTAACTCATTTATCTTTTATGAAATATCCGTGTTTGCTTGAGTATTGTCTTGCAGGTCAAAAGTATTCAAATATGCAGGGAAGTTTTGCCACCATAAAAAATGGGAAGATTGTTGGAGAAAACTTCCTTATTTGTTTTGAAGCTGACAAAATGTTTCCATCAGTCTAGTCTGAAGACCTGCAGACTCTTCCGTCAAAGTCTGAAGATCGCCAGACCGCCAGACTTAAGTTTTAAAGTCTGCCCTCATTGATAGTTTCTAGACCGACGAAGAAAACTTATCCAGAATCGAGTATTTCTTTAAGGATTTGATTCGAGCGGCTAAAGAAGTTCTCACGGCTTGAGATAGCATCTCAAGATCTATTATTCGTTTTGAAATCAATACGAGTAAATTGGATCCGTATTGGCGAAGTATACTTGGAAGGTTCTACTTATGGAAACCTAGATCCTGATTGTATGGGCGAGCAAGATTGGTGGGCTATCATCACATTCCTTAAGTAACTCGAGATCTCCCTAATTGATTTTTTCCAACGGGTAGAACTCCTTTGGAAGGTGCCAACGGATTTGAAGGCATGGAGGAGTATATAAGGAAGATGCTCTAGTTATTCGAGTGTGCGCGCGATAGATAAATTCCAAAGTCTGAAGCTCCTTGTTCTTTGCTGATTCAATTGTTGAGCGAAAATTAGTACTCAAAAGAGAGTTTAGACATTTATGAGGTCTTGAGTGTCGCGACCCGAATCTCGCCGCCCTCGATGTCAAAGGGGGAAAGGTCGGGTTTAGGGATACTTGATCATAAGATCACGAGCTCTCCCAAGCTCATACCCCGCGTGACAGTGAATTTTGTATAGTCTAATTATTTATAACATCCTAAAAATAGACGGGAGTCGCCACTAGCCTCGTTTTGGGGGTCGGCTAGAAAATCCAATCGAGGGTCGGGAGTGTTCCCTCGATTCCTACGCAACCAGATATCTAAGTTCAGGGACTTGGGTTACGCTAATATTGCTATTAACGCCCTTTCGGTACCTAAACAATATGTTGTGTTTTTCCTAACATCTCCATGCGTTTCTTTTTACATTTTTCGGGATCATTATTATTAGACTAAGTGATCATGCAAGATTGGATCATTTTCATTCTATTCTATTCCTAGAAAGAAAACAATCAATGAAATTGAAATTGCGGTACAGTAAGTAAACAATCAAGGAAAGTGGTAAATCTATCATGCAATCCTAAAGAGTATAAAAGAGAATACAATTAAAAGAGAAAGAGAAAAAGAGAAAACCCGCAACTTGTCAGGTTTTATACAGCAAATGGAACCCGAGACATATTCGGGAAAGATGAATATTACATGAAAATGGTCGGAATGGATATCGACCTCCACCATCTTCATGCCTTCTCCATCTTCAGGGCCCTAATCTAAACCTAATCTAAGAAACCTATAACTAGGTATATACAACGGAAGGAAACAAACAAACATATCAAAACATCCAAGAACAGGACATTATTGGTGTTCACAAATGGTGACTAAACTCATGAAGTCCTTAGACCAATTCAATCAACAAAATTGCACACAAAATTGTGAAACATATCAAGTTGTCCAAAATACAAGATTACATCAATATCATAGCACATAGTAGAACTTCGGACATGAAATTGATAGGAAAAATGGATGCCAATCGGTGCAAAATTTATATCATTGAAAAGCCCATGAAGTATACTACGACTTTCATGAAGACTTTGAACACAGAAAATTACATTTACAAGCTGATATCAAGCCATTTGCTCAGATCAGTCATCCAATCATCCGAAAATTGCAGATTGACAGATTCTGGACTGGACTTTGGACATACAAAAACCATATCAAATGAGGTTCAATCAGGGAATTCTATAGCTCATTAGAAAGATATTCGAACCGTTTTCGACTTTCATGAAGACTTCGAACACAGAAAACCACAACAACCAGCTCATATCAAGTCATTCGCACAGAAGGTCATCTTTGACAAGGGAAAAACAGGGGTTTTGAATTTCACTTTATGACAGATTTCTATCATGCGAATCATAAGAGAAGTTGAGTCTAATTGATGTCAAATTGATAGTCGAAAAATGATAATCATGAGGACATGCAAATCAGCCACAAGAAAAGACAACATTTCCCTTTTGAACATTCACAAAATGCAAGTCCAAACAAAAAGGTTATGTATGGACACAACATTTTATTCTATTTTTCTGTAAATTGTATAGAGAGAGGTGCTTCCAACGGCTCAAGCCATTTTCATTTGAGAAAAGTGTAATTAATATACCCTCTTATTCACCTCCTGATGTTTTTACTACCTTTATGGACACATGCATGATCTAGCAACAATGAGCTCAAACTTCAGTGGTAAAGCCGAGAGCAAGGCACCTGCTAGGCGTTAATACAGGTTTCACGTACTTCCCATGTTGGGCATGCCATACTCAGTATAAGGATCATTTCAAGCTGTTCTAGTTATTGATCATGTACATGGCAATCAAAGTAATAAAAGAACCGCCCAGTTGCAGAAGTGAGAAGGTTTCATGGAGAAATATGTACCCGAAAATTGAAGCAAAGCAAGCTAATTTTAAGTCTAAATGTTAGGATCAGACATCTTAACCAAAATCTATACAGAGAAAAATCACTCAAAAGGAAAAAAAAAAAAAGAAACGTAATTGAAGCCACAGTCATGGAAAACAAAAGGAAAATACATACAAACCCAACAACATCAATAGCCAATAGAGATCATGGCACAGACACCTTCTAGTACTCATCATCCTCATCAGCCTCAGAGAACTCACCCTCCTCCATACCCTCGCCCACATACTAGTGCACGAAGACACGCTTAGCATACATCAAATCAAACTTGTGGTCAATGCACGAGAAAACCTCAGCAACACTTGTCGAGTTGGAGATCATGCACACGAGACAGAGTGATCAGGAGAGAGAAAGGACCTGATCGGGCTATATACAGAGAGCCTCTGTTGCTGAGGGGTTCCGGAGATCTGTCCTTGGAGCTGAACCTAGACCTCCAAACTCGGCGCGGTTCGATTCGGTGAGCCCGATCCAGAGAGAGGATCGGTTAAGCGCCGCCGTCATCGCTGCAGCCTCGGATCGAGTCAGATCCGGCAAGCAAAGAACCAGATTCAGCGAGCAGAGAACTGCTGGTGTCGTCGCCGTTGCTGTAACCACCACCGTCTTCGCCGATGTTGGCGTCACCACTGGTGATACTACCGGTCAATTTCGGATCTAAGCCAGATCCGGCGAGCAAAAAGCCGAGAGAGGGAGATCCGCCGAGCCAGAGAAGATGGGGGAGAAGGAGTCCCGTCGGGGATCGGTCGTCCGATCGATTCGAGCCCCGATCGTCGTCGTCGGGGAACCCCTTGGCCGAGAGAGACCGAGCGAAGCCGCCTCGTGCGGACGAACACCTGCGGCGAAATCTGGAACGAACTACCACTCCACTCGCCGGAGACCGGGATTTCAGAGGAGGAGGAGGTTGTTACCACCGAGAAGAGGGAGAGATCCGGAGAGATTTAGGGTTTTTCCATTCCTCCACTCACCAGAACCGAGAGAGAACCGACCTGAGAGAGAGCGTTCGTGAGAGAGCCCGTGTTCCCTGCCCGAGAGAGTGAGATCGTGAGCGAGAAAGATTCTCTGGTTTCCACCCTCAGATCCGAGAAATCGTCGAGATCGTGAATCCCCGAGAGCGATCCAGCCAACCAGAACAGAGAAAGTCTCGAATCCAGATGAAGCCCAATCCGAGAAAGAGCGATTGAGAGAAAAAGTGCGATCCGCCAGCGAGAACCTAGAGTGCGAGAGCGAAACAGAACCTCCCTCGCGATCCCTAACCGCCGGTGCTCAATCTCCGATCGTCCGCCAATAGAGGAAAACCCTCGTCTTCCACCAGAGCTCCGAAGAGACCCCCAAAACCGAGACGAAGGAAGCCCCCGACGTCGAGAGAGAGTCTTCGTTTTCTCTAGAGAGAGATCCCCTAGAGAGATGGAGAGAGCGGGAAAAAAGAGAGAATCCCCGAGAGCGCGCGGGAGAGAGAGCAGGAAAAAGAGACCCCCGAGAGAGTTTTTCCCTTTTTCTTTTTGTTTTCTTTTTTTATTTTATTTTTCTTTTTTTCTTCTTTTCTTGTTTTCTTTACTTTATTTTTTTTTATTTTTTTCATTTTCATTTTTTTTTATGTTTTCATTCATCATTTTTTTTTATCTTTTTTTCTCTTTATATTTTGCAAAAAAGGATGTTTAAAATGTCAACAAAAAATCGGGTGTCAACATTGAGGAAGTGTAGCGAGTCTCTACACTGTGGAATCAAGGACATAATACTGTAATGACTCTTTTGATTCATAGTGAAATCCAGCCGGTGGGCTGTCAGTGCGGGAGAGTGGACGTAGGCTTGGATTAAGCCAAACCACTATAAACCTAGTGTTCTTATTCTCTTCCCTAAACTCTTTTATTTTGCTCGCAACTCTATTTAATTGTTAGAGTCTGATTTTCTCTACAAAGTCTATTATCAATCAGACTCAGGTTAAAAGTAAAGTTTTATACTATATTTTGCAAAAGTTGTTTGTGCACCTATTCACCCCCCTCTAGGTGCTCGTACTAGCATTATCACTTGCTACATCATTAACAGAGTATTCTTGAGGCCTATTCTAGAGACAACTCCTTATGAAGTGTTTAAAGGGAAGAAGCCAAATATTTCTTATTTTCATGTGTTTGGTTGTAAGTGTTTTGTTTTAAAAAATGCAAATGATCGAACTGGTAAGTTTGAAGTAAAATTAGACGAATGAATCTTTCTTGGTTACTCAACCTCAAGCAAAGCCTACAGAGTATTCAACAAGAAGTCTCAGTCTGTGGAAGAATCTATGAATGTCAAGTTTCAAGACTCTATGCAAAATCAACTGGATCAAAATCAAATTGAAGAATCTGAATCTGTTCCAAACTTTTTAAAGTCTACTTCCCCCGAAGTAGTTCAGACTTCTGAAGATCAACAACAAGAAGAACCAGAAAATTCAATTGAAGCAGAGGATCAGTAGACTCAAAACCAACTAGCAACTGGAAGCATAAGTCAAGTCATCCCAAAGATCTCATTATTGGCAACATTGATGAAGGAATTCGTACTAGATCCAAAAGGCGAGAAGAGTCTAGTGCCTTAGCACTCGTTTCTGAGATTGAACCTAAAAGTATAGAAGAAGCCTTAGCTTATGAAAGCTGGATTGAAGCTATGCAAGACGAGCTCAGACAGTTCAGCATCAAGAATGTTTGGGAACTAATTCCTAAATCTAAAGGTAAGTCCATTATTGGAACTAAATGGGTTTTCAGGAACAAAGTGGACGAGAAAGGAAAAGTGGTCAAGAACAAAGCAAGACTCGTGGCCAAAGGATACACAAGAAGAAGGGATAGACTATGATGAGACCTATGCACTAGTAGTGAGGTTAGAAGCAATTAGATTATTACTTGCTTTTGCTTGCTATAAAAAATTCAGGTTATTCCAAATGGATGTAAAAAGTGCCTTCCTAAATGGATTCATCCAAGAAGAAATCTATGTGGAACAACAACCACTTGAATTTGAAGATCCAAGAAAGCCAGACTCAGTCTACATATTGAAAAAGGCACTTTATGGACTAAAGCAAGCACCTCGAGCCTAGTATGAAAGGTTAAGTAAATTCCTAACTCAAAATAGTTTTGTTAAAGGAAATGTAGACAATACTTTGTTCATAAAAAGAGAAGGTAAAGATTTTCTACTTGTTCAAATTTATGTTGATGATATTATTTTTGGATCACCAAATGAAAATCTATGCAAGAAATTCTCTAGATGTATGTAGGATGAATTTGAGATGAGTATGATGGGTGAGTTAACATTCTTTCTGGGATTACAAGTTAAACAATCAAAGAAAGGTACTTTTATTCACCAAAAGAAGTATGCAAAAGATCTCATCAAGAAGTTTGGAATGGAGAATTGCAAAAAGACAGAAACACCAATGTCAAGTTCTTCAAAGCTGGACAAAGATGAAGAAGGAAAGAATGTATACCAGAAGCTATATAGGAGCTGGTTCGCTTATTTACCTTACTGCATCTAAACCTGACATTTTGTTTAGTGTTTGTATCTGTGCTAGATTCCAATCAAATCTCAAAGAATCGCATTTAAGTGCTGCAAAATGCATCATTAAATACGTTGCAACAACACCAAAGCTAGGTCTGTGGTATCCCAAAGAATGAGACTTTACTCTCCTTGGATATTCAAACGCAGATTTAGCAGGATGTAAAGTTGATAGAAAGAGTACTTCTAGTACTTGTCAACTGCTGGGCAGCAAGTTGGTATCTTGGTTCTCAAGGAAACAAAGTACCGTAGCTCTTTCAACAACTGAAGCAAAATATGTGGCTCTTGGGAGTTGTTGCTCTCAAATCTTGTGGATAAGGCAACAGTTAAAAGATTTTGGTATTGAAGAATCGTGCAGCGAGATCAAATGTGACAACACTAGAGCCATCAATCTCACAAAGAATCCAATTTTTCATTCAAGGGCAAAGCATATAGAGATTCGACATCATTTCATTAGAGATCATGTTCAGAATGGAGAAGTTATGATTCAGTTCATTGACTCAAAGAATCAGTTGGTAGACATATTTACAAAGCCGTTGGAGAAAAGCTTATTTGAGTCTATTCGCGCCAGACTGAACATAATATATTCGACCGAGTAAAGTCTGAAAGTGTTCAGACTTAAATTGTCCAGAAGCTATATCTGTAAGTTAATGCTTTCTAAATGAATGTGATTTTATTTTGAAAAGGTACGATAATTTTTGAATCGCTACTTGCCTATTTTGTTTTTAGAAATTATCTTTTTCAAATTTTTGAATTTATGGCCGTTTTTCATTTTCGAAAAAGGCATTTTCTTATTTTTGAAAAAGATAGTTTTTCATTTTCAAAAAGGGTAGTTTTATTTTTTTTCCTTTGTGATGGTTCGTATATCCCATTTCATTTGCATTATATATCATTAAAGTTCTTCCTTTCCGTTTACGCTCACACAAACCCTAAAATACAGAGATTCTACTTTCTCACATTTTCTCTCATGTTTGATCTACAAAGTTTTCACATTTTTCAACGAGCAAGTTCAAGAAATCCCCCTCGACAGTGACAACGTCTTTCTAGAGGAAGTCTTCTAGAATTGCGAACATGGCACCACAGCACATGCAATAGGGTCCTACGCACTTTGACTTAACCGAGGAAGAAGATTCTCCTCAGCAGCAGCAACATCAACAACATTCTCAACAGCGTCACTCTTCACAACAAGCGACTCAAGATCCTCCATAGCAACAAGCTGTAGAAGAGATCATTGAAGATGTTGAACCAGTAAGAACGCATGTTGACACCTAAATTTTTGCCTAAAAATCATTTTGAAAAAATGGGAACTTGTTTTTCCGCAAAAATATTTCATGTCAAATTCTTGCATATAGATTATCTAGGTGTTTAGTATAATTTTTTTAAATGGAAGATGTTTTCCTTAAAATATATATATATAAAGAAAAAGATTAAAAAAAGAAAAAAAAGGTTGGGGCCAATGATCTAAATATGACTAGCCAAGCCTAGGAGGTCAAATTGGAATTAAAATGGTAAATTGAGGCCAAAATGCAATTTCTAAAAGTTGAGGGACCAATTTGCAAATTTTGCAAAATTTTGCCCGAACCCTTAAATCATCATCTTGGCCCCCAATTGAGTTGAAATTCAAATTGGGTCAGGTATAATTAATCGAATCGGGCAAAAAAAAAAAAGAAAGGCCAAATTACATTGAATTGGGCATTTTCGGGTAAGAAAATAGCCAATTTTGAGGGACTTTCTTGCAAAATTGGGTAGGCACAATTGCGAAAAATGGTCAAGATATTAAACTACTATACATGGGCTTGCTAATTGATCAAAAACCGCAGCCAAATTGATGGATTAAAGCACTCAAATCAGCAGCCAAAACTCAGTCCACGAGTTGGTCTCAATTCGGAGTTGCTAAGTAAGCAACTTGGTGGCTCCACCATATCCTCCTCAGCTGCCCAACCAACCCGATCTCTACACGTGATGGAAGACCATTATTGGTACTACAAGTGAACAAACATTGGTCAGGGATAAGCTGCTGAAGGCACGGGAAAATTGCACCAAATCCGCACACTCAACAGCTGCAGAAGTGGAAAATTTTGGCTAAGTCAGAAAGTTGTTGAAGTAGCTTTGTTGACAGGCTTGGTAGGTGGACAAAAGACCGACCAAAAATCCTTTAATTCAGGGGATAAGATCTATGAAGCAAGCTATTTTAGGGGACGAAAGAGAGGAGACGAGAAGGAGAGGAGAGAGCTCACGGTCGTTCTCCAAAAACACCTCCAGAAGCAACTCCAGAAAAGCAAAACCTAGAAATTCTAGATCAACCTTTAGAGAGAAAAATGAAATTTTCACAAACTTGCAGCCAAAATTAGCCAAAACCTTCATCTAGAGAGTGAAACTTTACTCAAAGATCTTTCCATCCATTTGTCACATGTCCCAAATGAAGTTCGGGAAGGTCTCCTAAAGCCCCTCGAAAACCACCCTCTTGGCGGGCCAAGAAAGTCCGAAATTTTTTCTGTGTTGAGCTTGGTTGGTCACAGGTGAGGGAAAGCGAGTATCTTTTGAGAAAATTGAGAGAAAAATGAGGAAAATCTTGACTTTTTCCCCAAACTAGAATACATATAATTTGGTTTGGTGTTAAGTTTTCCAAAAAAAGAGGTCTTAAAGTCTAATTTTAAAGATCAACGAAAACCTTCGTTGTCTGTTCTTGTTTCTGCATATCTGATTTCTAGTTTGAAGGAGCCAACTTCCACATGCCCCCCGAGGATAATTTCTTAGTTTCCTTGGCCGAGAACCACTTGCAAAAGAAACTAGGAAGCAAGGTAAGTATCCTAGATGTATTTTTGTTCGAGTTTGAATGTGTTTTAATAGTGAAAAATCAAGAGAAAAACCAGCCCGGAAAACTTATTGTTGAGGCTGAAATTTTTCTAAGTGTTTGAAGCCTCTTCAAGAGCCATACATGTTTGACTTGCTACTCCCCTTTGCATGTGTTTTCTATCTTCACGAGCTTGATTAATGTTATATGGGAGTACAAATGATGCATAGGTCAGCTTGGTTTCATCTTTAAATCCCCGTGTGAACTATGAGATCGTCAAAAACCAAGCCTATCCACATTAGTTCATGGCTGGTCAGTGTGGACTTTGCATGTGGGCTTCTTGGAGAGGTTGTTTTGATGTGTTCGGTTGGTTATTCTCTGTGATGTTTGTTGTACTTGAAAGTCCATGTTACCTATTTTCATCCGGATGGAGTAATATTTCATATAGATGTTGCGTGTGATGGTTGTCAAGGCTTCAATCTGGGCATGTGACATGTCTGTTTGACTTGGGTTCAAAACCAGACTTGCAAAACAGCTCCAACCCTCATATTGGAGGCCGTTTTTAGTTTGGTTCTTGTGTGTTATGGGCTGTAATTACTAGCTAAACTTGTTCTTTGCATGTAATAGTATATCTTTGATACTTTAGTTCCACATGAGATTGCTTATGGGTTGAGATTGAAGGCCACGAATACGGCTCAGGAAAGTTGCTTAAGGTGGGTTGATACCACTTGTTTGACGAAATGCCCAAACCAAGTTTCGATCTTGAAACGGTCGATTTGAGCTTGATTATTGTGATATTCATGTGCTGTGTTATTCCATGTTAGCATAAATCCGTTTAAGGAATTATTATTAATTTTTAAAAAAAAATGATAAAAAAATCTGAAAATTTCAAAAATATCAAAAAAATGTAAGATAGTATCAAATTAAGGCATAAATGACATTTATGAGATTTTCCTAATTTTATAAAGTCGTTGTCCTAACTTGATGCTATTTTTGATATTTTATTATCATTTTTGTAAATAATCCATTTTGTGTAGATTAAAATTATTTAGAGTAATTTCATGCATATTTGAATTCTCATTTCGCTCATGGGGGTCCTGTCCCGGGGCGTGATAACAAGGCCATGTAATATGATTTGCCTGACTTGTATTAGGTTTTCCTTTTCCGCATTTATTTTCAAGTCATTTCAATTTATTGGATGTTTACTTACGCACCGCTTTTCATTAATTTGAGTGTAAATTTCTCTTCTAAATTATGTTAGGATTAGTCTAGACATTAAGGAAAACAAACCTACAAAAACATTTGCATGGACGCTTAGCGGTTTTATAAGGATTATAATTGGTAATCAAAATTGTGTTGCCATTTAGATGAACAACCTTCCAAGTTAGTGGTACCGCAAGGGCGCTAATAAAAACATTGGCATAAACAAGTCCCCGGTCCTAAAAATCTCTGGTTTAGTAGGAATCTAGACAACACTCCGCGTCTTGATTGGTTTCTAGCCGACTCCAATAGGCTAGTGGCGACTCCTAGAAATATATAGGTTGTTAAGAATTAAAATTCAAAATCCCATGTCGCACGAGGTATGGGCTTAGGAGAGCCCGCGCCTAATTTAGGGCCGTTCATTCGACTCTTTAGGCAAATACCCCTAAACCGTCTTTCTTTTCCTCGGACAGAAAAAGATAGGTCGTGACAACGCAGAAACCCCAATTTCTCTTTAAACTATACTCTAACTTAAAGGAGGGTGGTTTTGCGATGACTTTGATTGATGAATTTTTGCGAGCAAACAGTTATAAGAACGAAATTTTGCTCTTAAATACTATGGAAAGGTTAGGCATTGCGCCTAAAGGTTTGGCAGCAAGGACTTTTGCCAACTTTCCAAGTGATCCACGGTTTGGTGGTTTTAATCAGCCAGAAGGAAAAGATGATGATGAGAGGATGTACACGCATTTTTAGCCTAGGATGGGTATTGCTGCAAATGTTCGTGGAGAGGGAATGAGTTTATTCCGTTCTAAGGATCACAGAAAGACCTATTCTAAATTTTTTAAGAGAGGGGTGATGAACCCTCGAACTGGAGACTTTGATTTTTTGGATTCTTTGAAAGTGAACATGAGGGAGAAGTTTGCTCTCCTTCAACTCGAAAGATTTTGCTCGGAGACTGTAGTCGCTTACCCTGAATTAACTACCTATTTCTATTTGAATCTATCTTTCCTAGATGCAAATATATTTTCTTTTACAGTAAGGGACAAAGAGTTTGTGGTGGATGTGGACACTTCGGCGGATGTGATTGGTGTGGAAAGAGGGAGTTTCCGACCAATCAGCGTGTCTGTTGGTCACGCAACATTGGCTCTTGTTTGGGACAGATTTGCAGAAGGCAAGATTTCTTATTCCAAAATGACTGCCTCCAATATCTTGTTACACAATATTGTGATCAGCTGCATCAAACCCAAATCTACTTCAAAGACTGATGTCTCTTGCTCTGAAGCAAAGCTGATGTACGCAATCAAATTTGGGTTTAAGTTCTCATTGCCTCACACTATCCTAATGCACATGTATTGGACAGTCATGAAGGACAAGGTGGCAACTACCTTACTCTGCGCTTGTCTCTCAATTATTTAGACATTTCAACATTCGGGTTCCTACTACTCTGTGTGTTTGGACCATTGTTCCTATGGTAATAGGACTGAAGATGGTTTCAAAAATGAGACTAAAGGAGCTGAATAAGGCTTTGGAACGCCTGAAGGAGAAGTCCCCCGCCAAAACAAAACAAGACTTTGCAGTGAAGAAAAGAAAAGGCAAGGAGCCCATAAGCGCACCAACTAAGAAGAGGAGAAATCTTATCTTGCAGGACGAAGAAGAAGATGAGGACGACATTACTCTCTCCGCCTTTGCCTTAAGAAATTTATAGAGTTTTGTTAGTTTTGAGCAGCAAGAGGACAGAGAGAACAAGGAGAGAAGAGACGGAGAAGAGAGATGAAGAAAGAGAAGAAGGAAGGAAAGAATAAGAAGACAGGGAAATTCAAGAAGAAGAGGGTCAAGATGACTCTTTTGAGCCAACATATGCTGTATCATTGTTAGAGGATTCGGAGAAGATTCGGAGTGGAACTACAGGAGAAGAACAAGAAAAACATCACTTGGGCGCTGAAGCAGAGCAAGAACAAGAGGAGAAATTCTTTTCTCCACTCGAAGGAACAGAGACAGGGGGAGCTGCTGCCAAAAGTGGTACCTCTTCACCTGTTTTTACTAGTGATGTTAATAGATCTCCAGCGGATCCAGAGGAATATCATGAAGAAGATGTTAAAGAATACACTCCCAGTCCTGGTGATCGAACTACCAATGTTCCCTCACACCTCAATACTCTTGGAATTCATTTAGCTAGACCTAGTGCTACAATAGAACCAGCAGTAGACTTTCAAAGGCTGTTGGAAATCCTTTTGGATTTGAAGGCTCAGCAATATGGGATGGAGTGTGAGATTAAGAATCTCAAAACAACTTTCCAGTCAACTTCAGACTCTTTACAAGAATAGCTGATAGCCCTAAAGCTTCAAGTGCAAGAAACTGCAAAGGGTGAAGAATTGGAGCAGCTAAAGGCGACTCTAACGAAGTTGGAGGAGACTGTTAAGTCTATGGGGGATTTCCAGATCATTCGCATCCCTAGACAGCCATGATTTTATCAAAATTTTTAAGTGATTCTCCACTTTTTGCTGTTGACAAAAAGGGGGAGAATTTGTGCAGATTTATTCTATCTTTTGATAACTTTTTGCTTGATTTTGCTTGGTACTTTGGACTTTTGATTGCCGTGATTACTGTTGACTTTGAATCTTTTTTACACTTGCAGCAACTACGTTTGTGATACTGTTTATGACTGGATAGTTATGTTTAAAATTAACATATTTTCTGTGGTTGCGGAATAAATACTATCCAGGTTCGAAGCAACTTATTTTTATAAGATATCATGTATTGTATAAGTATTGTTTTGCAGGTCAAAAAATTTTCAAATCTGTAGGAAAGTTTTGTCATCATAAAAAATGGGGAGATTGTTGGAGAAAACTCCTTTGCTATTTTGAAGTTGACAAAACATTTCCAAGTTTAAGTCTGAAGATTTCCATATTCTATCATCAAAGTTTGAAGACCACCAGACTTTAGTTTCAAAGTCTGACCTCACTGAAAGTTTCCAAACCGAAGAATGAAGACTTATCCAGATGCAGGATTATCTTCAAGGATTCGATTCGTATGATTTATGGATGACCTTATGGCTGGATATAACACCTACGTGTTTGATTATCTTTATTGGAAACAATTTCGAATTGAAGATCTTTGAGAAGGTGAGTAAACTTGGAATATTTTACTTATGGAAACCAAGATCCTGATTGTATGGGCAGGCAGGATTGATGGGCTTTCATCACAAATCATCTAACGACTCGATATCATCTTAATTGATTCTGTCCAACGGGTTGATTGAAAGAATTCTTTTGGAAAGTGCCAACGGTCGTGAATGCATGAAGAAGTATTTAAGGATGACTCTCCGGTTGTTCGAGGAAGTGCGTGAAAAGAAAATTTTCAAAGTCTGAAGCTTTCTAGTCTCTCGCTTTTTCATTCATCAAGCTCAAAGTTGTAAACAAAAGAAAAAAAACTCTTAGTGAGACTTTGTGAGAGACTAGTAGAGACTCTTCACTGAGAAAGTCAAGATCACAAGCTATAAAATCTCTTTTGATTCATAATGGAATCCAGCCAATGGGCCGTCAGCGCAGGAGAGTGGACGTAGGCTTGATCTAAACGGAACCACTATAAACCTTGTGTTTCTATTCTTTCCCTGAACTCCTTACTTTTGTTCATAGAATTATTTAATTGTCCAAAGTTGAAATACGTTTATAGTCTGTTATCTTCTATAAGCAATTTACTTCTACTAAGTCTTGCAAAATTTCAATTTACACCTATTTACCCCCTCTAGATGTTTGTACTAGCCCTCTCAAATTTAACGTGCTTGATCTAGTGGTAAAAAGGTCACTTGTTAGTTGATAAATGTATCAATTCGGTATTTCACCATCCGTTTATCATAGGTGCACTAGTTTATAGTCTTTGGTGGTATTAATCCAATTTAACATAAATTAATGGATGGTAAATTTATTATAAATGTACCGATTTGAGATTTTTATGGTCAAAAAATTAATTTAAAATAATTGTATAATCGGAGTATTCGTTTAAGATTTTTCGTATAATTAACCACTTTCTTAAATGTGACATTCTAGCTACATTTTTAAAAATCATTTCCATGGATAAGATCTTACGGATTCAAATTCAATCGCCCGTAATTTTGTATGGGATAGATTTTTCTAAAATCAAATCAATATAATAGAAATTTACTCAAGGCCTAGTAACTTTAGCCTTCTGCTCCTTTTGGGTGCGTGTGATAATCATTCTATTCCTGAAAATAATTTTTGCTCCGAAATGATTTTTTAAAATTCTATTCTCTAGAAGAGTTTCCGAGCATTTGGAGGCATTTCGGAATTGCACAAAATTTCTATTTTTAGAATAGAAATATGTTTAGTATGACCCTTAAATTATTTTATGAGTTAAAATTTCTTTTAAAATTTTAATAATTTTAATAATTTTTGTTTCTCTTCTTCTTCTCCTCCTCCTCCCTCCCTTTAGTTGGTCACCGGCCTCAGCGATGGCTAGCGGCCCTCGACAAGGCCAAGCCTTATTGGCCAAGTCTCACTCAGCTGCTGACGAGGCCATGGGCCTCTTCTAACTAGTTGTCAGCCATCGCAGAGACCAACGATCAACTAAAGGAAGAAGAAAATGAAGAAAATGAAAGGAAGAAAAGAAAAGAGGAAAAACAAAAGAAGCTTGACTTTGGAGTTGTTTTTGAAAGTAAAGAAACAATTTTTTTTTTTTTTGTATTTTTACTTCTTAATTCTTTTCCAAATCTATTCCAAGGAACAAAAAAAGTTACTAATGGATTTATGTTCCTTTTTAGTTTTGAGAAACAAAAGAATAGAATCAAATATTGTTTGACCAGTTACCAAACATGGCCTTTGTTAGCCACCGCAAAGTTGAACATTGTACATTGTATTTGTCTTCAATTTCTCACTAGACTTAAATCGAGAGAAGTTTCCCTCTTTTTTCCGGATCTAAGGTGCTATATCTAGTCACTTAAAATCACATGTCTTTCCTGAGATGATGTTTTTTGTCTCACGTTGTGAGCAAACTCTAAAAGTCCTTGTGTTGTAATGTGTAATTGCTATATATCTCATGTAAAGTTATTTCATGACTATTAGTTAGGGTCTTGGTGGGATGGGCTCCCACCACGCTGGACCTTCTCAGTAGGGGGTGGTAAAGAAAAGCATTAATCAAACCAAATATTTCATAGTGGATGTGAGAATTTCATGATAACGCTCGTTAAATGCCGAGCAAGTTCTCTCTCTCTCTCTCTCGCTGCGGGGAAGGAAGACGGGGAATCTCGTACGGACGCCCGCTGACCGTTGGATGGAGCCGATCGCTGAAATTAAGCGTCGATTTAATCGCCAAAGTCTCTTGAAGTTGAGTGCCGCTCTCCCACTTCCGTTTTTCCTCTTTTCTCTACTTTAATTTATTTCGCTCTCCGTTTGAATTTACCGGGTTTTGGAGGATGATCAACGGTCCCGATTCGTTCTCGACAGACGGACGGTCCTGATTTTGGGTTCTTCGGGCAACAAGCATATATAAAACAACAAACGAATCAAATGAATTAATTTGGCCAGAAATTGAGACGATTATTCATATTTTAGAAGATTATTCATATTAATCTCTATTATGTCATATCACAATGAGAGTTTATTTTTAGACTAATCGTAGTGAACTTTGAGTATATCAAGCACAACAATTTCACGACAGAGACACGACCAATTAACAGAAATTACCCCGTATATGTGAAACACAGAAATTTGGTGAAATTGGCGTGCCAAATGTGAAAACACAAACACAACCTATTGACAAATTACATGTGGTATACCGAAACCAAGGGCTGCCAAAATTCGGGACATAACAAAGCTCAGACTCCCACTGAGCCACAATTTCAGTAAAATTTAGGGAGGTAGAGAGCAAAGCGATTCACAGAATAGTATCAAGGCATTTGAGCACTGAAGATAAACAAAAGATCCACAAAATGAAGAAGCTCTGTCGTGCACATCAAACAAATGGATAACTAGCTCAAATATGAAGAACATATGTAATTCAACAAACTAGAATAAAGACATACGAGCAAAGTGACCCTCTCTAGTTCAATCACTATCTTCACCAAATGAAGAACTAGCTCAAATATGTAACAACTACTTCCACCGTTCGCATCAAACAAATTATGTAATTGGAGAAGACTGAATAAAGCTTTTATCAAGATGTGGGATTTCCCCAGTTTTTTCTTGCCCTTTTAACTTTCGTTTTTCTCTTGTCAAAACTCCACCAGTTTTGCGAGTATTGTTTGCAGGCGTTGCAAGAATGTATATGGGTAAAAGATCTCTTCAAGTACCATAACTTAGTACAAAGGGACATTCAAGTGTCATAACTTACGAAAGTGACACTTAAGTGCCACATTCGAAGAAAAATGGATCACTTAAGTACTACTTCGGCCAAAATGCTGACGTGTGCAATTTCCGGCAAAGTAAGTGCAAAACGACGCCGTTTTACACGCTGATGTGGCCAAATAATGCAAAAATGTCATCGTTTTGCACCTGATGTGGTAAAAAAATAATATAAAAATTAATTAAATTAAATTTAAAATTAATTTTATTTAAAAATAATAATTTTTAATATTAAAAAAATTTTAAAAAGAAAAAAAAAAAAAGAAAAGGGGGAGGTGGCTCGGCCCTCGGCCCCTCGCCATCGCCGCCGCCTCCCCCTCCCCGCCGGGGGAGGGTCACCGAGGTCGTCGGGCCCAGCCGGGGGCCGGCGACCCCGGTCGATCGGCGGCGAGGGTCGCAGCCCTAGCCCGGATTCGGCAAGGGTGCGGCCCTCGCCTAGCCGAGCCAAGGGCCGCCGCTCGCCGGGGCGGCCGCCGACCCTCGCCGCCGGTCGGCCGAGGTCGCCAACCCCGGCCAAGGCCCGGCGACCCTAGCCAACCCTTCCCCCTCCGTCGCCGGCCCTTCCCGACGGTGGCGGGGGGGCGGCAACGACCGAGGGCTAAGCCCTCGGCCCGCCTCTTTTTTTTTTTTTTAATTTTTTTTAATTTTTAATATTTTAATTTTTAAATGTTTTAAATAAATTTAGTTTTAAATTAAATTTAATCAATTTTTATATTAAATTTTTTACCACGTTAGCACCAAAATGACGCTGTTTCGCACTCGTTTCGCCGAAAAATTGACACGTGAGCGTTTTGGTCGGATTTTGGCCGGAGTGGCATTTAAGTGATCCATTTCTCTTCGATTTTGGCACATAAATGTCACTTTTGTAAATTATGGCAATACGAATCGGAGTTTGAAGAAGGGGAAGGAGAAGGAGAAGGAGTCCTCGACCCGCAACAGATAGAGGAGGACTTATTCAATCACATAGTTTGGGCTCCTAGAATATGGCGCCCTTGGGGCTTTTCTATTTGATTGTATCGAAAGGCCCAATTCATTGGGATTTCCTCTTTGGGCCAGTCATTTTGGGGCAAGCGGATCATTTATGATGAAAAGGAGGAGCTTCAAGAGAATGATTCGGAGTTCTTGCAGAGTGGAATCATGCAGTTTCAGACACAAGATAGATCTTCCAAAGAACAAGGCTTTTTTCGAATAAGCCAATTCATTTGGGACCCTACAGATCCACTATTTCTTTGTGCCAAGTTATGACACTCCATTGGTCTGTGTCTCGAAATTTAGAAAGAGTCTCGGCTTCTCTCTCTTCTCTCTCTATCTGTACCTTTCTCTCTTTGCCTCTCCTGCTTAATTCCCTTGAACGCATCGGGCAGCAGCGGGAACAAGTCCCTTCCTCCTCTCACAATGTACTGCAACAGGGTGAAGAACAAAACAGGCAATCTTGGGATTTTGATTCACATAATTCGACAAAAAAACCCATCTCTCTCTCTCTCTCTCTCTCTCTCTCTCTCTCTCTCTCTCTCTCTAGAAGTTGAGTCTCGGTGAAAGTTTTTATTTTTTTTTGAGGTTAATACCCTGAAAAACCCCAAACTGGTACACTTGTGACAAATTTACCCCAAACTATTTTTTTGACCACGAAAAACCCCAAACTGGTATACTTTTGACAAATTTATCCTAAACCGGTACACTTGTGACAAATTTACCCTATGTTAGCTTTCATTAAATTTTACCGTCAAATTATTAAATTAAATAACACGTGACAGTTAATTGGTATACCAATTTGGGATTTTACGCTCCGTTTGTCACAGTTACAATTTTTGTGATTTTTTTTGTGGTATTAATCCAATTTAGTGAATGTTATATTTGTCACAAATTTATCAGTTTGGAGTTTTTTGCGGTCGAATAAATTAATTTGGGATAAATTTGTCATAAATGTACCAGTTTATGATTTTTTATGTCAGTCGAGATAAATTTGTCACAAGTATACCAGTTTGGGGTTTTTCATGGTCAAAAAAATAATTTGAGATAAATTTATCATAAATATACTAATTTGAGATTTTTCAGGTATTAATTCTTTTTTTTTTTTTTTTTTTGTGAGGGCTCAGGGGAGAGAGGGAGAGAGGGAGAGAGTACACATGAAAGAGAATGCCCCACCGAAAACCAAGATCCCAAGAACCCCAAAAGAAAGTCACCACTGAAAACCATCTGAGAAAAACCTGCCACAACTCCCCTACTTTAGTACTCTCCCACTCCTTGGGATTTGTGACCTACAAAGATTTCCCCCTCCCCCCAATTCTCATTCCCATTTCTTCCTTTTTCTATGCATGGGGTGCCGTCATTTCATGCTCTCTCCCCTTGTATCTTTTCTCATGCTTCGGGCGTCCGAGGGCCAAATAAAAAAAAAAAATTGACTTTCTCATTGTTCACAGGGCTTTTGTCACACCAAAGGGTCTCGTACGGACGCCCGCATGCGTTAAATGCCGAGCAAGTTTTCTCTCTCTCTCGCTGCAGGGAAGGAAGACGGGGAATCTGGTACGGACGCCCGCTGGCCGTTGGATGGAGTCGATCGCGGAAATTAAGCGTCGATTTAATCGCCAAAGTCTCTTGAAGTTGAGTGCCGCTCTCCCACTTCCGTTTTTCTTCTTTTCTCTACTTTAATTTATTTCGCTCTCCGTTTGAATTTACCGGGTTTTGGAGGATGATCAACGGTCCCGATTCGTTCTCGGCAGACGGACGGTCCCGATTTTGGGTTCTTAGGGGACACTGTAGAAAACAACAACAACAAGAAGAACGAACAAGAAAACGGAACAGCGAGAGACAATGCCGTGGGTGAGAGCTTGTGGTTTATATACACGCACATGCAGAGAGGCAGAGAGAGAGAGAAAGATACAGATAGAGAGAGAAGAGAGAGAAGCCGAGACTCTTTCTAAATTTCACATTCTCGCAACGCCTGCAAACAACACTCGCAAAACTGGTGGAGTTTTGACGAGAGAAAAACGAAAGTTAAAAGGGCAAGAAAAAACTCTCCTCGCTTCTCTCTCTTTCTCCACCATCTCAAAGCCACAACTTCTCTCTCTACCCTCCTCGCTTCTCTCTCTTTCTCCCTCACTCCATAGCCGGTACAGTTCACTACTTTATTGATCTTCGCTGATCAAACCATCTCCACAGGTATGTTAATGCATTTTAATGTTGTAATAGGATGGAGAATGAGTTGTTCCATGAAATCTTACAATTTGAAGGAGCTTTACTCATGTGTAGCTCAATAGTTTAAAGACCCGGCCGCGCTCTCTCCTCCATCTCAAAGCCACAACTTCTCTCTCTACCCTCCTCGCTTCTCTATCTTTCTCCCTCACTCCATAGCCGGTACAGTTCGCTACTTTATTGATCTTCGCTGATCAAACCATCTCCACAAGTATGTTAATGCATTTTAATGTTGTAATAGGATGGAGAATGAGTTGTTCCATGAAATCTTACAATTTGAAGGAGCTTTACTCATGTGTAGCTCAATAGTTTAAAGACCCGGCCGCCCTCTCTCCACCATCTCAAAGCCACAACTTCTCTCTCTACCCTCCTCGCTTCTCTATCTTTCTCCCTCACTCCATAGCCGGTACAGTTCGCTACTTTATTGATCTTTGCTGATCAAACCATCTCCACAAGTATGTTAATGCATTTTAATGTTGTAATAGGATGGAGAATGAGTTGTTCCATGAAATCTTACAATTTGAAGGAGCTTTACTCATGTGAAGCTCAATAGTTTAAAGACCCAGCCGCGCTCTCTCCGCTCTCTCTCTCCGCCATCTCAAAGCCACAACTTCTCTCTCTACCCTCCTCGCTTCTCTATCTTTCTCCCTCACTCCATAGCCGGTACAGTTCGCTACTTTATTGATCTTCGCTGATCAAATCATCTCCACAAGTATGTTAATGCATTTTAATGTTGTAATAGGATGGAGAATGAGTTGTTCCACGAAGTCTTACAATTTGAAGGAGCTTTACTCATGTGGAGCTCAATAGTTTAAAGACCCGGCCGCGCTCTCTCCGCTCTCTCTCTCCTCCATCTCAAAGCCACAACTTCTCTCTCTACCCTCCTCGCTTCTCTCTCTTTCTCCCTCACTCCATAGCCGGTACAGTTCGCTACTTTATTGATCTGCGCTGATCAAACCATCTCCACAAGTATGTTAATGCATTTTAATGTTGTAAGAGGATGGAGAATGAGTTGTTCCATGAAATCTTACAATTTGAAGGAGCTTACTCATGTGGAGCTTAATAGTTTAACGACCCGGCCGCGTATTGATTTCTCGAAATTGTTTAGCATGGCGAGTTCTGAGGTTCACTTATTCTTAATTATGTTTAGCTTTTGACAGTTGCACTGACTCCTTTGCGGTGTTTTCTCTTCTAGGTAAAACCGATTGTTGATGACATTCACAGTAGAACCGGACCAAGGCGCCACGCCAACTCCTTTCTCCCTCTCTCCCTCTCGTTAAAACTCCACCATTTTAGCTGTCCGCCTGTTCCCTTCGAACGCAAAATAAACCCTCTCTCTCCTCCCTCTCTCCTCACTCTCCCTCCACCATCTCAAAGCCACAACTTCTCTCTCTACCCTCCTCGCTTCTCTCTCTTTCTCCCTCTCTTTTGGTTATCTCTTATTCACTTTCCTCTCCTCGCAACGCCTGCAAACAACACTCGCAACACAGCACTCTCTCTCTCTCTCTCTCTCTCTCGCTTGCTCGCACGCGAGAAACCGGAACGTAGCAGGGAAAGCCCAAGAGGAATCGAGCGTGCACGGCGCTGTTCAACAACGGGCTGAGCTGCGGGGCGTGCTTCGAGATGAAGTGCGCGAACGCCACGTGGTGCCACTCCGGGAGCCCCTCCATCTTCGTCACCGCCACCAACTTCTGCCCCCCGAACTACGCCCTCCCCAGCGACAACGGCGGGTGGTGCAACCCTCCCCGCCCCCACTTCGACCTCGCCATGCCCATGTTCCTCAAGACCGCCGAGTACCGCGCCGGCATCGTCCCCGTCTCTTTCTGCCGGTGAGATCCCGTCTCATCTCAAAGTCACAACTTCTCTCTCTACCCTCCTCGCTTCTCTTTCTTTCTCCCTCTCTCTCTCTCCTTGGTTATCTCTTATTCACTTTCCTCTCCTCGCAACGCCTGCTAACAACTCTCACAACACAGCACTCTCTCTCTCTCTCTCTCTCTCTCTCTCTCTCTCTCGCTTGCTCGCACGCGAGAAACCAGAACGTAGCAGGGAAAGCCCAAGAGGAATCGAGCGTGAAAATGGCGAGGAAAGCGCTGCTGATCGGATGCAACTACCCGGGCACCATGGCCGAGCTCAAGGGCTGTATCAACGACGTCAAGAGGATGCACCGCTGCCTCGTCGAGCGCTACGGCTTCTCTGAGGACGACATCACCGTCCTCATCGACGTCGACGACTCCTACGTCCAGCCCACCGGCAAGAACATCCGCCGCGCCCTCACCGACCTCATCTGGTCCGCCGAGCCCGGCGACTTCCTCTTCGTCCACTACAGCGGCCACGGCACCCGCTTCCCCGCGGGCGAGGAGGACGACACTGGCTACCACGAGTGCATCGTCCCCCGCGACATGAATCTCATCACCGGTACCGTGCCCTGTTCCTTTTTTTTACGTCGATCGCCTCCAGTTTGCTTGGCCTCTAGCTACCGAACACGTCATCCTAGGACAGAAGAGATGGGGATTGTTGTCCTTTTTCCTTTTAGGGAATCATCTGGGCAATTTCAATATGCTTGAGTCGATTTATTTGAATCAAATCTCTGATTATAGCGGTACAAGATTTGGACCGTGGCTAAAGCTTGCTCAGTTTTTGTGTGGTCCGATGTTTTCAATCTCAACTATGCGGATGGACTTGCTCATCCATGTCTAATCTAACCCCTATGGATAGTATGATTGTACTTCTCCGTGCCCCGTAAACTTGCGAGTGGGCCCCAGATACTTCTCACGTTGCAAAACGACACGTAGTTAACATCATCTCTCATGGATCAATAACCGCTTGATTCTAGTTCCTGAGTTTTGTGATTTCATCCGTTCATTCGTACACATGTATCATGTTCTTAATCATAATCTGTGAAGTCCATTCGATCCTAGTCACAAATGCTGACTCGCCGTTATTGAACAACAGACGATGACTTCAGGGAGTTTGTCGACCAAGTCCCTGAAGGCTGCCGCCTCACAATTGTATCTGATTCCTGCCACAGCGGCGGTCTTATTGAGCAAGCTAAGGAGCAGATTAGCGAGAGCACTAGGAATCAAGAGGACGGCTCATCAGACTCTGGCTTTGGATTCACAAGCTTCCCGAAGCAGACCATGCAAGATAAACTTGAGTCTCGGGGGATTCATATCCCTTCGGCACTCCATCACCATCGGCATCATGGTGAAGAGGAGAAGCGAGAGGTGGAAAGCGCTGATGGTGACACAGGCTATGTGAAGAGTAGATCGTTGCCACCTTCTACTCTAATAGAGATACTTAAGCAGAAGACGGGTAAAGATGACATCGATATAGGTAAGTTGAGGCGGGCCATTTTTGATATCTTCCGTGGAGATGCAAGTCCTACGGTGAAGAAGTTCCCAAAAGTCATATTGAACAAACTCCAACATGGACATGGAGATGGGGAAGGCGGAGGTGGGTTTATGGGCATGGTCGGAAGCCTGGCACAGGAATTTCTCAAGCAGAAGCTGGACGAGAGGGATGAGGGGTATGCAAAATCTGCCATGGAGGTAAAAGTAGGAAGCTATCAAGAAGTTTATGCTGCGATGACAAAGCGCTCTTTTCCAGATGGTGGTATTCTGATCAGCGCTTGCCAGACCGATCAAAGTGCAGTTGAGGTCTGCCCTTCAGGAAAGGCCCAAGAGGCTTACGGGGTTCTCACCAATGCCATCCTGACCCTGATCGCCGAGACAGATGGTGCAATCACCAATCATGATCTTGTCATGAGGGCGAGGGAGATGCTGGAGAGCCAGGGCTACACCCAGCGCCCTGGCCTCTACTGCAGCGACGACCGTGTGGATGCTCCCTTTATTTGCTAATCCGAACGTGGTTCTTCTTTTCAAGGGATCATGAATGATTTATATTTGCTTGGAAGAGTTTGTAGAGTACTTGTGTTGTTTTTTCCTACATTAGTTTGATAACTCTGTTGGAATATAATATGCAAAAACTATAGGATCTTGCAATTTATGTTAACGCAAAATTACCAAAGAAATAAATGAGAAAAAATAAGGATACCAGAAATTTACATGATTCGGTTCGAGTATCGGTACCTACGTCCACAGGGAGAGCCAATAGCAAATAATCCACTGTAATTGGAGAATCAAAGTTTACAATCGCTCATATGCTCGAGTGTTTTATATACCTAGATTTAACCCAAAATCCAAAGTGTTTATAAATAAATAACTCACTTGGATATAAACTCACTGCACAAAATTACCGCATATTCAAGCTCAAAGTAAAACGCTCTAAGTGCGCCAAAACAAAAACTGCCTCTTCTCCACGTATGTATAGCTTCACGTTCTCTACCTCTTCAAGGCTTGTGCGGCGTCATGTGTGGACGTGCGACTCCTTTCTTTCTTTCCTAGGGCTTCAGTTTCCTTTTCCACTAAAAACATGCCTTTTATATTGTGTGTGCCCAGAGTCAAAACTTTGACTCTGGGCCCCACCTTTGATTGTTTTCTCCAATATGGATTCTTCTCCTACTTGCTTCTGCACATACAAAAAAAAAAAAAAAAAGGATAACCTTTGCCTTTTTTCTTCTTTATTTTATTTCCTTTTTTTTTTTGTCAGTCATACCCTACTCCTACTATAATTCTCACTCTTAGACTTTTATCCTACCTCCTTACATGGCGTGGGAGTCGAAATCTACACTTGAAACTAAATCGTCCCCACCCCAACCCCTAAGAATGTGGGGATTCAAATCCCCCACTTCCCCCTGAAAGAGGCTAGTGAATACACCTAGAGAGGGGTGAATAGGTATAAATAAAAATTTCACAAGACTTAATGAGATTGATTGATTTTAAACATAAGCAACATTCAACTTGAAGTAAATAGACAACCAGTAAATAGAAATAATGAGTTCAAGGACAAGAGAAAGTGAACACAGAGTTTATAGTGGTTCGGCTTAGACCAAGCCTACGTCTACTCTCCTCACTGACAGCCTATTGGCTGGATTTCACTAAGTATCAAAAGAGTTGTTACAGCTCGTGATCTTGACTATCACAGTAAAGAGTCTAACCAAACTTTCACACAGTCACACTAAGAGTTCCTCTCTTCTGTATACAATGTTTTGCTCGATGAAAAAGCAATAGACTAGAAAAGATTCAGACTTTGGAATTCTTTCTCAAGCACCGTATCAAACAACTGAAGAGTCGATCCTTAAACACTCCTTCATGCCTTCTCGACCGTTGGCACTTTCCAAAGGAATTCTTCCAATCTACCCGTTGGACATAATCAATTAAGGTGATCTCGAGTCGTTGGATAATTTGTGTTGAAAGCCCGTCAATCCTACTCGCCCATACAAATCAGGATCTTGAGTTTCCATAAGTAGAACCTTCCAAGTTTAGCTTGCCTTCCAAAGATCTTCATATCGGAGTAGTTTCCAATAAGAATAATCAATTAAGTATTTGTGAATTCCAGCTATAGGATCTTCCAATAAACATACGAAATGAATCTCTGAAGATAACATAGCATCTGGATAATAATCTTGCATTATGATAAATCTTCATACTCCAGTCTGGAGCTGCTAGTGAGGATAGATTTTAAGATAGAATCTGGTGATCTGTCAGTCTTCAGACTTTGAAGATAAAGTCTTCAAATCTTCAGACATAGGCTTTGGAAAGATCAATAAAGTCTTCAGATCTTCAGACATAGGCTTTGGAAAGATTTTGTCAACTTCAAAATAATAGAGGAGTTTTCTCTAACACCCCCTTCCATATTTCCCCCTTTGTGCAGCTATAAGAAGTCCAAGAAAAAAGGGCTTCTTCATCCAATTTGAAATCTACTTGGGAAATCTTTATCAACAAATTCGATTTAACAAATCGTTATCCGAATTCAAATTCGAGACATTAATTTAGTTTAATAACTCGATGGTCGATACTGCAATGAAGAAAAAGAAGAGATACTATGGTAAACTGAAGTGTTCCTGTTCGCCTTTGGGGACTCGCGGTTGTGTTAGGTGTAATGCATGTTTGCTGACGAAAAGCTGATAATGAATTAATTGTTGCTTTCCATGGCTCAGATAAGGCGACATCAGGAGCGATGCCTCCCTGACAAGCAGGTGCAATACTTGGGGATGCTTGCATCCCCAGATCACATCATGTACCCCTCATAGATTCAAACCACCGTTTGCTCGCGAGATTTTTACTCTTGTTTCTCTCGATGCTTAATACCCGAGACCTATTGTTGAAACCTAAATTTTGACGGTATATTTAATCATTTATTGCATAAAAAAATTAGATATTGATTCCGCCCCCAAACAAAAAGTAATTAAATCGCACATGTTATGAAATATATGAATAGATATTCATTATATTCATCTTATCTAATGTACTTATTATTGTACATTTGTATCCTACCTTCTAAGTAAATCTCTATATACAATGAATGTTCATCTCCTTATCCAATGTATGTATTATTCAATACATTTATATTAATGATAAGTGCATCTTGTTTTCTTATAAATAAGAGCTTAATTTTTGTCATAGATATAGGGTAATATAGTGAAAATAAAATTTTCTCCTTTGGCTTTCTCTATGATTTTTGGTATCTGGCTTTCTCTACTCAATCTCTCTATTCTCTTTATTATATATTTGCAACGTAATATTTTTACAACAGCATATAGTTATTTGGAGTTTTAATAGTAATAGGCTAATATAGTTACATTGAAATTGGACTAATGTAGGGGGTTCTAAGCTTAATTTAGCTAGTTGGATTAAGCCCGTGGTGAGAGAAAATTTGGCCAAGTCCATTATCCGTCAAGTAGCCAAAATTCATAATATTGATGCCAAATCAAGAAAAGTTAATTTACTTGATCAAGTTTCAAGGCAATGATGTCTTGTTAAGTTCTCGGCGAGAAGAAGAGTAAAGAAAGATGAAGCGTAAAAGCCACAAAAAATCTTAAATTATACTCATTGTGACATATTTATCCCAAATTGTTTTTCCGACATAAAAAAAAAATCTCAAACTTGTATTTATGTGATACATTTATCTCAAACTTTTACAGTGTGACACATTTACCCTTAACTTTTTTTTTTTATGATATAAACCCCCCCCCCGAAACTTATATATGCATGACATATTTACCCCAAAAATTTGGTGTCGTAAAAAAAAGTTTGGAATAAATATATCACACAAGTAAAAGTTTGATGCGTTATTTTTATGGTAAATGTATCACATGGATACAAATTGAGGATTTTTGTGTCATAAAAAATAGTTTGGATATATATATATATATATATATATATATATATATATATATTACAATGGGCGAAATTTAGAATTCTTTGTGGCTAGAGCCCATATTGCACATGTGAAATAAAAACAAATTAAAATCAAGAGGGGCAATACAAGAACAAAATAGGAATCAAGATTATTTTATGGTTTCTCTTTAGTATTTGGTTGCCCACTTCTAGTTCTATAACAGGAAAGAAAGAAGGGACGAAAGAGATTAGACTATTAAGAAAAATACACACATCCACCGAGAGTCCCCGTCTCTACTCCATGACCAAGCCTCCACACCTCTCTGCGCTTCCACCACTTACGTCGACTGTTGGCTGCCATCTCATCGAATATAAAAATATATAAATGAAAAATATTATCATTATCTATGAAGATTTTAAGCATAAATTATTATCGATAAGTAATTTTTTTCATTGACTAATTACTTTAAGTGATACAAACAATCATTCTTAGGATAATGTTTTTCGAATCATTCATTTTTTGCAAAATAAACAGAACCTTAAGGTAAACACACCTAATGCGAACATATACTAATCCAAAAATATCAACCCTTTTCATGCTTATAGGCTTCATGCACGATGGTCGTGAAGATAACATTCTTATTTACTTTGGAAAGGATGACTAGGCAAGGGAAATTCATTGCCGAACAATTTACTTAGGAAATGATGACAATGGACTATTATATCATTAAATTGGAAAGGGTCGTGCTTTTTTCACTTCTTTTTTGACTTAAATATTTCTTCTTCTTTTTTTAACCATACTATCCCTTTTGGGGTCCATCACTTCCGGTACAATTTTACAATAGTGATTTTTTAAAATTTTTTGGTCCACTTTTTTTATTTTGTTTTTTTCTTTTTTCCTTATGGGTCCCATCTTCCTTCTTTTTCTTTCTTTCCATGCCTTTGATGTCTTTGTTCTTTGCTCTTGCAAATCGTCTCTATATTTTCTCTATAGTAGGTCATTCTCTTCTTTCTACGCCTCCCGCTCTTTTTCTTCTTCCGCATATATCTCCTGCATTCGCAATCCCAAAAAAAGATTGCTTACTTCAATGATCCACGCCGTCCTCATTCGCTATCAAAGGTATGGCTCTAGCGAAAACTTGTCTTTTCCTTTTCAGGTTCTTTGGTCTCAAATCATGCTTTTTCCGGTTGCAATTGAGTGTTTTTGATATCTTTTCTATGAAGTGAATTTGAGTTTTGGGTCATGGAAATGCTTGATCTTGTGTTTCGATCTTGCACTTAGAAAGTAGCGTGCATCAAAACAGTGTTTGTGAATTAATTGTGTAGTTGCCTTGTAGACTGTAGCTTACTTGCATCCTATAGACTTACACTCCCTCCAGGTTTAGTTTTTTTACTATCGTTTCCATGAGTTCATCATCAATTTTGGGATGCTATCGTTGTCTCTCATTAATTGACTTGTTGGAAAAAATGATGCAGGATATGCTTAATGTGGTTTGTTGATCTCAAGGGCATTGAGGCATTTTCTTTGGCGACAATAGATGCAAAGAAAAGAAAAGAAAAAGAAGGAAAGTGGGACCTGCAAGTAGAGGTGTGCAACCGGACCGGTATACCCAGTTCCCGGACTAGCCCACCCAAAAAACGGGGTCGGGAACCGGTTCCCATTGAAACTGTGCGGGAACAGTTCCCAAAATTCGGAACCGGTTTAAACCGGTCCGGAAAGCAGTCCGAGTGATTACCCACCCGGAAACCGATTTTTGGACCGGTTTTGGAAATGGCTCCGGACCGGTTTTGTAAGTAGAGATCCAAAACCTTTTTTTTTTTTTCTCACGATTTCTATTTTTGCTCTTGCAATCACACGATGTTTTTTCTCTTGGCTCTCTCAAACACGCACGTCACTCCTCATTTGTCATTCCTCTTCCTCACTTGCTTCCCTCCCTCACCGGCTCCCTCTCGCATTGTCTGATGGATGAACGCTGTTCGTCTACGCCAAATTCCTGTGTATCACATGGATTGGCTAGCCTAATTTCTCTTTTATATAATGATTTATGCTTAGATAAATGAGTAGCTTCATGTAGTAGTTGTGGGAATAAGACTAATATTAGACCCATGTTTGTTGCTAATTCTTTATCTTATGATTTTATTTATTATAATTAGCCCTATGGATCCTTAATTTTTCTTTTAGTCAAAAAGTTCAAGTATTAATTTATTACCAGTACTTAATGTTTCAATATAAATTAAGAGGATTACGTTATTTTCGCACTTATTAATATAAAATTCGAAGTCGTATAGGATATTAAGAGATTGCAAAACAGGTTCCAGTGGAAACAGGGTTGACCCTGGAATCGGATCGGAAAAACAGGGTAGGTCGGGTATAGGGTCCAATACAAACAGGGTCAAATACAAACAGGGTAGGGTATAAGGTCCAGAAAAGGGGAACCGGTTATAACAGGGTCGGGTACAGGGTCTAGGTCTAGACCCTACCCACCCTGGACCCGATCACCCCTACCTGCAAGGAATTTGGGCCTGAACCATGTTTACAAGACATAACGGAACTTGAGCAAGGGTTTTAGGTGCCTGTTGAGTTGACTTGCCAATTCAAAAATATAACAATTATTTTAAAATGCCTTTCGTTGTCTTTTTCTGTCTCGATGTATAATATTCAAAGTCACTAAATGAAAAGAAAAAAGAGATGCTAGGATGGTCATGAAGGTGTTTGTTAGAAGTTGATATGAGTTGAGTTCTCGGGGTAAGCAAGTAACGATGTTCGTATCCACTGTTTATCAAAAAAGCTTGGGGCCCAAAAATCTATAGCTCGTTAGGGAGGGGTTGGGCCACTCTTCTGTTAGCTTGGCGGGTGATTTGGTCCTATGATCAGGTGCAGAGCGTTGAGCTTGGGTAGGGTCGAGTCGACCGACCATCTGTGGTCCGCTCGAGTCTAGCTTAGCTTGTCCTATGATCATTGATCAGTGTTATTGCATCACGGGTTCTTTTCTCTAATTTGGGTGTGACTACGATTGGTGGACCTAAGAGAAATCAAATGCCTCATTTCTTTATGCTTTCTCAAACAAGAGAAAGTGCCAATTCTTCGAATTTTTCACTCCACATGTAAGTTAAGCTCTTTATTTTTTTATCCATTTAACCTATCAATAGATACTTAGTAGCGAGCACTGACTAATTCAAGAATCACAACCTCTTTCGCCCTCATGAGCTTCGTGCGCACATGAATAGTATTTGAGATAACTAATAAAAAAATGTCCTTACTTTTAAAAATCATGAATTATCTTAAAATAATTGATAGACCCATCAAACGGGCAGGATGATTGGATTGAAAATAATCCGATTTAAATTGATCCATTTTCATACAACACAAATTTGGATACTCATATTCAATATATAATCAACCCTTACTCATATTGTTAAAACACTTCCGTATTCAATAATATACAGAAAAATTCATACACAAATTAAGGTGAAAGTGTGAAGCGAGCGGGCAAAAGATCGAGCAAGGATAAAATAGAGTCATAGAAATAAGTTGGATCTAGGTAAATTTGTGAAGCTAATCAACATCAATATTATTTTTAGGTTTTACCAATTCAAACTCATTTATCAGACATTTGCTAAATATAAAAAAACTTATATAATAATTATGTTCATCAAATATGAATTGAGAAATAGATTTATGACTCATTTTGACAAATCTAATGATTGAGCCCTTCATAATTGTAGAGGATGTAAAGTCGTGCTTACACGGCATTCAAGAGATATATTTTTTTTAAGAGATACTAGATCTGATTAGCTAATAGGATTTAGGGAAGCCAAATAAAGCAGAACTCAAAGAATTGGATTTACCCGACAAGGACGTTTAGATCTATCCTTAATGTTTTTATATTGAGATCAAAATAACGATGTTCAGATGATAGTCACATACAAATAGATAAATAGAAGATTAAGGGTCAAGGTCAGATCCGTGTAATCCAATAATGTCCTGTTCACTTCTCTGGTTTTGGGGCCGAAGCACCGCGCCTGGGAATCAACCGAACGATCCGAAATGCGCGAGGGCGATTCCCCCGGCGTCCTATCATTCTTTGTTCTTCTTAATTAATATAATATTTATTTTTCATGAATAATTCGCGAAAAAGGCAATTTTAGCAAAATTCTGGGAGGAATTATGACAGGGCAGCACGTCCCTGCGGTAATCACCAGAGAAGAGAAAAGGCCCATCATCCCCACTTTATCTTTTCCGCTCCCCTTTCTCGTTTGCCGACGGTCAACACTCCCCGCACCACTCACACGCAGACACGCACTCACCACGGAGACGCCTTAACCATCGGAGTTCTTCACGACAGCGGGTCCCTCATTAATGCGTGAACCCTCCTCTCCCGATCCATCTTTCCGATCCTGAACCGTAGTTCCAGATCCACCTTTCGATCTCTCTCTCGCACGCTCGCACGCGCACGCGAGAAACCGGAGCGTGAGAATGGCGAGGAAAGCGCTGCTGATCGGGTGCAACTACCCGGGCACCAAGGCCGAGCTCAAGGGCTGCATCAACGACGTCAAGCGGATGCACCGCTGCCTCGTCGAGCGCTACGGCTTCTCCGAGGACGACATCACCGTCCTCATCGACGTCGACGACTCCTACGTCCAGCCCACCGGCAAGAACATCCGCCGCGCCCTCGCCCACCTCGTCCGCTCCGCCGAGCCCGGCGACTTCTTCTTCGTCCACTACAGCGGCCACGGCACCCGCCTCCCCGCCGAGACCGGCGAGGAGGACGACACCGGCTACGACGAGTGCATCGTCCCTTGCGACATGAATCTCATCACCGGTACCCTCCCCTCCTCCTCTCTTTTACTTACGTCGATCGCCTCCAATTTGCTTGGCCTCTCTAGCTACCGAACACGTCATCCGAGGAGGGAAGATATGGGGATCGATCTCCTTTTTTTCCTTTTTCGGAATGGGAATTATCCGATCGGAACCAAATCGAGCGTGTTTTTTCACCTTTTTTTTTATCTCATCCGATCCCTGTGCAAGTGGATCCTCTGCGATCGAGCATCCAGAAGCTCATTCATCTGACCAATTTCAATATGCTTGAATCGATTTATGTGAACCGAATCTCTGACATAGCAGCACAAGATTTGCACCCTGTGGGTAAAGCTTGCTCAGTTTTTGTGCGATCCGCTGTTTTCATGCGGACGAAATCGCTCATCCTTGTCTAGTCTAATCCCTCTGGATAGAATGACCTGGTTCTGATATGGAGAAGAGAGAAGTTGTACTTCTCTTCTTTGTGCCCCCTTGGGAACTCGCGAGTTGGCCCCAGATACTTCTGTCGTTGCAAAACGACATGTAATTAACATCATCTCTCACGGATCAATAACTGCGGCTTTATTGCCACATAGTATGTGGCACATATCATCATTGCCTTAGTTACTTAGTAGTTCGACCCTGCATTTGTTTAATTTCGTATTTGGCTCTAGGCTAGAATGCTTTTGAAGTTTGCTCTCCATGACATTGGCTGTCCGGCCAGGTTTCTGATTTGATCTTGAGAGGGCACCTTGTGAAGACAGGTTGATATTAGTTCCTGAGTTTTGCGATTTCATTCGTTCATCCGTTCACACGTATCGTGTTCTTAATCATAATTTGTGAAGTCCATTCGATCCTAATCACAAAGGCTGACTCACCAGTATTGCACAACAGACGATGATTTCAGGGAGTTTGTCGACCAAGTCCCTGAAGGTTGCCGCCTCACAATTGTGTCCGACTCCTGCCACAGCGGTGGTCTTATTGAGCAAGCTAAGGAGCAGATTGGCGAGAGCACTAGGAATCAAGAGGATGGCTCATCAGACTCTGGTTCTGGATTCACAAGCTTCCTGAAGCAGACCGTGCAAGATAAACTCGAGTCTCGCGGGATTCATATCCCTTCGGCATTCCGTCACCATCGGCATCACGGTGAAGAGGAGGAGCAAGAGGTGGAAAGCGCTTATGGTGACAGAGGCTATGTGAAGAGTAGATCGTTGCCACTTTCTACTCTAATAGAGATACTTAAGCAGAAGACGGGTAAAGATGACATCGATGTAGGTAAGTTGAGGCCGGCCCTTTTCGATATCTTTGGTGACGATGCAAGTCCTAAGGTGAAGAAGTTCATGAAAGTCATATTGAACAAACTCCAACATGGACATGGAGATGGGGAAGGCGGAGGTGGGCTTATGGGCATGGTCGGAAGCCTGGCACAGGATTTTCTCAAGCAGAAGCTGGAAGACAGTGATGAGGGGTATGCAAAACCTGCCATGGAGGTAGAAGTAGGAAGCAATCAAGAAGTTTATGCTGGGACAACAAAGCGTTCTTTTCCAGAAGGTGGTATTCTGATCAGCGGTTGCCAGACCGATCAAACTTCAGCAGACGCCAGCCCTTCAGGAAACGCCCGTGAAGCATATGGGGCTCTCAGCAATGCCATCCAGACCCTGATTGCCGAGACGGATGGTGCAATCGCCAATCAGGATCTTGTCATGAGGGCGAGGGAGATGCTGGAGAGCCAGGGCTTCACCCAGCGCCCTGGCCTCTACTGCAGCGACCACCATGTGGATGCTCCCTTTATTTGCTAATCTGGATGTGTTTTTTTCTTTTCAAGGGATCATGAATAATTTATATTTGCTTGGAAGAGTTTGTGGAGTGCTCGTGTTGTTTTTATCTTAATCAGTTTGTCTGATGACTCGATGGGCTATGAGAAAGAAATTGAAGAGAGATTGTGGTAAATTGAAGTGTTGTTCCTGTTCACCTTTGATGACATGCAGACGTATGGGGTGCCAAGCACGTTTGCTGAGGTATAACTAATAACGAATTACCTGCTGCTTTCCCTGGCTCAGACAAGCCTACATCAGGAACGGTGCCCCATTCGTTAGATGGAAAACGTTTTCCCTCCCTGACAGGCAGATGCGATACCGGGGAATGCTTGCATCCCCGGGTCACGGCATGAACCCTTCGCGGATTCAAACCGTTGTTTGCTATCGAAATTTACTCTCGTTTCTTCTCAATCATGGATACCCCAGACTGATGCGCTCTGCAACAGTTTAGAATATGTTTTAGCACCATATGGCGTGAACTCGTAGTCGCAGGCCTTGCATTGTTGAACTCAAAAGATTCTAGAACGAAAGAAATCGCTATAACTGTCGACTAACTAAAAAGTAGGAGGATTACGAGCAAAATCTCTCTCTCTCTCTCTCTCTCGCGTATCAATCAAAACAAAAAATCAAACAGAATATCCACCAAATGAATAAAAGAAACGTGGGGCAGCTATTATACGGTGGGTGTCTGGAATGGTAGAGTTGATTTTTCGTTTTTTTTCAGGAGAGCGGCATATTCTTTGTTGACATGTGAAGGCAAATAAAGTAATATTCACATCAAGCACGTCTAAAATAATAAAAGAAATTTGATTTTGCTTTCAGCTATCGGGTATTTTTCCAGGTCGAGGGAAAGAAAAGTAGTTGGCGCGTGGAAAGTCGCAACAGACGAGAGATGGGAATCAGGAGACGGGGTCCAACCGTGTACGCGGGGGCGGTCTACGTCTGTTGTGGGACCTTCCTTTAATTTTATTCACTTCAATGAAAAATCCAATTCGATGTATCGGATGAAATTTTCTTCTCAGGCTTAACCTTCGTTGCTGACCTTCTAGACGAGAGAGAGAGAGAGCGAGAGCGAGAAGACGATGTCCGAGGGCGGCCGGTCGATGCTATAACGAGGTGTAGGGGAACCTCCTCCTTCCTCCTCCCTCCCCCAAAAAGTCAAATACACCAACTGCAACCTCACCTCCATCCTCTCTCTCTCTCTCTAGATCTTAGGGTTTTATACGATCCTCCTCGATCTCCGACTTCGCAATCTCCGTCTCCTCCTTGTGGATTTTCGGTCGCTCCTCTCCGATGAGTTCTACCGCGGCGCCGTCCAGCTCCGGAGCCCCTGGATCCGCCGACGCTTCTGCCGTCCGCAGGAATTCCAAGCGTCCCAAGTGTACGTTCCCGCTTTCCCCCTCCTCCCTCCCTCTTCCCTTCCGATTTCTCTCACCAGCTTTGGGGTCTCCGGCTACGATTCACTCTCGATTCTATCCGTTGATCATCTCCCTCCTAGAAAATCGGTTATACCCGTGCAATCCCTTTCCCCCTAATTCTTTTCAATCTCTGGTACAAGTTCGCGGAGTCGTCTGATCGCTCTTTGTTTGTTGTATCTCTTGTTTATCCGTGTATTTTGATTGTGGTTGTCTTGCGTTTTTGGGTCCTTTGCTTGCTTGTGTTAGCTTCTGTACTGGGCTTATGCGGAGGAGAACACCAAAACATGCTCACCACGAAACCGACGCACTTGCCTTCTGATAGGACAATCCCGATTAGTAGGATTTGATTTTTTTTTTTTTTTTTTTTTAGTGCTCGAACGATACTCTATGGAGATAAATAATCTATCTTGTGAGCTTGTAATCAGTGTATGCCTTGTTCTTTCGATTTTGGCAAGTCAATGCGATGAGGCGATTGCTGCTGATCTCGGCGTGTGATTAAACTGGCCGACCTCTTTGGAATGTCTGTAATTGCTCTGACTCCTTTTCTGAAATAAAAATTTGTTGCTTTCAATTGCCTTTTGGCCTCTCAGACTCAAAGTTCACCCAACAGGAGCTTCCTGCTTGCAAGCCCATCCTCACACCTAGATGGGTGAGACCTCATTACCTATTGCCAATTCCTGGTACCTCCTCGATTATTGGATTATTGGTAAAATTACTCAAGTCTCCCCTTCCCTGTGCAGGTGATTTCGGCATTCATGCTGGTTAGCATTGTTTTCATTCCCATTGGAGTTGCCTCTTTGTTTGCTTCCCGTGATGTAAGCATGATCCTAAGGGTAGTTGCTTTCTCTGTTGTTATGATGTGCAGCTGTTTATACATTTATTGATATCTTTTAGGTTGTCGAGATAATCGATCGGTACGACCTTGAGTGTATACCAGCAGCCAATAGATCGGAGAAACTTCAGTACATACAGAACTCTGAGCCCAAACCACCCTGCATCAGGACATTAACGGTAAGCTTTTCTTGATAAAATGAGTCGGTAGTTGCACATAGAACCAGAATAACCGTCTCGCTATCCATGCTTCTAAGAGAAGATCAAACTGACTCTGTGAAACTGAGGATTATCTCCCCTTCACTTTTTGCTTTGTCTTCAGGTGCCTAAGCGTATGAAGCAACCTATTTACGTATACTACCAGCTGGATAACTTCTACCAAAATCATCGCAGGTTTGTATCAGTCCCTCAGCAACCCTTGCATTCTCAGCATATTTTTCGTGTGAAGGAGTATCTGAAATCAATGGTTAGTTTTGTCCAACTCAGTCAGACCCTGGCGCTAATGAACATGGAGATGTTGAGCCGCTGCATTTTCCAATCTTTGCACGTATGCTTTGTAACTAATGCTCGATAGAAGGAGATGTTTTCCTTTTTATGATTGGAATTCCACTTCATGATGTCTTGGTCTGCCTTTAATAATGCTTTTTAGGAAAACCATAATGGATGGCTTTAAAGCAAGGAAACCAACATGCAGTTCATTTCAGGAAAAACTGTTGGTTTTACAATCTTACGTGGCCCTAATGGGATTTACCCATTATTTGATTGTATTTCCATGGGCAATTGGTATGGTAGCCATGATGTCCGCTCGTCACAATACGATAAACAAGAGCGCACAGATGTGTTTGGCCATATTTTATTGCATTAACTGTGATGGCTTTGTTTAATTTCAGGTATGTGAAGAGTCGAAGTGACCAACAATTAAGGGATAATAGCAGCGAAAATGATGTCAGCGACTGTAAACCGGAAGATATGTATAATGGCTCGTATATTGTTCCCTGTGGTCTCATAGCCTGGAGCTTATTCAACGACACCTATAGTTTCTCGATCAACAATGCGCAATTAAATGTGAATAAGAAGGGTATCTCATGGAAGAGTGATAGGGAACATAAATTTGGTAAAGATGTGTACCCGAAGAACTTTCAAAGTGGAGGTCTAATAGGCGGAGCAACACTTGATTCATCCATTCCGGTAAGCCTGGCTAGAATCTCAAGACGTGAGAATTGTAAATTGCACTGTCGTAGTTAGTCTTTAGATCGTGTTTTGCTTGAGCATCTATCTATTGCTGAAAATATTGCGAAACTTCTGACTATATTTTTCACAATGAAAGCAATTGAATGTCACTGCATGTATGTAGTTAGCATCTCTTAGAAGATTTCTGGTAACGCCTTTTGAGTTGACTGTCTCATCGCATCATAATAAGCAATGGAAGTCCTTTACATTTCCCAGTAAAAATTGCTAGATATTTAACTTGTTGAGTTTGTCTGGTTTGTAGTTGAGTGAGCAGGAGGACCTCATTGTATGGATGAGAACTGCAGCTCTTCCTACTTTCAGGAAATTATATGGAAAGATAGAGACAGATCTAGAGGAGAATCAAGTGATAAATGTGACGCTGGCGAATAACTACAACACATACAGCTTTAATGGAAAGAAGAAGCTTGTGCTTTCCACCGCCAGCTGGCTCGGAGGAAAGAACGATTTTCTTGGCATCGCTTACCTGACTGTGGGTGGATTGTGCTTCTTCTTGGCCATGGCTTTCACCATCGTATACCTTGTGAAGCCAAGGTGAGGTCTTCAGCTTCGTCTGGCTAGTTCCCCGTGCCTTCCTTTTTCTCACTGAGCTGATAACTTTTTAAATGGAAAATCTAGCAGAAAATATTTAGATTATAGTCACAGAAAAGAGTAGGAGCTGTCTTGCAAAATTTCACTCGAGTTGGAGTATGATTGGGCGACTGAGTTGCTGCGTGCTCTAGCATAGAGGACGTTCTTGCCTGTTGAACCCATGCACCTTAATTTTTATGTAAAAATGTTTTATAACTGCTATTGCATGATACAAACTCGCTAACACCTCTTTTCAACCAGGCAACTGGGAGATCCCTCGTACTTGTCTTGGAACCGGAACCCATCCTGGCAATAAGCAATCAAATGGACTTGTTGATGGCTTGTGGTTTGATGCTTCATGGCTGTTTATGTAGTTTTGTGTATCAAAAATCTTTTAAGTAATCTATTTTTTTATTTACTTGTTATTGTGGTTGAAAAGCAGTCGAATATGAAATGTTAGATCTTTGTATAACAGCTAGACGGTCTGTATCTAATTCAAAGGCTTGCTCTTATCAATGACTTCCATAGTACAGTGATTGGAATAATGCTGAACTGAAGGGAGGAAGCTACGAAGTACATCAACTGTAGATTTTTGTTGGCCAATGCGAAGCTTTAATTGAGAGAAAGAAACAAGAGACCTTAAGAGTGTCAGAAATGACGTCCGACTATACATTCGGGTGTGGTGCATGGGAGAGGATTTAGTCATACTATTTTGCCGAGTCAATTTTGATGGCCAGAGAAGTGGATATTCATGAATGACTGTTGGGTATTAAATTGAATCTCATTATCGAAGTAGTTGATTTGTCAGATGCTGAATGTCCCCGTCTTCTAATTTCAACGAGTTTTGTCACGGAGTCTTGGTTAGCATCTTTCTCAGAGACATTTGCACGTTTACATTATTGATGGATATGCATACACCTCCAGATGTATGGAGTGGAAACGAATGATGTTGGTGCGCAAAAAGGCCGAAGTGTGGCTTTGGCGACTTTGTCCACGTCTGTAGATACTAGATCTGGAACTAAAAGTTGCCTAAGCTATTTACCTGAAGAAAAACTGTGCTTGGACTGATTCTTGAGAGAAAGTGGTCAGATTATTCTGGTGGAGCGGCAAGCTACTTTGACAATACCTTCTGTGATCGGTAGTAATGTGGTAGCCAAAGAAAGAACTTACGCCGTGCGTTTTACTAAGGAGACACTTGCAGTTCGATCCTCACATATGTCTAATATGCTTTCTTCATGTACAAGTCAAAGGAGATGCCACCAGACAAAGCAGTCAGCATTTCACGGAAGAATGGCATCGTCGAGTATGCAGAGAATCTTCTTCCTCATTTTACAATTCCATAATTTCCATTCGAATTTGGTACAAGGTTCATTCTAGCTAGCGACCTACCCCCAACATAGGACCGTTTGTACCGCCACTGAAGGGCTCAACCCTTTTGACATTTCCAACCTAGGATGCTTCGATAGGAACGGGGCTTTCCGTATCCAGAAAATTTTAGAGTTATTACATGGAAGCGCTAGTGTGGGGGAAGAATGCTTACCTGGAGGAAGAAACCTAAGGTCTTAAAAAGCCAATAACTTCCTTCCACGTGACAAACGAAGATTTCAAGCATCTCTCTCTAGTAGTTCAGTCCTCACAATGAAAGAACAAAATGAAATGGCGCACCATTTCAAAAGTAGTTCCTACTAATAATAAGGACATCGTTTCAACCAAACATTGATCTTCAACACATATCAGTGAGGATAAAAAATGCTTTTGCGTGTGCTACTCTTCCTAATGCAAGTAAAAGCATTTGAATAAAACGGAATAAGACGAGGGAGTAGCCGCCTGAATCTAGATGGTCAGCTGTGATCATCCACCTCATCCTTTATTCTTGTGCTCAGGCGTATGAGTAAACTCAAAATCAATATGGACGAAAGCTCGCTCAACTTCGGGCAATCGCTCCAGCTTCTCTTGAAGCATTTCCCCGATATTGTGGGCTTGGTTCAAGAGCATGTCTTCAGGCAATACTATGTCCACCTCCACGAAGTAATGTGAACCAAAAGTGTAAGCTCTCACTGTGTCAATGTGCTTGATCTCTTCATCGTGGTTCCAAATGAGATATGTTAACTTCGCTATAAATTCAGGTGGGGCCGTTCTTCCGATAAGCAACCATACATTCTCGATCACCGTCCTTGCCCACGTGCTTATGGTATATATTGCTATCTGCAGAGTATGTCATAATTTGGCTGAGAAAAGTTGTGCACTAACATAAATATATGGCTAGGATGGAGGGGAACAGTAAATCTAAAACTCTCAGAAACACACGATGGAAAATCTCAAAGTAGGACCGCTCGAGATGAACTTACTATTATAGCTCCAACTGGATCTATCCACCAGTAGTATTGGATGGCTAGGACAGCCGCCACCAGACCGACAGAATTAGTTATAACATCGAAGAAATGATCTTGAGCATAGGCTCTGACGATTTCGTTCTTGAATCTTCGACAATAAACCATAAGGGCAAACTTCACTGCTGTAACAGAAACCATAATCCCAATCATCCACTTCTCCTTCTCACGATCAGTATCTGGGCGTGACTGCATGTAGATTTGATTGAAACATAATGCAATAAGATGAGTGAACTGGAGGAATAAGATGACAGTCTAAACTTTAGTAAGTGTATCTCGAGTCTGCGTGGTTAAAACAATTGATTTATCGGGAAGTTGTGGTAAAATCGAATGAAGGTCAATCTGTGATGCAAAAACATTTTTTTCCTCAAA
Source organism: Eucalyptus curtisii (assembly GCA_017140595.1). Taxonomy (NCBI): domain Eukaryota; kingdom Viridiplantae; phylum Streptophyta; class Magnoliopsida; order Myrtales; family Myrtaceae; genus Eucalyptus; species Eucalyptus curtisii. The sequence goes on along the minus strand of CM029499.1, from coordinate 37,657,806 downwards.
TTTCTAGGAGTATCCAAATGAAAAAATCGGAAGAAGAAGTTTATATCCTTAAGGTAAGTTCTAAAAGTTTAAGACAGACTAGAATATCCAAGTACCCAGACAAGACTCAAAGCCTTCTTTCAATTATTATTAGCTGAATAGAACTCCTCCCGTTCTAACTGCTCTGTAAACTAGTCCATCCCAGGCTCTGTATTTGAATTTGTTTGCAAAGGGACATGAAAAGGCAAACAACATAAAGATTACTTGCCTTGGAGATGATTTCTCGAGCAGACTCCAGCAGGATTTGTAAGCCAAGAGTTGCCATAACTGAAGCAAATACAATGATACCCTGCATTTTCAAACCACCAATACCATTACACTCATCGCTTAATCAGAAAGTTTGATTAGTCAACACATATTACTCTGATCGAGAAAACTTCAAGCAATTTCTTATTGGTTATAATAGTGGGGTCATCGACTCCTGGTACCTAAAAAAACATCGTCTTATTTTTCCTTTTGACTGGTTTCTCCCTTATAACAAGCATTCATTTAACTATTTTTACCCACCCTACCACCCTACATATGAATAACATCTATGTCAGACTGCGGCCATCTTATTCATTGATATGTAGAGAAAACAGTTTTTTTTTTTTTTTTGTTTATGTGCGGATCAAATGAACTGGAGATGTTGAGTCGAACCAATAAAAAAAAGACTAGTTTGGTATGTTTCATAATTCTCCCCCCCCCCCCCCTCCTTCTCTCTCATTACTGTGATTTATTGTGTTTGGACATTAAAATGAAGGATTGTATGACAACATGTGGCGTAACATCACACACTTAGCTTTGATCCAAGAATCGTAATGACCTAATATTAACTTGTGTAATTCCTAGTAATTCACATGGTTACAGGCTATTACATTCTCTAAGCCTTGAATCACCTCATCACTCCGACAACCAAAGCAGCTTTGTCTTCCTAATCTTAATCCACCTAATCACTCCATAATCAGCTCTGAAACCAGCACTGTAACATCCCAAATTTCACTTAGCTCTGATGCTATTTCGTCCTAAGTACTTCACATGGTTAATCAAAATCAGAGACGCATTAAGAATAACTTAAAATTCATATTGATCGGGCTTTCGTTAGTAAATGGACCACAGGGACCCGAAAATGGATACACTCAAGACACCACCAACACAATCTTGACCTGAAGCCAAATCAAACCAGAACCTTCTACTCGTCATTTTTTGGTCACCCCAGGTCTAAAATGGCTATTTGGTTCCTATCATCAGTGCCACACTTCATCCTACAGTACTTCAATAGCCCTGCTATACACAAACTATGTCTGACACTGCCTTCTCTGGTGAGGTAATCATAGAGACAAAGGGAAATTGAGTATAATTTGTTGTTGTAATTCAACTAAGCAGCCAGCTGTTATCTAAAGATAACACATGCATTAACATGGTTGCTAAAGCTATCGAAAAACGAGCACTCCATAGTAATCGAGTGACATAACAAAGAGAAAGAAGGCACAACAGAAGAACCAAGTTGCATGGTCAGTCAGAATCGAACATCTCGTTTTTCCAGGAGTAAGGGAGAAAGTAATCCATAAACAATACTTAATAGTCATAGGTCTAGGCAAGGCTAGTGAAATTAAGTGGGAGCAAAAGAAAAGTCTATTCAATTCATGTGTTTCCTCGTGGATCCACGACAATTTTTTAACCAAGGAAGCAGGGGAACATACCACTGGTTGCATCCGCTTCTTACCAATAGGGTAATGATAATGGTTTGGGTTCCTCATAGCATGTGCCGTGAACCACAAAATAAAACCTGATAGTAGATCTAAGAATGAATCCAAGGTTGAGGCGATAACTGCCAGCGATCTGCTCTCAACAGAAACGAAGACCTTTGCTATGAAAAGCACCAAGTTTGCTATGTTTGAAATATGGACCGCGAATCTTTCACTCTTTGCGAGCTGCTTCATTTCATCCTGACAGATTGCAGTTAATTGATTACAAGCAATGTCTTCTTAGAAAACTTGAAGTACAATGAATCAGGTTTATTATCTCAATGATTGTCTCTCTTGCTTCAACAGCTACCAAGTGGAGAAGCATTTCATTATGCCGAAGAATCTGCTTTTCCTAGAGCTAAGAAAGCACAATCCCCTCGGAGGTCTGAAACTAACGAAAAATAGGATGATATGAGCTACACGGAATCTACCTCAGTTAGGCTTCCTGGAAAACAATCTGATTCAGTCATGGCCTCCATCTCATTGTACCCTTCGAGAAGGCTTTCCTGTTTCTTGTAATATTCTGCTATCTTGCGCTCTTTCCCTGAATTGGAATTATTGAATACAAACTGAGTCAGTTACAAGCAAAATAAGGAGATCCAGACTTGAACGGTTTCTCCTAATGTTGAAAGCACAATAACATTCTATGATATAACTTGACTCCCCAACACTATGACCTGAATTTGACCACGGGTGAGAGTAGCCATTACATGCCACTAAACATCTTAAAACTTCATACTCACTTTCCATTTCACTAAAATGATGCTTACGGAATGACTTTCCTCGTACCGCTCAGTTTTGACAGGTTTTACAGAAAGCTAAGTTCAAAGGACACGGTGCGATGGATTTAGACGGTCTAATGAAGCAACAAGTCAGACCTCGTTAACTTTCACCCGTGTTTCTGTTGATTGATACTGCTGGCTGGAAGAAAAGAAAAAAGGCTCGAAAGCTATGTCATAATCAACAATTCCAAGTACTTCGCAATGAATATGTGTGTTATTGTGGGATCCCACCACGGTGGAACACTGCCCAGCGGACCAAGCACAAATTCATCCATAAATACAAACACGGGTCAAGCAAAAAAAGGTCGGTCCCAGACACTGTGTTGCTTCTGCAAGAGAAGTTGCCAGACAATGATGCAGACAGGATACGGCATGTTAATTTCCGTCGACCAGCGAAAATTTCAAAAGCATGGTCTAAGGTATCAGCGTAGTTTCGTGGAGTTAGCGACGGTGCATGCGTTCCAGAGAAGGCGTCGTTGCTTTCGATGGAGAGAAGTCGAAGCACGAGGCGATCGCACGGAGGGTGGCGATCGTGCGAAGTGCAGCGACGTGTAACACGGGAGATGCTTGGATTACGCAACAGAGATACATAATGGCGAATAAGCAAGGAAATGGAAATGCCAGGATTTTGACGCTACGACGGAGGCGGTTTCACTTCCACAGAAAAAGCGGCATAGAGAGAGAGAGAGAGAGAGAGAGAGAGAGAGAGAGAGAGAGATACTCGGAGCAGGGAGAAGGTGGCGGCAGGAGAAGCGAGAGTGGGGGCGGTGGTGGTGGGGGTCGCGGGGAGGGAGGCGGAACGCGGTGAGGCTGAGACGCCATGAGGGAGCGGAGGAGCCGTCGTAGCCGTCGTCGTCGACGAAGACGTCCATGGAGGAAGGGGGAGGATCGTCGGGGAGGGGAGAGAGGAGCTCGCGACGGGATTCGCCAATGGTGACGCTCAGGTGTTGGGGGCTGTTCTGCTCCATGATTGTCGCCAGGAAAATCTGTAATTCCGGAGTCGGTTTTCCAGGAAGCAAGCCACAACAACGCACCAGGGAGGGGAACTGTTTGGATGATGGGAGGCCCAAGCTCGCATCTCTACCTTTCCATTTCCATCCTTCTTTATATTATATACACACCCACGCCCACGCATGCACGTATCGTTTATATTACTGCATTTTGGGAAGGCCTCAAGAAAGACACCATATAATATAATATTAATAATATAAGGTATTGGTAAACCCTCTCTCTCTCTCACTCACTATTATTAAGCAAACTTCTTACCTAATATTAGGAACGAGACTTGGTAAAAACTGGCATTCGCGAGCATCTTCGGTCATCAGACAAATGGCCTACTTCCAATTCCTGCATTTGTATATCCTGTTCATCATCATATGTTCCATCTTAGATGTCCTTTTCGTTCCGAGGAGCACATCTCCCAAATGTAATTACTGAGTCGACCAAGCTATTCCGTAAATAGAAATCCCCCTTTTGTCCCGCCCAAATAATAAGTTGACTCTGGAACCAAACTCGGGATGGCACCCGATTCTCTTTCCGGTTTAGATAGCAGTTACGCTTTCATCTCACGTCGCAGCATCGATACATTGTGCACGCTTTTGTTCTCACACGACCTCGAGATTTCACCGAACTTATGCAACTTCAGAAGAGTAATACTACTTTCTTCTGCTGACGATGATATGAACAAAGTCCAAAAGGAGAGAGGGAGAGCAGGGACTGTGTTGACAAACGGGGCGAACCCCACCAAAGCAAAACGGCCAAGCTTTTTGAATTTGTTCCTTAAACAAATTGGGGTGGGCAGCGAAAAAGGAGAGGACAAAGCTTCCCCTCGCTTCTCCATTGCAAAAAGCACTCCACCTTCCCAAATGGCGTTCCAAGCAAAAAGTTCAGGATGAAACGACATTTGAGCTGTTAGAGTGATCTAATAGTTTAAACTTCTTAAACAGAGGATGATAGTTGTCTCATAAATATTAAACCATACCTCCATTTAACAATTTAAATTTTTAGAACAATTGGTCATGATCCCATAAAAATCTCTCATTGGCAACTACTACAACAGCCATGGTATTGCCCCAATATCACACGAGGCGTTCGTGAAGAAATGGTCTCCTTTCTCTATCTGGTGACGGCAAAGAACGAATAAGAGGAGTCGTGAGTGCTTTTAGGAGCGTGACATCTGAGTGTAAGACACCTAACCTTATCTTCCACGCTTATTTTCCCGACTTATAGCTCAAATAAACTAAGCAACTTCCGTGTACGATAGTCCATTTCGGAATCCCAACCAATCCACTTGCCCTGGGAAAACGACAACTCGAATCGCACAAAAGGGTTAGGATCTGAAAGCAAATCATGGCAGATTTCTCAATCCACCACTTGGCGGTGAGAGGCAATAAAAATATAAGAAGTCGCCTTTATCACCATCGTCATCCCTTCTCCTTTTGGGCCCTAATCTTATTATGTTCCGTGTCGAAACCTAGTGGTAAAGTAACAAGATAAGAAGCACGCGAATCATTTGAGGGTCTTATCCAAGGGGGGAGGTTCCTTCATCAGAGGGCCTTCTTTAGGCAAGCCCGGACTCGACTCAATGAAAACCTACAACTTCTTGATAAATGAGACCCCAATTTGACGTGGACTGCTTTTACATAGGATATATTTGGTAACGTGCTAAATAACATTTAATCTTATTCTTTTATTCTGTCAAAATAAAAAAAATCTATTTGGTAATTTTTTTTTATTTTCGAGAATGGATTTAAAACAGAATTAAGAAGTAAAAAAAAGTTATTTTTTTGTTCTCAAGAATAATTCTAAAATCAAGGCTTTTTCTTTTTTTCTCTTTTCTTTTCTTCTTCCTCCTTTAGCCGGTCACCAGCCTTGGCCTTAGCTAGCGACCGGCTAAAGGAAGAAGAAAAGGAAAAAAGAAAAGAAAATAAAGAAAAAAATTGAAAAATTAAAAGAAATTATAAGTCACAAAAGAATTTAAGGATCGTACCAAATGCCTTCAAATGCTCAAAGATTCGTCTAAGGAACAGAATCAAAAAGAAAAAACAAAAGAATCATTTTTAAGTAGAAATTATTTTCAAAAGCAGAACAATTACCAAACGCACTCTTATTATACTTTGCGTGGAAACCATTGAAAGATGAAGATGCACAACGTTGGTGATCTTAATACCACTGCTGATGAGATGATGTTCTTCATCATATCAAGTTAGATTTCAGCTATGGACTGCCTTTGGTAAAGGACCGTAGGAGTTTCCTTCCCGTTGTTTGCTTAGGCAAATGAAATCCTTGCTCATTAAACAATAAGGGCGGGCACGTTCGAGGAGCCGGATTAGATAGATTGGCATAATTTGGATTTGAATGACGACTCGGATGTGTTGTTCGGACTATAAGGAGAAGATAATTTTACCCAGCCGGATAAGATAACAAAATCAACAAAAACAGAAGTAAAGGGATTCTCTATCTTCATTTGCCATTGGAGTCGTGAACATCTATGGTCACCCTTTGGCGTAGTTGTAGCCTAACTAATATTGACACCGTATGTGACACGCGATATGACAAGACAAACACATTGACACGTCATTTCTCAAAAAACAAAGAGTTCCGACACATTATAACACGTTATATATTAAATGTATTACATATACATAATAAATTATAATTTTTATGTTAATTTGATTCAAATTCACAAATAAATAAATAATAATAAAAATTTAGAATGAATTTATACTAAAAACATTAATCTACAATTTATTAATATCATTCGTTATTTCAATTTGACAAATTTAACTCTATTCCAATAATCCATAAAACTTGAAATGAAAAAACAAACAATTCACATTCTTGACTCACATGTCAAACGTGTCAGTAGAGAAAAGGAAAAAAAACATGGAGGGTAAATTATGTATCAAAGAAAGTGAGAGTAAGAAGAAAAGAGAAAATTAGGCTTTTCTTCTTCCTCTATTTTTTAAAATTGACATCGCATATTGAAATCGCGTATTGAAATCATGTATCAAAAACTCGCATTTCGTAATTTTGACTCGAGTGTCGGAGAACATCGGGACAGTTGATCAAGTGTTGGATTTTCCAACATGTGTTGAGAATGTCTGAGAGTATCGAACATGTATCGGAGTGTCCAACACAACACGAAAACTTTCAAAAAGTGTCGGTCATTTCTAAGTTATAGCGATGGTCATTGTGAAGGCGACCACCCAATAGTGATGGCCCCCTTTAACTGCTAGTTGGTTAGGGGTTTTCTCTTTTCATTTTCGGGTTATTTCGCCTCCGTCAAGCAAATATTTTGGGTAGCAAAAGTTGCTTATGTGGGATAAAACCAGATCAATTCCTTCAATTCGAGAATCCATGAGGCAATCCTACAACTAAAACAGACCTGGGAATGAATATTCGCGGTCGAATGTTTCTATATTACAGTAATTTGTTCTAGAAGATTCTAAATGAACATTTACTGAAGGAGAGAAAAAGCAGAAACGTTTACCCCATTTGAAAGAGTGAATGACCAACCATTTCGTGCTGTACATTTTACCCCCAAATCGAGAAGGTATTGTCACACCCTGATTTTAACAAGAACAAAATGACGACACCCTCAAAGATAACCAAGTCCAAAGAATATGTACATCTTGTAACCATTTGCCAATTCCTGATATGAAAACTCAAGTCTCCCATTTTTTGCAGGTGATTTCAGCATTCATGTCGGTTAGCATTGTTTTCCTTCCAATTGGACTTGCCTCTTTGTTTGCTTCCCGTGATGTAAGCTTAATCCCGAGGCTGGTTGCTTTCATCATTATGATAATGTGGAGTAGTTTATATATCTATCCTTATTTTTTAGGTTGTCGAGATGATTGATCAGTACGACATTGAGTGCTTTCCAGCATCCAATAGAACCGATAAAGTCCAGAACATACAGATCCCTGGGGACAAAACCTGCAACAGGACGTCAAGAGTAAGTTTTTCTGGACATAATAATGCACTAGTTGCACTTAAAACTTGAATAACCCTCCGACTGTCCATGATTATTTGAAAGAAGATCACACCGATTATGTGAAACTGAGGGGGATCTCCCCTCCACTATGTTTTTTCATCAGGTGCCTAAGCGTATGAAGCGTCCTATTTATGGATACTACCAGCTCGACAACTTCTACCAAAATCACCGCAGGTTTGTATCATTCGCCTCAGCAACTTTTGCGATTCTCATCATATTTTTCCTGTGAATTAGTTTAATTTCATGAATGTTGGCTTAATTGCATGCATAGTCTTGTCCATGTAGTCTTTCAAGGGATTAATTTTGCATTCATTAATCAAAGAAAAAGAACCACAAAAGAAATTAGTTCAATGTCTCGTTTAGGTTATGTCTAGTTAATTGTTGCATGATAGGATTAATTCATGTTATTCATCATGCATTTCATCTGGTAATTCAAGTTATGCATGCATGTAGAGTTTCGGCCATGTGGTATATTAAGAGATAATTTTGAAATTGTCATGGTAATTAAACGAAGAAAAAACCAAAAAGATTAGTTAGGTTCCATACATAATCATAAAAGTTTTATACATCACATTTAGGCCAGATTTATCATTGCATCGTTATGTTCTGACTGATATTTTACAAGGCTCCCATCTTGGGGATCAATAATGAGGCTTTCCTTAGGGTTGCTCGATGCATTTCAAGTTCCTTAATTTTTCCTTATCCTACTCTGAAACTTGAAATCAAACGACTAATTCACTTTGCCAGTTGCTCAGTGCTATCCCTCTTCCCTTGTTGAGTACTAAGCTATTGGAAAAGTATAAGAAGCGGCTCCTTTGGGCAAGCCAAGCCCTTGAGTACGTCCAAAACGGTAGATTTGTTTAGGACTCTTATGAGAGACAGAATCTTTTTGGTTTGTCGATGTCTGAAAGGCTCCACTTGACAAAGAATAGGAGAAAGGAGTGTAGGATTGGTAAGCTTTGCCGGAAAGAAGCTACTCGACTAATTCAGGAGGCTACTACCGGCGAAGCTCGTTTGCTTCGGAGCGTGCTATTGCATGTATAGCTGGTGAAATTCATTTGCTTTGAAGCGTGCTATTGCATGAAGCAGCAGGTGCGCATCAAAGCGCAAAGGGACAGCGGAATCCAAGACTATGGGGGATGGGCAATTGACTCTTTCGAGGTAGGCTGAAGATCTTCTTTATTTTATTTGTAATAAAATACCTATTGTGGTAAGTTAACTCTATCTCACTAATGATTCTAAGCGCATTTATTTGCCCTCGGCTCGGACTCATAAGCTTGAACAAGCTCCAAAGAGAAGAGAAGGAAGAGTCACCGAAACCTGAAATGCCAACTTCATTAATTTAATTAATTTAACAGCGAAGTGATTTCATAATCTGAGCTTTCCTTAACCAGCCGACTTACTTCGTAACCTTCACCTACCTTTTTGCTTACTTCGGGCATTAGGCCTTCGCCACTTCAAAGGGGAAACATGTTCACCCGTTTTCTTTTTTAAATTCAAAAGAACGAGCTGTTCAGGGGGATGAAAGACAAAGAAAGTGATCGGGAGGCTTTATGATCGGAGAAAGGGTAGGGGCACGGTTGGTGTGTCACTGGGGCGGTTAATTTATCTACTGCTTTGATTATTGGGTGTTTATCTTACGATTATTCTCACATGTTAGCAATTTAGGATGATGAAAATTATGAAGATTGAATGACAAACGTATTCATAAAAGAGAAAAAAATGTATTGAAATGATGTTAGATTAATCTAACGTCAAGTTCCTAAACTCACGATTCTCTAGTTCACGAAAGTAAAACAGACTCACGTGCTTTACTTGGATTCCTATTCGATCCATAATAGGTTGTGGTAGCTCCAAAATGATTTGAATTGCATAATTGAATTGAGGATCAAAGTTGTGATAGGGCTTAGAAGCGTTTGAGCTAAGTATTGCCTTGTAAGGGGAACTGTTCATGCTCGCTTAGTAATCCGTCACTTTTCTCTTAGCAGTTGACATTCAGGAGAGTCGTGACCTATAGCGGTTAATAATGGAATAGCAAACCACAATGTTCCTGACATACGTCTCAACGAAAGGGAGGAAACCTGCGAAATACATCTCCTGCAGTTTGTTTTTTGGTAGTGCAGAGCATCAATGAAGAAAAAGAAACGAGAGACCTTTAGAGTTTCAGAAACGAGGTTCGGCTCTGCATTTGGGTATGGTGAATGAGAGGGATTTGGTCATATTATTTTGCCAAGCTAATTTGATGGCCAGAAAAGTAGAAGTTGATGCATGAATGTTGGGTATTGAAATGAGTGATACTCATCAACGAAGTAGTTGATCTGATACACTCTGAATGTCCCATCTTCAATTATGAAAAAGTTTTGTCACGGATTCATGATATTTCAAGCATCTTTCCTAGAGACAACATGTATATTGTTAATAGATCTGTATACATCTACGTATTCATATAACAAAGCATATGACGCACAAATAATGAAGTAGGGCACTGGCAACTTAATCACGTCCGTAGATCATACTCACCTAATGAAAAATCATGCCAGATTGATTCTTCAGAGAAGCAGGAAGTTCCTTTGACAACACATTTGTAAGTAGCATTAATGTGTAGCAAAAGAAAAAACTCGAGCCCTGCATTTTACTTACGAAGCTCATGCAGTTTGATCCTCGGATATGCCTCATATGCTTTCTTTATGTTCATGTAGAAGGAGAGGCCACCAAACATAGCGGTTTCATTTCACTTAAAAATGGCATCGTCCACTGGGAAAAGGATCTTCTCCTCATTATTACAATTCCATTCAAAGGTGGCGCATTCTTTCCAAAGTAGCTCTACTAATAATAACATTCTTTTAACCAAAAATTAATCTTACACCACATGTCAGTCGGTATAAAATGCTTTTGAATGGGCTTCTCCTCCCAATGCTCAGATATGGTCATCTACCTCTAAATGGTCGGCTATGATCATCTACCTCATATTTTATTCTTGTGCTCAGGCCTGTGAGTAAACTCAAAATCTATATGGACGAAAGCTCGCTCAACTTCAGGCAATTGCTCCAGCTTCTCCTGAAGTTTTTCCCCGATATTGTGGGCTTGGTTCAAGAGCATGTCTTGAGGCAACACTATGTCCACCTCCACGAAGTAATGGGAACCAAAAGTGTAAGCTCTCACCGTGTCAATGTGCTTGATCTCTTCATCGTGGTTCCAAATGAGATATGTTAACTTCGCTATAAATTCAGGTGGGGCCGTTCTTCCAATAAGCGACCATACATTCTCAATCACCGTTCTTGCCCACGTGGTTATGGTATATAATGCTATCTGCAGATTATGTAATTTTTTGGATTAGAAAAGTTGTGCCCGCCATAAACCTATTGATACGATGGAGGGGGGATAGTAATTCTATAATAGTCAGAAACACACAACTGAAAAACTAAAAGTAGGACTGCTCAAGATGAACTTACTATTATAGCTCCAACTGGATCTATCCACCAATAGTAGCGGTTGGATAGGACAGCCGCCACCAGACCGACAGAATTAGTTATAACATCAAAAAGATGATCTTGAGCATAGGCTCTGACAATTTCATTCTTGAATCTTCGACAATAGACCATCAAGGCAAACTTCACCGCTGTAACAGAAACCATAATACCAATCATCCACTTCTCCTTCTCACGATCAGTCTTTGAGTGTGACTGCATGTAGATTTGATTGAAAAATAATGGAATAAGATAAGTGAACTGGACGGATGGGATGTAGTCTAAGCTTTAGTAATTGCATCTTAAGTTCACCAGCTTAAAACAATTGGTTACTGGCAAGGTGGCAGCCAAACCAAGTGAACCAACAGGTCATTCTGTGATGCAGCAACATTAATCAGAAGAAAAAAGTCCATATCCTCTTAATGTAAGTTCTGATAGTACAAGTAAGACTAGGATATCCAAGTCCCAAGAGGAGACTCAAAGCCTTCTTTCCATTATTGTTAGCTCAATAGAAAACCTAGTCCTCCCATTCAAACTGCTCTGTAAACAAGACTATGCCAGCCTCTGTATGAATATGTTTGCAAGTGACACGACAAAGCAAGCAACAGAAAGATCACTTGCCTTGGAGAAGAGATCTCGAAAAGACTCCAACAGTATTTGTAAGCCAAGAGTTGCCATTACTGAAGCAAATACAATAATACCCTGCATTTTCAAGCCGTCAATACCATTACACTCGTAGCTTAATCACAAAGATCGATTACATCAACACATTATTCTGATCCAGATATTTTAGAATTCCGTAGTGGTAATACTGGGGTCATTAGCTCCTAGTATCTTAAAAAGACATGGTCTTATTTTTCCTTTTGACTGGTTTCTCCTTTATACAAAGCTATATCTGACACCGCCTTCTTCAGTGAGCTAACATTGAGGCAAAGGGAAATTGACTATAATTTGGAGATGTACTTCAACAAAGCCATGCATTATCACAGTAAGTGGCCCGTCTTTTATTTTTGAAGTCTCACATAAATTTAGCTAGCTGAAGCTATCAAATAACGAGGATGCCATTGTAAATCAAGCTACATAACAAACAAAAAAGAAGGCAGGACAGAAGAATCAAGTTATAGTCATAAAACTAGGCTAGGCTAGTGAATTTAGTAGGAGCGAAGAAAAGTCAGATTCAATTAAAATGTTTACCCATGAATCAACAACAAATTTTTTAACCAAGGAAGCAGGGGAACATACCACTGGTTGCATCCGCTTCTTACCAATGGGGTAACGATAATGGTTTGGGTTCCTCATTGAATTTGCCGTGAACCACAAAATAAAACCTGATAGTAGATCTAAAAAAGAATCCAAGGTTGAGGCGATAACCGCCAGTGATCTGCTCTCAACAGAAGCGTAGACCTTTGCTATGAAAAGCACAATATTTGCTAAGTTCGAAATATGGATTGCAAATCTTTCACTCTTTGCGAGCTGCTTCATTTCATCCTGACAAAATGCAGTTCATTCATTAGAAACAATTTCTTCTTAGAAAACTTGAAATATAAAGTCATAAACTAATGTTTAGTCTCCAATTTAAACAGAAGTTGTGAAAGATCTCCACGATTGTTTCTCTTGCTTCGAGAGCTACCGAGTGGAGAAGCATTTCGATATACTGAAGAATCTCCTTTTTCTAGGAGTAAGAATGCACAATACTAAGGTCTGCAACTACTGAAATGTAAGAAGATGTGACGTATAGAGAATCTACCTCACTGAGGCTTCCAGGAAAACCCCCTGACTCAGTCATGGCCTCCATCTCATTGTACCCTTCAAGAAGGCTTTCCTGTTTCTTGTAATATTCTGCTAGCTTGCGCTCTTTCCCTGAATTGAAATTATAGAATACAATCTAAGCACTGACGACCCAAAGAAAGAAGGTTCGCACTTAAATCAAAACAGCTGCCCCTGAGGTGGAAAGTACAATAACATTCTATGATATGACTTGACTCTCCAACAGTATGACCTGATTTTGACCACGGGTGAGAGTAACCATCACATGTCACTCAACATTTTAAAGCTCCATACCCAATTTTTATTTCGCTTACATGAGCTTACAGGATGACTTCCCCTGTGCCGCTCAATTTTGTGGGGTTTTGCAGAAAGCTAAGTTGAGAGGATGCGCGGTGATGGATGTGGATGGTCTAAAGAAGCAACAAGTCAGACTTCGCTGACTTCCAATCTGCGTTTGTGTTGATTGACACCTCTGGCTGGAAGAATATAACCAGGGGAAAAAAAGAAGAGAGAGAAGCTCCAAAGCGACTTCGTACTCAGCGTAGCTACGCAATGAACCGATTCCACCCCCACCGAAAACGAGGGAATAGAAGCGACACAACAGGCCAAACACGTGAAGCAATGAATGTACGTGTTATTGTCGGTTCCAATCACCACAGTGGTGAGCTACCAAGGCGGACCAAGCCCAAAAAGTCATCCCTACATACACGCAAAATCACGGACCAAGTAGAAGCAGGCCGGTCCCAGACATGGTGGCGCTTTCGCAAGAGAAGTTGTCAGAGAATGATATATACAGGACGCAGCTCGTCAATTTCCATCAATCAGCGAAAATGTCAAAAGCGCCGTAGAGGGAAATAGATACATACTCGGAGCAGAGAATAGGCGGCGGTAGGAGAAGCGAGAGTGGGGCTCCCGGGGGTCGTCGCGGGAAGGGAGGCGGAACTCGATGAGGCGGAGACGCCATGAGGGAGCGGAGGAGGAGGAGTCGTCGTCGTCACCGAAGACGTGCATGGAGGAAGGAGGAGGATCGTCGGTGAGAGGAAGCATTGTGTGCTCCATATGCCGTGATTCCTGATACACTTTTTCAGAAAGCCGCCACGCCTCTCCACCACCGCTTTGGTTTGGATGCGTGCGTGCAATTGTATATATCCCCACGAAAAGCAGAGGGGAGCAAGCTTTTGACTTTGTTCCCACTTCTGGTACACGTTAAACAAAGCAAATGGAGGAGGAAGGAGGGAGGGGGCGGCGAGGGGGAAGGAGAGAAGGAAGCTTCCTCGCAGCTCCATCTCTTTAGCCCATGACCCCGAAGTTGCGCGAGACGTTGACAGGGCGAGGAGGGTGGACTGGTCGGCAGCGAGAAAACGCGAGCATTGACGTGGCGTGCATTATTTTCCCACTCTCTGAGCCAATAACATATTGACGCCACGGTGGTGGGGGAGGTGGGTGTCGAAGATGGAGACGGTGGAAATGGCCGAGTTGGGCGGTGGATCCTACGGTGACCGGAGAGACGGTGGCTGTGACGTGATGGAGACGAAGAGAGAGAAAGTCTGTATTTTCGAACTTTTTCTTGACCAAGATACGTGTCAATTCTCAATTGTGCAAACAAACTCATACTGACGCAAGGCGCACTGAATATATTCGCGAGATGGAAAAGCAGCAACGCCGGCGTGTTTCGCGGGACTGGGTTCCTCTTACGATAAGATTTGTGAGAGAGGGTGTGGACTTAACTTAAAAAGCAAGTAAATAATAGATATGGCCCTCTTTTTAACCATGGAAGATTTGTAGTTATGAGGTGGCTTCTCTTCTTCTCCTCCTTTTCTTTCTTGTTGTTTTGACAACTGAAAGGTACTCTGGTTTGTGAAACAAAAATTAATTTGATAATTTGTCTTTTCTTCTCTAAGGATGTTGAGGTTAAATCTGCCGATACGAAGAACCTAGCACGTGGCTCCACATCTTCTAAGAGGTCTCGAACTGCAGATGTCATAGCGATGGCCCAACTCAGCCCGCCTTCATTTTCCTTAACATGTCATATGATACGCGTTGAAGTCATGGAAGCCATCTGACCAAAAAAAAGAAGTCATTGAAACCAGCAGACAGAACAAGGAGAAAACGAAGGAAGGAAGAAAATTTTTGCACGTAATCGTTTGGGATGCCCCGATAGTATTCAGACTCATTATTCGTCTCATCGAACTGATTAGGTTATAAATTTGAAGTTATGTGAACTAATTAAGTTATAAATTTCGCGCATATACAACCTGCATGCGCACACATGATGAATTGCAGCATCGGCAATTTGGTCACATCTATAGATTCTAAACCTCATATCAAACGTCACCCTTACTCTCCTAGCTATCTACTTAAAGAAAAACTGTGCCAGACTGATTCTTCAGAGAAAGCAAGCGGATTAATTAGGAGGTGTAGAAAGCTCATTTGATGACACCCTTTGTGATTAGCTTAGTATGGTAGCCCAAGAAAAAACTTGTGCCGTGCATATTCCTTATGAAGCTCATGCGGTTCAATCCTCAAATTGTGTAATATGGTTTCCTCACGTTCTTGTAGGAGGAAAGGCCACCAAACATAGGCTAAAGTACAGCATAGATGCCAAAATTTAGGACAAGTGAACACTTAAGTACAAAAACTTCCAAAATGTACACTTAAGTATCAATTTTTTTTTTTATAAAAAAAATGTGATATTTAAGTGTCAAGTCCAGTGACAGTGGCCGGAAATACAATGTTGCATATTTTCAATAATATAAGTGGTTTACGTGACACATCGGAAAGTTGACTCAGCAATGAAGATCAAAACGACATCGTTTTGCCCCAAAAATCGAATTTTAATGTATATATCTATTAAAATGAATTAAAAGAACCGAAATTTATTTATAAAAAAAAAAAACATGTGCAGTGTTCGACGAGGGCTTGTATAGCCCTTGCCATCGTTGCCCCCACCATTGCCGGCGACGATGGGGAAGGGTCAATGGGGGTCATTGGGCCCTAGGCAAGGTCACGGCCCTCCTCCAGATTCGGCGAGGGTCGTCGGCCCCTAGCCCCTGCCTAGGGTCGATGATCCTGACCGACTCTCCCCACACTGTCGTCGGCCCTTGCCGCAATGGTGAGGACAGCAGCGGTGGCGAGGGCCTACACAGCCGCCGTCGAACGTTATTATGCTTCTTTTTTTTTTTTTAATTTAGTTCTTTTAATTTATTTAATTACTATTTATTTTAAAATCCGAATCCGGAAGCAAAACGATGTCGTTTTGAGTTTATATAACCACATCATTGCCAAAAATTATGTCATTTTGTACTTAACTCAAAAAAAAAAAATGACACGTCAGCAATTTGGCCGTAAAATTTCACTGTTGGCACTTAAGTGTCCCATTCCTCTTTGATTTTGGCGTTTAAATGTATATTTTGAAAGTTTTGACACATAAATGTCTACTTGTGTCGAGTTTTGGCACTAGTAATGTACTTTAACCCCAAACATGGTAGTTGCATTTCACTTAAGAATGGCATCGTCATTCTCATTTTACAATTCCATTCAAAGGTAGTACAAGGTTCATTCTAGCCCCAGTAGGACCGTTTGTACCACCCCAGGGCTCAACCCTTTCGACAATTCCCACCTAGGACGCTTGGATAAGAGTGGCATTCTTTGTATCGAGAAAGTCGTAGAGTTATTACACAGAAGCACTGGGGCTGGGGAGAATGCTTCCCTGGAGGAAAAAGCTATGGTCTTGGGAAAGGGAAGATTCAAGCATCTTTCTCTGAAGGTAGTTCAGTCATCACAATGAAAGAAGAAAGTGATGGCGCATTATTTCACAAGTAATTCTCAACATTCTTTTAACCAAACATCGATCTTCAGCACATGTCAGTCGGTATAAGATGCTTTTACATGGGCTTCTCCTTCCGATGCAAGTAGAAGCATTATTATAAATGGAAAAAGAAAAGGGAGTTGCGACCCGAATCTAAATGGTCGCATATGATCATCAACCTCTTACTTTATTCTCGTGCTCTGGCCTGTGAGTAAACTCAAAATCAACATGGACGAAAGCTCGCTCAACTTTGGGCAATTGCTCCAGCTTCTCCTGAAGTTTTTCCCCGATATTGTGGGCTTGGTTCAAGTGCATGTCTTTAGGCAATACTATGTCGACCTCCACGAAGTAAAGAGAACCGATAGAGTAAGCTCTCACCGTGTCAATGTGCTTGATCTTTTCATGGTGGTTCCAAATGAGATATGTCAACTTTGCTATAAATTCAGGTGGGGCCGCTCTTCCAACAAGCGCCCGTACATTCTCAATCACCGTTCTTGCCCACGTGGTCATGGTATATAGTGCTATCTGCGGAGTATGTAATAAATTGGCTTAGAAAAGTTGTGCCCCACATAAACCTATTGATAGGATGGAGAGGGAATTGTAATCTATAACTGCTAGAAACGCACAATGGAAAAACTAAATGTAGGACTGTTCGAGATGAACTTACTATTATGGCTCCAACTGGATCTATCCACCAGTAGTAGCGGATGGATAGGATAGCCGCCACCAGACCAACAGAATTAGTAATAACATCGAATAAATGATCTTGAGAATACGCTCTGACAATTTCATTCTTGAATCTTCGACAATAAACCATAAGGGCAAACTTCACTGCTGTAACAGAAACCATAATTCCAATCATCCACATCTCCTTCTCTCTATCAGTTTTTGGCTGTGACTGCATGTAGATTTTGATTGAAATATAATGTGATAAGATGAGTGAACTGAAGAAATAAGACGACAGTCTAAACTTTATTTACTGTATTTTAAGTGTGCCTGTTTAAAACAATTGGTTACTATCAAGGTGGCAACGAAACTGGGTGAACCAATAGGTCAATCTGTGATGCAACAACATTTTTATTTCCACAAATTTCTAAAGGTATCTAATTGGAAAAAAAAAAAAAAAACTCAGAAGAAAGAAGTTTATAACCTCTTAATGTAAGGTGAAACGGTAGAAGATCGATTAAAATATCCAGGTCCCAAGAGGAGACTTTCCACTAACGTTAGCTCAATAGAAAACCTAAAGTTCTCCCCTTCAAACTACTCTGCAAACAAATCTATACCAGCCACGGTATGAATTTGTTTGCAAGTGACACGACAAAGCAGACAACAGAAAGATCACTCGCCTTGGAGATGAGATCTCGAACAGACTCCAACAGGATTTGTAAGCCAAGAGTTGCCATCACGGAGGCAAAGATAATAATACCCTGCATTCTCAAGCCGTCAATACCATTACACTCGTAGCTTAATCACAAAGATCGATTACATCAACATATATTATTCTGATGGAGAAATTTTAGAATTTCGTTTTGGTAATATTGGGGTCATTAGCTCCTAGTTTCTAAAAAGGACAGGGTCTTATTTTTCCTCCTGACTGGTTTCTCCTTTATACAAAACTATATCTGACACTGCCTTCTTCGGTGAGTTAACAATTGAGGCAAAGGGAAATTGACTATAATTTGGAGATGTAAATCAACTAAGCCATGCATCATCACAGTATCTTTGAAGTCTCACATAAAATTTAGCTAGCTGAAGCTATCGAATAACGAGCATGCCATTGTAAATCAAGCTACATGACAAACAGAAAAGAAGGCAGGACAGCAAAATCAAGTTATAGTCATGAGACTAGCTGAAAAAAGTGAAATTTAGTGGGAGCAAATAAAAGTCGGATTCAAGTAGAATGGTTACCCATGGATCATCGACAGATTTTTTTGACTAAGGAAGCAGGGGAACGTACCACTGGTTGCATCCGCTTCTTACCAATGGGGTAATGGTAATAATTTGGGTTCCTCATAGAATTTGCCGTGAACCACAAAATTAAACCTGATAGTAGATCTAAGAATGAATCCATTGCTGAGGCAATGACTGCCAGTGATCGGCTCTCAACACAAGCGTAGACCTTTGCTATGAAAAGCACAATATTTGCGAAGTTTGAAATATGGATTGCAAATCTTTCACTCTTTGCGAGCTGCTTCATTTCATCCTACAAAATGCAATTCACTAATCAGAAGCGATTTCTTCTTAAAAAACTTGAAATATAATGTCATAAACTCCTGTTTAGTTTCCAATTTACATAAAAGTTGTAAACAGATCTCCACGATTGTTTCTCTTGCTTCGAGAGCTACCACGTGGAGAAACATTTCGATATACTGAAGAATCTCCTTTTTCTAGGATTAAGAATGCACAATCCTAAGGTCTGCTACTAATGAAATGTAGGAAGGTGTGAGCTGTAGAGAATCTACCTCAGTCAGGCTTCCAGGAAAAACCCCTGACTCAGGCATGGCCTCTATCTCATTGTACCCTTCAATAAGGCTTTCCTGTTTCTTGTAATATTCTGCTAGCTTGCGCTCTTTCCCTGAATGGAAATTATATAATACAATCTGAGCACTGAGGACCCCAATAAAGAAGGTTCACACGTAAATCAAAACAGTAGCTCGTAAGGTGGAAAGTACAATAACATTCTATGATGTAACTTGACTCCCCAACACTATGAGCTGAATTTGACCGAAGTGAGAGTAACCATTACATGTCACTCGGGGTGCGTTTAGTAATCATTCTACTGGATGAGTTTCTGAATATTTAAAGCTATTTGGTAACTGTTCAAAAATTCTAATCCCCGAAAAAGAAATGTGTTTGGTAAAATCTCAAGTTCTTTTGTAAATTAAAATTTCTATTAATTTTTAAATACTTTTATTATATTTTTCTCTTTTTCCTTTTCTTTTTCCATCCCTCTTCTTCTACTATGGCCAATCGCCGACCACGACAATGGCCGGCAACTGGCTAGGCAAGGATCGAGGAGGCTTGACCTCGCCCAACCAGCGCCAGGCCAGCCTCGCCCTAGCCTAGCTAGGTTGATTCTCGCGACAGCTAGTGGCAAGGCCGACCCTTGCTACGCCAGGGTGAGGTCGATCTCTTGCTTTCTGGGCAAGGTCGAGCCTTGCCAGTGGCCAAGCAAACTCGCCGAGTCACCGGTGAAACCTGACCTCACCTTGGCCTAGGGAGCCTCCGGCGAGCTCACCAGACCTCATGCAGCCGATCGTTGACCATCATCGTGGCCGACGATCGGCAATGAGGAAGAAGAAAAGAAAAGAGGAAAAAAAAAAGGAAAATTTCGCTTGATTCTGGAATTGTTACTAAAAATAGAGAAGCAATTGTTTTCTACTTCTTAATGCTATTCCAAATTTATTCCCGAGAACAAAAAAGGTTACCATGCAGATTTTTATTCTTCTTTTGTTTTGGAGAACAAAAGAATATAATAAGTTACTATTTGGCCAGTTAATGAACACACCCTAAACGTACTCAATTTCCTTTTCATTACATGATGCTTACAAAATGACTTCCCCCATACCGCTCAGTTTTGTGGGGTTTTACAGAAAGCTAAGTTGAAAGGATGCACCGCGATGGGTGTAGAAGGTCTAAAGGAGCAACAAGTTAGACTTAGGTAACTTTCCATCTGAGCTTGTGTTGATCGACACCTCCGGCTGGAAGAAAATAACCAGGGGAAAAAAATCCTCCAAGGTGAGGTCATGCTCAGCGTGGCTACGGAATGAACCAAATTGGACCCACCGAAAATGAGCGAATAGACGCAATACAACACTCCAATGTGAAGCAATGAATGTATGCGTTACTGTCGGTTCCCAACACCAGAGTGGTACACTACCAAGCGGAACAAGCCCAAAAAGTCATCCATCCATACATACATACAAAAGCGCGGACCAAGTAAAAGCAGGTCGATCCCAGACATGGTGGCGCTCTCGCCAGAGAAGTTGCCAGAGAATGATGTAGACAGGACACAGCACGCTAATTTCCGTCAATCAGCGAAAATGTCAAAAGCATCGCATAGGATATTTTCCAAAGGGGCGTCGTTACCAAACGTACCAAGTGTCGGGACGTACATATGAAGTGTACCAGGAGATGCTCGGATTAGGCATCAGTCATGCAATGGCGAATAAGCAACGAAAAAGAAGTGGAGAAAAAGCTAGGATTAATGCTAGGATCGAGGCAGTTTCACTTGCACGGAAAAGCGGCGTAGAGGGAGATACATACTCGAAGCAGGGAGAAGGTGGCGGCAGGAGAAGCGAGAGTTGGGGTGGTGGTGGTGGTCGCGGGGAGGGAGGCGGAACTTGGTGGGGCTGAGACGCCATGAGGGAGCGGAGGAGTCACTGTTGTCGTGGTCGAAGTCGTCCATGGCGGATGATTGTGGTGTACTGGACGGATGATCTGCTCCATTTGTGTCGCCCAAAAAGGTTGGGAATCCTGATCCACTGTCCAGAAAGCAGCACACCTCTCCACAACTTTGTTTGGTTCCTTTGTCTACGTGGGAAAATCGTGTTATTCTTTGTAAAAAGAGAAATGATTTAGAATGGACGTTCAATAAGAGCTTGGAAGCTTTGTCTACGCGTTGCCTGAGCAAGGACTGGTGGGCGCTAGCAGTGGCGAAACAGATTCTTTTTTTTCAAGTTGAAATCGCAGTTGTAATTCTACTAACAACGGCGCACGCCGTTTCTTTTGCATGTATTGAAAGATCATGATCAGCCATTTCATTCCATAGAGCATTTTCCGTCCAATCATGCCTCCAATTAGTGGGTTGCAAGGACCGACGTCGCTCTCTTGTTAAGGTTATCCAGATAACAAAATTCAAGAGAATATGTTCTCTCTTCTTTCATACGATGGTTACGAGTGAAAGCCAGGTCAATGATATCCAAAGATTATGAACCCACAACGGAGAGCAGCGGAGAGAGAAACGAAGAAAACTGTCGAAAAAGGAGGGAGGAGCGGGAATCCCCCAAGAAGAAAAGAGCAGACAGCGAGGCTTTTGAATTTGTTCTCTCGTCCACCGCATTAAACAAAGGAGCGGGGGCAAAGAGGGGAGGGAGGAGAGGCGGAAGCTTCCTCCCAGCGCAGACGTTAATATGCATATTTTATGTATGTATATATTCAGCGAGATTGGTTGGTGATGTTGGGCTGCAGCACGGTGGACGTCTAGCGCATTGGACCCGAACTTATATGAATGCTGAATGACGCCGCGAGAGAGACAGAGAGAGTAGCAACTTGGTTTTCCCCGTCCCATAACATAAGAAGACTTGTGAGGGTGGAAAGCAAAACTGGCCCTCTCTTTTTAACCCATGGAAGATAGAGATTGCAGTTATGGGAACTCTGGTTTATCGATTGGATTAATTTGGATTAATTTGACTTTTCTTCTCTCAAGGATGATGTTGAGCTTGAATCAGCCAATATGAAGTGTTGAGGAGAACTGGGGACAATAATTCACCACAAATTAAACCCAATTCAGGATTAATTTCTCCCCCGAAACTAAATCGACCAAAATCAATTTAGCCCCATCAACAACCAGCCATATATATCCTCAAAATATAAAATGATAAGTAGACAAAGTTAACAACACCATCAAGGTTTTAACGTGAAAACTCAATACGGGAAAATATCACTCTGAAACTTCCACTAATTACTAATAATAGTAGGATACATAAAATATATTTCTCTAGTTACACACTAAAAGCTTCACATAAACATTATAAACTCATTTCCTCACCACAAAGGTGGATAAACATAAATGGATTTAGAAAACCCTAATCGCAACAGGAGAATTTAAAGACGATTCTCGATGAACAGAAACGTCAATTTATAGCCCTCAATCTCACGAATAATATATTCAAATTTGAGCCGATTCCGTTATCGTTTAGCCTTTAAATCAGGATCAAAAGTTGCAACCCACTTCTTTCCTTCTCTCCTTTCCTCTTTCGGTGAAGCTTCTGTCCACTCTGTGTCTCGTCACACTTTGGGCGCACACCACGCACGAAGCTTTTTCTTTCTTTCTTTTCAACTTTTTGACTTTTCTCCTTTTTTTTCATTTTGTTTTATGTTAGCTGGGCCCCACATGAAGGTGGACCCAGCCAACACGAAGAGACAAGAACGTGGCTCCACATCTACGAAGAGGCCTCCTGCTGCAGATGTAATAGAGATGGCCCAACTCCGCCCACCTTCGTTCGCCTTCACATATGACACGCGTTCAAGACTTCAAGTCATTGAAGCCCGCGAACGAAACGAGGAAAATAGAAGGGAGCTCGCCCGTGAACAGGAAAAGGAGAACAATCCGAGAAAGGGAGAAGGATTTAGCGTCTCCGTTTCGGACGTCCCAATTGTTATTCAAGCTCATTATTCATCTATTTGGAATAAATAACAATTTAAGTGAATTTTGAACTTCGATTGATGAGTTTTTAAGCTAGGATTCTATATAGAAATGATAGTTTATGGCACTATGAAGCTTGAGTCCAAATTAGAACTTGACCAGAACTAATTTCTAAAGTTTCTTGTCATGGGAGAATACGAGTAACGGGCAAAGATGAATGTTCACTATAAACAAGTTTCCTCGTAAGCACATAGAAGACATTTTATCAATGAATAAGCATAGTCTAATCGAGTCATTGGTTAAAGTAGAGTTTTAGTTAAATATTGATATTGTTTTTGACTAATTGATTGGATTAAGAGTTTGGCGATTCGAGTAACCTTTGGTAGGTTTTCAGCTTTTCCAAGTGCGTGGTGCTATCTCTTTTTTGTGTTTGTAAACTCATATTTTGAAAGAGATAAAAATTAGATATGTTATGTGCAAGGTGTGATTTTAAAATATAAAAGTAATATTTATAGCATATTTAATGCATAAATTGGGATTGGGCATTTGCTGACTCATTGTTATTTGAAATGGTTTAAGAATGTTCATGAAAGAATTTGTGAAAGATTTTTCATACAAACTTGAGAAATTTTTTAGGAAATGTATTATAGTTGATGAACTAAACTATGAAAGGTTATGTGATTTGGGTTGTGAACTTGATTTATCAGATTGGATTGTGGATTCGGATTTGTGGATTTTGGAGAATGATATTAGTGGATTATGCTTATGTCACTATGATCAGATTGAGGGGTAAATATCTTAATGTTATCAAAACATTTTTTTGGGCTAACCCACAAACTAATGTAGGTGGAGACTTAGTCAAGGAGGAAACTTGGTTGCCTTTGTTATGGTGACCATAGTTAGATACCGAGCATTACATTAGTCGATGGAATGACAATTGGCGTTTGATTTGATAAAGATTGATCAATGGAACAGTTTTGTTGGAAAGATATCATCCACTTGCGATATACTACACGTATTGTATATTAAATTTGGGATTGATGAATTATGACATCGGTTTATAAAGAGGCATAGTGAATATCCTGTCTACTAAGAAATGATGTACTGCTCACTAGACTTGGGTCGTGATTGTTCATTCCATTTGTCTTACTTGCCACAAGTAGGACAAGAGTGAATGTTGGCTATATATTTTGATAATGTGATATTTTTGTGTGAGTTGTATATGGCTAAGATGAACTTTTGAGTTAGTTGTTCCTGACGACTCTTTTATCAAATACATGAATGTTTATATTTCAATAACAGCACGATAATGGTTGTGTTTGGGGTTGGATCTTTTGGTTAGGACACTCGTGTCATTGCCTTGTTATTGTAGACTTTGGGTGTGATAGTAGAGGTCAATCTGTCAGAGATGGTCCTTATGAAAGGATTATTCCCAGATTTCGATAAATAAATGGCTTGTTTGATAACTATGCTATTTTTTAGAATAATTTTTATTTAAAAATAATTCTTTTTTATTTTGTTCTCTATACGAATTTTTGAGCATTTAAAAGTATTTGGTAACTATCCAAAATTTCTATTTCTAGGCTAAAAATGCATTTGGTAAAACCTCAAATTCTTTCGTAAATTAGAATTTTCTTTTAATTTTTTAATAATTTCATTATATTTTTTCTTTTTTCTTTTTTTCATTTCTCTTTTTTTTTTCTTTTTCCTTCTCGTCTTCTTCTTCCTCTAGCCGGTTGCCGGCCATTGGCTAGAGGAAGAAGAAGAGAAAAGGAAAGAAAAAAAAAAAATAACAGAAAAGAAAAAAAAAATGAAAATGAAAATGACCTCGATTCTACATTTATTCTTGGAAAAAAAGAATCAATTTTTTTTCTATTTTTTTTATTTTGTTTCAAATTTATTCTCAGAAACAAATTTGTTTTTGGGAACAAAATAAATACAAAACGGATTTTTGTTCTTTTTTTTGCTCCAAAAAATAAAAGAATATAATCATGCACTGTTTGGTACAATATCAAACAAGGCCCAAATGTTCATCTAGTAAAGTTGATTTGTTAAAATATAGTTTTGTTTTCTATGTATAGACGGTGAGAAGGTATTCCTTGTATGAGTGTACTGTTTCTCCTTCTCTGCTACCCAATCAACGTAGCATCATATCTATGTTTCTAGCATTTTTAGGCTAATTAGGCTTTGATATTGGACAAGGCAGTTAGTACTTCTTCTTCTTTTTTCGGTGGAAAGTGAATTAGTACTTGAAGTCACTCACACGGAGTTTTCTGTGGCCAAAAAATTGCCGACTTATAACACAAGCATCTCGAGAAAAGTGCCAAAAAAGTCCTAAACCTTTTGTGTTTATGCCAGTTTAGTCCTGAACCTTTTTTTTTGTGTCAATTTAGTCCTAAACATTTTTACTTAGTGCCGATTCAGTCCATTCCGGCCAATTTTGGCCAGATTTTGTTGACTGGACGTCAGCCGGCCGACGTGACTTAATCGGTGCTAACGTGGACAATTTTTAATAATATTTTAAAATTTTAAAATTTTATTATTATTTTTCTTTTTTTTTTCTTTTTCTTTTTCTTTTTTTCTTC
This sequence comes from Eucalyptus curtisii, assembly GCA_017140595.1. NCBI lineage: Eukaryota > Viridiplantae > Streptophyta > Magnoliopsida > Myrtales > Myrtaceae > Eucalyptus > Eucalyptus curtisii. The sequence goes on along the minus strand of CM029499.1, from coordinate 37,632,268 downwards.
TCTCCTCCTCCCTCTGGCCGCTGGCCGGACTACGGTGACCAGCAAGAGGCAACAGCCGGCAAGGCTCGCCAGCCACCTCGCCAATGGCCGCGAGGGCAGCCTCGCATTGGGCGGCGAGGCTCGCCCTCGCCGGATCCGGCGAGGGTCGAGCTTCGCCGATCCGGCGAGGGCGAGCTTCGCCCATGGCCGGCGAGGCTCGACCTCGCCAGATCCAACGAGCCTCGCCCTCGCCACCCAACGCGAGGCCACCCTCACGGGCACTAGCGAGGTGGCCGGCAAGGCGCAAGGCTTGACCTCACCGAATCGCAGCTTGGGCGGCGCCGGCGAGGCTCACCCTTGCCGGATCTAGCGAGGTTGAGCCTCGCTGGCCATGGGCAAAGCTCGACCCTCACCAGATTCGGCGAGGGTGAGCCTTGCCACCCAGCGCGAGGCCGCCCTCGCGGCCATTGGCGAGGTGGCCAATGAGCCTCGCCAGCCATCGCCTCTAGCCAGTCGCTATGGTCCGGCCAGCGACCGGAGGGAGGAGGAGATAAGAAAAAAATAATAAATAATAAATAATAAAGAGAAAAAAGAATAAAAAATTCAAAATTATTAAAATATTATTAAAAATTGTCCACATCAGTACCGATTAAGCCACGTCAGCCAGCCGGCGTCCAATCACCAAATATGGCCAAAATTGGCCGGAAAGGACTGAATCGGCACTAAGTAAAAAGGTTTAGGACTAAATTGGCACAAAAAAAAAAGTTTAGGACTAAACTGGCACAAATACAAAAGGTTTAAGACTTTTTTGGCACTTTTCCCAAGCATCTCTTTCTAAAGGTAGTTCAGTTGACATAATGAACATACAAAATGATGGCGCGATATTTCACAAGTAGGTCTCAGCACATGTCAATCGGTATATAAGGCTTTTCCACGGGCTTCTCCTCCCAATGCTAGTAAAAGCATTTAGATAAAATAGGGAAAGGGAGTTGCCATGTGAAACTAAGTGATATGTTGGTATTTAAGTTTTCCATCATTTTACGACCACCACCATCATCGCGATCATCCACCTCATATTTTATTCTTGTGCTCAGGCTTGTGATTAACCTCAGAATCAATATGGATGAAGGCTCACTCAACTTCGGGCAAATGCTCAAGCTTCTCCTGAAGTGTTTCCTCGATATTGTGGGCTTGGTTCGAGGGCATGTCTTCAAGCAATACTATGTCGACCTCTACAAAGTAATGAGAACCAAAATTGTAAGCTCTCATCGTGTCAATGTGCTTGATCTCTTCGTGGCGGTTCCGAATGAGATATGCCAACTTTCTATAAATTCAAGTGGAATAAGCACTCGGACATTCTCAACCACCGTTCTTGCCCACGTACTTATGGTATATATTGCTATCTGCAGAGTACGTAATAAGTTGGCTTAGAAAAGTCGTGCCCAACATAAACCTATTGATAGGATTGGGGGGGGGGGGGGATGGTGATCGTAAATCTATAACCGCAGAAACACAACCAAAAAACTAAAATTAGGACTGCCCGAGATGAACCGACTGTTATAGCTCCAATCGGATCTATCCACCAATAGCGATGGGTGGATAGGACAACCGCCGCTAGACGGAGAATTAGTTGTAACATTGAAGAAATGATCTTGAGCATACCACTTTGATAATTCCATAGACCATAAGAGCAACCTTTACTACTAGAAAAAACAAAAATAATAATCCCGATCATCCACTTGCACGTGTTAGCTGAGTTTAGAAAGACCAAGGAATTGCAAACCCAAATGAGTTTGAGCCCATATGATAAGTCATATGAAAAAATAAGGTTTCTCTCTATCTTTTAAGGGATGGCTGCAAAGAAGTTAGTAGAGATACAGTAACAAAAGAAAAAAAAGAAAGCATAAAATATCGGGTATGGGGACCGGTTTGATTTACATCAGAGTAGCATTGAAGGTCGATTCATAGTTCGATTGAGCTGAAAGTTTGTCAACATGTTCATGGTTCACTATTCTCGAATTTGAATTGTTTGATTTTCGTTTGGAATTCCCCACAGCAAGTTTTTCGTAGGTTGATCAAAACTTGCATTTTTTATCATATCCATGCTTGATCTCTAGTGAAATTTATGCGTATCGCCAAGAATCATGTTTTTGAGATCTTTGCTGTTATGTATCTCTAGTATTTACTAGAGAAAAACTTTGTTCATCCAATTCTATTGATAGTGAAGCTTTTTGGGTGAACTTCAGTCCCATGATTTTTTATCTTTTCACACTGAGTGGGTTTTCCACGTAAAAAAGTCGCCTTGTGTTTGCTTGCTTGATATTTATTTTACTCTATTATATTGATTCCTACTAGATTTACACAAGAGGGAAGATTATTCAATTCTACTGCGTTAATCCCAGGGAAAAGTACCAAAAAAGTCCTAAACCTATTGCATTGATACCAATTCAGTCCTAAACTTTTCAATTGGACCAATTCAGTCCTAAACCTTTTAATATTGGTACCAATTCAATCCATCCGGCCAATTTTGGCCGGTCGGCGCTGACGTGGACGTCGACCGGGGCCGATCTTTGGCGTGGTAATTTTTATGATTTTTTAATTATTTTTTCGAATTTTTTATTAATTTTTTTCTTTTTCCTTTTTTTTTCGTCTTCTTCCTGGCAGCGAGCGAGGCGGCCCTAGGTGAGGCCGAGCGAGGGCCGCAACCCTCACCGGCGGTTGGCGAGGGCTTCGCGGCCCTCGCCTCCGCCCTAGCGATGGCTGCCATGGCCTCGCCAGCAGCCTTGGGAGAGGTTGGGCGAGGGCCGCGACCCTCACCGGCGGCGAGGCAAGGGCTTCACGACCCTCGCCCGGTGGCCGGCGAGCCTCACCGAGGCTCACCGGCCACCGCTAGGAAAAAGACAAAAAAGAAAAAAAAAGAAAAAAAATTAATAAAAATTAATAAAAAAATTCAAAAAAATAATTTAAAAGATCATAAAAATTACCACGTCAAAGATCCAAGCCGACGTCCACGCGCGCCATCCGGCCAATGACGGCCGGCCAAAATTGGCCGATGGACCGAATTGGTACCAATATTAAAATGTTTAGGACTGAATTGGTCCAATTGAAAAGTTTAGAACTGAATTGGTACTAATGCAATAAGTTTAGGACTTTTTTGGTACTTTTCCCGTTAATCCCATATTGTTTGGATTATACTCTCGTCAGCATGCACATTAAACAAATGGGGGAGAGGAAGGAGAGGTGGAAGCTTCTTCACTTCACGTCTCCATCGCAACTGCGCTCACTTCCCAAACGACATTGCCAATTGCAACACGACTAGCAATACAAAAGTATTAGAGGAAACTTTCCCCCACCCCACATATCAACCTCATCGGCGTGCGCCGATTGCGTTGGGAGTGCTTTTTAGGCAGTTTGACTAGTGAGTAGAGACTTACTTCATCGTCTACGTTTGCCGACTTGACAGTTACTTGCCAACCGCTGCACTATAAACTAAAGCATAATTACGTTCGCAAATGCCCATTTCGGGCCGCAACTGACCCACTTGCCCTGGAAATCGATGGCATAAATCGCATACGCCCAACGTCTGTATCATAGCATGAAAATTGACAAACAACTTTGGCGAACATGAGAGACATAGGATTTGACCCTGTCCGAACTGAATCATATCAACTCTTGGAGACGATAACTTATCATCACCGTCATCCCTTTTTTTGGGTCCTTACGGTCCATCAAAGAGATCAATAGATTCTACAGGGGGTAAAAACCAAGTGATAAGAAACGAGAGCGGCCCTCTCTGTCTCGTCCAATCGGAGCTTCTTTCATGCGTATGAAAGCCCAGTGGGCCTTCTTAAACAAGCACAGACTCAACACAATTATAATTTGACTTGGAATAGCATCACGTATCACGGTTTGTACGTAGATAATTCAAAGATGAAGATGCATGATGCTGATGATGTCAATACCACTGCTGATGTCGCTCATAATCCATGCATAGATTACAGAACAAGCAGAGAGAACTAGTACTCCCAGCAGACCAACTCTCAATCCTCTCAAAATTAGGGATTTCATCATGTTTTACTAACCAAGAAATAAAGCCAAATCTTGGGACATTTGGGAAGGATAGATCAACACTCGTTTCTGACAATTTCCCGAGCACCAGTAGTGGTTTGTCAAACTAGGAACTTCATGTCGCTATACTTACTCGTGTAATCTAATGGAAATCCGTGTTACTGTTCAATATTTTAATACATCAGAGACTTTAGCTCTGTGCTAGCCTTTAAGCCCGAAAGAAAGAATTCTCTTACGGATAGCTACGGTCTCATTAGCACCGAAATATCCCGAAACGCCTCGCGTTCACTGTACGTTCAGGCCAAGGCACTTACTTCGCTTATCAAAAACAGAAACAAGGGAGTTTTTTCTTTTTTTTGGTAAAAAATGAGTTTTTCTTTCGCTGAATTTATATCCAGGCCAGGACCGCATTGACCATATCGGATGATCTCCATGTTTCAATAGAAAATTTATCGAAGACCACAATCATGTAGAGCCAGCGCAAGCATTAAAAATAAAAATAAAAAAAAACCAGCAAAAGTAGATATTGCCAGCAAAAGGGGGAAAATTCTGATTCCTTATTATGTTGAAGGCACCATGAACTGCCTGGTTCCAGACAGCGGTACCAGACTATAGAACAGACACCATTCGAGTAAAATCGTCCAGAAGATAATACAGGCTGTATTGAATAACCAGAAATCTCTATCAAGCTTCATAACTCTTGTAAATGGAGTAAGCATGCCGCAAATTCAGGTAACTATGTAGCACCATTCATCATTCACTTGTGGGCTGCGACCAGGGCCATGTGCTCTATCAAATCTAGGACTCGGTTGCTGTAAGAAAGTCATATTGCCATAAAAGATTAGATATGCTAGTTGGACATTATAAAACATTAATTCCACTCATATTGCCTTGCCACTTCTTAATATTCAGAACAAAAGAACAAGAGATGTATACCTGTATCCCCATTCATTGTCGTACCACGAAACCAGCTTCATGAAAGATTTGCTTAGACCTATACCTGCTTTCGCGTCAAATATACTTGATCTGCAGTAAAAGCATCACTCAGCTATAAAACTCACAAAACATGGACAAAATCAATCGCTTTTGCCACTATCTTTTGAAAAATAGACACTGTTAACCTGTCTCAACACACAAAATTCACTTTTAGTAGTTGCAAACCACCATCTTTTCTTTATAAAAGAACTAACATCCAAAATGACCTTCAAGTTCCATGCCACTGTGAGACTAGATCTTTATGTAAAACAGTAAAAAAGAAATCAAAACATCCAATCCCCCTCAAGAACATGTGCATGCAACGCAAGGCCTTAACACCCACTGACAGGAAGGGATGGAGGGAGCGGGCAGGAGAGGAAGGAAAGCACAATGGAGATACCTGGAGTCACCGACAAAATCATTCGAGACAACATCCTCCTCTGTATATCCAAGGATGCCCTTGAGCAGACCCTCCGATGCATACCTTTATTTGAACAATCCAAGACATGTTTATAGTACTCCTCAAAGGGACTTCCATCAATTTTCATCAACTAAAACATCAACTAGTAGTAAAAAAAAGGGAAGGGAGGAGAGGGGGGGGGGGGGAATCAACATACTTAATAGCTGCCTTCACATCTTCATAAGAAGCACTCTTCTCAAGCCGACAAGTTAAGTCAACAACAGAGACATTAGGAGTTGGGACACGGAAAGCCATCCCAGTGAGTTTTCCGTTGAGTTCAGGAAGAACCTTTCCGACAGCCTATCCAAAGGGAAAAAACAATATCATCACTATTGACCCCACAATGATCCAAATCTTATAAAATCTAGAATCTGTCCATGTCTTCATCAAGAAATTCCAGTTATCATTATACCTTTGCAGCACCAGTGGAACTGGGAATGATATTTTGAGCAGCTCCACGGCCCCCACGCCAATCCTTCATCGAAGGACCATCCACTGTCTTTTGGGTTGCTGAAAAATATAAATCATCATTATTAGCAAGACCTCTTAACATCAGAGAGGCAGAAGCGAAAGAATAGGAGTACCTGTAGTTGCGTGTACAGTCGTCATCAAACCTTCAATTATACCAAATTCCTCATGAACAACCTGCCAAAAAGGTTAATTACAACAATTATGTTAGTATGAACCAATTCTCAGCAACTGACTCAGCAAGAGCCAAGATGTGAGCCGCATCCACTGCAGAGAAGATACGATACTGCAAGGGGTTAGAAAGAGACGGAGAGAGGAATTTTCCAAAGACAGCTGCCCACTATTCAAGTTTCACCAGGTTGATGTGAAAGGCAGGAAGAAGCGTGAATACCAACCTTGGCAACAGGAGCAAGACAATTGGTTGTGCAGCTTGCATTAGAAACTACATCCATGTTTGACTTGTATGACTTTTCATTTACTCCAACCACAAACATAGGTGCATCGGCTGAAGGAGCTGATATGACCACTTTCTTGGCACCAGCCTGCAGTAACAATCAGCGGGCTCAACTTGTGGTGTTTATATCCATCACCCTATCACATAGACGTACACATACACAGGCATGCGTGCACAGAGCAAATTAAATTATAATAGTGACCTTCAGGTGTGCGGAAGCCTTGTCCAATGTAGTGAAAACTCCAGAGGATTCAACAACATACTCAGCCCCATGATAACCCCAAGGAATCTCTTCTGGATTTCTGAGAAGAAAGAAATGTCAAACTTTACCCCTTCCTGCTTTAAGTTTAGAGGTTGATATTTGCAAAGAGAAATTTCTACAAGCATATTCTTTCAGATGAGTAAGAATACACCTTTTGCTTTCAACTTTAATTTGTTTTCCATTAATCTCCAAGGTGGAATTGTCTATAACATTGATTGTTCCATTGAAAACTCCATGAGTAGAGTCATACTTGAACATGTAAGCCTGGACAGATCGATAAAAGAAATGTCAGTATCTCCTGTATCTCCTCAAGGAGCAGACCTGCTATAAAGTATCGCGATATCCCTCCAATGATCACAAATTCCAAAGCTGTCACATCTTACAAATTCTCTCGGCTCGCTAATTATACACAAATACCACAAGAGTCAGCTAGAAGTTTTATCTTAGGATGATTTTTCAAGAGGCAAAGCAAAATGAGGTAACCCTGAGCAGTAGACATTAATATGGTAGCAAAGCCGACACAGGAAAAGATAAATCTCATGTGTCTTAAGTTGAAGGCTGATTTAAACATTCACCAAAGCATGGTGGATGAGTCAGCAGTAGCTTAATTTAAGTTATGAAACATTTATTGAAGAAAAACAATAATCTGGCTTGCTTAAACAAATGGTCGAGTCAATCATTTTCCAATTCTAAGCTAAAGCAGAAACAAGACTAGCAGCAAATCAGAAATTTTTAGAATACTGCAATGGATATTCCAAGTCCACTACCAAATAACAGACATAAAAGAGATTAAAACATCCATATACCACATAAGTGAGGCAACAGTAATGCTATAACCAACAGAACCACTCAATCATGTAAAGGAGGGAAGCCACATGACATTTCCTTGAAGGACTAAGTAATTTGCATTAAAAAGAAGGTAACTGCACGTACCATGTATTTAGCATCGATAAAAGGATCATTGACAGCTACTACGTCGATATCATCCCTAGCGGTTGCTATCCGAAGCACCAATCTTCCGATTCGACCAAATCCTGCATGAATGTAATGCCACCACCCTCAAAAAACACTTCCACCGGACCCCTTTCATTTAAACTGTACACCTCGTGCAGCAACTACATATTGTTCTAGACATTCTTCTAACTGAGCCGATATATGCAGAACAGCTGCAAACAGCACCTATCTTGCAATCCCTATGGCATCTGTTAAAACACAATTCCAGAATGCCCTCTATATATACCAGCACACAATTTCGCATGGAATGAGATTACAGGCAAAGCACAGTAACCACTTAGCATAACTCCCATCAGCCCCGGTACATACCATTGATTCCAATCTTTGTCTTGTTGCTGCCATCTGATCCTGCACGACAACATCACCCCTCAGACTCCGGTCCAATTAAACCATTTTTAAAAACCAGTTGAGATATGCTACAAGGATTCTTACTCGGAACAATAGGCCGCACATCAACAGCTGTAGCTCTAACAGGCTGAATGCTCCTGACAGAGGATTTCCTATCAATTTTTTTGTTTTTTCGGGGCAAAAGATTGTGTCAGCGACAGTTGCTAGAGGCCACAAAAACCGGAAGCGGCAAATTTAACAGGAGCAAGAGAAAGATTAGACTCAACTGGAAGGAAATGGATCCGGTGGGGACAGGAGTGCCGTTGAAGCTGGAGGGAAGGCGTGAAAGGTTGACGCTGCTGCACGAGACCTGCAAAAAACCCAAAAAAGAGGTTGAAGTTGGTGAGCTGAATGGGACGAACCACCTCCCAAGATTTAGGAAGAGAAGAAGGGGAAGCCGGGAGTGGGTCGCGAAGACGGTGTCCGCCATAAATCCAACAGCAAATGCAGAGGAAAAGACAGGATCATCAAAAAGTGAAAGAAAAAAGTTAAAAAATTAAAGGAAACAAAAAGAAGAAGAAGCGGAAACGAGGGAACAGGAATCGCAAAATTCACAACTCGCGGCGGGGCGTGTTCGGAGAGCAGCTGCGGCGTTGCTGCTGCCAACGGGGAACACGAGTAGGGAGGAAGCTAAAGATTCAGCTCGACGAACAAAAACTAAGCTTGAGTATTATACCACGGGGAGCCCAACGAAAAACTCGCTCAACCAAAAAAGAAGGAGAAGACCGATATCAAAGGTGACAAGACCTGGGAAGACTGGTTTCTCGAGAATCAAACGAAGACAAACTAGAAAGCATCAACAAAACAGAGCTCGAATCAAAGCGCATGATGATGACGATGGTCCGTCTCGCGTGCTCGTGCAGGAGAGTGGGGTTGGGAGAGAGAGAGAGAGAGAGAGAGAGAGAGACCTTGGAGGGATCTGAAGAGAGGGGAGAGAGGTGGGAGACGGCGGGAGCAGCGGCAGGTGATGGGCGGAGGAGAGAAGACAGAGCCATTTGCGGAACTCTACCCTCCGAGGCTCGGCTGCGAAAACCCTAGATTGACCAAGAGCAAGAACAAGAACAACGGAAATGGAAAAACGGGGGAAGCGGCTTGGAGCTCAACTCGAGAATGGAAGGAAATGCGAGAAATGACTTTTTTTGGGGGGGTTAGGCACCAACCAAGCAGGCGGAGAAAAGCCTCTCTCCTATTTAAAATAACAGAAGTGGCCTGCGGACTTCCCTATGCAACTATGCAGTCCAGTGTACAGACTCGTCTCTCTCCGTCTCGCAACAACACTCTAGGACTCGAAAATAAACAAATAAAATAAAAATACAAAAAAAAAAAAAGGAAAGGAATCGGGATGCAAATAATGCCCCGGGGGGCTCATGTGATGTATTTGGGAGCGAGGAGGTGTGCGTGCGTGCGTGCGTGCGTGGGTCACGACGACGTAGGTGAGAGTGTCGCGATGCGAGGTTGGCGGGGAGGAGGAGACGGGGGTTGGTGGTGCCGGTGGTGCCGGTGGTGGGGTTCGGCCCTCGAAAGCCACGTCGGACCAGCTCAGGGCCCCTCCCTCTCGGTCAGATCTTTTGGGCTCTTTCCCCTCCTTGTTCTTTAGCTTTTTCAATTGATGAATACCGGTCTGACCCAAAAAAAAAAAAAAAAAGGTCGATGAATACCAGCCCCACTCCTCTTCCTTTTATCATTCTCGTCTCTCGTTCACGCTAATAGTGCGCACGGCTGATGATACCCTCTCCCCTCCTTTTTATCATTCTTTGGCGGAAGAAATAGCATAAACAATGAATTTTAACTCAATATGCAATTTAATTTCTGAAATTTTAACTTACTTAATATAATCCTTGAACTTTAGCTTAATCTATTATGTAAGTTGTTCAACATAATCCATGAATTTTTTATATATGTTCAATATAATACCTAAACTATATGAAAATGTTGAATATAATTATTGATTTTGAATTAATCGAATGAATAAATAAAAAGTTCAATGATCAAATTGCATATCGTGTCGAGGTTGAGAAATTGTTTGTATAATTGTCTCTTCTCTTGTCTCTCATTCGAGCCACGCGTGCGCCCCCCTCTCTCGTTCTATTTTCTCTAGTTGCATCCTCTACTGTGTCTGACTTTTGACCTTAAAAAAAGGAGGTGAGATGGTTGAATAATTGCGATAAATAAATAATTCTCGAGTGGCCAACTGGGGTTTCTTTCTTTTATGTGGGAGAATTATATTAAAAGGGAAAAGACAAAAAAAAAAAAAAAAGAGAGAGAATGGGCAGAAGGGGAAATGCGAGGCGGGGGAGGGGCGGGGAGGCCAAAGTGGGGTCGGGAAATTCGAGGAGGGCCAAAGCGGAAAGCGAAGGAAAAAAAGCTCGCTTACGGCCAACGCACTCGGACGGCCCCCATCGAATCGAATCCGGAACGACTCTGACCGGCCGATGACATGATGCCCCTCCGCCTGCGCCGCACGTGCTCCCGCCCCCCCCGTTTCTCCTCCTCCATCGTTCGGTATCGCTTTCCCCACCCCTTCGTGTCCCTTTTTGTCCCCTTTCCGCCCTCCTCTCCTCGGACGCCCTCCCACGGTCACTTGTCGTTGTAGTTGTCCCTTCCCCCATTACTGTTACCGGCGCGTCCGCATATTATTACACTCTCCTTTTTCAATCTCGCGTATAAATTTTGACTCGTAATTTCTTCATAATTATTTTTAGAACAAATTTCGAATAAAGATTTTATTTGTACTCATTTTCTTAAATAATAATAATATAAAGTTTTTTATTTTCTCAAATAAGAGTAAAATGACTATATCAATAAATAAATAAATAAAAGGCCGAATTCACCGATTGATTGATGAGGGCATTTTCATCCTTTGTTTTTTTTTTTATCTTTTATCTTTTTCTTTATTAGATGAAAAAAAAAATGAAAGGGGAGGGGACGAAAAGCGGCGACAGCTCCCCCCATCGTTGGGCCTCGATGAGTGCCTAGCAACCCCCACTGACCCTTGGTCGGGCCTTCTTGGCAATGATGGGGCAGCGATGCAACGGTTGATTTCCTTCTTTTTTGTTTTTCGATTAATTTATTTTAATATAATTTAAATGATATCCAAAATTAAATTTATATTAGACAAAAATGTCATTAACCAGCTGGAATATTTAGCCAGCCGCGGGAGTTAGGTCATTTGGGTCCCTATTTGCAGCTGTTATGATCACTTTAGTCTCTTATTTTAAATTTTCTATTATTTTTACAATCCCAATGATATTTTAAATTTGCACAGATAAATAAAAAATTATTTTTAACTCGCGGATGGCTTGATACTTTGGTCGTAGTTGGATTCACTCATGCATCCCAAATCAACCTACCTTATTAAATTAACTAGCTTGGGTCAATGTAATTAACGACCTTACCTAAATGTTGTTAGTGTCTTATTCGTTGATTAGCGTGTATTATTAAATTAATAAGAATTAACCAGATTTTTTTCAAATATTATATAGAGAAAAAAGGAATTGAAAGAATTATAGGTGTTCTCCTTTTTATATTCGATTTGGATCGGCGTAATTTGACCAATTTATGCAAGATGGTTATGGGGATGGTTATGTACTTGCTTGTTGAAGGGTCACTTTCAAGTTAATTGGACACCACATAATCTCGATTAACGAAGACACACAATGTTTTTCGATCCATTGTAAGGATTTCAGCGGTGTCTATGACTACATTACAAAGTTCAAACTCGTACCTGATTATGGCACTTTTCTTCTGGAGTGGATTCAATCGGACTAATTTGTACGAGAACAAAGGCAACTTAAATGGTGGGAACAGACAGTATACGAGGGTTCAGCTTCAGCACGATGGGAAGCATATATGAAGACGAGTGGCTGGGGAGTCCAGGGCTACGATTTCGTCGTCAAGTGGTGGTTCGCGATCACGGGCAGTGGAGGCATGAGAAATGACGTGATGGACACGAGATGTGACGACGAAGGCGAGGCATGATTAGGTACTACGACGACAACAAAAGTCCTACTTCCATTTTTCTGTTTGCTGACACATTGAAAATACTTGTTTTTCTTTTATGCTTAAATATATGGAAATTGCCTGGATTATAGTCCTATCATATGATCTAACCGCTGGAGGAAAGAAATTAACTTGGATCATGCGCTATCCATTTACGGAATCCCCAGTAATTTTGGACGATGCCCTGTTCTCTCGCATGTGCCGATCCAAGCTGCGAAACTTTAATAGGGAAAAAGTGCTAATACTCAAATTATGTAGTCTTTTCTTGGACTGCAACGTCATTTGAAATATATGAAGACTATTCCACATATCAAGTCCATTGCCATCACTTGTTCTCATCTTAAGGGAGTAAAACACGACTTGACTTGACAACTACTTGTCATCAATGACGTGATCGTGATATGAAAACAGATCCATGGATTAACGATGTGACCGATTCATCGTTCCGTTAATCAGACCACCCCTTTGCCAAATCTGACATCGGGAGTTGGACGAGCATTTTCACGACGTACATTTTGCCGAAATGCATGCCGGGGGGGGGGATTCGAATATCCAACAGAGAAGAAAGCGGGGGATCCGTCGTCCCTTGAAAATCCGCGATGGGGACTGAACTGAACGATCTCGACCGAGACAGCTCACGCGATCCAACGACGGACGTCAGTTTTGGGATAATCAGGCAAACGATTTTGCGGGCGCGACCGTCCGTGCAAGCCGAAAAGGAGGGAAAGCGTGGAGGAGAGAGAGGAAATCGGGAGACCTCCCCACCCCCCGCGCCAAGAATGGACGACCCCTCCTTCCTTCCCCGCTGCTCTCTCCGCCATCCTCCATTCTCTTCGCCATCAGCCTCTCCCGCTCCATCCCTCTCCCTCTCTCTCTCTCTCTCTCTCTCTCGCTGGTACGTGCGTACGATCCTTCGCCCTCCTCAATCTCCCTCGCATTTCATCGAACACCTAGGAGTCAGTACCTGCATTGCCTCCCGTTCGAAATCACGTCGTTTCCACGCGCTCCTAGGAGCTGAGAGTCTGTTCATTTCCCCATCGTCATGCGGAGTTTACGTCAGCTTTCGCCTAACTTCCTTTGTTCTGTTTTGTTCCTAGATGTCCTGAGGAGGATCGCCTGTCTGTAATTCTCGCGATGGGCATCAGCTTCAAGTACTGGGATGATTGCGTCGATCATCTCGACATGGAGGCGCTGTGGCTGATCCCCGACGTCAGCATCGAATGGACCAACGTCGGGGAGACCAGGGGGCAGAAAGTTTGCCTCTCCAGGGATCCTGATGGCCAGAAATACTTGACTCAGAATGAGATGAGGGTAAATCCCGATTTGATTGCCTTTCTTCTTAGGTAGCTCGTCAATGGCGACGACGTCGTGCTTAGGAAACGACGAGTTGTGAGTAGCGAGGCTCAGTTCGAGCTTCGCAAACTTGTATTATTTCAATGAATAATGAAGAAGTTCGAGATTTTCCAGAGGAAATACCGAAATTATTCAAAGAAGCGGGATTCTTTTGACCTCTCTAGCTTTGACTCAGTGCGGTTGGTGGATAGTTCTCCGCCCAAACCGAATCAATAGAATGTCCAAGTACCCGTCCTTTTAAATTTTAGATCTTATTACATGTAAATTCCCAGTTTTCCTCACACCCTTGTTGATGTTCTTTCAGGCTGTGGCTGAGATTACTGTCCGTAGACATTTCTCGTCAAAGGTTGATCCGGTATGCCTTCTTCGATGTGGTTGTGCAACTACCGCGTGATCTTTTGGTTTTACCTAGTTTTTCTCTATCACGTGCCTTAAGTGAAATCGAAAGGAAGATAGAGTTCTTCTCGTTATTTTCTTCCATCAAAATTATTTTTTCAGTAGTTTTTCATTTAAAAGTTTATTGAGATGAGTATTCCATGCAATTTCGCAGGATATGATCTGTGCTATTGCGGAACTTGAAAGTGACAGACAGATTCTTGCTTCAAGATATAACAAGAAAACAAAAGATACTACGCTGGGGATCATGCAGATTTTACCAAAAACTGCAGAATGGTTGAATAGGTACAGATAGATTCCAAGTACAATTTTCTTCATCTCATTTCCCCTCAACGCTAAGATATTTACAAACCTTTTATCGCACTTTGCTGAAAAAATCTGCATTTCCCACGCCAATTCCCAATCCAGCACGTCTGTTATTTGCTCCTTTTCTTTTTCACATGGTGGAAATTGCACGCTTGTAGTTCGCTTGCATTTGCAAACATAAAGCACGATCTCTTTTCAGTGAGCAGGGCTATGTTGCATATAAAGTGCAAGGAAATGAAGAAGTTCTCTATCGACCTTTTGTAAATGTTTACTTTGCTGCTGCCTACCTAAGATGGTTGTCAAACTTCGAGGAAAAGTATGTTTCTTCTTCCTTCTCTATGTATTTATCATGGTTTCGCCTCTCGGCGTAGACTTGATAGCCATTTCATTTGGCATGAACATAATTTTGGTTTCAAAGCCCTTATCTACGCATTGACGATAAAAATTCAACTTCTAGAGAAAGAAGCGAGGAGTTTGTAGTCAGGGCCTACAGAGGGGGTACAAAAAAAGCGACTCATAAATCTACTTTACCATATTGGAAACGGTATCTTTCAGTCAAAGAAACATTTACATCCAGGTAATATGTCCTTCCGTCAATCTTTTTTCAATTTAAATTATGTGTGTTGTATCATCGTCATTGTATTGTTGGTACAATTTGCAGAGTCTCTTGAGATGTGTCAACCATTTTGCTATTAGGGACTTTGAAAAAGCATGGTGATTTGGAGCTTCCATAGGTGTCTTCTTGTGTGATTCCTGATCAGAGATGACATCTATATGCCCCCCATCTTTAGGATTATTTTGGCCTTAGAGTGAATAATACTTCTTTTTTTGTTGGGTTGAAGTGTCTCAAATTGTAACGTTGTGTCTCACCGAATTTACTAGATGATTGCGAAAGTATTGTTTTGACCATAGGAAAAACTTGCAGTAAGTGTTCTAATTGTTGAATGAAAGATCTCACTGGACTATGAGTTGCTTGCGGTAAGATGCTCATTTAGAATTCACAAATTATCTATTCCACCACAAAAAAATTATCTGTACTGAGAAAAACAACACAAGAATTTAGTATCAGATTGGCTGCACTGCTGTCATGTGGGGAAGCTCCATCTCTGTTATTTGCATTAATTAGATTTATTTAGCGCCTTCAGTTAACTGCTCATAGGCTTGTCAGCATAATTCTTGAGGCCTGGATTTGAACTATCTTCAGCCAGCCATAAATGTTGTGCTAAATTTCATGTGATTCTTGATCCGCAGAAAAGCTTTTGATTGTGGAGCTCTGATGAGTGATCCTTCTTTCCTTGTAGCCTCTGCAGCACCAGATACAGGTTGTTGTGGTGTATTATCACTCATAATTAACAGAGTAGCATTGCATCCTCACACTTCTCATGTTAGTTGAAATATCTGAAGAAACTTTACTGCAAGTTGGGAGTTATAAAAATTGAAAGTCCAATTACATTGAATCATATCATTCTTTGCTTCTCAAGTTAAGCCTCTGACTTTCAGCTGACGCTATTCCTTGCATGAGTTTCGTTTTCCACCTTATACTTTCTCTTTCTAACATTTATCAGGGCATGCTCTGGCCAGAAATTAAGGGCATGCAATGATATGTATAACAAAAGAACACAAATAATGAAGTTTTTACATTTCCAATGTTCCCCTATTTTGGAGCTGTGTTCTGCCGCTCAGAATCATGACAGTCTGAATCTTTTCTTCTCATCTCATTTTCTTTTTGTTTTATGAATAGAAGTGTCATTTCTTTTCTGATACTGTGAAGCTCCAGAAATTACTTCTATGTCCTTGTAATAAATTGGACCCAGACATCTAAATGAAAGTGATGTTATCATAGAGAATGGATGATTTGTCAGTGATAAGTAACCGGCATACATTTTGCTAATCAGCTATCACAACTTCACATAAATTAGTGAACTGTTGAAGGCGCAACCAAAGTCTTCACATTCTTAAATGTGTACTGAAGGACATGTTTGTGAAGTGCTTAGGGGAGACGATTATTGTATTCATTTCTCCCTTCCTTATATTTTTTTAGTTAAAAATGGAAAAGCAGGCACCACGTATACATATTGGGACTCCAGGGCTTCTCCTGAAGATATGGAAGATATGTGGAATCACCCTGATGTTGTTAAAGAATGGACCAAGTCCGGAGAAAAACGTGGAAAAGTGCGCTTTTCACATGATGCGGCTAAGAAACCGTATCTTTCCCGTGTGGAAGTGAGGGTATGGATAGGACCTTAGCAATTTGGTCGTTCATTTTGCAGTACGTTCATCTTGGCGGACTTGCTAACTGCAAGGATGGACTTATATAATTGAGAAACATATCAATTCTCAATAAGTTGTGCCGACTTCTTTCAGGCAATTGCCGAAATCATCCTCCTGAGACACTTTGCATCAAGAAAAGTTAAACCTGTAAGTATCTATATTAATTTAATCATAATTAATTCTTCGTATCAGTCTGTGCATGCATGTCTTTTGTTCACTCCACTTGCCTTGTCAGTGACCTTTACTATTATTGGCAAGATTATCTTGAGGACTGTGTGGATATGTCATATGCATGGATGGGGGGAAATTTGGAAAAGATTTAACTTGCGAATCTGTTTTGTTCACGAGATGCTGCAATTGTGATTTTGAATTGCGAAGGATGGCATCGAATATCTGATTTGTTACTGGTCCTTAATGCAGTATGAGGCAGAAAGCTTTCTTGTTTGATAGACTATAGCGGTGTTGGTTGAACATCGCGAAATCAAAGGAAGTTTCTTAAATTTATTTTTTGGGGTAATGAAAGGTTTCACTAAGCTATTAATTTACAGCAAAGTGCTTTTCTTACCTTCTGTTTGCTTTTCAACTTTATGCTTTTCAGAGAAACCAAAAGTCAACTTTTTTGAATCGTGTGACTAAGCATTCCTAAATCTACTCAATGGTTTGCGTGCTATAAACGTAGACATAGCATGGTTTGTTGCTTAGTTGAATTGTTGGGCACCGCAAAAATGTATTTTGCTCCTTGATGGCTATATGATGGACAGAAATTAGTATGGAGGGATAGGGAAAGCTGATGGGTTTCTTACTTGTTTTCTGGAGTAGTGAATATGCCCAACTTTATCATAAGAGTGAGAGGAAAAAGATTGATAGAAAGGGTTTCCCAAGTTTTAGGAACTATGTATCATGTAAAAATTAGAAAAAAAAAATCCCTGGTTTGTTTAAGTACTTCGTCAGTTGAATCTTGACTCTCCACTCTTGTATGATGCAGTGAATCTGTTATCTTCTGGGGTTAAGTTGGAGGATATTTTTTCTTACTTGGGTTTTCTAGCTTACACGTTTGGTATCAAGAGGATTCAACTGGTTTAGTACCTTTTTTCAGGATAAATTACTTCTGAATTTCAATTTTCCCTGCAGACAGTCCTATGTGCGCTTGCGGAGGTGGTTAGCATGCGTTTTGTGGATGGGGTTAAAGAACGTACTGGACTAATGGGGATCGACTTCCCAACAGCTTTATGGCTTTACAAGTATGTCACACTGCTCTGTAAAATGAGCGTTTGATTAATTGGTGTCTATGCTAAACTGGACCTTCGCTTCCTCTCATATATTTAAAGCTGACTTGTATAACCTCGGTCGAAAACAACATTATAGAGTTCGTCCAGTAATCATACCATATAGACTAGCTGAAAGCAGTTTCCAGAGTTATTTCACCTCAGGTAGACATCGCCTAATTCATATGGAAAATACACCAATTTCAGCTTCACATTAACTCAGACGGGGTAAGCACTGATTTCTTGATTATATGAAGACTTAAGAAAGTGGTCTTTGGATTTCAATTTTGCATCACCATTACTTGGGTAATGCTAGAGCAGCTCCTGAACTGTGTCACTACTATTACATGCACAGTGAGTTGGGATACAAGGCTTACATAGTTGAGATTGCCGATGATCTACACAAGCCTTTTGTATCCATGTACTTTGGTGCAGCCTATTTGGCTTGGTTATCAGAATACGAAGGCAGGTGGGTATTGCTATGGAAAATATAATTGGAAGAATTGGATATCTTATTTCTCTGTAGAAGTACGTCTCTCACCAATTCATGCTTCTTTTGATGACAATGAACCAGGGAAAGAACACCTCAGTTTGTTGTTCAAGCATATCTTGGTGGCCCAGAGAATGTGAATCTTCAGGAGACGGGTCCACTGTGGCTTAAATTCGAGGAAGCTCTGAGTAATTACGGAGACGTGAAGAGGTGAGTATCAAATACTGCATGCGTTCAGGCTGTAATGTGTTCTTTTGTCTGATTGACCATTTGAGGTGACGTTTCCAGGGACAATGGGAGCTGCTCCATCTTGTAATCCGTCATGTTTACCTTTATTTGGCCCTGTCCTGAAATTCATCAATCGGTTGAGGTGGCTCGACAACGAGCTCTTTTCTGTTGTCTTCCAGAAATATGTAGATGCCCTCATTTTACTTGCCAACCTCTATCGGTCTGTTCTTGGCTTACAGTCTGCAACAGGAAACTGAGATTGCTTCCAACCCAAGGACGAAGTGACTTTGTATCTGAGTTCTGCCAAGATACCTAGTTTTTAACAGAGATGGTGCCCTAAGTAGGCAAACATCTTTCTAATTCCAATGTGAGATTTCTATCGTAAGATGTGTACTCAATACTTTAGAAATCCAATATTTTCTCATTGAACATGCGCAAGCAAGTATGATTCTCCTGATAAGGCTCCTTTAACAACTACCTGCCGATCACAAATCCTCTAAAAAGACCCGCAATAACCCGAAACATTTCCAGTGCATGCAAAGACGGCACGAAAGAGGACCATCTGGATAAACACCCATGATGGCAAGGCACAAGCTAAAGACACCGGGTAAAGAGGATTGCTCCTCCAGCTCTGCTGTCAACATCCTTCTGGGTGCAAGATATGGGCAATTGGAAATGAAACAACGTTAGACAAACAAGCCGATGCTTCTTAACTGCATTCAATGCCTGAAAGCAAATGTACAAAACTCGAGTAGCTAGATCATTGTTATTCAGAGAATTCCCATCCAACAAACACAGCATAAAATTCGCCCAACAAAATTTGCTTATTCTATTCAAGTCCACAGACAGTAGGAGCTCTGATGTGGTTTTAACATCCTGGTTATACACCAGCATATGAAGAAGCACCGCCAAAATTACACGATAGCATAGGGGTGGGGAAAAAGCTTTGAGCTCAAGCGTCATCTAGTGCAAGAACTCCAGGAAGTGGTTTTCCCTCAAGAAGCTCCAGGCTGGCACCACCTCCAGTTGAGATGTGGCTCATCTTGTCCGCCAACCCAGCCTTCTCCACAGCCGCAACGGAATCACCACCTCCAATGATTGTAGTCACACCCTTTCCGCTGAGCTCCGCCAGCTTCTTTGCTACTGCCTGCACAGCAGCAAAAAACGCACATAAGAAGCTTATTTCATCTAAATAAATGGCAAGATCCTCAGAGGTTTGTATAACCTGAAAGACACATCAGGACCGTAGCAAGTATGAACTGACAATTATCTTTGGCTCTTACGGAGGCCAACTATTTTCTCTCAGGTAAAGGAAAAAAGAAAGAAGGAAGATTTCAAATGCAATTTTTGGTGCTTATTGCAAGTTTCGTTTAGTAGTTCAACAGAAAGTACTTATGTGGAGTCAGCACAAGAAAAATTTGACATACATCTGTTCCTGCAGCGAACTTTTCGAACTCAAACACACCCATCGGTCCATTCCAGATGATGGTTTTGGTTGTGTCTAAAGCTTCACTGAATGTCTTGATGGAATCAGGACCAACATCCAAACCCATCCAACCATCCGGAATAGCAGATGCTGGGACAATCTGAAAAATAACTTCTGGTCAATATCTCACTGATGAGAGAGAGAGAGAGAGAGAGAGAGAGAGAGAGAGAGACCACGTTCTTTAAGATTAGTAATCACATAAGCAGCAAGTCTCTCCTACTAAGTTAGACATCGCAGAGTTATTTTGGAGCAACTTTGATATTTCAACAAACATTCAAGAAAGATTTATGCTAGGGATGAGACAAACCTTGCTATTAGCATCAGCAGCAAACTTGTCAGCAATAACCACGTCAGTAGGAAGGAGCAAAGACACGCCCTTGGACTTGGCCTTCTCAAGAAGTGAACTTGCAAGGTCAAGCTTGTCTTCCTCCACGAGAGATGAACCAACAGAAAGACCTTGGGCCTTGTAGAAAGTGAAAATCATTCCTCCACCAAGCAAGAGCAAGTCAACCTTCTCCAAAAGCGACTCTATCACTCCAATTTTACTCGAAACCTTTGATCCGCCAACAATAGCAGCAAAAGGCTTCTTTGGATTTGCCACAGCCCCAACAAGATAATCCAGTTCCTAGAATCACCAATTGTTAACACTTTCAGCATCTCAGGCATGTTCGTTTAGACAGTCAAAATAGCAGATTAAATTTTTGCAAATTAAGTAAGAAAACGTGATGTGCTAGAAAGTTTTGTACCAACAAAGCAGCAGAAAAGATGAATTGCATACCTTCTGCATAAGGAACCCAGCAACAGCGGGCTTCAGATACTTGGCGACACCTTCCGTGGAAGCATGGGCTCTGTGAGCAGTGCCGAATGCATCGTTAACATAAAGATCTGCGAGAGAAGCAAGCTTCTTTGCAAACTCTGGATCATTTTTCTCCTCCTCCTTGTAAAACCTAACATTCTCAACGAGGATAACTCCTCCTTCCGGTGTCTCAGCAACCAGTTTCACGACTTCCTCGCCGATGCAGTCGTTAGCCATCTTAACCTATAGGACAATGGCAGCAACAGGAAGAAGGATCAAGGGATGAAAGCGAATGAGTAGAGAGACATAGACGAGCCCAGTTTACAAGATCCAAACCTCTACTCCAAGGAGCTCAGATAGCCTCGGCACGAGGGGCTTCAAGCTGTACTTGGGCGTGACACCCTTGGGACGTCCCTGAAAAGCACCGAGAATACTGAACCGTTAATATATCTCTGCCGTGGACACAAAAAAAATCCCACACGATATTAAGAAGCAGCAGAGCATTCGATTGATATTGGCACGCTACTTGCAAGGAGATTACAAAAACGACCACTTGGACAAATATGATCATCCCCAGTCACCACTGCCAATACCCAGTGGATGATGAGAAGAAAGAATCAAGTGAAGCAACGGCTAAGGTCAACTGCAAAGGAAATTTCGATTTCATCCCTAATGAAGAAGAACATCGGCCATCAAACTGAAGGATCGAAAATACAATACCAGCACGACGAAACAAGGTAGCCTTATGGAAATGAATCCCCTTTCCCCCAAAGAAAAAATAATAATAATAATAATAAGATTGATATAGCATCGAAAGGCCAAAAGATTCGCAATATACGAAGCAAGAAACTGAAAAGTTGGACAGTCACGCAATAAAGCATTGAAATCAAGAAAGCACAGTAGGTGGTGACACGAGATCGATAATTCGAGCCAGAGAGCAGGGAATAGATCACGGAGGACGTGCTACAGAAAATAAGATCCATAACGAGTCCAGCCCGATACACAGATCTATTCATTGCGAATCAGGTCAGAGAGGAAGACAGCATCGACAACTCAAAGACACAGCTCGATCTGCGCGACCGCTTCGATAACCCTCAAAAGAAACGACTTTCGACGCCAAAAGAAGAAAAAGAGAAAGAACAAACTTGGATGAAGAAGAGTGTTACCAAGTGAGAGGCGAGGATGACTCTAGCGCCGTGACTCATCAAGTACTTGATGGTGGGAACGGCGGCGCGAACCCGGGTGTCGTCGGTGATGTGGAAGCTGTCGTCGAGGGGGACGTTGAGATCGACCCTGACGAACACGCGCTTCCCCTTCAAATCGGCCTCCTTGAGGGATCCGACGCTCTTCTTCGTCGCCATTGCTGCTGCGGATCGAGTCGAAATTGCCCTGCACGCGCCAGGCCCCAGTCAATAACCCCAAAGAAAGGGATGCATCCAAGCGTAGAGAGAGAGAGAGAGAGAGATGGAGCGAGCTACTACTATAAGGAGCGGGAGATCTCACCGGTGAACCAAGGATGGATTGACAAAAGCTTTAGAACCAGATGGGAGAGGAGATCAAGCAGCGAGATGAATCCTGGAGAAACGACCAAGGGAGTGATCTATTAAATATAAAGGACAGAGGAAGAGGAAGAGGAGGAGGAGGAGGAGGTCACGTGACCCTCTTGGCTTTTGGTCCAAGCCATAACTAACAAAGGCAAAGTTCTAGAACTGTGTCTTGGCCGAACCGATGCCCACAGCAAAGGTCGACCGATGGGTGGACGGATGGCCCCAGGTTTTCTATAAAGCAATACTCGAGGAGTTAATATCTCGAAATACTTTCAAACAGTACCTTAAATTAATTTCTTGATCATTAATAATCTCAAATCATTATACTTTTGATAAATTTACCGATAAATTTATTTTTTATATATATATATTAATTTTTTTTTTAATTTTATTGTTGGATAATATGAGATAATTGATTGATACACCGGTTTTGGATTTTACACTCAATTTGTCATGATTGTACTGATTTTGTGATTTTTTTATATTAATTTAATTTGACGGATGAAATATTTGTCAAGAATATATTAGTTTGGGTTTTTTCATGATTTAAAAATTAATTTGAGGATAAATGTGTCACGGTATATCGGTTTGGGGTTTTTTGGTAATTTGAGATAAGTTTATCATAGGTGTATCGATTTAGGATTTTTCGTGATCAAAATTTAATTTGAGGTAAATTTATGATATTTATATTAGTTTAGGATTTTTTAGAGTGTTAACCCAAACTTAAAAGGTGGATTTTAATGTGTAAAACCGGAAGAAGGGCGGTTGCACCGAACTATGGGACGAAAGAGCATATTCCCCGAGATTTATGTCTTAATAAGTCATCTCATCTCCTCCCCCTTCTTTAGAGTCAATAATCTTCAGTTCTCGCGTGCGCAGGAATCGGTATATTCCCTCCTCCACCAAAGTCTCCTCATTCGATGGAAATTTATCAAATTATGACGCATCATTGCACGGGTCTTCCTTTGTTTAAATACGCGCGTGACACCCCATTTCTAATTTTTGGTGCAAGCAACATTAAGTCGGCAGTATTTTTTTAATTATCTACTATCTTTAGTTTATATTTTTTCTAGGTTTATCAGAACCCCTACTTTATATTTATTACATATACATATAAAAAGTAGTGAACAAACAAAAAATAGAGGGATTTTTTTTTATAAAATAGAACTTATTCTAATGAACTTAGAAAAAAAATTCAACTTTGATGAGATACTAAATAGAGTAGAGTAAGGATTAATTCGAATAGGGTTTGCTTTGGATAATATCTAATTGACAAAAATATATATTGTATTGTGTCATTAAGGAAAATCAAATCGAGCAATTCCTTCTTTCTTCTAACTTTGAAAGATAGATAAGATACTATGAGCGAATAAGAGATGTTCTAAATCAATTAATAAAATTTTCAAAACATTATCAGAAAAAAATGAAATGAAGTTTTTTTTTTTCAAAATCGAGAAAAAAGTTATTTATTTTTTATTTAGACTAATAAAATATTATGAGAGCTTAAGAAGGATCCCCTTGCCTATTATTATTGGTGATGCATTAAGAACGAGCAATAAAAAGAAAAACAATCAATGAAAATTGCAAATGAAGGGAGCCCATTCTGTGTTAAAAAAAAAAAAGTGCAGTCTAATTTTATAAAATCAATTTCTTTCGGTTATACAACTTTTCGAAAGTTTTAGAATTGATTGCATTTTCGTAATAAGTTTTAAAACTCAATTTCACTTATATAACAAATTTTAGAATTTAATTATATTTTTTGAACATTTTAAGACTTAATTGCATATTCGTGCCAAGTTTTAGGACATCTAACTTAAGTGGCGCTAATATCGACAGGCGACACGACACGCCGACAAATGTTTCTCAAAAAAAGAAAGTTCTGACACATTAGAACATGCTACATATTAAATATATATTTTTATATATACATGATAAACTATCATTTTTATGATTATTTTAATCAAATTAATTTATCGACAAAAAAAAATCAAATTAATTTGAATCAAATTCATAAATAAATATATAATGAAACATATAATGAATTTACACTAAAAAATTAATCCACCATTTATTAATATCATTCATTGTTTCAATTTAACAAATTTAACTCCATTCCAGTAATTCATAAAATTTAGAGGAAAAAAACAATCTACATTCTGGACTCGTGAATCAAAACATGTCCGAAGATAAGAGAAAAAACGAATTTGAGGGTAAATTGTATGTCACGAGGGACGAGAGTCAAAAGGGAAGAGAATATTTGATTTTTCTTCCTTCCTCATTTATTATTTTTCATTTTCTACATATTTATATTTTGAACCTTCATTTATTTAAAATTCTTAAAATTGACCTTATGCATGTTGAAATCACATGTTGATCGGAATTATGGTCTCGTGTGTTCGATAGTGTTGGAAGAGTTGACAAAAAATGGGGTTTTCCAACACATGTTAACTGAGCGTCGGAAAAGTAGTAGAGATTATAGAAGAGTATCGTGGAGTGTTCGACATGACATGAAAGCTTATGAAGAATATCGGTGCTTCTTAACTTCTAGGGAAGTTATCCCTTTTTTAAAACTAGTGTTGAAGAATTAAGGAGGAGCAATAAAAAGGAAAAAAAACAATCAATCAAAATTGCAAATAAAGAGAGTCCTGTTAAAAAAAAAAAAATAGAAGAAAAAAGGGATGCCCATTCGGGTCTCGGGCCGAAAAACCCATCGCCAGCGCAACGCGGGGTGGGGAGGGGAAGAAGATAGTTAGGAGTGAGGGAGGGAGAGAGATAAAACCTCTGATAAAACCACTCCTCTCTCCCTCTTCTTCCCTCTTCTCCTCCCCTTAAAAAAAAGAACATTTAATGGAGCTCGCTTTCCTTCCCTCTCCATCTCCATCATCTCCTTCTCCTTCCCCTCCGCTGCCTTTCTTACTCCCTCCCCGCCGCGCCCTCCGTCGACGCCCCCTCCGAGTCCGCGCATCTTCCGCTCCCGGCCCCCCCTCCGGACTCCCCTGGCACCACCGCCTCTCCCGCTCGATCCGGCGCGGCTCCGATCGCTTCTGCCTCAACTTCGGCGCCGCCGTCAAGAAGGAAACCGGCTTCGACGCGGAAGCGGCCAATGCCAAGCTGCGCGAGCTGGCCGCGCTGGTTAAGCAGCGGGCGCAGCTGAGTGAGGCCGCCGTGGCTCGGCTTCGCTCCGAATTGCTGCCCGCCTTCCTCGATTGGAATCGATGGGACCGTTGGAAGGTGATCCTGGAAAGAGGCTCTCTACTAATCTCGTAATTGTGGTATATAGAAATGTCGCTCTAGTTTCGAAGGTGTTTTGGTGGCAGTAGAATTTCCGGCGGCTGTTGGTTACTTGCATCTCAATCTTCCGTTTATTTTTTGCTCACATCTTGTGATGTCCTGTCATGTACAGGCTAGCCTGGAGTCGTGTATCTATTCATCCATGACCTGGATACGTTTTCCCTATGTGCGAGTGTATTCTTTCTCTCCATTGTATGCTTGGTGATTCTCAATGACCGATTGCGTGTACCTTCTACTCGTCTCAGGACTTGGAGAGTTGGGATCCCAAGCGTATTGCGGCCCTCGTCCTGTATACTCTCGTCGTGGTAGTTTCCTGTCAAAGAGTATACGTAGCAATACGAGCCCCTGTCCTAGACCATCGGCGAAGGCAATTGACAGAGGCTTATATGGACGCGTTGATTCCCGAGCCATCTCCCGGTAACGTCAGAAAGTAGGTTCCCTTCCATTATTTACATACTTCTGAAGGGACACAAAAAGGCCTTTCTGTGCTTCAATTCTATTTCCTGAATGTTTGTGCCTCGACATGGTCCAGTGAGTGAAAGAATCGCGTATTGCTGCATGCCTGTTACTTGCACGTTCTGACTTATGTCCAGGATGCTAGCTGCAGTGTCTTTGCTAAGACTAGAAGGATGTGTTTGTCGAATGATTGAATAGGAACACATCGCTTTTAGTGAAGTAATAAGTAACTTTTGCTAACTGATTGCTCTGTGGCTTTACTTAACTGAGGATCTCGTGAAAGTAGATTTCAAATTTATTCCACTAGTCTCTTCGTCAGTGCCTTGGGAAAGTCACTTTGAGATGTAAGGATGCTATCGTTGTTGAAATTAAGTGTTTAAGATTAGTAAAAAGAAGCATCTATTTCCTCAGTTTTACTTGATTTAGATAATGATTAATTTCCAAACAAGAACTTGGAAGAAAAATTGTTTTTACTTTAGCATTGAAGTCCTAATCTTTTATGAGAGGGTTGACGTGTTTCCACAAGTTATAGCAGCTAATCTTTCTCCTTATATCAGGTTTAAGAAGAGTGTTTGGAGGAAAACAACACCCAAAGGTCTCAAGATGAAAAAGTTTGTTGAGGCACCTGATGGAACACTTATCCAGGATCATTCTTTTGTTGGGGAAGATGCATGGAATGATGATACAGAGCTTTTGGAGGAAAATGTGAAAGAAATTATCGACAATACTATAAAGTTAAAAGCAAGTGAAAAGAAGGAAATAAGGCAAGAATTGGGAATTCAAGGTTATTCGCTCTTCGCATGTCTTTTGCATTACATGTATCATTTGGCTTTGAAAGGCATTTTGATTTATTCAGTAACTGTCGGTGAGGGTACTAGTATTTATCCATCTCAAAATACAGAGCATTATGATACTACAGAAACATTTTTCTGGTATTGTTGAAGTTACTGTGGTGAAATGGGTGTGCTTCACTTAAGTAGATTTCTTCGGTGGGGGATTCAGAAGAATGTCTTTTTACTTTATGTAGCATGAAAGAGGCCTTTTAAAAGTTCCTTTCCTCATCACTGCAATGGCTAGATGCATCTTGTACCAATGGAGACAATCTAAATATTAGCAGTTGTGGTTTAGGTCTATGATCAAGTTGATTATCATTTATAGATGGTTTGCTTCCATATACTTTTGTGTATTCGAGTTGGTCATATCACTCTGAGATCTCTTCTTTTGTCTGCCCGACCCGATCATTAAGATCAATTTTCCTTCACCAGTGAGACACAATATTTAAACTACTTCTCATGGAACTGTCACTGTACCCACTTTTTAAGCTCACATCAACCTCACATTCATGCAAACTTTGCAAATCATCTGACGCAATGGCACCCTTGGCTTCCCAGTGCATCTAGTCAGTGATTTACTACTACGTGTTTTCTTTTATGTAATCATCAAACTTCCATGTTTCCTGGCAGAGGATGTGAAAGAACTTAGCACCTCATGGCGTGATAGACTAAGTGGATGGAAGGACATCCTCGAGAAGGAGAAATTATCAGAGCAATCAGATTCTGTCAGTGCAAAATATGTTGTTGAATTTGATATGAAAGAAGTTGAAGAAAGTCTGCGCAGGGATGTCACTGAGAAGGTTTCAGATTCACGAGGGACCAGAGCACAGTGGATATCCAAGAGATGGTGGAGATATCGCCCTAAACTTCCTTATACATACTTTCTCGAGAAGCTTGATAGCTCAGAGGTAATGTCCCTTATCTTTTCGCCCAATAGCATTCATTGATATCCTTTAAGCAGGCATTGTATTTTTTATTTATTTTTTTTTTTTTAAATAAGTTATTGCCTTGCAGTGTGTTAATAGCTAATTGCACAGAGTTAACCTTTTTTATTATGTTTTCATCTGCGTATACTCTAACACGCTGATAGTATTCTCCAATTGGATGGTAAGCTAGTTTGTTTGCCACAATTTTTCTTTAGTTGTGCAGGTCGATTATGACCTGATTACTTGTCATGTAAACAAGATATCATCAGTAGTTTTTATAATTCAAGCATAAAGCTTATGATTGTTTTGTCTCTGCCTGTGGATCTTATTGCACAGGTTGCTGCTGTTGTTTTCACAGAGGACCTAAAAAGATTGTTTGTAACAATGAAAGAAGGTTTTCCGCTGGAATATATTGTGAGTGCGACATGTTAATTATATTGATCGAAAATTTAATGGGAAGTCCTTTCTTCTCCTTGGCTTGGGCACAGTCTGACCTGTGTCTCTTTTTTCAGGTCGATATTCCCCTTGATCCTTACTTATTTGAAACTATCTCAAGTTCTGGAGTCGAAGTTGATCTCCTTCAGAAGCGCCAGATTCATTATTTTATGAAAGTTTTAGTTGCACTGGTGCCAGGAATACTGATCTTGTGGCTTATCCGCGAGTCTGTGATGCTTATGCACGTCACTACGAAGCGTTTGCTTTACAAGAAGTACAATCAACTCTTCGACATGGCATATGCAGAAAATTTCATTCTTGTTAAGTGTTATCTTGGTGTCTCGAAATCTTTTTCTTTTGTTTCAAACTTCTATATAATTTAGCTTCTCCGGCCTTCTGACCAAACAAAAGTTAAAAAGAGACAAAGAAACATCACATTCTTTTTAGAAACTTTTCAAGTTTTTACTTCTCATTTTGTTTTATTCTGATGCAGCCTGTTGGAGATGTTGGTGAAACCAAATCAATGTATAAAGAAGTGGTATTAGGGGGTGATGTTTGGGATCTCCTCGATGAGCTAATGATCTACATGGGAAATCCAATGCAGTACTATGAAAAAGATGTGCAGTTTGTTCGGGTAAATTCTTCTGTTCCTTGAAAATTCAATTACAGTTATGCTTTGGACTGCATAGGATAACATTTGGTTGACTAAACAGGGTGTTCTTCTTTCGGGGCCACCTGGAACAGGAAAAACGCTTTTTGCCCGGACATTGGCAAAGGAAAGTGGATTACCTTTCGTGTTTGCTTCAGGTGCAGAGTTCACAGATAGTGAGAAGAGTGGTGCTGCAAGAATTAATGAAATGTTTTCTATTGCTAGAAGAAATGTAAGTATTGCGGTTAGGTCGTGGCTTAGAACGATTTGGAATCCATATAAGTAGACAGAGGTGGCTAAGTAGCATTGACATCAACACATGATACGCGACATGACATCACACAACATGCCGACACGTCATTTCTCAAAAAATAGAGAATTCCAACACGGTGGGACACGTATATTTTTATATATACACGATAAATTATCAATTTTATGATCATTTTAATCAAATTAATTTGATTCAAATTCACAAATAAATAAATAATAAAAAAAAGAGCCTATAATGAATTTACACTAAAAATATCAATCCATCATTTGTTAATATCATTCATGGTTTCGAATTGATAAATTCAACTACATTACATTCCAATAATTCATAAAAATAGGATTAAAAAAAAAAAAAAACGAGTAATCCACATTCCATCATTAAATTTAACATTTAATAATTGGTTGAAAAAAAAAAAAAAATCCACATGTCGGATATATTTTTGGGGCTAGCTGGTTATATTGATTTTGTGGTGGCTAGTTATATGACTTAAGTATATATATTTTTGATAGATTTACATTTTGACTCTTAAATTGTTGAAAATGTTTAAATTGACCCGTGCGTGTCAGAATGGCACGTTGGGATGCTGGACTCGCATGTCACTGGCGTGTCCAGATTGCTGACCATGTGCCAGATGTTTGACGCTGTTGACCACATGTCAGTCGAGTGTGAGACAGGTGTTGGTGTCCAGCATCGATTCGGAGACCCCTTGGAGTGTCCGTGCTTCCTAGGGGGTATTAGGATATAAACAACCGGAGTTGCTTTTCAGTTGCATTGGTCATAGCACCATAATACATAACTAACAAAGAGTAACTAAAGAGTGTTTTCCAAAGACCACATGCATTAATTTACTAAATACATATGGATCTCTGTTATTCTTATCTGCTGCTGGTTAACTTTATTAGTAGTTAGATTCTATATCAATTTTAAGCGAGCTTGGAAAGAGTAGGTGAGTTATAATCATAAATTTCTTTGTGCAGGCACCTTCATTTGTCTTTGTAGATGAAATTGATGCCATTGCGGGAAGGCACGCAAGAAAGGATCCACGGAGAAGAGCAACATTTGAGGCATTGATTGCGCAGCTTGACGGGGAGTAAGTGCATATTTCTTTGTCATCCTAGCTTATTGCTTACAGTGAGAGTCAGCGCTTGCCATTTACTCATTATCAATTCATTATCAATTCTTTAGGCAGTTCGGATTATGCTTTCCCTGAGTGTTTAACTATGATGGCAACCCATTGTTGTCCACCATTCGCATCAATTTTGACTGAACATATTATGATTAGATGTTATTTTTGGTCAGGTTTTTTACCACAAATTTTTTTGAAGCCATATTATGTCCTGCATGCTTATCTTTCCGTTTTTCATGTTGGTTGGATAAGAGGGTCTCCTATTTCCTTGGCAATTTTTCTAGTGGCGACTTCTGCATAATATTGAATGATTCTTCATGGAGATTGAGAAGGAATACTGGATCTTCAATTGATGCTTTTGTCCTTTGAATTAATTGCCACATTTTTCATTAACTTTTGACTCAGTTAGGGTTAGCTATTTGAAAATTTGAAAACCCATGCCTCGTTCACAAATGTCCAACGTTTATCCGGTGAGAAGGTCCTTAATATCCAGTTCAAACTACATTCAGTGTGCCTTCTCACTATTGGGTTCTTGTCCTTCCCCTCCTTTTCATTTTTTTTTCTTTTAATCCTTACCATGTGCTTAAATATTTAGCAAGACACTTATTTATCCTTCTTGGCCCTTACATGGTATGTTGCTCGTACTCAATGAGGCATTTAATATAGTATAAGGCTGGACCCTAACACTATGTTTGGTAGGAGAGATTGGGAGTGAAACGAAAGGATATGTAAAACACATTCTTGTTTGGATGGGGGAAAAGAGATGAAAGGAAATGATTAGTTGAGATTGGTGATGTTATTTTTGTATCCATTTTAGATGCTTACAAATTCATCCAAATATAAAGGGATTTGTTTATCACTAAATAAATCTTTTCCTCTTTATCGCCCATGCCCTTATTTCATTTCTATTTCTGAATACATAGAAGGATATTTATGACATATACATATTCTTTTCCTTTCTTT
The DNA here is from genome assembly GCA_017140595.1 of Eucalyptus curtisii. Classification (NCBI taxonomy): domain Eukaryota; kingdom Viridiplantae; phylum Streptophyta; class Magnoliopsida; order Myrtales; family Myrtaceae; genus Eucalyptus; species Eucalyptus curtisii. Next base: position 37,601,114 of record CM029499.1, on the reverse strand, counting down.
GCCTTTCGGTAGCATCTAAACAATATCATAACTCAGTCCTTCAACTCCCTCTTGTTTCTCTAATAACTATTCGAATCCCTTCTCTTTCTTTCAAATCACCCTTACCGAACATAATTAAGTCTTTCCACTCTGACTGCTTCTGTATGAAGATAGATCTTTCTTGCTCATTATTTTCTCGAAATTTTAGGAAGGAAAAAACTGGTGTCGATCAATTTTCCCTCAGACAAGCTGTGATATTTATCTGTGCTACCAATCGGCCAGATGAACTAGATTTGGAGTTTGTCCGCCCTGGACGTATTGACCGGCGTTTGTACATTGGACTGCCGGATGCCCAGCAACGTGTACAAATTTTTGGTGTGCACAGTGCTGGAAAGCAGCTGGCTGAGGATGTCAACTTTGGGAAGGTAACACAAGACTACGCATCTTCTTTTTAGCTTTCATTTAATGGTCAAGGCTTAATATCTATAATTTGTGACCCAACAGTCAAAGAATTCACTATTGGTTTGACACATCTTAATTACCAGTTTATCTGTCACTGTACTAAAATTTTCAGCTAGTGCTGTAACAGGGCAACAATTGATTAGGGAACAATAGATCAGAGAAATTCTGGCCAAAAAAGGGGAAAAAAGAATAGTTCCAGAGGGATGAATGTTTTAAGTGTCGCAGAAAAGCAAAAGGTCTGTGGTGCTTATATTGTAGGCTGAACTAGTTAGAGAGAAGCAATGGTGATACAGAAAATAGACAGGATATGTCGGGGCAGCCAAAAATTATAATCATCATCTATTTATTGTTTGTTCTATTCCTGCCATATTAGCTGACCAATCTCCTTTGATTCATTATATACCTAATACAGGGGCAACACTGACAATTACTGTCTCCCATGGTTGAGCTTTTTAGGATATTCAATTTGTAGCCTGATTATGCAAGCAATGGGATTAATACCTCAGTTATCATCTAAGTAAAGTGCTGTAATAAATGTAGTTTATTTGATGAGCCCTGTCGAGCTTATTGAATATGGTACTCTCATCTTTATAGTGCATAAAACCCATATCTGTGTGGTTCTATGCCAATTTCAACTCATTCTTTTTTATTTTTGGGAACTTTCCAGCTTGTATTTCGCACGGTTGGTTTTTCTGGAGCTGATATTCGAAATCTCGTGAATGAATCAGCAATCATGGCTGTAAGTTAGTCCACTGTCTGATTTCGTTAATTTTCTGATATTGATCATATTTGGACGGAATACTAATATATTTGCTTTTTTGGTGTCAAGACGATTGGACAGTCTCGTTGGAACTTGTCTTACACTAAGTCTAGAAAGTTGTTCTTAAAATCTCTCTCCTTAGTTGGATTAAATGTGGAATTGGATTGTAGTTTAACTTTGGCTCTCTTTGTTTCTTCTCAGGTGAGGAAAGGACATTCAAAGATCTACCAGCAAGACATTATTGATGTTTTAGACAAGCAACTGCTTGAGGGGATGGGGGTCCTTCTTACAGAGGAAGAACAGCAGAAATGTAGAGAAAGTGTATGTACTTTCTTCCTGTAGCATTTATCAAAGTTGTTGATGCAATGCTAACCGCTTCTTCATCGACTGTTAATTATACGGAATTTATATTCTATTGCCATAGGTCTCATCAGAAAAGAAGAAACTCTTGGCTGTTCATGAAGCTGGTCACATAGTTTTGGCTCACTTATTCCCTCGATTTGATTGGCATGCCTTCTCGCAGCTGCTGCCTGGTGGCAAGGTATTGGCTATACCCACAGAATAGGAATCATTAACTCAGGTTCGTGTTTAGAGGAATAGCATTCTAAGTCTCTTCTATATCTTTACCATGAGTAGGAGACTGCAATATCTGTCTTCTACCCCCGCGAAGATATGGTGGACCAAGGTTATACAACCTTTGGCTACATGAAGATGCAGATGGTGGTCGCTCATGGTGGGCGATGTGCTGAACGTGTTGTATTCGGCAATGATGTAACTGATGGAGGGAAGGATGATCTGGAGAAAATAACAAGGGTAATTTTTGTCAGCAATATAACTGTAACTTGAAGTAGGATGTGATTGTCTTTTTTAATTTAAAGAGGCTGTTAATTTCTTGATGTTGGATCTAGTTGATGATTTAAGTATTTTCAAATCATCTTTGCACCTGCGCATGCAGCGCACATGTGCAATTTCTAAAGAGAATTTTAGGAATTATAATCATTAATTGGTGCTGCTGATCATTTCTTATCATATGGGTGCTCTTTTTCTGAATGAAGCTATTCATGGCAATATGTGCTTCTGTTATTGTGGAGTCATTGATAATTTGATAGTTGTTTGATATACCATCCCTTATGTCACTTAAAATCTCTGTCAGATTGCGAGGGAGATGGTAATCAGCCCTCAGAATGCAAGGTTGGGGCTGGCCTTTCTAACAAAGAGAGTTGGCCTACTCGATCGACCAGATAGTCCAGATGGCGAGCTAATAAAGTATAGGGTCAGTTATTTTTTGCAGTCGTTTTTGCAGTATGTTTACTGTGGTACTTGCAGAGTCTATATAACCAACTTGTTGGTTTTTCTTTTCTTTCATGTCAGTGGGATGATCCAAACGTGGTACCTGCTGATATGTCACTCGAATTATCTGAGCTCTTCACTCGGGAGTTGACCAGGGTAAATCACAAGACTAATTTTTTCCTTTGATATGTGCCAGTAAGTTATGGACGTGCACAGTCCTTGGTGTCTGTATTGTCTTGATTACTAAACATTCATCAAAGTACTCATTTATGGAAAATCTTGTGATTCTTTTCTTTGTTTTGAGTACTTAAATGTTTGCAGGGTTAATGATAAGCTGCTCAAATTCTTTGTTGTAAGCTGGTGTGGGCGTAGAGAAAATCGATAGCAAGTACATGAGAAGCGAAAAAAAATAGCAGTTGAATTATATAATGATCAGAAAACCAACTTGTAGTGTTGTTTATTAAAGATGCAGATTTATTATTTTTTAAAACACTACCTTTTAGTTCCTTATTTCTGCTTTTTTCCCCACTTGTTGTTTACATGGAACTTGATGCATGTACAGTACATTGAAGAGACAGAAGAACTTGCAATGAAAGGTCTGATGGAGAACAGGCACATATTGGATATCATTGCTGATAAATTGTTGGAAGATTCGAGCATCACTGGCCTGGTATACAGTGCTAATTCCTATTTTTGTCACTTTGCCACGTTGCTCCATCTCAGAGCTGAGCTTGCATGATCATATAGAGGATGAAAACTTATAAACAAACCTCATAACATTCTTGCTATGATTGTGCAGTATTCTTAGGTTGTCTCTTGCATGAGCATATTACTTCCATTCCCTTGCTTGACTCTAGTTTTATTCAAATTGCACAATTTTTTCTGTACTCTTTCAGATAGCATGCCTATCAGTCAGGAGATTCATGATCTTTTAGCCTTTGTACCTGTCTATGTACTTCGTGGAACAATTTGTTTGTATCCAATTTGTTTGTTCTTTCCAATATGGCCCCTGCAAAAGCCGATTTAGAACTTTGATCAGCTTATTTGTATACAAGTTCATAATTTTTGTTTTGTGTCTTTAGGAAGTTGAGGAGCTGATGAGGCATGTCCCTGTTTCAATGTTTGAAGATTTGGTGAAACCTTTTCAAATAAACTTGGACGAGGTAAATTTCTGCGATCATATTAAATGCATAGCTGCGTCGGTACTGATTGCAAAGAAGGAAGAAATCTTAATTTCCACTGGTTACTCTTTAAACGCAGTCTACTTGTTGAGGGAATCCTCAGTGCGTGCATTCAATCTTAAAATCAACTAGGGTAAAAGTTAAACTATTTTTGACTATGATCGGCAGCTTAGGATGCATTTTCTGTTCTATCCAAGTTTCTTGTTACTCTTTAAAGTTCAATATTTTTTCCTATAGATTGAACAGACCCACTGCCCTCTGGTTATTAAATCAAGGCCAACTCACCTTCTGCACAATTATAACTATTTAACTATTGTGGTGCTCTTTCCTTCTGCTCTTAGGGGTGATCCCTTTTGCATTATTGTTGTCTTGAACTCGGATATCCTCGATGTTTATGTGTCTTCAATCTCTTTCCTTTGGCTTCCACATTAATCATTGCTTGGTTTTGCACTATAATTTCTTCAACCGTATCATTAATTCTTCAGGATGGACCTTTGCCTCATAAGGATAAGCTGCGCTATAAACCTCTTGACATATGTCCAGCACCTCTTCATCGATGTTAATGAGTTTCCAAGATCCTATGCTTTAGTTGGTGGGTCTTCAAATCTGTATGGCAATTTCAGTCAAATTTATCGAGCTCAAAGGCCACATGCTGCCCGGAAAGCTTCAAAAGTCGGAAAGAACGGCAACTCTGCAGCACATTCAGGTGTAGTTTGCTACCTGCGGAAGCCACATACCACCCAGCATGACAGCTATGGATCAGAGGACGGTTTTATGTGCCAATGACTGAATTCTTTGATCCTGTTGATCCCTCAGCGCGAATGATGTGCCCATCAAGATGGACGATCGGTGTCTATAAGTGAAATGCGTCCCTTGAAGCTCACAATTCGTTATCTTATTTTTTCCATCACCGAGCCCCGCACAACCATCTCGTGCCTTTCTTTCACAAATATTTCTTGTTTGTATCTTTTGTACTATAAACGTTATGGCACAATTTGTTTTTACTGGGTAGAAGAAGGTATTACTTTTTGTACAGCGAGGGCACCCACAACCGTGGAAGTTGCGATGAATGAACTTATTTTACCAGCGTGACAATAGCACCATCCATCGCACAGTGTTGCAATTTATCGTCATTGAGATTCTGCGGTCATGTTTACTCCATGAGAAATAACTGTTGTCCGATCATTGTATTGACGACATGGTACCGAATGGTTCCTTATTTTATAAGGGGGCAGGTCATTGAAATAATAATCTAGAATCTTCCAGTAACCCCACGAATAAGATTTATTTATGAACCACGGTACAGCAAGGCAGCTCGATGGACAATGATCGGTGGGGTTGCACTTTGCATAACTCTTCCAGCGTGCTCAAAGCTTGCTTTTTGGAACCCCCATAGGCACGTCCCGTGACCTCTTTTCCACTGCTCGAGAAAGTTGCTTCACTGCCTCTTTTGGCAGATGACGAGGCCGGCTCAACCAAAGTCCACCGTCGACTATAAGTGTGGTTCCGTTGATGAATTTACCTTACAACAATATCCATGAGCAAAATGTCATCAGAAAGCTAAACCTTATATAGAGCCAAGAGAAAATAGCGCAGTCACCAATAAAACATTATTCAAGTTCTTTAGGTTGGCCTTGTTGAAAACTGTGAGCCCTTTTCACGCACGAGACCAAAATTCAAGACTCACTCTGTCCCCTCCTCCCCTAAGTGTAATTAACAACTAAGTCCTCAGTGTTCATCCTTGATTTTCTTCTCTTGAACCAACAGTTATTGTTTTGCTTTAAGTGTCACACCAGACTGCATATATCATTAGCAAAGGGACACCAACTAACGAGAGATACTTCAAGATCACAACTTATGATGTAGACTGGGGAAAAGCAAGACACTAAATGCCGAGAGTTTAAGAAGACAAGTGACTCAATGAATCAAAAAGTGGACTTATATGCAAATTCAAAGTGAACGAGTTACTAACCTGCATCCGAAGTAAGGTAAAGAGCTGCCATAGCAATGTCCCATGTTTCGCCTAGTTTATATAGAGGCATATAATCTCTGGCTTTGCTATCAATTTCCTGAGGAGCGAGCTTACTCATGCCAGGAGTGTCACCAATGGGGCCAGGAGCTATTCCATTTACTCTAATATCATAATCAGCTCCCCACTCTAGTGCGAGGTTTCTTGTGACTGCATCAACAGCTGCCTATAATAAATTAATCCGTGTGAGACCACTGCAAAGCTCACATCTCCCCTAACACGGGCAAACAATGTCATGGGATGGATTTGGTCGAATCCTCATTCAAAAAGCAGTCATAAAAAAAGGGAAACCTGCGGACATACTGTTCGATATGACCAACCTTAGCTGCAGAAACATGGATTTGATACCATGCTGCCGTATAATGCAAAGTGGCACTTATGTTCAGTATAGTTCCACCACCCGAGGAGCCTCTTCCAAGTCCTCCCTTCTTAAGATACTTAAGTGCCTCGTGACACATTGTGAATGTGCCAACTGAATCAATGTCCATAACTGCATGAGGATCATCTGCTATGTTAGTGCCCTTAGATGCTTTGAATTAAATCCTTTTCAGCAACTAGAGATCCCCCTCTTTATCAAGCTGGGTTCAGACTTCTTATAGACTCGAAAAGGCACATGTAGAAAAGGACAATACCTGTCCGAAACCCGTTGGGAGTCAAATCTTCGGAGGAAACAAGAAAATTGCCAGCAGCAGCGTTGATCAGAATATCCAGCCTGCCAAAATGCCTGAAAGTGGACTCTACAACTCTCTTAGCATCATCTTGTTTGCGCACGTCGCCCTCAAACCCAACAGCCTACGAAGTCATCATCAGCAAAGGAACGTATAGACAGGCAATAAAGAACTGAGTTCAAACTTCAAAGCATGTCAGTTGGAACAGGAATTTGGGGTCGGCTTAACCCAATGATAAGTAGATTAAAAGCATAGCAAGGTGGCGATCAAACACCGTCATCATCCCGGTGGGAATGTCACACCAGCTGAAGCCTCGTTACTCATCAGAAACAATAAATTAACCAACCGGCTCCCCCAATATGCAGCTAAATTCAGCGCATGCAGTCACAACAAGTGAAGGCGCTCTGAAGCTTAATCCTCCAATTCCAAACAGGCTAAAGATAGACAAGATTCACAGACGACATCCCCATCCGGAAAGAGAGAATGAATACTAGGGGATTATATATAATACACACAGCATCGCTCAGCCTCGGCAAGAAGGCAACAGTTGGCGGATCCGCAGCAGTGGAGAGAAGAGAATTCAAGTTGAATCGAGGGAGGGAGCAGAGAAGAGGGGACGAAGCTCACGGGGATTCCAAGAGAAGCGAGAGAGGAGACGGCGGAATCGAGGACGGGTTTGCGACGACCCATGATGGCGACGGAAGCTCCATGCTTGCCCAGCTGGGTGGAGATCTCGAATCCGATGCCGGAACCGCCGCCCGTGATCAACGCCACCTTCCCTCTCACTATATCCCCCCTGAACGGCGACTCCTTTCCCATCTCTCTCGGCTCGCGACCCGCCGCAAACGCCAAGGCCTGAAAATGGACGCCGGCTGAGCCCCTTGGTCCGTGAAATTCTTTATGTCGTACATTTTATTTTATTTTTGGTTGATACTGACGTTAAAAGCCGGGGCACCACGAAGTGGTTTCGTTAAAATTAATGTCATCTTTGAACCCCTCAACGCACATGACTCCCTCTCCTCCCATGTTTGGACCGCTTGGGCTTTGCTGAAAGGTAGGGACACCGGTGCAAGAAGTATTGAGCATGAGATAGCCCCGTAGAAGGGATGGACTGTGTCGGGCTTGAGCCATGCTAAAGATGGTCTAATCTAAACTGAAGATGGTCTAATCTAACCTGACTTGTTTAGCTCATATCGACCCATTTTTGCATAATATAACTTTAGCAATTCATATCTAATTGGACTATATCTGACTCAATCTAAGCTCCAATGTTTAGTTATTTATTTCCTTAAATTGTTACTTTTAAAGAATGAGTAGCTCTGTAGACCATTTGTTAAGTTGGTCATGGAGCTTGAGTATTTAGGTTAATCTGCAGGTTAGGACTTTGTGTGGCTCGTACGCAATGAGGAGACAAATGTAAATGTTGCATTGATGGACAAATACACCTACGTGGATGGTCCGATGGTCAAGTTCTGAAGGTGGGGGTGAGGGTATTGGTGAGGCGAAGGGGTGGTTGATCTTACTTGAGTGAAGGGAAGCATTCTTTGAAATGCCCATTCAATTAAAGAATGCACAAATATTAGGGTTTGAGTTGTTACACATTGAGCATTCGTGTATTAATATTGCACCCTTAACATTCAGGAGTTTGTCTGATGAATAAGTTCTCGAAACCTTGGCAAATAAATGAAATTGCAAAGAGAATGATTATGCGACAATTCAAAGATTCTTGATCAATGAAATTTGTCTAAATTGAATAGAACTCAATGCCAATTTCCCTCAATATGAGACATGAAATATCCAAGAAGATGGAGCAGGAAACAGTGAATTATTTCCTTTACCTAATCAAACTCACTATTTCTTACATACATTTTTTCTTAATTTTCTTTGTCATTTCATTTTCCCAGTGTTTGATGCTGTAAAGAAATTTAACCACGGAAGATAGTTTTACTTCAATCGAAGATGTGTTCTTAAAGCTAAATCCAATCTACAAAAATTAAACTCAAGTATAAATAACACCAACAACAATATCAACAACAAGACATCATTATAGTCACAACCGGGCTTAATGTCTAACTCATATTCCTCTATCTAGCAATGTTCCAAGCAAAGCATAACTTCTTGATCAAATCAATAATAACTGTGCTTAGAAGATTGCGATATGCCTTGAAACAATGCAACATTTCAAACTAATTTTCAGAATAACACCATCAACTGGAAGAGCAAACCGAGTATGTAGCGAAGAATTTCTTAATCTCCAAATTTCGCATATGCAACAGTTCCAAGGTCTAATTTACAGCCCATTAAAGTGAAGAATAAAGAAAAGAAATACATTACATCAAAGGAAGAATGAAAAAGGAAAAATGAGGGGAGAGACGAAGAAGAAGTCAGGACATTGCTGATAGCTCCATCCACCATCATCAGCAGCAGCGGAAGGAGGACAGGAACAAGTCGAAGAGGGAGAGAGATAAGAGAGAAGCGAAGAGAGTCAGATCTGTTTTCTTAATTTGGGTTGAAAGTGGGTTTGTTGGCCCACTAAAACCCATCTCTTTTGGCCTTTTCTCTAATTCATATTTTAAGTTTAAGTTAACTCTCATATAACACACTTCAGTAAATTTGGATTAAAATATAGATTTGTGACCCACTTGGCAATCCTAACATAAGATGAGGTGATCCCTCCCATGTCTCCGATGTCCTATCTCTGAATCTGGTTCAGGGCATCATAGGAGTCAATGGGCTTTCCCTTGGCCCACCTATCCGCTTTCTTTACTTGAGCTCTACAGTTGATTAAAGCTGCAAGGTTTCCACACCCCTGGCCAATCAATTCCCATTACAGAGGCTTTTTACTAAACATTTCTGCTAAAATTGACACACAATGACATGTTTGGATTTGGGAGGGAACATGAAAAGAAGAGAGACAAGGGAGGTGCAAAACTTGACACGTTGGAATGGGACAAACAAGTGAGAAAGCCTACCTTGAATGTCTCATTGCTTGTTGGCCGACCGAGAGAGAAACAAGGCACGTTAGTCCATTGCTCTTGAAAAAAGTCGGGGGGAGGGTCCCACCTTCCCGTGGAGAGCTTTCATAACCTAGGTAACCGGCCCCGCCCGCTTCTGTCTTTAAGGCCGGCTATTGCAGTAAAATCCCCTTTCTCTCCACCCATGTCCCTTTCCAGACTTCCTCAAGCCTAATTCCCTTACTTACTTCTTAGGTCTTATTTCCCTCGATGAGCCATATAATGCTGATACATCCTCCTACCACGTCGATGGCAACACATCCTTCTAACTGTCTATTCAACGTTGATAATGAGGATTTTAGGTTGAGCGGATAAAGACAAAATGCAACGCGATGGAGTGGTCAATTTTGAAAGGGAAAATATTACAAATGGTCCCTATACTATTACCTAATATGCAATTTGGTCTTTGAACTTTCGATCGGCTCGATTTGATCCTTGAACTATTGATAAATGTCCGATTTGGTCTCGAACTTTCGATCGCTTAATTTGATTCTTGAACTATTGATAAATATCCAATTTAGTCATTCGTTATCGTTTTTTTTTTTTTTTTTTTTCTCTCTTCCCTCCGTCGGCTCCGGCGGAGGGAAGTCGGCATCGGGCGAGGGTCGGCCTTGCCGGCATCGGCGAGGGCCGTCCTCGTCGGACGCAGTGAGGGCGGCCTCGCCGGCGTCGGCGAGGGGCTCCTCGCCGATCCGCGAGGGAGCCCTTGCCCGACACCGGGGTGCTCCTCGCCCGATCGGGGTGCTCCCTTGCCGGCGTCGGGCGAGGGCTCCTCGCGATCCGGGGCTCGCGATGTCGAGGTGCTCCCTCGCCGGCGACGAGAGAGGAGCACCCGGCGTCGGTGAGGGCTCCCTCGCCGGATCGCGAGGGAGCCCCTCGCCGACGCCGGCGAGGGCCGCCCTTGCCTCGCGTCCCGGCAAGGACGGCCCTCGCCCGATGCCGGGGTGCTCCCTCGCCGGCGTTGGGCGACCCTTGCCAGACGCCGGCTTCCCTCCGCCGGAGCGGGGAGGGAAGAGAGAAGAAGCAAAAAAAAAAAAAAAAAAAAAAAAAAAAGGAAAAAGGAAAAACAAAGAACGGAGGACTAAATCGGACATTTATCAATAGTTCGAGCGACCAAATTGAGCCGATCGAAAAATTCATGGACCAAATCGCACATTAGGTAATAGTATATGGACCATTTGTGACATTTTCCCATTTTGAAAGGTGTGGAGAAAAAAAAGAATTGTGAAATAATTTGCAAAAAAGGCAATGCTTAGTCTTAGTCGCTCAAGTTAATGATGTCTTTAATATGCCCGGAGTTTGATTGTCAATAAAAACAACAAATGCATGTGCCGCTCTTTCTTTCTCAAGCAATGCTCGTAAGAAATGGACTTTAAATGAAGTTTGAGGAGAGGAGTATGGTTCTAGCTGTTGACCCTTTCCAGTTGAACCATTTCTAAATGCATCCATAAGAGATGGATACGGATTACCACCTTGAAAAGTCTTTAGTATTGGCTAATTGTACATAGTTAACGTGTACTGTAATTTCATTCTGATACCATGCCAGCCTTGCATCACGGTATTGACCAATAAGGAATTAAATGTAGTTTAGCTCAAAGCAGATGGAATATTCTTTTTTTTTTTTTTTTTATAACATAGGTACAAGGTACGCCTGTCCCCACCACTTTCATTTAAAACAATGCGTCCCCCAAACTCTTGGGCCATTCCTCATTTACCCAAGGTCCTCTCCTCACCTCACCTCACCTCACCTCACCTCCTCGACTCTTCCTCCTGCAAAGAGCGAAGCAATGGAAGCTCTGAACGGATGCCTCTACTTCCCCATGCACCATGACAGCCTCAACCATGACTTTGCCTTGAGAAGATTTTGCCCTGCCAGGTTAGAGCAGGAGCAAGGCCAACCGGGGCAGCGGCAGGAGGAGGACGACACACTGTGGATCCAGATCGATCCGCACTGTTCACCCAATTGCGAATATGACAACACCCCTCATCTAACTTCCTCATCTGAGGTCGACGAATTTGTCGACAGCTTCATCAACGTGGAAGATCATCATATTCATGACCATGTGGGTGAAATTGATGGCACTGTCATGTCCTTGGATCAATTTGAAGAGGACATCGGAGGGTTCTCCTTCTCCACGGCTAATGATGCATGCGGAGATCACGTCCCTCTCATGATCAACAACATTGAAGGGGATGAGATGGACATCATCACAGAGAAGTCGAATCAGAACTCCGAGAATGCTCGAGGCACGGTCAATCAGGAGGCAAGCCAAGGGGTCGACCAAGGACTCCACTTGGTCCACTCGTTGCTAGCGTGCGCTGAGGCGGTGGGTTGCCGAGACATGCAACTTGCCGACTCTCTGCTCTCTCAAATCTGGGGCTCCGTCACCTGGCTCGGCGACTCTCTCCAGCGTGTTGCCTACTGCTTTGCAGTGGGATTGAAGTCCAGACTCTGCCTTCTTCACAATGTCAACATGAATGGCACTTTTTCCACAACTACCCCAACTAACTCACCAAATGACATGTCCCCTCCTCCCATTAGCAGGGAGGAAAAGTTGGAAGCTTTCCACCTCCTCCACCAAAGCACTCCTTACATTGCCTTCGGCTACATGGCAGCCAATGAAGCAATTCATCAAGCTGCTCACGGGAGTGATTCGCTGCACATCATCGATCTAGGACTCCAACACACATTGCTCCAGTGGCCCTCTCTGTTGAGAACTCTAGCCTCCAGAACAGAGGGCCCACCAAGATCGCTCCGGATCACAGGACTAATTGGTGATCCTGATCACTCCCCAATGATAGAATCTGCCATGACAGCCCTCACTCACGAGGCCGCTTCATTAGGTATAACCTTCCAATTCAACATCGTGACGGACCTGCCGACCCCATCGCTCTTCACCAAAGAGAAACTCGGGATAGTGGAAGGAGAGGCATTGTACGTGAACAGCATAATGCAGATGCACCAGTACGTGAAGGAGAGCCGAGGCTCACTCAAGTCCATCCTCCAGGCCATTAGGAAGCTAGGACCGACCCTACTGACGGTTATTGAGCAGGACGCGAACCACAACGGGCCCTTCTTCCTAGGGCGGTTCCTGGAGTCTCTCCACTATTACTCGGCCATATTCGACTCGCTGGAGGCAAGCCTGCCTAGGAACAGCGTGCAGAGGATGAAAATTGAGGGGAATCACTACGCGGAGGAGATAAGGAATGTGGTGGCCTGCGAGGGGTCAGAGAGGAGGGAGAGGCATGAGAGGGCGGATCAATGGCGGAGACAGCTGGGCAGGGCCGGATTTCAGGGGGTGGGTCTGGGGAAGTGCATGAGCCGAGCCAGGATGATGTTGTCAGTCTATGGCTGCGATGGGTACACGCTTGGCACCGACAAGGGCTGTCTTCTTCTTGGGTGGAAAGGCAGGCCCATCATGCTTGCTTCTGCATGGCAAGTCCCGTCGTCGTCGTCATTGTCGTCCTCCTCCTCCTCATTGCCGCCTTGGTGAGTGAATTGTCATCTGGAAGTAGCTTGAACCAGCCAAAGAAACCGGTTACAAAACAATAATGAGGTGGGACTCCAGGGTATTGAAGTTGTATGCCCGGCAGTAACCATTTTGAATTCGTCGAAGCATCAGAAATTTCAAGGGAAATGATTTCAAATCATAGTATTGGTTTTTTAAATTGAGCAGCCCAAGCATAGGGGGTACTGATCTGTTTTTATTTTTTTGGGGGTTGAAAATGGGTACTGATCTTCTACTTCACTAACGGGTTGATTAATTCAGATCATATTTTTAAGGGAGGACTTACTTTCCACAAGTAAAAATTACACAACATGATTCCATGGTTCAAGTTCTCTGACCAGACGATTCAAACTCTTGGCTCATGTAATCACTTACACAATTCTAGCTGTGTATGCACTTGTTCGTGCATCAACACCACGCAAACAAATTCTTTTAAATGACTTGGTTTTGGAATCGCAAGTTCCATTCTCCATAAAGGGTTCTACCATTTCATATCATGCGGCGAAAAATGATAGAGACCAGATATATGGTATTTAGCAGGAACATACCTCGTATGTGCAGCGCAATGCCTGTTCTTTACAAGAGAACAACCCATAATCCTCAATTCCTTCGAATTGACGAAATGGACAATGCATTTTTGCCACGACACGAGCACTTGCTACCTAGATTTTGTCGACTGTTTCAAAAGTACCTCTACACAAGAAATCCTAGTTAACATCCCTCTTTTTGTTCTCAATCCATACTATTGACTATCCGTGCAATTTCTTCCAGAAAATCTGTATGTGTGTGTGTGTATACATACACCCACAAGCAGATAACATATACTGTAGTCAATCATTCGCACTAACCAAACGAAGACACCAACAAAAACTAATTGTAAGTAATTTCTCTCCAGCAATATACGTTGTCCCTCCTCAAAGCATTGCATCCTCAAACACTGCTCTCTTCTTTCATCTTCCTTCTCCGAAATGACCACAAGAAAGACAACAGAAGGTTACACCTGATCGAAAAATCAGTGACAGTTGTTTCACATAGTTAATAATTACTGATTACCACCATAGCGTGGGGGCTGAGGAAAGCTTGAAGGTTGGCCTGAGTCGGTTGGAAAAGCCGAACATTAGGAATGTATAGAGTAACTTGCGCAAACTAATCATGCACACATTCCGCTGCTACTTTCAGCTCAGATTTAGGAGGGCATCTCTATCTTCTGATAGGCGAACAGGATTAGACGATGCCCTTGAAGAGGAGGAAAATTAAGGACTGTCATGAGAAGTGGAAAGTCATAGTTTCCCAAAAAAGAAAACAAAAACGAGTTTGCCGCCTTTGTGATTGAGTCGTTATCTTGAAAGTGTTGGAAAAAAACTGATGAAAATAAATAAATTTGTCTTAGGTGTGCAAGTGCAAGTACTATCCTTAAAGATAATTCCGTTCCTCGCAATGCGTAACTCAATGTGATAAGCTTTTAGTTGTCACCCTCCCAAGATATAATAGATCTTCTTCTATATTCTGTACAAGGAATAGAAACAACCTTATGTATAACCCAGCCAAAAAAAAGAAAAAAAGGAAAGGAAATATTTTTTAAAGAAAATGATATTTTCTCTTTCATTCGGTGTATATGTCAAGATTGTCTTATAAGATTTTCTTTTTATATTTAGACAAAATAGAGCCGTCAAAAGAGCCGTTGTCAAATAATGCAATATATATTTGAGAAATAAATTAAACAGCCTGTTACATAAATGTTAAGAAACTATTATGTGACCGTTAAAAATAATGACGATCTTTAATGCGGCCATAAATTTTATCAAAGTTATAATTATAAATATTTCAAAATATTATAAAAATATCCAATAGAAAGTAGTTTGAACCAGTAGTAGAGACTGGTTGCAAAAGAATGACGAGGTGGGACTATAGGATTTTCAAGTTTTATACCCTACAGAGACCAATTTGAATTCGTCGAAGCATCAGAACTTGCATAAGACAATATCAAATCATAGTATTGGTTTTGTTAATTGAGCAGCTGAAGCATGGTCTTCGACTGTACCAACATGATGATTAATTCGTAACAAATCTTTCGAAGTGAGAACTTGCTTTCCACAAGTCAAAATTATACATGACATGATCCAATGGTTCAAGAATGCTTTGTGACGGAATGATTCAAACGCTGACTCAATGTAATCACTTTCCAGTTCTAGCCGTGCATACACTGCACATAAACAAATTATTTTAACTAACTTGGTTTTGGAATTATGAGTTGCATTCTCAGTAAAGGGTTCTATCATTTCTTATCATGTGAGGATTAGTTTTTGTCAGGAACATACCTTGTGTGAAGTGCGCATTGCCTGTGCTTTACAAGAGAACAGCCCCAAATCATATATTCTGAACTATGCATTTTTGCTGGGACACGATCGGCCGTAATAGCACTCGGCTCACTAGATTTCATCAACTGTTCAAAAGTACCTATACACACATGAAATCCTAGTCAACATTCCTCTTTTTGTTTTCATCGTATTTACTCCTTTAATTTCTTAAAAAAATATAATAAATTTGGAAAATATCTTTAAAATGATAATGTTTATATATCTAAAAAATTTAATTAATAAAAAATATTTTAATTATGGAAAATAATTTAATACTTTCTCGTTTATTTTATTTTTATAAATGATCGTTTAAAAAAATTCATATTATTCATTTTTTTGACAAAATAAAAGCATCTTATTAGCCTTTTTTTTTTTTTTTTTAATGCCGATTTTGGGATAATTCACTAAAGCAGTTCCGAGTCTGACAGTCTCAGAATCTCAGAGTCGTCGTCACCGTCCGGCAGTGGCGGCCGATGAGCTCGAAGTCGGGCCGATGAGCTCGAAGTCGGTCGTGGCTCAGTGAGTGAGAGAGAGAGAGAGAGAGAGAGAGAATGTCGCTGCGATTGGCGCCGCCGGCGAGTTGCCGATGGATGGGGTACGCTTCATCATGTGTTAGAAGAGCGAAGGAGGCGAAACGCCATTTCACCTGTTTCTCCAATCCCTCCTCCTCCTCCCTGCCAGACCGCAATGCCTCCATCTCTAACGGTTTCCCTATTCCCGGTTAGCTTCTCTTCCCTGCACCACCTGTTCTCCGTTCCTCTTTTTACACTGCATTTGCTTTTGATTCTTCTGGTTAAGCTGCTCTTCTACTGGAAGACCTCAAAATACCCTAATTTTAGGGTCGGGTCGGGTCGGTCCGGGCGGGTTTTGGGACACCCCTACGTTCTACGATCCATTCGTTTGAACTTTGAAAGAGGAGAGGACGAAATGATGATGATGATGATGCTTCTTCTTTGCCTTTCTCCCATTACCGTCTTCTCCTCCGAGTTTCGTAACCTTTCACTTCGTTATTTGAATAGCCTTTCATAATAATCAAAATCAACTTAACGGGTACCGTAAGGGAATCAGTCAGCTCAGTGTTTTCGTTTTCGGGGGCTGTTCACGTGGTCATGGAAATTCCGCTGCATTGATTGATGGAGAATGTCCGATGTTGTGATGATTTAGGGGGACTGGAAGATCAAATGGTTGGATACATATTCGGGAGGAGGAGGGCGACCGATGTAGCTCACTCGTGGGTATTCCATCCTCCCCATCCATCTCCCCACGTCCGTCCTTTCCTTGCTCTCTTAGACTTTTGCCTGTTTAATCTCTTTCCCAAAAGTCTCACAGTTGCATTCTTTCTTCCCCCCTCTCTCCAGGGTCTGGAAACATGTGGTTCGAGAAGGCGACACCGTGGTTGATGCCACATACGGCAATGGTCATGATACCTTAGCACTTGTCAAACTGGTGCGGGGGAATCAGGTAAGGGTCGTGTTTATGGCATGGACATCCAGGAAGATGCTTTGCGGAGTACCTCTTGCTTCCTGGGGCAATCCCTCAGCACCCAAGAGGTCCTCTTCTGCACTTCCCACTCAGTGATAACAACTATATTTAGTTTATCTCCTTAAGTTCCATTCCTCTTGCATTGCTGATGGCTTTGCTAGCGGGTTGTGTGCAGATGGAGCTTGTGAAGCTTCTCCCTATGTGTCATAGTAAGCTGGCGGAAATTGTCCCTGAGGATGCCTCAGTGAGGTAATCTGCTCCTCAGCATCTTACTTCAGCTTTTGGATGAAACAAACTTACTCCACTCCGTTTGTCATTGTCAGTTTGCTCAATATGCCCTTTTCATCTTTGATACTCTAATCGACACGAGCAATCACATCCTCTGAATCCCTTGTCTTGTTGAAGCAAATTAAACTATTCCTATGTGTAATGTATTCAAGCAAAGCCACGGTCTTCCTGTATATCTACCAAGTTAAACGATTCTTGTATGTAGCGTACACTCAGTTTGCATCTCCTACCCAAGACATTGTAATATCAAAAAATCATCTTACTGGAGAAGTGAGACGCTTTTTCAGATATACTTGCAATATTGCAGGGCAGCCTCTACCTTTCCTTGCTTATGGTGTTTTGAAACTTGGCCAAAAAGCTGTACCATCTTGAGATTACGATCAATTAATGACTGATGATATTAGTTAATAGCACTAGTTGATATCCTATTGTATGCGAAGTATATGACAGCATTTCACTCAAAGATCTGCGGTTTTGTCCCAAGTCTTTCGTTTCTCTCTCTTTTTTTTTTTTTTTTTTTAAAAGAAGTTGTCGTGCCCTGTAGGCTTGTGGCATTCAATTTGGGCTATCTTCCTGGAGGTGATAAAGCAATAACCACTAGATCAGAAACAACACTACTAGCATTGGAAGCTGCAGGGAGTATTATAGAACCTGGAGGGCTAATCAGCACCGTGGTCTATGTGGGACATCCAAATGGAAGGTAATGCTTTTTGTTTACATTCTGGTCAAGACCCTGCCATCTATTAGGTACTGCTTATAATTTGTGTGGAACTGATAATTCGTGTTGTGTCATGTTGAATTGAAATAGGAGTATAATAGGAATATGGCTAAACCGGCCACGACATGTTTCATAAATGGGTCGACCTGTATCAACACTATGATACTCCTAAAAGCAAGTCACACGACACGGTTAACGTGATTATCAAATGTGTCTCACCATGTCAGGTGTTGACATAACACGGCACATTAACTTGTTTTTATTATAATAATGATGATGATGATGATGATGATGATTGAATTAGTGCTAACCATCCCAGCCAAAAGGTGGACGCCTTTTCTGGCCAACACCTTTATTTTTTTTTTGGCCAAAGGCTTGAAGCATGAAAATAGTGAGAATTGGGAAATATTTGTAAGAACTGAATAATTTTGGGGAGAGTTTTGCTGCGATGGTGCATTGGCATTGCACTATATCTTGCGTATGCTTAGATTGGAACCTTCTTTCTCTATCACCGCATTCTAGTTGAAAACAATCTATCAAAGAAAGTAGAGAAGATCTTACCTGGGTCAGCAGTTAGAATAGTATGCTGATGGTAAATTCCAAAGCAGCTTTATATCCACAAAGAGAAAAAGCTTATCTTGTGTTGGTTGTTTTAGATGTGGTCTTTCATGAGAGTATCTAAACCAAAAATAAAAATAAAAAATTACCACGCCCAGGAGAGTCTATGAAATGTAAATCTGTCAATGGCCCTGATTGGCCGATAAATTTACGATCCATTCCATTAACTTGGGGCCTGGAGTTGGATGGTCATCCTTGATTGAGGGTTTCATCCTCAACAGTTTATTACCATACACGGCAATATACGGTCATGTTCATTGTTGATTTTGGTATATGCAGGGAAGAGTTTGAAACTGTACAAGCATTTGCTTCTGGGCTGTCAACAGAGAATTGGGTTTGCTGTAAGCTACAGATGTTGAATCGACCATTGGCGCCAGTTCTCATTTTCATGTTTAAAAGATAATCATGTAGCATTGATATGCTTATAAATTTTTGAGATTCAATCCTGCCTCGAGAGAGGAATGTCCTGTTTGCACTTTTCTATAAAACTGTGGCTTTCTCAGTTTCTTTCTTTTGTCTTTAGTTTCTTTTAAGGTCCCTGTACTGGCCTCTTTCTGGGTAATTTTGCATGGAACGGTCCTTTGCGTGTCCTGCCTCAACTAAATGGAAAAATAGTCTAATTGATCTCTGAGACTTGGGAAGGACATTTGCAACGTCACATGGCCTAGTCCAAAAGAATGGAGAAGTGAGTTCAAGACCCACAATAGATGAAGGTAATGCTCCTATAAGCTCAGAAAGTTTTGTTGTACTTGATGATCTTGATCAGCCCATTGCTCTTAGGAAAGGGAAGAGACAGTGCACTCAACATCCCATTAACAATTTTGTGTCTTATGAAAAGTTGTCTCCTAAATATAAGGCATTTGTTTCAACATTGAGCAACATTCAAATTCCCAAGAATATCCAGGAGGCACTTGCTCAATCCGAGTGGAAAAAAGCGGTTCTTGAGGAAATTCATGCACTTGAGAAGAATAATACTTGGGAATATACAGAATTACTAGCTAGGAAGAAATTGGTGGGATGTAAGTGGGTCTTTACAGTTAAGCACAATGTTGATGGTAGTGTTGATCGTTTCAAGGCAAGGCTGGTTGCTAAGGGATTCATGCAATCATATGGTATAGACTATGAAGAAACCTTCGCTCCGGTGGCCAAACTAAACTTCATTCGGGTGTTGCTCTCCCTTGCAGCTAATTTGGACTGGCCCCTACATCAATTAGACATAAAGAATGCCTTCTTGAATGGGGAATTGGAGGAAGAAGTCTTTATGGAGGTTCCACCGAGAATTGACACTAAAGAGAGCTTCAACAAGGTATGCAAACTCAAGAAATCCCTATACGACCTAAAGCAATCACCCCGTGCTTGGTTCAAGAGGTTAACAAGGGTCGTTAAGAAGCTGAATTTCATTCTATGTCAAACAGACCATACAATGTTTGTCAAGAAGTCAGCTGAAGGTAAAAGAGCAGTAATGATTGTATATGTCGATAATATAATCCTAACTGGTGACAATCTAGAGGAGATTGGAAAACTGAAGAATATCTTGAGAAGAATTTGAGGTTAAAGATCTAGGTCAACTCAAATACTTCCTAGGTATGGAGGTAGCTCGGTCACGGAAAGGAATTGCAATTTTTCAACGCAAATATATTCTTGATCTTTTGAAGGGAACTGGTATGCTTGGATGTAAACTAGCTGACACACCCATGGATTCTACAAATAAAACCAAGATGGAAGAAGAAGGACCATTAACGGACAAAGGGAGGTATCAAAGATTAGTTGGCAAACTAATCTATCTCTCGCACACTCGGCCAGACATTGGTTTCGCAGTAAGTATGGTTAGTAGATACGTGAATCGACCAACAGAGAAACACATGCAGGTAGTTTTTTGAATCTTACAGTATTTGAAGAAAAGTCTTGGAAGAGGGCTCTACTTTAAGAAAACGGATGAAAGAAACGTGGAGATATTCAGAGATACAGATTGGGCTGGATCTCTCATGGACTGAAGGTCGACAATAGGGTATTGTACCTTCATGTGGGACAACACAGTTACTTGGAGAAGCAAGAAGCAACCTGTTGTTGCTAGGAGCATAGCTGAAGCGGAGTTTAGAGCAATGTGTCAAGGAATATGTGAAGGCATATGGCTGAGAAGAATCTTAAATGAACTAAGATTCACTAATACCAATCCCATGTCATTATTATGTGACAACAAAGCTGCTATTGAGATTGCCAAGAACTCGGTTCATCATGATAGAACAAAGCATGTGGAGATCGATCGACATTTCATCAAAGAAAAACTCGAGGAATGAATTTTGAAGTTCTCGTATGTTCCGACCAATCATCAAACAGCAGACATACTGACCAAAGTTTTATCTAGAAATAGTTTCGAGACTCTAAGGTGCAAGCTGGGTATGATAGACATTCATGACCCAGCTTGAGGGGGAGTGTTGAAAATTAGAATCGGATTTGCTGGTTATTTTGTTTCCAGATTTTCCAGATCTTCCAGATTTTCTAAATTTTCTAGATTTTTTAGATTTTATTTTTCCAAATTTTGTTTGTTAGCTTTTAGGAATTTGTTTATTACGTTTTAGGGTGGTATAGCAACTATAAAAAGGTTAGGTGCCTCATGTAAATATTCATTCTCTGGAGAATAAAAAACTCAGAGCAATTTCTCCTAAATTTTTACATATCAAAATCCCAAATGTGACTCAAAGCGCGTGTAATTGATGTTTTACATTTTCTATTCATGACCATAACGAGGCCTAAGCAAGGATGAAAAGAGAAGCCACTTGCTAAGCTATATTCAAGAATCTGAAGCAAACATAGATGCACGAATAATGTTCAAAGTCGTCTTGGAATGGGTTCTTTCCCCCTGGGAAGCACAAGCCACATTTTTGTTGTTCAATCTCTCGTCACAATCAGGCAGCTGTAATGTGAACCTCATACCGAGAAATTCGGTAGCACGTATCGTTTGGAGGTGCTCTTTTGTCTTATGATTTGTCGTGAGTGTCGGATTGGGCGTCCCATTCGGTCCATGATCCATCATGAACAGCAACATCATGCTTCCCAAGATGATGGAGTCCCTAAAGATTATACAAATAAGCAGCCACAATCCTTTGAACAAAATATAAGGTTACAACAGGTGCTCCTCCATCTTATCCTTGAGCAAACACAAGTGCCGACCTCAGTCATTTGGCTAGGAGTATCCTCACAGCTGCTCGTAAATACTTTTGGTATGTAACTCATTAATGAAACGCAAGAACTTAGGTGCGTTTGGAGAAAATGCAAAGGTCTTTGAATTAAAAGGAATTCTTTGAAATTCAAGTAGTGTTTGTTAAAATGTATTTTAAAAACACATTGAAAAGCAACTTTGACATAAATGCTGTTTATGTGAAAGAATTCACATTCAAAATACAAGTAGTGTTTGTTAAATTGTATTTAAGTGCACGACAATTGCACGGCATAACTATAAGGTTGGAATCTCAATTATTTTCTAGTGCTAGCTTCCTTAAATAAATGCTACAAAGCAAAAAAATAAAATAAAATAAAATAAAATAAAATAAAAATAAAGATAATTCCAGCATGTTCCAATCACACTCTCCATAATAGTACAAATTCCCAAAACCAATTAGGAGCACTCATTCTGAAGCTTTTACTACAAAATAGCATATGGTGATGTATGAAGAAGATCAATCACCGTTGGTGCCGAAGATAACGGATCATGTTCTCGATCAGACGCATCTTTATCTCTCCTCGGCTCATTTTCTATGGGGAGGATTTTGATCTTTTATCTTGCTTCTTCTTTTTCTCTTTCTACACAATTCAAGCGTTAGAAAAGTTTCAGAAGGCTCAGCACGAGTACATTGCACTCCTGCTTTAAGCTCAGATCTAGGAACAAGATTAAATGACGGGCTTAAAGAAGAGAACAATTAAGGATTGTCATAAAGAGGAAAGCCGTCGCTTCCGAAATACAACATACGCTTATTCTCTGAATTTAATTAAGATCAGTTTCAACAAACTAAGCGCGTTGCACTGCTAATTTCAGCGATCCTATGTCTGTCTTCTTTTTATGTCAGTATATCAGTTTTCCCTTGTGGAGGATCTTATATATCCTCCGCTCTTTGTTGTTCTCCTCGTATGTTCAATTGGTGGAACAGTCATCAGCATGCTTCTTGGAAAGATAACCTCCAGATTTCTCACCACTTCATCTTTCTCGAGTGATTTATAGAGGTGATAGAAGATGGTGTGAGCATTCGTAAATAATAGCCGTCTTAATAATAGAATATGGTCTGGTTACTCTCATTTTCCTTCGAGAGAAGAAAGAAGCGGATCTCCGGGCTTGTACGAGTTCGAGAATATGCCAAATCCGTCGCTTTATATGGCGGTTAGGAATTACGAATCGCACCCTCTGCCGCAAGCTGAACTCACCACATGATGTGTGTTTAAAAGAAAACCACTTTCAGATGCAAGTATCATCATTCCAACAGATTCATATCAATACGATTTAAAGTTCCACATAGAAGAACTGTTCTATAATCAATAGAAAAAATGCCTGTTGGCTCTTGCAATATGCGTGTCGTTTGAGGAAATATGTGCTAACTGGGTTCCGACGTTTTAGTTTCTGTACCTACATTTTCCCATCTAGGAAGAGTATAAAATGCATACAGCAATGTAGGCAGTGACTGAATTAGTGTTGTTCATCCCAGCCAAAGGTGGAAACCTTCTCCTTTTTGTGGCTAAAGGCTTGAAGCATGAAAAAATAGTGAGAATTGGGAAATATTTGTAAGGACTGAATAGTTTCGAGGAGAGATTTGCTGCGATTTTGTGTCAGCATCGCACTGTGGTATCTTTCATGTGCTTAGATTGGAACCTCTCATTCTCTATCACCGTGTTCTAGTTGATTACAATCTATCAAGAAAGTAGAGAAGATCTTACCTGAGTCAACAGTTAAAGTAGTATGCGGATGGTAAAATTCCAGAGCAGCCTTATATCCACAGAAAAAAAGCTTGTCGTGGGTTGATTGTTCTAGATCTGGTCTTTCAGGACAGTATCTAAACCAAAGTAAAAAATAAAAATAAAAAATACCACGCCCAGGAGAGTCTATGAAGTGTGAATCTGTCAATTGTCCTGATTGGCTGATGAATTCACGATCCATTCCATTGAGTTGGGTCTTGGAGTTAAATGGCCATCCTTGATAAGACGGTTCCATCCTGCAACAATTTTTTACCATACACAGCAATGTACGGTCACGTTCATCGTTGATTTTGGTATATGCAGGGAAGAGTTTGAAACTGCAAAAGCATTAGCTTCCGGGCTGTCAAAGAAGAAGCGGGTTTGCTGAAAGCTACAGATGTTAAATCGACCACTGGCGCTGGTTCTCATTTTCATTTTTGAAAGATAATCATGTAGCATTGGTTCTCTCAGTTTCTTTTTTCTTCTTGTGTTTCTTTTAAGGTCCCTGCCTTTACCCCTGTCTTGGTAATTTTGCAATGGAAGGGTTCTTTGCATGTCCTGCCTCAACTAAATGGGAAAATAGTCGAGAAAAGTATCACAAAAGTTATAAACTTATTGTATTTATATCAATTTAGTCCTAAACTTTTTAATTGAGCCAATTTAATCATGAACATTTTCATATTAGTACTAATTGAGACTATCCAACTCACTTACATTGAAAATAGGCTGAAAATTATTAACATGACATCAGCGGTACTATGTAGCACAATCGCCATGAACAAAATTTATAATTTTTATAATTTTTTTCAGAAATTTTTTATTTTTTTCTCTTTTCTTTTTTTAACCTTTTTTCCTTACTCTTTGGTCGGCGCCGACTAGTTGGGTGACGCCAGCCACAGGTGAGGGCCTCGGCCCATATCCAAGTCAGGGTGCGAAGGCCCTTGCCCAAATCCAAGTAAGGGCACGAAGACCTCCCTAGCCACAAGGGAGGGCATTGAGCCCTTGAGGTTTTCGACCCTCACTTGGATTTGAGTGGCGGCTCGACACCTTTGCCTATGGCTGGCAAGGGTGCAAAGGCCCTTGTCCATACTAGCTTGTGATTGACAATAGTTAGCTATTGGTGCCAACCAAAGGGTTTAAAAAAAAAAAGGGAAGAAGAATTGAAAAGAGAAGAGAAAAAAAAGAAAAAATAAAAAAAAAATAAAAAAATTAAAAAATTATAAAATTCGTCCACGTCAAAGGGTAAAAAAAAAAAAAAAAAGAAGAGAAGAAAAAATAATAAATTCTTAAAAAATATAAAAAAAAAATTATAAACTTCATCATATGACTTGCTAGTGTCCACATTAGCAATTTCTCCCATAAATTGACCAAATAGACTCAATTAGTATCAATATAAAAAGATTTAAGACTAATTGTCTAATGAAAATTGACCGGATAGACTCAATTAGTATCAATATAAAAAGATTTAAGACTAATTGTCTAATTGAAAAGTTTATGATTAAATTGATACAAATGAAATAAGTTTTAAGACTTTTGGTACTTTCTCCGAAAATAGTCTAACTGATCTCAGTTACTTGGGAGAGACATTTGCAAAGTGATATGGCGTGGTCCAAAAGAATGAAAAGGTATCACAATCCCAAATGCGACTTAAAGCACATGTAATTGATTTCTTACATCTTCTGTTCATGACCATGATGAGGCCTAAGCAAGGATAGAAAGAGAAGCCAGTTGCAAAGGCTATATTCCAGAATCTGAACAAGCATAGATGCACGGATAATGTTCAGTGTCATATCGGAATCGGTTTTTTTCCCTTGGGTAACACCTGTTCAGATATGCCTTTCCAGAGAACAGCATCCATATACAAACGGCTAACAGGTATCTATTTAGCAATATGTGCTCACCTGTCAGATTTACTCAGCGATTGTTTTTTCTTCCTTCCAAGATATCCAAGTCAGACTTTGCACTAATTACCTTTATTCTCACGTAAACAATTCCCATGTTCAAAACAATTTGCAATTGACAAAGCAAAAGAAACTACCTTTTTTCTTAGACAATCTCTCTCGTCACAATCGAGCAGCCAAAATGTAAATTTCATACTGAGTAATTTGGTAGCATGTCTCATTTTGAAGTGCTCTTTTATCTCATGATTTGTTGACAGGAGTGTCAGGATGGCCGCCCCATTCAGTCCATGATCCATCATAAACAGCAACATCATGCTTCCCAAGACGATGAAGTCCCTAAAGAAAAAACACAGATATGACCAGCACTTTCCTCATATACTCACTTACAACGATCCTTACATTCTGTCAAAAAGACTTCCACTGTTCCAATTGGGGCATTTGTGTCTCCTAAATGAAGGCCTAAAAGTAACATGTAGGAAGACAGAACTTACCAATGCAAGAATGCAAGCTGTAACGCCAGTACCGCAGGAAGTTACGACAGGACTGTCCAAAGAGATGCCTGCAGAGACTTAGGTGAGACAGATCAATGCAAATCTTAATTTCAGTTCGAAACATGTCCAAACCTTCTAACATCATCACTTCTACATATTGCCTATTGAGATCACATTGAATCATGTGACATAGTTTCCAAATTGATAATAAGAATAGGTAGATAGAGGTTATCTTTTTAGTAAACTTCTAGGTATCCAGGCGCCATAACTCTAGAGAATTAAGAAGATGAAGTTGGAGGAAAGCAACTATTAAAAAAATGATTTTAGGTGCTAACCTTTAAATGTGCCTCTGATTCAATTGAATTGAAATGAGGCTGGGAAACAAAAATGTTCAAACACATAGGCTAAGAGAAAGGTATACCTGCTTCATCAAATCGCTTTTTAAGCTCGTCAGGCGGCAACAATGTCTGTGAAGAATCCAACAGCTGTGAAAGGCACAAAGAGGTCAAGCATCATGACTAGGCATAGGAAAGTAATCCATCATATTAAAGTTATTTTCTGCTTACATTCAAAATTTAATCCAATTTTGATACCCACAACCACCAAGAAAATATAAAAAAGAATGAACAAGCAACGGATCATACAGGGATATGACCTAGGAGAACATTGCTTGCGTCAGAACTACAAATTCAAAAGTCATACTTAAAGCTCAAGCCAAAACCAAATATAGACTGCAAAGTCCAAGCAAAATCTTGACGTAAACCTACATTTCAAGAACTCTTATGCATCTTCAGGGTCATTAGAGAGAAAAGTAACACTTCAAATTAGATCATTACCTGTGCAAAAGGAGTACATTTGCTTCCAGGTACATGGCCACTCCGAATTCCCTTTCGAGGCTCTGGCACAGAACCATCAAATCTACAAAAATATCTTAGCTTCAGGAAATTCGTAAGAGCTAAATTAAACTTAGACAAGAAGGCACAATCGGATAACAATATATCTCTAAAAAATTAAAGCACGATGTAATTATGCTTTTGGTGGTGGTGGTTTTCGTTGCAACTTATCTGCTTCTATCATGTGGTGGCTACCACTATAATATCTACAAAAGTTGGAAACTGTACTCAGTTACTGTGTACTTGTAATTAAGCAAGATGATCTAAGTTGTCGTCCTCTTTGTATTAAAGAAATAGCCATGAAATTACAAGAGAATGTAGCTAGGAATATTCTGTGGGGCTTTAACCTTATTACTGACATGATTCCACAGGCACTTAATCTGTAGTTCAATTTAGAGGTCAGAAGCCAAAGGCAAAAGTATGGGGCAGAGAAGTTGCAGGTTAGGCACCGACTTTGTGACATGACTTTTGAGGGACCATTACTGATCATGGCAAGCCAAACCTCCTCAAATTGGCTCCTAGAGTACATTATCTCAAACAACCCAAATGAATACTTTTTGAGCACGGAATACCTATCCTGAGCACAGGAGTGGCGCGATGCTTAAGTTTTATTTCATAACAAAATGATATTTTGCTGTTAGAGGAATGGGAAAGAAAATCCAAAATCTAGTGCAATGATCCATTTAAGTTCAGCATACCCCTTTCATTATATTATGGCATAATCAGGATGCAATGACAAGTTTACAAAGGATCATTTTGTCTAGCCAACTGCTAATGTCAGTGCCAGGACAGGTAAATCTGATACTCAAATCAAAGAAAACAAGCAAAAGTGCAAAAAGCATTAGTTAGAGAGAGATTCACAGGTGTGAATGAATTATACCTGGCCTTTGATCTGGCATCAATGTGTTGGTGACTCTTCTCGTCAATGTTTCCTTTCACCTGCAATTTAGAATAGGATAGAAAATATGTAATAACATGGGGAAAATGACAACAGTGTAACAAAACAACTTATAATAATATTAACACGCAAATTAAAAAACTTATGGAAATTTAACCTGATCAAGTGTCCAGACAAGATGTGGCTGAAATTTAGTTTCAAATGTGATTGGCCCAACCTATGATTCAGAAAGCAAAAAAAAAAAAAAAACGTGAATAACTTCAGGACATGAAAATAAGAAGATAACAAAAAGAGTAGTTCCATATTCTCCAAGAAAAATATAGACTGGAATGGATGTCAAAGAATCAGTATTCAAGGGAGATGACATCAGTAAACTAGCTCTCTGTCACACAATTCCTCTCAAGCGACTTATTGTAGTGATAGGGAAAAGATGATTGCTGCTATACAAAAAAATAAAAAATAAAAATGAATTATCTCCACATGCACTGCGTAGAACCAAGCGGTCATAAAGGTGACCATGAGAGACAGGTATCCTTTTTAAGCGCATAGATGAAACTGAGTCATATTCAAATTTCCGGTATCAACATAAAAGTTTTGATAGGATAAGAATTTGTAAGTTTTTTTTCAACTGCACAGGCTAGAATGCTAGTACTTAATACAGAGCAAAGGAAGCAAGAAGTAAATTCAATCACTTGAAAGACAACTTGCAAATGGATAGGGATCAGAGAGGATAAACAGTCGCCGGATATAACATTTTCACATCTGTCATGCAAGACATCAAAAAGATAATCCAACTTTCAGAGTACAAGAAAAATGGATGACTTTTGAATTCTACCTAACCAATCAATAACACAGAAAATGAGCCACTCTTATAAGCAAACATCAAAAACACATGCTCCAATCAAGCATGTCAAGTACCCTTTGCCCCCTAAAACTAGCAGTGATAGATCACTCTCCTAAGCTTTGCCTTTTTCTCTTTAAGGTGATGTTCATTGTCAAAATAAAAGAGATACTTTGTGCTTTGCATATAAGAAAAAAAACCAAGCCTCAATATCATAGTCGAAAAAAGTTGCAAATTGTAAATCAGTCCACTTACTGCCTGTCCCTGATACACTTTCTCTATTGCCTCACTGGCAGCACTCGCTTTCAAAATAGCATCACTCGAAGCACTTGATTCGACATCATAACCCGATGCTCGCCATCTTGGTAGACCTCCATCCAACACCCAGACTCTTTCATGCCCAAACACTCGGAACATCCTTAACAAAGTACATTGATGAGATAGATAAATCTGAAGAAAAGCACAAATCACTTATAAACCAATCATTGACCTGTGACTCACCACCAGACGCGAGCTGCACTAAAAAGCCCTTTTCCATCATAGACAACCAGGCTATTCTTGTTTTCAATTCCAAGAGAAGAGACAGCAGCAGCAAAAGCTTGCTCAGACGGCAGCATGTGTGGCAGCTAAAACAATTTGTCATCCATATATCATCAGTTAGCAGATAGGTATTCATGAATCATGATAAATGAGATGCGGCAATAAACAGAGATTCCAACAAAATACACAGAGAACATCATATGTTATAAAGTAATCAACTGTACTCCTCATTGCTCAATAGCATCGACATGCTTGACGGATTAAGGAAAAGAAAACACAGGAAATGATATTGAAGCTACTTTTTATTGTGCTAAGACGTGCAGACGAGTATACGACAAAGGTCACGAAGGGTCCACTATTGGCCCTACATTAGAAACTTCTTACTTTTACAATTGATGAATGCTTCTCAAAGTAATGGAAAGAAGAAAATGAAAATTCACCCATCTGTCTATGCAATCTGGACTGAAAAAGAGCTTAACAAAATAAAAGACAAATCAACAGAAAAAAAACTTGCATGCGTGTCATTCACACTCGGCTAAGAGCTTTTTGAGCAATAGCAGACAGGAAGCCCTAGCTCAAATTGCAAGTTAACCCATGCAAATCTAAGCAACCACAGTCCTATTATGCAGATGCACACATCTCCAAATAAACCTGGCAAGATATGTGCATCATTGTTAAACGAGGCACATGGCCAATATGCGGATAAAAATAAAATACTGATTACTCTGTAATATCTAGAGTAATTAACATGTACATGGATATATAATTTATTTCACACAGTAAAAATTATTTTTTTACAAAAATAGTTTAAATATTTTTTCTTATATCTCAAGATATCTACTTCTTGTCTTATACATTATAAATATTCGTTTTATATGGATTGAAAACTGATGGTCTTAAATGAGAAATGATGATTAAAATAAGGGAGTGAGAAGATGCAAAAGTAGTGGTGAGATCACAAATGCATGAAAGAGAAAAGCTCTGAAATTGCCAACTAAGCAAAATGACCAAAAAGTGTTGTAAACACATTGCTCCACCAGCAAAAGCTAATTGCTATACATGCAGAAGCAATAATTAGGCTGAATGACAGGATGAACGAAAGAGTAGATTATTCATCTCACAGAATACCACATATGTCTATCAATTCATAGTTCTTGAGAAGGTGATGCGAATATGCATAAAGAAGCGATCAGAATACTTCAAAAGCTTAAGAAAACAATCTCACATTTGAAGTTCGATCTGCTATTCCATCCACGTCAAAGAAAAGAGCACCAGGAATGTGAGCAACCTGAACACAGGATATCATTCAAAATCAAGTTCAACATAAGACATCAGATAAACACGTACAGCAATCATGCACGACTCAGCATAGTCCAAATTGAAGTACAACACATTCAATTTGTCACCTGGTACTCCTGGATTGGATTCCGTTGCTCATCTGGCATATACCATGATGCATCTAACACCTGTAAAAGGTAAATTAAGTAAGCAATGTCCTCAAGCATTTACTTCAATGTGCTTTTAAATGAATGTAGGTTTCTTACTGCACTAAACAGGAGGAAGGATAGATATCGCACAAAGTGAACATGCGAATTGAAACTAACATATAGGATGGACCACAGTGGAGCAATTTCTCCTAAGTCACTAATTGAAAACACAGATCAATGAGGTTCATTCAAGTCACGCCAAAAATAGATACATTCCCCTCATCTACGTTTCTTCCAGCCCAAACAGAGGTGAAATCACTCATGATGCCGTTTGTATCAGCAAAAAAGTAAAATCTTCTTGCCCGACTCGATGGTTATATTGTGAACATCGTAAGGCATGGAAGGATAACTAGTAACAGTTTGCCACACCGAAGGAGAAGCAGAAAAGACATAGCTGATTTTTGTTTTCAGACTGATATGGGGCCAAAAAAAAAAAAAAAACAACGATAACAGGCTAGAGCCGATACCTTCAGGTCAGGCTCTTTGAGATTCGCATGGAGCCAATCAACCGAAACAACAGGTTCACTTGTAGACACCGATTGTGTAGAATAGTCAGCTCTCGTTTGGAAAACTGCAGAAGCCATAGGCTGGAAAGTTCGACGAAATTGTTGAGCTGCAAACCTCAAGCCGCGTGAGGCGCAATGAGTTCTCTTCTGCAAGCAATCGAGAAAGGGACACACAAAAGTAAGCAACCATCGCGTATAATGACAACCAAAAACAACCGGAACTTGCATGAGAAACCATCATCCAAATTAATTCATGAACCTCGTCAGCTAAGAAGAAGGCCTAGTCCAATGCAGGAACTTGGTTTTCTGAAGGGAAAATTCAGCCAAATTTCGACTGCGAAACGCTTCACTTGACAGAATCATAGAGTAATTCCGACACTATGAGCATCGTCCAATGACGAGGGCAAAGAACGCGCACGTCTTAGCATTTCCAGACCCATGTATACAGACGAGGACCGAGAATAACCGTGCGATATTCGAGAGGACGATAGCTCCAAAGAGCAATCGAATAAAAAACAACTCGAGACACGACCGCCCCAACTGGAAAGATAAACTAAAGAATCACCGACGGAGTTAAAAACCAGAACTTTTACGACGAAACGCCATAGAACCCAAAAGCACAGTACAAACGCGAACTTACGGTGAAAAGGGAGGTGAGAATCGGAGATTTGTGAGCGAGGGGGAGTGAGGAGGTAGCGAGGCGATGAGCAAGAAAGGTCCTTGCGACGAGGGATGACGCCATTTAAGAAGAAGCTGCTGCTACCACCACCACCATAGATTTTGCAGTCGCGATCGGTGTTTTGATTCGGCGATGCGATCTCTCTCTCCCTCTCTCAATCTATCTATGTAAGAAGAAGAAGAAGAAGAAGAGGAGGAGGAGGAGGAGACTTGCCACGACGGCTCTCGAAACCGTGGCGCTTCGTCAGTGGCCCCGCGATGCTACCACCGCTCCTGCCCAAGCTCGCCGTGGTTCCCTTGTGGGCCTTGAGGGATTTACTCGTCTTTTTGCTTTTTCCGCTGCCCCTGAAAGGAGAAAATAATAAATAAATAAAAACATTTATCGGTGAATTTTTACCCTCTTTGTGTAATAGAATAGAGCGTGACAATTAAAAATCATTGAAAATTAAATTATTTCCATCTCAATCTTGACAACTCTTCCTTAATTAAAACAGTAAAAAAAAATTGCTATTTTTTTATTAATAAAATTGTACCTTTTTTTTAATAAAAAATTTGTATCTTTTTTTTTTTTTTTTTTTTAAATGTTGGATCATGTTACTTTCAACGTTATGAAAATGCATTTTCATTGGAGAAGTAAATTTGATTTTTCTCGAATGAGTTTACCTTGTATAAGTAAAAATAATTGATAGATGAAACTACAAGGTGTTTGACAATATAAGTTTACTCTATAAATGAATTTGATAGCGTGCAATAGAAAAAGGGAAATCGCACTAACTAAAAAAAAAATTCCGAATGAGTTGGACAATAAAAAAAAGGGAGATAAATTGATAGTGATCAAAGTTAGCAAGAGACGATGGAGACAGAGATTGGACGGCAGGAGGCATGAAATTGGGCAAATTGTTCGAAATGACATCATCCACGAAGTTGGACTCCAAAAGAGAAGCGGCCGTCGCGACATCATGGAATGACGCACAAAAGCCCGGCCCGCAAGTGCACAGATAAACCCTAACCCCCTCCCTTTTCCCTTTCTTCTTCTTCTTCTGCTTCTTCTTCTTCGTTCTGTTTTTTTTGGGGGTTGGCGTGAATGTTATTAAAA
This sequence comes from Eucalyptus curtisii, assembly GCA_017140595.1. Lineage (NCBI taxonomy): Eukaryota > Viridiplantae > Streptophyta > Magnoliopsida > Myrtales > Myrtaceae > Eucalyptus > Eucalyptus curtisii. The sequence goes on along the minus strand of CM029499.1, from coordinate 37,568,487 downwards.
CGTCGTCACAGAGGCTCGGACACTCACGCTGCAGAAACTCACTAGAGAGAGAGAGAGAGAGAGAGAGAGCGTGTGAGAGAAACACAGTAGAGAGAGAGAGAGAGAGACTGAGCTCCTCTTCTTCTTCTACTTCTTCTTCTTCTTCTTCTTCTTCTTCTCCATTTCTCCATTTCCGAGGGTCGCAATATCCATCCCGTAAAAAAATGGGTTTTTGCATGAACCGCTGCCACCCCCTCTCCTCCAAATCTCTCTTCACTCCTCCCTCTTCCTCCTTCTCTTCTTCTTATTCCTTCTTCTTCTTCTTCTTCTTCTTCTTCCCGACCTCCCCAGTTTCGCTTCCTTTTCTACTCGCCCAAGGATCTGTCTTCCTCCTCCAAGATCAATCCTCTCTCCTCTCCCAAGCTCCTCTCTAAACTATGGCCCGCCGCCCCTCCTCTCCGGAAACCCACCAAATGCGCCGCCCCCGCCGCCGGTTCAGCCGACCACGAGCTGCTCCACGGCGCGCCGACCAAATTGGGCAAGAGGACCGACTTGAAGAAGATCATGATCCTCGGCGCCGGCCCCATCGTCATCGGCCAAGCCTGCGAGTTCGATTACTCCGGCACCCAAGCCTGCAAGGCTCTCAAGGAGGAAGGCTACGAGGTCGTCTTGATCAATTCCAATCCCGCCACCATCATGACCGACCCTGACCTGGCTGATAAGACTTATATCACCCCAATGACGCCTGAGCTGGTCGAGCAAGTTCTCGAGAAAGAACGCCCCGACGCTCTTTTGCCCACCATGGGCGGCCAGACCGCGCTGAACCTCGCTGTCGCGCTGGCCGAGAGCGGGGTCTTGGAGAAGTACGGTGTCGAGTTGATCGGGGCGAAGCTCGACGCCATCAAGAAAGCGGAGGACAGAGATTTGTTCAAGCAGGCGATGAAGAACATAGGTATTAAAACTCCTCCCTCCGGTATAGGAAAAACTTTGGATGAATGTATAGAAATAGCCCATGAGATTGGGGAGTTTCCCTTGATTATTAGACCTGCGTTTACTCTGGGAGGAACGGGAGGTGGGATTGCGTATAACAAGGAGGAATTTGAGGCCATTTGTAAGGCGGGTTTGGCGGCGAGTTTGACGAGACAAGTTTTGGTGGAGAAGTCGCTGTTGGGTTGGAAGGAATATGAGCTTGAGGTGATGAGAGATTTAGCTGACAATGTGGTTATTATATGCTCCATCGAGAACATTGACGCCATGGGTGTTCACACGGGGGATTCGATCACGGTGGCGCCTGCTCAAACTTTGACGGATAAGGAGTATCAGCGTTTGAGGGACTATTCCATAGCAATAATTCGGGAAATTGGGGTCGAGTGCGGCGGCTCGAATGTGCAGTTTGCGGTGAATCCTGTTGACGGAGAGGTGATGGTAATTGAAATGAATCCGAGGGTGTCGCGTTCCTCTGCTCTAGCATCCAAAGCTACTGGCTTTCCCATTGCCAAGATGGCTGCAAAATTATCCGTCGGATATTCATTGGATCAGATTCCAAATGACATTACCAAGAAGACACCGGCTAGTTTCGAGCCATCTATCGATTATGTGGTGACTAAAGTAAGGATCCCCTTATTCTATTCGTTGCTCTTGTTTTGTGTTTCCTTCTCCCTGTATGGAGTATATTTACAGCGGAAATAGCCAGATTTTGTCTCTGCTTATACATGTGCCTTGAGCTTTCTCTAGTGAGATCGTGTAACTTGTTGAAAGCGCATAACTTGAACAGAAGTTGTCTGAGTTTTGTCAGTCTTCCTGTAATTATATCTCTCCATCTTTGTTTGATGCAGATCCCTCGGTTTGCATTTGAGAAATTCCCTGGGTCACAACCAATTCTTACGACCCAGATGAAGTCTGTTGGTGAGTCAATGGCATTAGGCCGTACCTTTCAGGAATCTTTTCAGAAAGCAGTTCGATCCTTGGAATTAGGCTACTTTGGGTGGGGCTGTGCTCAGGTAAAGGAACTTGATTGGGATTGGGACCAGTTGAAATACAGCATGAGGGTCCCTAATCCAGATCGAATCCATGCCATATATGCCGCAATGAAGAGGGGTATGAAAGTCGATGATATTCATGAGGTGACTGACATTGACAAGTGGTTCCTCACACAGCTTAAGGAGCTCGTAGATATAGAACAGTATCTTCTTTCTCGTTCCTTGTCAAATCTGACAAAGGATGATTTTTACGAGGTGAAGCGGAGAGGTTTTAGTGACAAGCAGATTGCCTTTGCAACTAATTCCACTGAGAAGGAAATCAGAAAGAAGCGGCTGTCTTTGGGTGTTAAACCAGCATATAAGCGTGTGGATACTTGTGCAGCTGAATTTGAGGCAAACACTCCTTATATGTACTCATCCTATGATTTTGAATGTGAGTCAGCTCCAACCCAAAAGAAGAAGGTTTTGATCTTAGGTGGAGGACCAAACAGGATAGGGCAAGGGATTGAATTCGACTATTGCTGCTGTCACACATCCTTTGCGCTTCAGGTTTGCCTTATCTTCATGATATGTCCTTTCATCCTGTGGAGTTACGTTTTCATTCTGTATCCGTTGTACATGTCAAGTTTTTAAGTAAATTCTTGTGCAGTGAAGTTAGGATATCAGCGAGGGATTTTCCCTCAACGGGAAAAGTGTGGTTTGGTTTTTTTAATGTACTGCATGCCCCTAGGTCTTGTGGTTATCTCGATCTCATTGAATCTTTTCTTGTTACCAGATCTTAGTGTGCTGTGGTTAGGTTATCAGTGAGGGATTTTCCACCAATGGGAAAAGTATGGTTGTGATAATCTCATTGAATGTTTTGTTCCAGATCTTAGAGTACTGGAGAGTAGATCTTTGTAAAATTTTATGGCCCCCTTTTCTATGCCACTCTGCATTCAATTATATCCAACCATTTTTGTATCATAAGAATTGTCGAGATCATGTCACTGGATAATACTCCCTGTCGTGCAAGTATATACCTTTTTGCTGTAAATGCTATACTCTTCTAAATGTTTTCACCTCTCTTCTGTCTGTATTTGTCAAAGCATTTTCTCTTATGTTGCAGGATGCAGGGTTTGAGACAATTATGATGAACTCAAATCCTGAGACAGTATCCACTGATTATGACACAAGTGACCGTCTCTACTTTGAGCCGTTGACAATTGAAGATGTCTTGAACATTATTGATCTGGAGAGACCAGATGGAATCATTGTTCAGTTTGGGGGTCAAACACCATTGAAGCTGGCCCTCCCTATCCAGCAGTATCTAGATGAGCATAGGCCAACAAGTGCCAGTGGGGCTGGGCTTGTTCACATATGGGGCACATCCCCTGATTCTATAGATGCCGCGGAGGACCGGGAGAGATTCAATGCAATTCTGAAGGAGTTACAAATTGAGCAGCCTAAAGGAGGGATTGCCAAATGCGAAGATGATGCTCTTTCCATTGCAAAAGATATTGGATATCCAGTTGTCGTTCGGCCTTCCTATGTTTTGGGTGGCCGAGCGATGGAAATAGTGTACAGTGATGACAAGCTTGTGACATACCTGGAAAATGCTGTGGAGGTGGACCCAGAGCGTCCTGTATTGATAGACAAGTATTTATCAGATGCCATTGAGATTGATGTTGATGCACTTGCAGACTCAAATGGAAATGTGGTGATTGGTGGGATCATGGAGCACATTGAGCAGGCAGGGGTCCATTCTGGTGACTCAGCATGTTCTATTCCTACAAAAACAATACCACCTTCGTGCTTGGTGACAATTAGGTCTTGGACAACAAAGTTGGCGAAGAGGCTCAACGTTTGTGGGCTTATGAATTGTCAGTACGCAATAACACTTTCTGGAGAGGTATTCTTGCTTGAAGCAAATCCACGTGCTTCCCGGACGGTCCCATTTGTGTCTAAGGCAATTGGACACCCATTAGCGAAGTACGCTTCCCTTGTCATGTCTGGGAAATCTCTTCATGACCTAAATTTCACTAATGAGGTTGTCCCCCGGCACGTGTCTGTAAAGGAAGCAGTACTGCCCTTTGAAAAGTTCCAAGGATGTGATGTTCTGTTGGGGCCTGAAATGCGTAGCACTGGTGAGGTCATGGGTATTGATTATGAGTTTCCTGTTGCATTTGCAAAAGCTCAAATTGCTGCTGGGCAGAAGCTACCTCTTTCTGGGACTGTCTTCCTCAGCTTGAATGACTTGACAAAGCCCCACCTTGAGAGGATTGCAAAAGCTTTTCTGGATCTTGGTTTTAAAATTATTTCAACTTCAGGGACAGCTCATGTTCTTGAATTAGCGGGTATTCCAGCAGAACGAGTGCTGAAGATGCATGAGGGGCGACCCCATGCAGGTGATATGATTGCTAATGGAGAAATTCAGTTGATGGTGATAACTAGTTCCGGTGATGCACTTGACCAGATTGACGGACGACATCTGAGAAGGATGGCCCTTGCCTATAAGGTTCCCATAATAACAACTGTTGCTGGAGCTTTGGCAAGTGTAGAGGCAATAAGGAGCTTGAAGAGCAGTTCGATACAGATGATTGCTCTTCAGGACTTCTTTGACGAGGAAGCAATAAAAACGCTGAGTAATAAAAGATTGCAGTCTGTGTCTTCATCCCTATGATTGATTGTGCTTGCTTTGTCTCCACTCTAGATTTATCGATGTCTCATAAGATGTCGGATGGTGTAAGATCCGCCATTTAAGAATGTTTTTGTATTACAATCTAAGTCACCCTTTTTCTGTTTAAGCAAATGAAGTATGAATTTGGTAGTCATATATTGAGTAGCAGCTTGTATATGCATGTGATATGACCTTGGTAATGGCTTGGCTCATTCCAGTAAAATGGGGTGGACGTTGGTTGAAGTGGGTTGCGCTTTGTTTTCCCCTGTGGTTTCTTGGTTCACTCCCTTTCTTCTGGGGGAGAAGAGAGGGCGGCTTTTATATTAATTATAAATGTTTCTGCCAAGATTTTAAGGGCACGTTTGGTAATGCTTTTGTTTCTGGGAATAATTTCTTAACATTTTAAACCGTTTGGTAACTGTTTAAAATTTTAATTTTCGAAATACAATTGTGTTTGGCACCGTCCTCAAAATTTCTACTTTAAATAATTTCATTTTTTTTCTTTTATTTTTTCCTTTCTTTCCCTTCTTCTTCTTCTTTAAGGTTCCCGGTCGTCGGCCTTGGGATGACCGATGACCGGTCAGACAAGGATTGGCGACCTCACCGAAGCGTCGCTGGTAGTTGGGCCAGGCTCAGCTAATCCATGGTTAGGCAAGGCTTGACCTCGCCCAGATTTAGCGAGGCCGAGCTCGCGGTAGCCCGCGAGGTTGAGCCTTGTCGATAGTTGGGTGAGCTCGGTTGAGCCTCATCGGGGCTGGGCAAGCCTCACCGGTGGCCGAGGGAGGCTCGAGCGAACCTTGTCGGCGATCGGCTGTTGTGGGTGGCGGTGGCAATTGAAGAAGAAGAGAGAGGGAAGAAGAACTAGAAGAAAGAAGAGAAAATAGAAAAAATAGATTGGCTTGATTCTGAAATTGTTCCTGGAAATAAAGAATCAACTTTTTTTTACTTCTCGATTTTACTCTAAATCTCCAAATCTATTCTCGGGAATAAAAAATTTATCAAATGGATTTCTATTTCAAATCTACTCTCGGGAACAAAAATTTTCACTGTTTAGCAACCGCCAAACATACCCCGAGTGTTTTTGAGTCTCTATGGTTATGTGTCAACTGACCATACCATGAGCATGACATTGATTTGACATGAGGAGATCATATACTTATGCTTCTTATATCACTCACCAAAATGTGTATATTCCTGTGCTATGATAAGATACGGAACATGAAGAGCTCAAGAGTCTGACATAAACTCTAGCACAATGGCCTAATAGTATTCATATTTATAAGTCTGTCCTACCGTTTCAGTTTATATGATGCTTTTAGTATTTTCAGTTTGAATTTCAAAGGTACTAAACTTGTTTGATGAACCGAACTAATTGATCTAAGAATGTCCGCTGGTGCATGAAAAATACTGCCTACCGTGATTGCTTCATGCGAGTTAGAAAGATCTTCAGAAGGCATTTTCAAAGCAGTCGCTGAGAGAAAACTTATGGCCAATTGTACTTGGAACGAAGATAGAGTAAGCATGCAACAAGAAAGGTGGTACTTTCTTAATCGCTCGCTCCTCTTATCTTAAGAATGCTTTCCGCATACTCCATCCAATGAGCCTTAACCGATTTCCAAACGGAACTTCTAAAATTCTTCATATTTACGAATCCTTGATCATTCCCAACCTTCGATACCCATCTTCATTGGAAATTCAAGAATGAGAAGTCAGAGCATGATATCCATGTAAGTTTCTAACATCGAATATCTACGGGGTGTTGGTAAAATCTACCATGAGGGATCCCACTAACGAATTGTTTCATGCTGGAAGCATGCTCTCTCCAACCAAAATTTTATGGGCACACTGAACTACCTATTGGCAAAACTCCCACCAACACAGGGTAGATTTCACCAAACATTGAACTCAGTGGCGTACTTTGTGCAGACTTTCATTGGACAGGGCATTATCTCGACCCCGTCCACTACTCATGCCATTAGTTCCACTCCTTGCCTTCTACAATTTAATCTTGGTTCTTCCATTCAGCCATGAGGGGCCCAGTATCCACTAAGCTACTCTAGTCAATCATGTGATAATGTGCATTATTTTAACTCCGAAGTGCGGTGCTGTCACAGTACTTCGTGTTTTCTCTTCTTCCTGGCGCACTCGCTGCCTCCCATTGACACCTTCCAAACACATTGCCCTTCTGATCCGCCGGTTTCCAAAGGCAAACCTAGCCGCTTGAACACACTCTTTCTCGAATTATTCACAGCTCCACACTTCAGAGCAGGATTTTGATCTTTTGCCGTTTTCATCCAAGCCTCACGCTTCAGTTGCAACTTTTCCATAATGTCATAAACTGATGTTACCCCATCAACAAGTTCATGCTTTTCTTGTATAGTTCCTTTCGTCAAACGAGAGAAGACGCTACCTTTCTCGCTCGGGAGTAACGAGTCAGAATACAGACACTTGACGCAGGGAAAGTTATCAGGGTCTTCTGAAATACTGTTCTCTTGGCTGCCAGAGAGAGAATTCAAGTGATCGTCATCTTCCTTCATTTGGTGGTCTGTCATGATTCGTAAAGGGATGATTGCAGAGGATGATTCACCAATCGTAGGGAACAGACTTTTTTGTGGATCTAAGGTAGGGAGTTCACATGGATCCACAGAACTATCAACACCCGAAATAATTGGATTGTATGGCTCGAAGCAGAGGTCGTCTGACCATAAACTAGGTATCACGGATTCGTCTTCATCTTCGTCTTCTGGCGCGTTCACATCGTCATGGAAGGACAAAGGTATGAAATCACCAAGGTCAGCATTCAAACAAGGACGAGCATTATCTTCTGCAACGCCATGAAGTTGGATCAACTGACTTCCTAAAGCATCGGCACACTGAGTTTCAACTTCATGCAATTTCTGTCTTGTTTGAGAAGGTGAAGAGCAAGCAAGACTAAGAGTATCAAACGAGATTCTGGCAGGGCTTGACTTGTCCATTGTTTCAGAAACCAGAGAAAAACAATCTTCTGGAAGAGATCTCTCAGAATATCCGGGCAACTCTGTGGCCGGATAAGATGACTCGACTTCAGCATCTGTGTCTGCCAAATGAGCGCCTTCTACTTTTCCATCAAGATGCAAAGGTATAGGACATCTTTCTACAAATTCAGTTGTCGCGCATGAATTAAAAACTGTATCTTTCGATTCTCCGATCTTTCTGGAGTCAAACAAACAAAGAAGCTGGTGAACCTGGACGTGAGGAAGTTGGAAGGATGAGTTCTGCTTCCAAGGCTATTACCATTCATCATCGGTCATATGGTATAGTTAGAAAAGGCATATTCCTGACCTGATCATAGGAGAGACCGAAATTGAACTTGTGGGCACTGAAGTAGTTGCCTTCAATGGCCCCACGGAATTCTCCTTCAGAAAGTGGATAACAGTGCCAAATCCTGCTAACTTGGACCTGAACAAACAAGATCACATGCTGAGGAAGAAGCTACGGCACACTCGGGGGAGCAAAAAGTGAGAACTTTATACGATAGAGAGAGGGCCAAGTGGTACCTGAGCAGGGAACTGCTTCCCTGATGAAGCATAAGCGGAGGAGATGATGTCGACCTCGCCATTTGAAGCCGCCTCGAAGACCCCGTGGAGCTCCCTCTGCTCGTATTCGAAGAGGAACAGGATCATTCCAGCTTTGACCCTCCTCACGAAATCGACGTGGGAGTAGGGAAGGCCGAAGAGCATCTTCTCCAGACATTCTTCCTTGGTACCGGCATTCGACATGAATATCGCCCCGACTTCAGGAAGCTCTCCACGACTCGCTCTCCTCCTCGTGTCCCCGAACCTGGGACGCGTCCTCGCACTGCCAAAATGGCACAGCTCGAAACGCTTAACGAATGCACGCGTGCACCAAATAATATAAAATGAAAACAAAAAAAAAAAAATGGAACTTTTCAACGCGAAGAGCAGGCTCGAAGGTTGAAGCACAGTCGGATTTAAGCACACGATTGGGTGCGATCTCTAAATTCCCTCCATTACTCTCCAGAAACTCAACAAAAACTCCAGTCATCTCGCCTCCCTCCCTCGCAGCTCACTGCATCTCCAGATGAAGGTGAACCAAGACCACACATTGAAGAGCAGCTAAGACGGGCGTGACTACAACTTCTCACCTAGGAAAGCGAGGTGGAGGTTCGAATCTCTGGAATTAGGATGGAAACGATTTAATTTTATTTTAAGTGTGGGTTAGATTCTTACGACTGCACGAAGACCAGACAAAAGTTTGAGAGTGATGGCATGAAAAGTTAGATAGCCATGAAAGGTGGCATTGCGGCATATTTCACAGCTACAGACTACAAGGATAAGCCTATCACCAAAAATAAGAAACAAAAAAAAAAAAAAAAAAAAACGAGCGTGCGCAGCGTATGAGTCATGAGCCCAGAGCACAGCCGAATCCGCCCTCATCCGACAGGAAAAGAGTGAAAAACCAAGAGCGCGGCAGGCAAGACCAGCAGAGGCGCAGACCAGATTGGAGCGCGGATACCTGCGTCCCATAAATGGCGGAGCCGGCGATGCAGGAGGGCGCGCGGAGGCAGAAGAAACCCTAAAATCGAAGAAGCAGATCGAGAGAAACGGTCAGGAAATCGAACCCGAAAGGGAACACGGGGAAGACGAAGGATCTCCGGCGAAATGAGGCAAAGATGGTGGTGTAAATAGGCTAAGGCCGTGGCTGCGCACCGCGGCGCCACGTGTCACGTCACATGGCCCTGCCTCGCGACTTCACACGCGATCTTACCATGGCGTTACTTTTTTTTTTTTTTTTAGTGGACAGATACCATGATATTTAAAAAGATTTACGAGGATTTCATTAATTAACACCCAAAGTATACCTTAAGCTTGCGGGGAAATGGAGAGAGAGAGCGCGCATATCTTAGGCTTTCAAAATTACAATTTTAAGGTGCGTTTGTTTGAGTCAAGGTGTTTTTTGGAAATTAATTTATTGGACTTTCACCCATTTAGTTAGTCCCAAAAAAATTAAAGGCACGTTTGGTAATGATTCTGTTCCGAATAATAATTTTTTTATTAGAAATGATTTTTTTCTGATTCTGTTCTCGAGAACAATTTTTGAGTAAAAGAATTCGTTTGGTAACTTCCCAAAATTTATATTCTTGATATTTTCTTTTTTTTTTCTTTTTTCTTTTTCTCTTTGGCCGGTCGCTGCCACGGCGATGGCCGGCGACCGGTTGGGCGAAGTTCGGCAAGCTCACCGGAGGCCAGCCTAGCCACGTCGAGCCTTGCCCTGGCTTAGCGAGGCCCAACCTCGCGTCAGCTGGGGAGGCCGAGCCTTGTCGTGGCTTGGCATCTCCGGGGGCAAGCAACGCTCTGGTGAGGTCGTCGGCCATCGTTTGGCTGGTCGTCGGCGCTGGCCATGGCTAAGGCCAAGGCTGGCGACTGGCCAAAAGAAAGAAGAAGAAGAAGAAGAAGAAAAGAAAGAGAAGAAGAGAGAAAAGAGAAAAAAAATAAATTCTAAAAATTGTTTCCGAGAATAAGAAGTTACTTTTTTCTACTTTTTGTTTATGTTCTAAATCTATTCCTGGGAACAAAAAATTTACTAAATAGGTTTCTATTCTTTTTTCTTTCCCTGGAATAAAAGAACAGAAATAGTTATTCCAAGGAACAAAAACAAATTTACCAAACAAGGCCTAACCAATCGAAAACACTTCTCAATCAATGAAAATATTCATACATAAAATTAAGAAAATGTGTTCCTAAATCCAAAACAGTGAACACCTTTCGAAATTATTCGACCAAGACTAGTGAGCTTGAGCCTCGCTCTAGCTCGCCGGATATGGCAAGGTCAAGACTCGCTTGTGACCCGCTATTGGCTATTGTCAAGGCCGAATGATCGATGGAAGAAGGAAAAAAGAAAAAGGAAAGAAAAATAAGAAATGATTTTTTTAATTCATTATTATTTTTATATAAAATTATAAAATCATTTTCCATATACGCTCTGGATATCAAAAAACATTTTCGATTACATAAGAAAAACTATCCATTTTCTTGAAAATGATTTTCAGAAAATATTTTCCTTTAACATGAAGTTTTCCCAAACAAATGCACTATCATTTTGAACATCACCATTCTTCTCGGCTTGTTTACCCTTGATGAAACTCCTTTCAAATGTTCACCTTACCTCAAGGTTCTTTCAGCTTGTAAACATCTTATTATCTTAATGCCCAATATATTGCTTGTTTTGCGAAAAACATTTTTTGGGAAAACATTTTCCTCGTTTTCATACGTTTGGTTCTCTCAAAAAAATTGATCAATAAAAAATATTTTCCTAATCAATAGAAAATATATATTTAGATTCAAGAAAAAAGATTTCCTCATTGAAAAATCGGAAAACATTCAAAATTTAAGTAAAAATTGGCATTTGGACTCAAAAAACTACACTTGGGTACGGCAACCCAACGTTGGTTCCTGCTTAGGATCAAGTCTCTGGCGCCTAGGCTTAGGTCTTTTGAGGCTAGGCTCAAAGCTTTGGTGCTTGTGCTCAATGCCTCAGAAACCGAGCTCGGGTCCATAAAAGCCATGCGTGAGTCCTTATGCTTGAGCTTTAGTCTTTGACACTACGGCCTAAATCCACAAAGGCTATGCTCAAATCCTCGATGTTGGGATTCGAATTCTTGATTAATGAATCGTTCATTTTTATACAAATATTCTTTTAAAAAAATCTAATTTTCAATTTTTTTTTTTCCTTCCCCTTCTACCAATCATTGGCCATGGCAAAGAGCCACAATTGAGGGACAAGCTCACTGGATCTAGCGAGGTCGAACCTTGATGGTCTCGGGCAAGCTCATCCCTCACTTATTGCGAGTTGCTAGTCGTTGCCATGGCAGGCGATTGGCCGAGAAAGAAAAAAAAAATAAAAAAGAAAGAAAAGAAAATATAAAAAAAAATTGGCAAATTTTTTCAAGAGAATCAAATGAAATTTTCCATACCAAATGGTAGAATATATTTTTTAGTTCGTTTCAAGATTTAAAATATCGAAAAATATTATCATTTTCCTTGGAAAATGTTTGCTGAAAAACAATTTTCAAAAAATATTATATTTTCCACGAAACAAACGAAGTCAAGTAAAATTAGTCCACGGTCCTCTGGGGGATCACTTCATGGCCAATGCTGTATTAGTTTAATCTCTCGATGTTGAGTTTCACATCCCAATTTTCTATGTGAATAAGAAGATTTTGCTTCTGTGTGGAAATTGGCTCGGTAAAGAAATGGGAGATTAAAACGTAATTTCATCGGGCTCGAAACGAGCATTGCGTTTTATTTTCCCTAACTGCAAAAAGAAAATTTTGATTAACGTATCTGTGGTTTCTCAATGGAATTATCCTTGATACAACAAAGCAAAATGAATGTGTTTTGCAACCTTGAAGAGAGCATTTTGTCTACCAATAGTCAGAGCATGAGCATCGGCCCTCGCTGAAGTGATGAAACCGATATGGATCCCTCAAAATAATCTTTCTGCTCACAATTTGGCTGACCAACTTGTAGACAGCATGGCAATCGCCGCACACGCGCAAGTTCTTGAAAACTCTAATGGCCGAACCATCTGGAGTGTTGATCAGACCAAACGCGAGAGCTAGTCGCTCGCTGTGCTCCCAAAGGTTGTGTTCTTTCTGTTCTTCATCTGTATCCTGAAGAGCATAGCTTGTGTCGGGAACATAGCCTGCTTCCGTTATCATCTTCTTGAGCTCTGCCAACTTTTCATTTATCTGCTTCGACTGTGGATGTGACTTATCGCCCATGCCAAATGAACTCACCTCGTCTTTCAACTTCACCCAACTGCAACCGGGCTTCTTTCTTATGGACCCCATTTGCCTCCTTATACTCTCCACATCCTCCCATCTCCTTGAAGTGGCGCACATGTTGGAATACAAAACATAAGCCGAATCATCTGATGGATCCAGCTCAACCAGGCGTTCCACAGCTTTCTTTCCAAGCTCTAAATCGCCATGCACTTTGGATGCAGCCAACAAGCTCCTCCATACATGGTCATTTGGAGGAACTGGCATGCTCTCGATGAAATCTTGAGCCGCAGCGAGCCTTCCTGCTCTGCCAAGAAGATCAACCACGCACACACAGTGCTCTATCGCTGGCGAGACAGCAAAATTTGTTGTCATGGATGCATAATATACAAGGCCCTCATCTACCAGACCCCCATGACTGCATGCACTAAGCAGAGAAACAAATGTCACATGATCGGGTTTCACCCCTAGCTCTACCATTTCATGAAAAGCTTCCCTTGCCTCTTCAAAGCACCCATGTCTGGCAAAAGCTGATATCAGAACATTCCATGACATCCGTGTCCGGTTCATTGGTTCGGGAAGTATTCTTAATACATCGTCCATTTCTCCACATTTTCCGTACATATCCATTGCCGCATTAGTGACATAAAGATCTGTGTTATACCCAAGTTTCATGACCAAAGCGTGAAGCTGCCGGCCTTCTTCCAACAAGGCCAAATTAGCTGCAGCAGCAAATCCTCCAGAAAAACTGAAGTGATCAAGATGTAATTCAACAGTCCGCATCCTTGCAATGAGTTTTATGGCCTCCTCTGCATGGCCATGGTGGGCGTTTGCAGCGATCATTGCGTTCCATGTTACTACATCTTCGTCATCCAATTGACGAAAGATGTGATCACTTGAAGAGAGGTCCCCACACTTGGCGTACATTGAGATGAGGGAATTGCGGACATATTTATCTGACTCAAGTCCCGTCAGGATTGTATGAGCGTGGATGGGCTGTCCGTGTGTCAGCAGGTCGCTGGAAGTCGAGCAAGCACTGAGAATGTTGACAATGGTGATATAATTTGCACTGGGTCCTTCCTGTCTCATTAATCTAAATGCTTTTAGAGCATCTTCACGTTCTTCATTCTCAGCATGGCCACCAATTAGTGCATTCCAAGATACCATGTCATGTTTTCTCACAGTCTTGAATACCTTCTCAGCGTCAACCATCAAATGACCGAATCCATACATCGAAATCAACGCATTACTGATCACCAAATTATCTTGGAGTCCTGCAACAATTACAAGAGCATGAACAATCTTACCTAGGATGACGAATTCCTGACTTGAACAGGCAGCCAACGCACTCACAAAAGTGACATAGTTTATCACATCTCTCATCCAAAGCATTTCTGCCAAAAGACGCAAGGCGTTTGTGCTTTTCTCATCCTGAACGTAACAAGCAATCATTGCATTCCATGAGATTACATCCCTCTCTGACATTTCATCAAATACCAGCTCAGCATCGGCAGGTCTTCCAGCTTCCGAATACATGCTCAAAAGAGAATTAGATGTACAAGTGTTGGAATTCAATCCCACTTTCACCACCAGACTCTGTATCCCTTTGCCGCATTTCAGTCTCTCTGAAGAACCACATATAGTTAACAATGTTGAAAGTGTAGTTGAGTTTAGCTGGCCGTTAGCATGCCGCATTAGATAAAAAAAGTCGAAAGATTCCTTATAAAGCCCATTATTTGCATGAGCAGAGATTATTGAATTCCATGATATTGTATCACGCTCATCCATGACATCAAAGACATATTGGGCCTTCTCGATATGGCTGAAGCTACCAAACATAGATATAAGAGAGTTTGCCACGGAAACACACTGCCCAAGCCCTAGCTTCACGACATGTCCAAGAACTTGATGGCCTACACATGTATCATCTAGCAAACTACAAGAACTAATGACAGTGGCCAATGTATTTTGATTACAAATCACTCCCTCATGTCTCATGCACTTATACAAATTAATGACTTCGGTAGGATCATTTTTGTTCAGATAACCAACCATCAGAGAAGTCCAGGAGACGAAATTCCGGTAAGGCATATCCTCAAAGACCTTCCTGGCCTCGCAAACAAATCCATATGCTCCATAAAAATGCAAAAGTGAAGAACCCACGTACACGTCATCCTTCAAGCCAATTTTAGCAGCAAGGCAATGGAGTTGAGCACCCTCCTCTACCATACGACACGACCGATCACAGGCAGTAATCAAACTAGCGAGAACAAACCCATTGGGGCACAGACCTCGACCCCAATTCCGGACAAAGAATTCAAGTGCCTCCGGATACAGTCCCGCGCGAACATAACCAGATAACATGGTGTTCCAAGAGGCCTCATTTTTCACGGGATTTTTATCGAACAGGTACCGGGCACACTCGATGCGACCGAACTTGGAGTAGAAACTGACCAGTGTGTTGGCCTGGAAAGTACTCAGGTCGAACACGCCCGTAATGCACAGAGCGTGCAACGCCTTACCGACCTTTGCTTCGGTGATTCGCGCGAAGCCATCCTGAAGAAAGGCGGCGAGTTGGGGGTGGACGGCGGCTACTCGGGTGCATCGGAGGGTGGAGAAGTTACGGTGGGAAAAGATTGTGGGAAAGGAATGGAGAGCTGGTAGCAATCTAGAGCACCTAGCCAGTTCTGACGTTTGGGTTGGATTGATTCACCGACTACGCATAGGACTGCAAAGAAGTTGCCGAATCAACTACTGAGGTGGCGCGAGCTCCGGTTGGTCGAAGGAAGCCTCGAAAGTTAGTCCGCGCTATACACGGTTCGAGTTGACAAGCGGTGCGTTGTGTGCGCGGGAACGGAGGTCGTAGATTTCATTCCAAGCGACACATGAAAGGATGTCGCGAGCTTGCGGTTCCCGCCTTCTAACGGCCGTACAAGTTCTACAACGTTTTTGTTTTTTTTCATTTTATGGTCGGAAAGTTCTACAACGTAAAAGCTTTCATTTTGTGCAGTAAAATTCAAAGGAAAATGATACCCAGTGATTCCAGAACTTTTAATTTAATGTGTAATTTCGTTTTTAATTTGTTCAATGCAAAATCTGAATTGTTGACAAATGTTCAATATAATCTTTCGTCCACTCAAATAATGTTAATTATTTTATTGAGATGAATATTTTATTCTGATAATTCTTATGTAGTTTTTTTTTTGTTATCCCTTGTTGAAAATTAATGCCCCCTTATGCAAATTTCATTAATTTGAATTAATGGAATGACGATATTCAACATTTTATTTAATTATGTACTTAATAGTTCGAGGACCATATTTATTATATTATAAAATTTAGATACAACACTACACATTGAACAAAAGTTTACGAATCATTTGCGTCGTTTTTCCAAAATTCTAATACTTGTTATTTCCTCGACATCCTTAGTTCTTATTGGAGGGAAAATTTATGTTGCACATTTTAATTTTTTTTATTGATTTTTCTTTCATTTCTTGCGATCCCCTCCCTCTTTCTAATTTGTTATTTTTTAGCACATCGTCATTGTTTCAACAAGTTTAATCGGTTTATTAATAGCCGCATGGATTAGTGAAGCCAGCTCTGAGATTTCAATGCACAAAATGAAAATTTAAAAACTCAAATGCCAGGTCACAAAATTTTTAAGACTCAAATGATGGACGGATAAGTATTATCATTCCATTTTTCCTTTTAAGATTCTAAACCCCTCATTATCGTCCATCATACAAAGAGAGAGAAAGAAACTTGGGGTTCGGAAAATATACTGTACATACGAGGGGGGCCGATACAAATAATGATATCAACGCAGATGAAATCAGAATACAAAATATGTCATACGTAAATATTCGAAACTTTTAGTTTTGGGGAATGGGAATCCCGTCCGCATTCAGATTAAATGTTGTCCAGAAACAGTTTGCTTCATACTCTTCACATGGCAACACCAAATCTAGTATCCACCCACCAGAAGAGGAAACAACAAAGAGAGAAAAAAAAACCATATGCAGTGACCAACTTAAAAGGATTAGGTAAACAACTAGAAGAGGACACTCTATCAGGAAAACAAATCGCAAGAGTAAGAGTGCTTGAGGAGACTCCGCGAAATCCCATCCGATCCAAACATTATAGCTAAGATGCAAATAACAATATCTCCTCTGCAAATTAATCCTGTGTCCTGCTTCAATCACTCTCGCTGGGAAAAGTTATTCACAAGGAAATTAATACGCAATTTTCTGAATTCATACATGAACCTTTTAAATTACCTGTACTATATTCCTTGAGAAGAGAGCGAGAAAAAAACAGCGTAATTGCATTTACAAAGGACAAACATTAGCTATAAGATTCCCTGATCCTGTAAACTTTTCCTACTACACTTTGATCTTCCAAACATGGGCTGTTCGTTGTCCACTCGCAATTCCCTCGTAGTATCGAGATTCAAGCTTCCCCCTGTTCCACTCCTTCATGAACTCCGAAAAAAGTTCGCGAGCTGACTCTGCAGAGAGATCACTAAAGAAAATATCCCTCTCTTCCTTTAGCCAGGTGGCAAACTCGTTATTCTTCAAGAAATAGTCATCACTTGACAGCTCTTGGATATCATGTTTCTAGTAAAAGAATAATCAATCATATCATTTGTATCCAATGAATTGTGAAAACCCTGACAGGATAAGCATCCCTGGGCATGACATAACACCATACCAAGACAAACCTAAGATGAGATTACCAAACATGCGAGTAAATGAAATCAAACATGGTAGTTACACATGCAGTTTGGTCTAATCATGTCTTTGAGCAGAGGAGTAGGACTAAAAATGAAAATATTGAGAAACTCTCCCACAATGAAAGTCAAATCCAGGAAGATATGGAAACTTTGTTACATCAAACACAGACATCCTAAATAAGAACTGTTTAACTTCCCAGGCAATTGCAGACAAAACAGCATGTTCCCGAGAGGAACTATCTACTATCTGACTGTCCAACTGTCAAATCACGATTCTTTAGAACATAAGCAAGGGAGCCATTTACATATCCTGCAACTAGATAGTAATTTAGAAAATTGACGATGGTCATGCTTAAGAAAGAACTTAAGGTGGTTTCACTATTTTCAGAGAATATGCAGGGAAATAGTCTTCACAAGGAATGAACTATAGCTAACTGAAATTTTATCCGTCTTTCGATCAAATATCTGAACTTTTTTTTTTTTTTTTTTTTTTTCCCAATTATCACTCAATGTGAGGCCTCTGCGGCCCTACACCAGGTTCCATCTCCACTGCTCACCCCACCTAGCTTGCAAGTCCCTTTCCCTCTCTTCGATTCTCTCTCACTCTCTCCAATCAACCTTCACTGCACATGACCAGCACCACCATATTGAGGTTGCACGAGCTCAGACATGAGCTAGCGACTCCAAATTTGGGGCCGTGTGCTTAGATCTGAGGTCTCCACCTTGAATTACCTTTTTCTATTTTAGATTTGGGTGGGCTGGGGAGAAATAGAGCTCATACATGAGAAGCAAACAAGCAAATAGAAAGGAAAATTAGAGCGCTGAAGAGACATTTTAATTACTTAACAAACTTTTTGGCCATACAAAATTTCTTTAGACATTCTTTAAGAATATTTCCTCACCTTGTATTCAGTACGTTGATTTGTAAATATGTCATGGGCTGCCGTGCCGAGATAGAGAGAGAGGACTGACAATGATTAAGTTTTTGCCAACTTAGACAAAACTTTTTCCATGTGTCTATATTACCATATCAAATGGTAAACTAACTACATTAGTTCCATACCAGTACCAGCATTTTCCACCCACAGATCTAATGGAGGCACCGCATTCAGCTCAATTTGAAAAGTTGGGTATTCGATTAAATTAAAAAGAAAAATTTTAGATACTTGATTACAAAATGGCCAAAAGTTCATCCCCTAGCAATGTCATTACCCCTTTTAGAATGCACAAACCACCTTACCTCATAATAAAATTATCTTATGACTCAGAATTCCAACATCTCTACAAACGAGCACACTTAAATTTTGTAGCAACATGTTCCACCCAACAATCTTATGATTATGATGAGATTTCTGCACTTTGCATGCTGTAGGGTGGAGAGTCCTCTAGGAGATACCATCATCCAATTTTGCAAGATGATCATCTTGAGGAAGTAAAACAAAGAGAGGCATAAAGTCTTGAATTAAGATATACAATGTACCATACAAGCTTATAAACTAAACGTTATACACAGAAACAGTGAAGAGTTCCAATATATTGTTCGATTCTTTCTTCTTTCACAGCAAAGAGAGCAGAGGAAGTCGAAAAAGACCATGTCTGAACGCGAAGGACGGGACACAAAATCATATAACACAAAGGTAGAGATATTACTAGCAATCAATCTGTGAGCCAAGAAAATTACCGAGCGTCGCTCTTTTATCTTCTGTTTACCCTTGCTGTCCCTGGACTTCTTTTCTGCAGCAGTATCGACAGGTACAACGTTAAAGAGGACACTGAAAGTAGGATTCTACGCTAGTGATGAGACAAGTGGCAGCAGCAATATGTTGATAGCAAACAACAAGTCAATTCCAGAAGAAGACATTCAATCAGTAACTCGCATCTGCCATGAACAATTTAACTATAGCTTGCACCGGTACAGATTTCCAAATGCCAAAACTTAGTATCCATGACAACGCACTAACAAAAAATTTACTAGGAGAAATGAAATTGCAGCCATTTTCCGCCCCACCTTTATCGGAACGGTGTTTGCGGGACTTCCTATCCTTTCCTTTCTCTTTCTTGTCGCTCTTTCTGCTTTCATTGTCCTCGCCCTCCTCCGTCCTATGCCTCTTCCTCTTCCTCTCATCTGCAGACACCCACACAAAAAAAAAAAAAAAAAATGAAGTTCACAGTTCTTCCGAAAACCAGTACAATCATTAGGAGTATAAAAGGTTAGGGCGTGATTGATCGAATTTATCATCCACAGAGAAAGTTCCTCCACAGAGACGGATCACAGGACTAAATTCAGCGACGATTGAAACGGGGGTTTCTCCTCCGTTCGTCTTAGATCCATAACATCAATAGGACAGTTGGCTCGGGTTTTTTTTTTTTTTTTTTGTTTCGTTTCGGCAGCATTTTTTTTGCGAGGGAATAACACACAAAAGGGAACCAGGAAGCAGGAATTGCAATTCCGACCGAAAGAGGTAGAGGACGGACTTACCCTGGCTTCTCTTCTCATCCTTGGACCTGCGTTCGCTTTCCATGTTACGGTTGCCGACTGATATGATTTGATTGAGGAAAGGCGTCGACGATGATGAGAAGAATCTCAGAAATGTTTCCGCTTCACCAGCTTTCACTGAGAAGGTCTTTCTGGGTTGCGCGCCTGGAGGGCAGCTTCCTTCGTTTCGTCTCTGCTAAATTTCCTTTCTTTTCTTAGCGGACATGGCCCTATTCCGGTGCTCTCGTTAATGGGCTTGAGAGTTGGGCTATAAGTAATATGGGCTTTTCACTCTCTCTCTTGGCCCAACTCCTTTTTGCGTTAAGCGTTGTTGATTGTTGAACGAGGACGCCTGCTGCTGCAAGGGTTTTTGTTGTTAAACCCAGCCGAGTCACCCCCACCGAGGCGACGATTCGACGACGGTCGGAGCGCCGAAGCAATTTTCGCAGCTTCTCTTCCAGTTTCTTTACTCTCCGGAATCGACATTCGCGAGTAATTCTCCGTCTCTTGTTGTTGTTGTTGTTGTTGTTCATCTTCTTCGCTTTCCGAGTCCTGAGAATTTTGTCGGTCGACTATGCTCGTGTTGCGTTTCCTTTCGTTACTTGTTGGTGGAACTAGGCAGGGGCTGTATTCCGATTGGTCGTGGTTGATTGCTCGTATCTCAGGGATTTTTATAATGGGAACATCTTCTAAGCGAGCGAGAAAGGTTCGAAGCGTTTCGGAGGACGGGAGTGATCTAGAGGATGGGAAGCCATTGGTGAGTGGGGAATTCGGCGGTTTTTATCTGGTCGGGTGCCCTTAATCTGCTCATTCTGATCGAGTTTGTCGACCGTTCTAGGTTGATGAGATGAATTCTGACCTTGATGTCGGAGAAGGTGATAGTGGAATGGATGATGGCAGCGATGAGGATGAGGAGGAGGATGAAGAAGAAGTAAGTGATGAGGATGAAGAAGCCAGTTCGGGTGACGAGGGGCAAATTCATGGTAGAGCAGATGACGAGATGAAAGAACTCGAGAAGGAGTATATGGATCTTCGGAACCAGGAGCAG
Organism: Eucalyptus curtisii; assembly: GCA_017140595.1. Lineage (NCBI taxonomy): Eukaryota > Viridiplantae > Streptophyta > Magnoliopsida > Myrtales > Myrtaceae > Eucalyptus > Eucalyptus curtisii. The sequence goes on along the minus strand of CM029499.1, from coordinate 37,547,831 downwards.
TGAGATTTCCCTTCTTTTAAGCTTTGTTTATTGTTCACAGTGGATGCATTGATGGTGAAGATGTTGTCCTGAGCACGTCTGGTTTCACCATTGCAGCTAATATCTCATAATTTGCTGATTGCAGATTACATATACAGTCTAGAGTTAGTTTTGATCATATTGCTCAGGTCACGTTTCGAAAATTAGTCTCTGAGGAGAATTCATGAAGCAAGCTTTCATAGTAGTAGTAGTAGTAGTTGTAGTAGGAAAAGGATGAATTATTGAGATTACTGGATATTGGTGGCATTTAATGAGGATAGATTCTCGTAACGTGCATGCATATATCCATTAATGGCAACTTATATTCTGTGGCTTCACTTGACATTCTGCAGAGACATACTCAAGATTCTCAAGCAACATAAGGATGAAGATCTTCTCAAAGGTCAAGCAGTACAGAATCAGAAGGTATGTCATTTCAAGAAGTTTACAATGACAATTCACTACGGGAAAAATCGTCCACCAGAAAGTTTATAAATAACTTGGTTTGTTCAATGTCTTCGACCTGGCAAGTGTGTTTTTACTTTCTTTCTGTATTATGATTCATTGATATTTCTCCTATAAACCTGAAGGCTTTGTGGGACAAAACTCTTGAATTGAGATTTTTACTTCAGAAAGCATTCTCAAGTTCAAACCGGTTACCCCAGGTATAGATCGCTTGTTCCCCTATTTTGTTTTTAATTGTTTCATGCCATATCTTTATATGAGGTTCACATGCTGTTTACTTATGCAGGAATCTGTAAGGTCTACATTTTGTGAGTTAGATGAAAATGTCAATAAAGCCTATGTAGATGTGATAGCATCCACCAAGGAGACGTTGGGTTCCATTTTGGAGCTGCAGGAGGTATTTCTGTCTTGAAAGAACCATTGGCTGATGTTGTTTATCTGTGTTTGGTTTGGTTTAATGTGAAGGTAATTTGAAACTAAAATAATTATGAGTATATCAGCATGGACAGAAACCAAAAGAAACAAAAGAAATAAATTATGTCCTATGCTGTCTGTTTCTGTTATTAAGCATTCTTAGATGCTTAGATAGCCTATGCTGTTTGTTCCAGTTATTAAGCTTTCTTGGACGCTTAACTTATGAATTGCAAGCTCTAGTTTATACTGCACAATAAGAAAAAGGTTTTGTCACAATTATCTAGCTTAATGATCTATAGCTGATGTATTTTCAGTTCTAGCTTTTTTGAGATCTTGTGATTGTTATTTTTAATGAAATAAATCAATGGAATTTTGTATCCAGTTTAATTGCTTGTCTTTCTGTTTTAGCTTTGAAAGAACGACTAGTCATTATGACATAATGATTGGTGTTCTCAATATATCTCACATCACACATTTGATGGCAGGCTTTGCTCGAGAATAATCCAGCCATTGCTCAGTCAGCAGAAGGTACAGCAAAAGGGTTTACTCTGTAATTCAGAAGTTAGGCTTTCTAACAAGAAATTTACAGAATTCTTGACAGTTTAAATTATACACGCACAAGTTTTGACAATGTACAAAATGTATGTTGTCTTAGGAAGGGAAATTTGTGAATGCACAGTTATGATTTTTCTTCATATTTGTTGATCAACTTAATTAGATGAAGATGACTCTGCATGTTTTGACTGTCATGTCCTTTAGGACAGAAATTTGACATGTACAAATCTCAGTTGTCTTATGAAGGGACGATGAATGGCATAGTTATGATCTTTTTTCATCTTATGATTGTCGCGCCCTTTAGGTAATTCTGCTCAATCAAAAAGGCAATTGGAGGATTATAAGAGCAACAATGGGCATACTGATGACGAATGGTTGCAAATTTCTCAGATGCATAGAAGGTACTCTGCAAATATGGCCACATCAGCTTGTTACCTTTTGACATAAAACTGGCTGATGGTTCAGCTGTGGATGTAAATATCATCTTTCTTTCGCCTGTATGTGTGAAGACAGAACATCTCATATTGCTCACTATATCAACATGAGTGAGTATATGAACATTTTTGCCTGGTTGGCTCTATTTTGCATAGGCCTTAGGAGAATTTTCTTGTCTGGCAATTGATGAACTTATAGGTTCATGTCCACGTGAAATTTTCTTCTTGTTTTGCTGTTGCACATGCTTCCTCATGTCTTCAGTGATTTGTGCTGACTCAATTTTTAATTGCTCATGCATTACAGAATGGCTCATTTTAGAGACAAGTCAGTAGACAAATGGCATAGAAAAACACAGGTGACAACTGGTGCTGCAGCTATGAAAAACAAATTACACGCTTTTAATCAGGTTTGGCCCTGGAACTCAATTTAATTAAAATTTTCTGAGAAGTGGGTGAAGAATAATTTGATTTTCGCTGTTGAGCAGAATATTAGTGAACAAGTGTCTACTTACATGAGGGATCCCAGCCGAATGGTTAAGCAGATGCAACAGAGAAGGTCAACTGTTGGCATTTTTGGGTCGGTAAGTTAAAAATCCTTATTAGATTTATTTATTTATTTATTTTTGTGGATTGAGGTTGCATGGCAAGCGAAGTTCAACCTATCTGCACCTGCTGTTTCTTACTTAATTTTTTATTGGCCAGGTACCTGAGCATGTGGATAACACCAACAAAGAGGTAACTAAATGCAAGCCGCCCGTCCTGTACAGTGTTTTGGGAACATGGTTGGATGTGCTATGCTCTGAGTCATGCTATAATTATGGGAATTGGGCATGCCGTGAATTGTTTAGGATGTGTATAGCAAGCCATATTACATACCTTGTTGATATGCCATGCTGCATTCATTATGAGCTTTTCAAGGACTAAGTTTTTTGCTTTGTAATGGTGGTGTTATTTTAAAATAGTTTTTATTTCATACTCTTGGTCAAATAAGCAATCGGTGGGCCACTCTTGATTAGACACCGCTGATCTCGAGCAGTGTCACGATACAAGGAGCAAACTTATGCCCTATGATGTCATGTAGAAAGAGGTTACAGGAATTCTCTTTATGTTTGGCCTCTGCCCCTGTTCATATGTATTTTTTTCCCCCCTGAAAAAATGAAAGTTTAATCTCAAGAGGAATCAACAATGCAATGTGAAATTGATCCATCCATGTCTGCCATGCATTGGTAGGACACTCAGTGCAAATTCTAAAACCCTTAAAAATCGATTGAGCTGTCGACTGCATTGATGGGTCTAGAAAAGGAAATGAAGAAAAGTTGTCTTTTAACCAATCTTTCTTATTTTGCATGTGAGACCATGAATGGTCATTCGTCATTCCTGTTATAGCTGATGAGGGACTATTTTTTCCTGCTGTAATTAGGAGGCAAATGCAGAGGGTGACACAGAACTTTTGGATGACACAGAGTTTTATCAGCAGTTGCTGAAGGAATTTTTTGAGACAGTTGACCCAGCATCATCAGGTATAGCATGATTCGTAACTCGACATCTTTATGCATCTTTTCCATTAGTGTCCTTTACTGATGAGGGGTTTAAGAAGGGTGTAGCTCTGCCTATGGCTCGTGACACTTTGTTGCCTTTGTCCTTAAAATGCTTGGCTTGCAACTGAAGTGATTGGAGTTTCTGAGCTACAATTCATCTGTTGGTTTGAGGGATTGATATTACATCACAAGGGTTAAATTGGCCCAGTAAACTGTATCATTAATTATACTGGAAGATAAAACTTTTCCATTTGTTCATCAGATGGTAGTCTCACAGCATTTGGTATTTGCCATTTTATTATATCCAGAGGCTGCTTTTTATGCTTTAAGGAGACTACAAACTAAGAAGAGAAAGGTAGTCGATCGGCGTGCTTCCAAGAGTCGGAAGATAAGGTAATTTGGTTCATCTTCAATTGATCTTGCCTCTTGGCTTATGAAATATATCTCTGTATAGGTGAGCATTTTAAATTACCAATGTACTGACAGGTATCATGTACACGAAAAGATAGTCAACTTCATGGCTCCTCAGGCCATGAACATTCCTCCCATGGCGCCCAAATTGTTTGAGAATTTGTTTGGATTGAAGACGCAAAAACCTGGTTCCGTGGCCTAGTGCTCCCATCAACCTAGGTTAGTTCAGCCTTGTTGGGGATTTTGAGATTTTGAAGCATGAAGCTGAGGCACTAGGAGCTGGCAGCTGAAGAGCAATTCAGCTCCTGATGATACTACAGAGCCGAAACCGGAGGGCGTGGGTCAACCATTAAATATCAATGGGAGACGACGATTTTAGAAAGTTCAAAGTTTGTTATTCTGCACACTGCATAGTCATGACTCCCATCATGGAGTCGTGCAAACGGGACGTTCTGTTACTGTTGTTTGTCCGCGCACGGGCATAGTCACCCTGATTCATCTTTAAGTTGGTTACAGAATAGCCTCGAGCACGATCATCTCTGCTGTGTTCTCCTCATCTAACTTGGGAAAAGAACAGGATAGGAACTACTGTAAGTTTCCTTAGAGCAGACAAATCATTTAGTGTATGGGATTTGCAATTTGAGGAGGAAAGGAAACTATGACACAAAGATTGTTTGGCCCATTTGTATTTCTATTCACTCGAGACTTTGATTCATGTAGTGTGGCCTCGATGTTGACCCTTTGTGCGCGATACGAGTCCATTTCTTGCCGGTGGTTGTGTATGGCACGTGGCTAAGGGAAGGTTGAAGTGCATCATCCTTCTTTTTTCTTTTCTTTTCCGCTTCACGGGCTTTCAGATTTTTATTTTTTATTTTTAACTTTTGTGACGTGAAGGGGGCGTGCACCTCCGTCTCTGGTGTCGAGTAAGTCTGAATCAGACAACTGAGGAAGTATTCAAACACAATATCAAGGGGGGATAGAAGCAGTATCTTTGCACGATTTATGTATTGTAGAGAAAAATTAATAGCTAAAAATTCATCACAGCGGGAAATTATGTAATAATTTATAGTCGAAAAAGTGCGAGTGTATTGGACGCTTTGCAAAGAGAGAGTAAAAATATGAGGGAAGAGAGAAGAGTCAGAGTAGATCAGACTGAAAAAAGGATCCGTCAAAAACTTATCTAGTATAAAAGTAAGACCTTCTTGGCAGGTTTGAGGTGACGGCTCCTGTCATTTCCCTGAACCACGCCCGGGACTGGTTACCTAGGGAAGGCTTCACGAGGATCAAGGGGGGACTTAGGGTGTAAAACCAGTCGGGGGCCCCCGGTGTTATCATTACCCCATTTTATGTTTGGGGTTGACTCCGATAAACGGCTCAGTTTCCAGCCATGAGCGGGGCCTAGGTGTTTAACGTCCACCTGTACGACATAGCCTTTTAACCTCTTGCTAAGGAGGAAACCGTCAAAAACTTATCTAGTATAAAAGTAAGACCTTCTTGGCAGGTTTGAGGTGAAGGTAAGCAGGTCCAATTTGGATTCAGAGGTGATGGTGGCATGGAGGGCTGAGACGAGCTAGAAAAGGTTTCCCTTTTCTGTTTTTGTGAAAATAAGTCATATGTACTGAGGCATATAACAAATTAATATAAGTTTAGAGTTTTTGATATTTTGAAAAATATTTTTAGATAAATATATTACGTAGATAAATTTGAGATATTTATGCCATAAAAAAATTTAAAATCAACGTATAACAGCGTACATAATTTAAGGTTTTTGACGCAGCAGATCGATTAAGGAGAATTTGAACAGGACTGAATAACACACAAATAAAGGAAATAAAAGGAACTCCTTTATAAAAAGCGTAACTGGTTTTTGGGCGCGAGCGGAGTGTTGTCGTTAAACCCTAAACCCTCTGCATCTCCTGCTCTCCTCCCATGTCCGATCCCGACTCAGAGGCGATGGCGGATGCCGGAGCGGAAAACCCTAAACTGCCCCCGCACCTCGAGCTCCGCAGAACTCGTGTCCTCTGCAAAGCCGATGCTCCCGCCAGCGTACTCTCCTCTCCTCTTCTCCGCGTCGCTATCTTCTTCTTCTCCTCGTCAAGGAGGCAGCTTTACTTTGTAATCGTCGTGCTTATTAATTGATTTCGTTGAGCTGCTCCTCTGCTGCTTGGCTGCTTGTAGACAGATACTGTCCAGTACTCTGGAGCTTACGCGTCTCTCGGAGTCGATAATAGTCTGAGATTCGACGATTTCCGCAACAACTTCAGAGTCCAAGTCAACAGGATCAGCCATGAAGACATGGAGTTCGATATGGTCGGCGTCGATCCTTCTATTGCCAACGCTTTCCGGAGGATCCTCTTGGCCGAGGTGTGCTTCTCCGTCTTTCGCTTCGAATTCGGAACGCGTTCCCGTCGATTTGCGACTTCGGTTACTAGGCCAGTACATCCATGTGTCGCCTTAACTATACCGGATAGATGCGTCAGCACGTTCTGAGGGATTTTTCTTTGGTGATAGTTGTGTCGCTTTATGCTCTTCGCTGTTACATTGGCAAAATTTCTTTTGCAGTTTGTTGTTTTTATTGTTGTATTAAGAAATGTATGTACTTCCTTTAGCTGTGAATGGCCATCGACGATCCAATTGAAAGAGAATTCTTGGGTTTTTATCTTTCAAGATTTCATCGGTTCAAAGTTTGCTTTTTCGTTGTTCGTATTCAACCTTAGTTTAGGTTTCGTTTATATTGAACCTTGATTTAGGTTTTGTTTTACAAGTAGCTTATGTGACTGATTGAAATTAATTGAATCTCCTGATGTGTCCATGTTTGCTCGTGCAGCTTCCCACCATGGCCATTGAAAAGGTTCTTATTGCAAATAATACATCAGTGGTGCAAGACGAAGTTCTTGCTCATCGCTTGGGTCTCATTCCCATCAAGGTTGACCCAAGGCTTTTCGATTATTTATCAGGTTGGGCTTTAAATTCATGCCTGTTCAACTTCTTTGTCGTATTGAAGAATTGATTTATGGTGGCACCTTGTGAGTTTTGTATTGTTGATGTACCACTTTCATTTATAACCTATAGAGAATGATACGTCAAATGAGAAGAATACCATAGTTTTCAAACTCCACGTCCGATGTGCAGAACGTGGGCAGCGTCTCACAGGTAAATTATCTCCTTCAATATTATCAATTGGTTATTTCTTGAAAGGATGTCAAATTACTCAGTTTTGTCTCATCTCTCATTGTAATAATTTTTGGCGTATATACAGCGACATCAAATGAATTAACGTGGCTGCCTAAGGGGAGTGAGTTGTTGAAGACATCTGAAAGTTTGACTTCAACTTCAAAACCAGAAACCTACACTTCATTTACTTGCAGTCAGGACTCCATGCCAGAATTTGCAGGCAATCCAATTAGCGTGTATCCTGATATCATCATTGCTAAGCTTGGTTTTGGCCAGGTGATGGTCTTATATGTCGTATACTTGTCATAACTTTTTTTTTTTTTTATCGCTTCTTACCATAGTTTAGTCTAGTATGTTACTCTTCAACAACATTAATACAAGCATTACATCTTGCTATATGCTTTCCGGTTCTGAGCTGTAGGAATCTGTACTTTACCTTAAACCGTTTTGTTGTTGGTTTTTCTTTTTCTTTCTTTCCTTTTTTTTTTTTTGGGCCAGAACGTGCTTTATGGGTTAGGAATTTACTTGAGAGAAGATAGCAGGGAGATCGGTTTTGAATTTGCTCACTAAAAGCATAGGAGGGCTTTTACTGCATGTAGGAGTCTTAACTGCAGGGTGTCATGCTAAATCCTAGCACTGGTGTGCCTAAGCATTGCTGCATGCTGTGGTAGAACTTATTACCCCAACTATCGTGTATCGGTGTATTGCATGGCGATGGAACTGAATTAGCAGCAAATTATCAGCAAACTCCTTGATTCTTTCTCTTTCCGGTCTTGCAGTCATCCCATCCAAAGAAAGAGCTCTTATCAGTTTTCTTTTACCCCTTTTCTCTTGAAAGGTTTATTCAACAGAGTCAATCAGTTAGCTATCTGTTTCTCGGGAATATAGTATATTTTAGTTCTGATGGCAAGATGGCACAGCGATTCATGGAACTGGAAGACCTTTGCTGTCCATGGTGCAGTGCTTGGCTTGCTAGTAAATTTCTGATAATGGCTGAAGTATTGTTGAATTGTCCAATTTAGTTGATCAATTTCCAGTTGGACAGGTGACATAACACTTTGTGATCTGAGAGTTGTTATAGGGAACCCTTCATTTTACTCGTGTTTATTTCTAGCTAATTTGATTCACTTTTTCAAATAGATTCTTTCTGCTTTTTAGAAGCTTCTCATGCATCTTGTTCAAGGAAATATTTAAAGCCATTAAAGTGAGTAGTGATTGCACTTGTCATCGAGCAACTTTTTGTAAAATCTAGTAAATCTTTTGAATGATGTCATCCGCAGGAAATTGAACTTGAAGCACATGCTGTTAAGGGTGTTGGGAAAACGCATGCAAAGTGGTCTCCTGTTGCCACTTGTTGGTACAGAATGCTTCCAGAGGCACGTCTCTTACGTGACTTACTTTCTTTTGGTGCAGCAGCCTTGCACATAGGCATATATTTGTCAAACGTGTTATCCAATATTTTGTTCACGCTCGTATAGGTTGTATTAACGGAAGAAATTGCGGGCAAGAAGGCTGAATTACTCAAGCAAAAATGCCCAGCTAATGTGTTTGAGATCGAAGATCTTGCTGATGGTAAGTCACCCTTTCTTCAGCTGCTTTGATGGGAGAAACAGTCAACGGCCATCCATCCTGAGAAATGCCGTCTAGATGTAGTTCGCAATAATTTTGGTGATATTCTGGATTTCATACTGTTTGTTAGTCAGAGTTTGATCTCTCCTGGTTCCTGTTCCTTGGATTTTCTTGAGAGATGGATATGTTGTTGTTCAGGTACAAAAAGAGCAACTGTTGCCAGACCACGAGCTTGCACACTTTGTAGAGAATGCATCAGAGATGGTGAAGACTGGGAGAAGCGTGTATCCTTACGTCGAGTTAAGGATCATTTTATATGTAAGTAATAACCAACGAGGTGCATGCACATATCATTATAGCTAAGATAAAATCCTGCAGCAAGTGCAGTCTTGATTAATTCTCTTTTGCCTGTCTTTAGTTACCATCGAATCGACCGGAGCATTACCTCCAGAAGTTTTGTTTACTGAGGCAGTGAAGATCTTGGAGGACAAATGTGAACGTGTCATTAGTGATCTCTCTTGATGCTCCATCATTTGGACGGTTGTCAAACAGAGATCGGATGCCTTCTATGTAGAATGTTTGACACTCGCACCCCCTGCCCTCCCCCACGCATTTGTATTTGATGGGGAATCATTGGCATTTATTTAGATCTCACATTTTTGCTCGTAAGTGATATCATATTGAGTTGGTTCGATCGTTGTATTTGTCTAATTTTACCAGTGAAATACACATTTCTCTATTTAGAAAATGAGCGGTTATATAACACAATTAGTGCCCGAGATTGTATTCCTCTCTCCCCCACATCGTGATAGAAATAAAGCGCAGCCTTGAGCCTGAGACTGGTTACTTGGACAAGCTCCAGGAGTCTTGGCCACAGTGAGGTTCGACTTTTCTTGGGATTGATGGTGATAGCCCGCCAATGTGGGTTGATCACGTCAATGCCACTGCACTCGTGGAGGCAGTGGGTGAAGCCGATTTGATCGTGGTGGGTGAGTCAGTCACGTTGGATTAGAGGCCAGAACATAGCAGGGTGTTGAGATCGAGCTCTGTTGGGAAGATCTGTTTCGGGTTGTAGTTCATGGCTGTGATGTGAGAGAGAGGTCACCGATGACAGTGGCAAGCGATGGGGGCTCAGCCGGGCAACCATTGTGAGGGGCAGCGATGGGCAATTATGGTGGCTGTGTGCTAGGTGATCGGACGATGGAACAGGAGAGTTTTACAATTGGGATAATATTATACCATCTAACTAATTATGCGAAAATCGATGAATGACACTTTGCGAGTAGCAGCCTCTGTTGCCTAGTCAGAAGCTAATTTTAAGCCCTTTGCGTACGCTTAGTAATGAGTCGTAATTGCGCATGTCAAAAGGCCAGAATGAGGTTCAAGGGAAAACAATGCTGGCAAGGGAGACATTTTACGCTTGGCTGTGGGCTCGTTCTTTTCTCCGCGGATTATGCTAAAGACCCTCCTCCTTTTCGTCAATGAAATATTTCCTTTGAGGTGAATTGCAGAGTAGGGGGTGGACGATTGGACAGCAGGGCTTATAAAATGACAAGGCTGGTAGAGTTCCCTCAATCCACAATTTCTCTTGGAACTTGGAAGCATACTAGATGTCCGCTTGAAAATAGATCTTAAGGAACTGCTGAATCCTGCACCAGCTTTGGCATTTACACAGGATTTGCAATATCTCAACAGGACCTACCAATATCCTCCCCGGCTTCACAAGAGAGAAAAAGCAATCCTGATGCGTATCAGTGAGATAGCAAAGAGAAGTCTGATCTAGCTGTACATTTGGTTGGAAAAAACGAGAGAATTTAGTTTCCTGAAGATTACTCCTACAGCAGAAACATTAATCTCAAAACCGTACATCTGCCCTCCATACTGAACGTGTAGGTATTCTTTCGGAGAAGAAGGCGGGGGCAACACTTGATTAATCTCCGGTAACTCAGATGTAGGCGGTAAAGGTATGTCTTTCTTCACAGAGTAGTATACGTCGGCCAGAAGAAGCCACACAAGATCAGGGTCTATGGATGCGAGTCCTTGCAAGGCATTTAGAGCAGCATCTTGAAGGCCGGAAATTCCACTACAAGCAATGCCTACAACCAGGCCAGTGACCTTCTTTAGCACTACTGCCAATGCCGATGCACTCTTCTTATTTTTGGATAATTCAGAAATCATGTTAAGAACTGATGCTTGCACTTTCAGGGTAGAAACTTCAGCCATTGACTCTTCTGAAGCTGGAACCATACTCCTGTAAGGCAATTGTAACGGGACCCTTTCTTTTCTGACATCCTGCTTGGTGTGAAACGGAGAGGCAGTCAGCAGTCTCCAGAAATGGCCACCATCGGTGTGGAACCGGCGGGAGAAGAAATCTCCTCCACAGATCTGCACTGAAGAACTCACTGCAGCTAAACATCTCCTGACAACCTGACATAAAAAACAACTTGGATGTCACCCAGAAGATAGCTCTGAAAGTTGGCGTGCTTGTTTTTATTTAAATTGTTGTACTTCAACCATCACATGCTGTAGGTGGAGGAAAAGTAGAACTGTAAAATTAACGCACCGCTGGGTTACTGTTTTGAACACAAACTACAAAGAAAGGCCATATTTTATTCATTGCTGGAAGTAGCCTATTCTCATCTGTTTGTTGGTCAGCAGCATCCAATAAATCTTGAAGCTGATACAGCGAACATGATTGAATAAATTCTTCAATTGCTTCTTTTGCTTGAGTCTCATGCCTATAGGCTGCTTCGACATTTGCCAAAGCCAATATCCCATCCTTCAAAAGAAACGTGAGCACACATAAGGAATCTTTGCAAAATGGTATTCCTGTAGACAAAAAACAATCCCAAACATGGCAAAACTCAAGAATCTAAACTTAAGCCTCCAAGATGGGATTTTGACTGATCCTATTCTCATTGAATTATCAGTCTATTCCAGCTCCTGCTTTCATTCCTACCCACAACAACTCCCATTCTTATAATATCATGCATCATTCCAACCGCTAAAAAGGCATAAACAATTGACTTATCTACTACTGACAGAAAAGAGCACCACGTTCAAGATAAAATAATTCAGGCATCTAGATTAAAGTACCTCAAGGATATCCAATGCCACCAAGCACATTGGTTGCTTTGATGAGGCAAGCAAAGGGGTTGCAGTTGCTAAACATGAAGCAGTAATTGATCCAATTGTTCGTCTATATCTCTTGGAACTGTTCAATTTGAATGTGATTTCCTCCAACTCTTCGTGTACACTACGATCAGCAAAATGACAACCAGCTACATCTGTTTCCGTCAAGTCAAACAAGAGGGAGAAAAATTCAGAATTAGTTGGGCAATAAACTAGGAACGACCAGCTACATCTGTTTTCATCAAGTCAAATGAAAGGGGAAAAAAATTCAAAATTAGTTAGGCACCGAACTAGGATAAATTATATTTTGGCCAAAAAAAAAGGAAAAATTATTTACATGGAGATGACATAAATCAAGCATATCCTACATACATATAGAGCGCACAGTCAAGGATTTCTATGCAAAGTTATAATAAACAATTAAATTGGGTAGTGTCTGTCTTAGTCATTACACTTGGAAGTATGTTGAATCTCTAAATGACATCCAAAATTTATGACCCAAATGTCAAAAAAAAAAAAAAAAAAAAAAAAAAAATATATATATATATATATATATATATAACTATAACTAAAAAAACATGATTAAGCTCAATAACTCTCAATAACTCTATCTCAATGTTCTTCTATATCAAACTTGAAGGTTGACATATGGTGCTAAGTGCATGATTAAGCTCAATAACTCTCAATAACTCTATCTCAATGATTCTAAACAAATCAACAATTGTGAGGAAGTACAGGGGATTGTGAGGTTCATTTAAAGCTAAAATTCAACGTTGAAGCAGCAGTCTTGCGCTCCTCCAAAATTGAACCAAGATCTGTAGTAGTTTTGACATAAACTATGACCCTACAAACAAGGCAATAACATACTATTACATAAGAATCACCTGATCGAGTGCAGTAGGAAGCTCCTTCCTCATGATTCAACCTTGAAGAGTGACCTGACTCTGTCCTCAAGCTCTGCTCCTTTTCCAAAATTTTAGCCTTGACATGCTTAAGGAAAGACTCAGCTTCACTGGGCAACAAAAATGCTTCCCGCTTCAATGATTTTGCAATCTCTGCCACCGCCTGAAGAACACAGAATATTAGATATAAACAATAAGACCATCATTCAGCTTCCTATTGAATGATTTTCATATGTGCATAATGAACAAAATTTTGTTAAGCATTTACCACACAATCACAATAACTATAATACAATTGAAGAGATAATTATCAAGAGTCCAGCATTTGAACTGACACTAGGTCAGGGAAACCAAAACGTAAATTCATCTTTCCATGTCAACAGAGACAAATATTGTTTTTTCATTGCCATCAAGTCTATGACTCAAACATGCTTAAAGCATCGTACTTTGAAGAGAATTCATGGAAAATTCAGCTAAAAAGAGCTGCATAGTAAAGCTCTGTAATAACTAAAACATCATTCTAAGTCCAGCAACAGTCCATCATGCTAGTATGACATTTAAGTCGTGGAAAACTATGCTCAAAGTTACCAAGCTGTACGATTCAAGCTCAGTGACAGAAGACCCGAGATTCATTATGCTCCGCATTTTGTCAAGATCATCATACAAAAGAAGAATCACGTAAAGAGATGGAGCAGGATGAAGTTAAAGGAAGAAGCTGGTGATGTTCACTAATGAGGGAGCCGAGTAACTTTAAGTTCATAGTTCGCTCTGGTCATTCACAACTCAATATATCTTATCAATAGTGATTGCCCAGAAGTGCACATGTCTCCCTCTTTCTTTTGTGTTTTGCACAAGCCACAAAGCAGCACGGCAAGTTCCAAGTCCATGCATACTTCAAAGGTGCTGATTAATGAGAACTGAGTGGTAATGATGCAGCTGTTATTGACAACGGATAGACCTTTAGAAAGGGAACTGTCAAATCTGGATGCTGATACCTCCCAAGTATCTCAAGTTCAAGTGAAACAGACCGCATCTGTAAAATTTGCAAAATTGGCAGCAAATTAGCATTGAGAGAACATTACAAGATCCTCAACTATCAGAGGAGAAATCACTACATAAACAGAATGTTGAAAGGCAACCAACTTATGATACAAGAACACCACTGATGAAGAGCCCTTATAGGGCAAAGTCACACGATATGTTACAAAGATGAACTAGGCTAAAAGCATAGTCATACTGGTTCTACCAACAATGGCAATATCTTCTCAGCTACACCAATGTAAGAAAGCATAGCAGCAAGCACACTAGGCACATGTGGGTGGAGATCCAAATGACGTAATTGCTGACATATAGAGTCTATTATGTAATCCGCATTCTCCAAAACTAGTTGGCCAACCTGCAAATTACCACAATATCGTTATGAACCCTTTAATAATATAACAAAATAAGAGTTTACATCAGAACTCACCGACAGATAGCCTGATGTTTTAGAAATGACATGCAAGACAGTATCAGCAGCTGCTCTGACATGGAAGTTTGGAGAAACAAGATTCTCAAGCAACAAATAGAGAGATGAATGCATAAAGCCACTGGAAACAAAATCTTTGCCAAGACACATATTAAAAATGCCAATCCCCTCAATAATCACCTGCTCAAGAAGAAGAGAACAGAATAATATTAATCTTTTCTGCTGTATAAACATTATTAGATTTTACAAGCACATTCAGTTTGGAAAAGCTGAGCTTGCCTGATGTAACATGGCAGCATCATGGAGAAAGTGCAAAGGAAAATCTTCATCTTTGCCGTCAGATTCCACATGTGAGGATCTTTGTCCAAATGAAAAATTCCACACTTCAGGACTTACATATTCGTGTAAGATTCTACCAATGCAATCGATCAATTGACTTTCATAGCTATTTTCACGCCTGACATTCCACGTAGATGGACCATGAGCATGACATGTGGGAGAATGACGATCGTCAAGACCAGAGTTGGGCTTCTGAAGTTCATCTCCACTTACAGTAGATTTATGGAACATCTGCTCAAAATTTTCAAAGGCCTCATCTGATAATCCAAATATCATCTCATTTAGAATACAAACTGCAGTGCTTGCCTGCCGCAGTAACTGTCCCGAACCAGTTCTGTAATACCAAGACTGCCAGTTCTCTTTATTATAGTCTCTAATCCGAATCTCAGAAACCAATTTTCGCAAGTATCCAAGTGGAATATCAGCAATTGCCGACAAATGGCCTTCATATCTTGAATCTACAAACAATCAGAAAGAGCGGTGACAATGGTAAGCATAGAATTGCCTGAATGACGGCGGGAAATTGCAGAAAATGAGCATAGGAATGACCTGCCAATAAAGATAAACCTCCAAGTCTGACAATTTGTGCAAGGGTCTGGTATAGTTCCTGACTACCAACATTCACAAACCAAGGCGGCATTCGTGGAAGCTCGCTTCTCTCAATGTTTTCTTGAAGGTATCCTATTTCTTTCACCAGAGCACCTTCATGCTGAGCAGCAGTAAAGGCTCTCTGATGGTCACTGGTCAAATGAGATTGGTATTTTAACTCCACAACAGAGTGGATGTATCCCTTGGAAGATGATCTAGGCAGCACAAGCTTTTCTAGAGAACCAGCGAATACTGAATGCTGACCAAGGCAAATTGCAAGGACATCAAAAAACCGTGCAGCTGTTACCTATATGCATCACAGGAGAAGCAGAATTAGGATCTATGATCAAGAAGCTCTACAGATGAAAATCTTGCAGTATAAATTACTCAAGGATTTTATATCCAGTCAAAATCAAAAGAATGTCAATGGAGAGGAAAGCACAACTGAGTTGTCAACTAAACTTTGATTCTATTGATAATTTATTTAACATGTCTAAGAAAGCAATGGCAACTCTAAGTCAGCTCCAACATCAGCCAAGTACTAACAGCTATAGGAAATAAAATCCCCTAAAAGCGTAGCATATAAGTAATCACTGGCACCCATAAGCTTAATATAGATGAAGAAAATCCAAGTGGTAGTCAAATGAATGTGAAATTACTGATAAATAAGATGCAAAGGTACAATACGACTTTCAATGATTAAACAGCAATACTTGATGATTGAGCTAAAGCATAACTAGATCAATTTAATTTCAGAAAGGGGAGAAAAGAAAGATGAATTCCTCGCCGAAAAGGTACATACACACAACAGTGAGAAGAAATGGGACCCAATACTGAAGGGAGAGGGCAAAGCAAACTTTTAATCATATTTCCATAAGACTGGGGGCAATAAAATTAAGTTTATTTAATTTCCGGATCAATCTACAGGAGAGAACCAACTAAGATTAAAATGACAATAAACGTATGTACATACAGGAGAATGGAGTAGCCGATCCACAACAAGGCGAGGACCAGAAAAGTACATGACAACAAGCAGCTGCTGAGCACTTGATCGTGCAAAAGAGTTCTCATCTTCAAGCACCATTTTCGGAAGTTTCTCTATTAGCCTGCTCCAAACAAGTTTTAGTTCAAGCTCTCAAGCAGAAGCGGTAAACAAATCCTATCTCCTAACCATGGTCAAGCCCAAACCTGCTTAACATTTCAGCAATATCACGTTCTACAGTCTCTATCCTGCCGGAAGAAAATAGACATCTGAGAAATTTCTGGGAAGATGTGGAAATCTCTTCAGAATCATCAACAACCAAGACACATAGACATTCCTGCATTAGGGGAATTACATGAACTTCAAGTCAGAGCCATAGCAATGTCAAGTTTCAATGCATAATAGAAGCCAAAAAGGTTATGATGCCAGGCTAGAAAAGCAACAGACTTCACATTCTACTCGCACAATCATTCCAAAGGAGAAGTATTCACAGTTTGTAGATAGCACATAGTTTGGCAGAATTAAGAGAAAAAGAAAACTAATTTCAAAACAGACTGAACCAGCATACCCAATGAATATAGGGATTAGAATTCAATTGCTATTAAGTGGCATGAGTTAAAATAATATAAAATAATATAAGTGACTCCCAGAAGTCTAGTGACAACGACTTTACAAATGCTTTTATTTTCTTAGCAAGGTAATTATAACTTGAGAAGAATGCCTTGTTATCATTGGTCAATACCAACTTTTCCATGAATACTTTGAAAAATTAACAGAAATCACTCGGATATTCGCTTGTCCCCACTATAACACCGTCTTTGGAGCTTTAATTACCATCTTGAATGGCACTACAAATTAAATATCTAGTATGGAATGATGGAGATGAAAGATATAGGTCAAGATGTTAATAAGTTAGATGTCAAAGAAGGTCACCCACTTGACACAGGCTAAATGTCAAGCAAAAACTTGCAGTTAATTCCTTAGATGAAATAAAAGTGATGTTAGGTTGAATTTCTTCAAATTACCAAAGAAAGAAAAGTGAGGATCTCAACATGATCTAATAATCCTTCATCCTGAAGAGAACATCCTTGAACAACAAAATGAAGGTGCAATCACCAATTAAAGGAAAGACACAAGCACATTTTAACAGTGAGACTACACAATCTAATTCTGAATAAGATTACCCAGAAAGCTCACACGAAGATAACAAGTCAACCAATCAGAGACATGGTAGATTTAGCTTTAAAATGTGTTCACTTAAATATAGCAGATGAAGCACAACTGAGGGGGCTGAGCCTCAGAGTTTTTTTACGCTCCCAGAATGGAGAAGTAGATCCATGAATTCTCATGCGGCAAAAACATAAATGAACTGCAAACCTATGCAAGCACACCAATTTGCTCCAAACTATTAGCCCTTCTAGGAAAAAAGAAGTGGCAACCCCTCACCAGAAGCAGCAATTTACTCTGTTTTAGTGTGTTGTTGCACTTGGTAAGCATTCCTTCTATAGCAGCAAGAAGCCCTCTTCTCAACCTTTTTGCTGGATGAACACAAATCTGAGAAAACATGTACGAGGCTTAGCAACCAATTAAGTATCAGAAAGTACAAAAATATATCATTGAGATTATAAAGTAGCTTTACGCAAGGCCAACCACATTATCATTTTCCTTGGATAATCTCATAACACATAAAATTGAAGGCACATACATTTGGAAAAGTAGCGCTAAGCAATTTATGAACATTGGCTGAAATTTCCTCAACCCACTCTTTTGTCCGATTCACAGTGTAAGTTGGCAATCCCTTGCTAGATCCAGCATTCTTCTGCTCCTGGATTTCATTTACAGTTTTCTTACTTTCAACCATAACATCTGAATGTTCACTTAAAACTTCATGACCTTGATCTCTGATAGGCAACCTGCGAAGTTCGTTGAGCAAGGAATCTGTCGAGTCATAAATTTCTGAATTCATCTTACTATTCAAGGACATCTCCAAGGAAAGTGAGTTCGCATCATCCTCAAGAACAATCATCAGATACTCAGCTAATCCTCTAATTGATTGATCGATCGCTTCAATATTGCCAGCAGCACCACTTGACATTGTTCTTGCGACACCCAAAACATTAATAAATTTACTAACAACACCAGGCAAAAAGAAAGCTAATGCATCAGAAGTGCCAACCTGCAAACAATCCCATAAAAAAAAAACTTTCTCATCAATATATTCTTGCCACAGGAGAGATCTGAACTGGTCAGAGAAAAAAATTAACAAGAGCAATTTAAGGGATGAGCTTGACTCATCATAGAAAGAAAAGGCACTTCTTTTGTTCACAGATTACAGGATCAGTTGGAAGAAGGCATTTGCAACATCTATTATATACATACATGTGTCATTAAACTGCTGACAAAAATCTTCAAGCAGCAAGAATTTATTCAATGAACCACAGCGCCCTTTTCTAATCTTCTCAGTGCATCAACTCTGATACTGTTGTAATTTTCTAAAACTGAAACACCTTTACTGTCAACCGATTTCAAGTTCATAGATTATGTAGAATTCCTATATTCAGTTCTATAGAATGTGTCATTTCAAGTCGATTTTGAGTTAAACCGTGTCGGGGTTAGGTTTCTCTCACTAAATTACTTATGTTCTAGAGTCACGCGCTAGTGTCATGTCAGGAATTGCTAACCCTATCTTAAACCCTATACCTTGTAGAATTACCTTAGCAACAAGAACCCGTAGTGTCAAGAAGGCTTCTATGCGAAGCTTTGCACTTCCTCGATGCCCACGCACAGCCTCAAAATCTGCAGCCTTTGCATAAACACCAACATTTTAATTACATATGAATTTGCTTGAAGTGTAACAAGGAAGTGCCTGATAAAACTTTACATACTTCGAGAAGAAGTGATAACCAGTGTCCAATAGCAACAGATGCAGCCTGAGTCTGAAGAAATGCAAGTAAACATTCCCCTCCCAAATTTTGTCTTGAGCGTCTAACAGGGTGAGTAAGCATATCATCATCGACTAAAAGAGCAGGCAACCCAGTAATTTGTTTACACGAGCAAGAGCTATCAGAGCATGGCAACAAATTCAAAAGAAGCGCCCTAAAACACTTGATAATTCCTTCACGGAACTCTTCAGAGGCCACAGATGGAGAAAGCACAGCCCCATAAGTCAATTTATTTAGTATCACAACCATCTGCAAGAAGAATGGATCATATTCCGACAAAAAGAAATGGGTTAAGAAGTGTGATATTAAGGCTTTTTGTAGTACATCTAAAAATGATTCGACTTGTAGGTGCCATTCAGGATGCCTATGAACTATGAAGTGGGTACGTGACCCGACATCCAGCATCATCCCTAGCCCCAAATTTGGAGGTGATGCACTACTAATCCATTGAAAAATCATAGATTTTAGGAAAGGGAAGTAATGAGTCCCCCAGGAAAAGACTTATTGCCATGATGATGTTCTCAGAATGCATTAGACCAAGAAATCTTAGTGATGACTACATTCACACATAACTTTTAGAGGGAAAATTCTCAAAGACGTTGCCTCATCGCCTTCAAAGGCTACAGCAGTGCCTCCCTCCCACCATCAGATAGTCCTAACCTAACAACAACTGCATGGTAGTGTAGCATAACAAGTTCCACCGAGTTGAGCTACAAAAGAATCATTGCAATGACCATTTAGATTCTTCGAGGCTCGGAAGCACTCAGTAGCACTAGCGGTGCACATGGTACGAAGAGTTTGAAGAGGGACAAAAGTAAAGGTCAAATTTTTTCGAACAGCATCACATGCAAAAGAAATGGACCAGGCCTATTCACCAGTTATGTGGTATACAGAAGTGTGGCGTCACTAAAAATGACCACAAAGTGCAAGGGAACAAAAAGGAAATACAGACAATAGACAATATGAAAAGGTAAAAGAGAAGAGAAGAACCACCTGATCAACAGATCCTAGCTGACATTTCTTCAGAAGTTCCTCCAAACACTGGAGCACAGCTTCTGCCACTATATCACTCACCCTATGGGGTTTGTGAGATGGCGGAACCTCATGTTCTTCAGGATTAATCTTGCGTTGCTTTCGGTCGTCAACTGCCGCATCTAATAGAAGCAGCAGTGGAAACAACGTATAGCTGGATGCACAGAAACGATCAGGTCAATGAGAACAACTGACCGGACAAAGATACATCTCCCAAGACAGGGGAAAAGCAACAAACATGAGCAAGACATAGCAGGCATCCAGGCGACTATCCAAAACAGTAAGCAAACTACAGAAGTTCCATTTTCAACCTCTTTAATCCGGTACGAAACATTTCAGTTAAATCGCGGTACTCTTTCTATGAGTATTTTCTCTTCTCCTCCTTCTATTTCAGTAAAGTATTTCCCACGTGTATTGAAATGTCGAACAGAAGAACGATTTCATACGTGTTCTCCACCTAATAATCATCTCATAAGCCAGCAGCTACACCATAAATCCATCCTAATCCCTCCAAAATTTCACTACTTGCTTCCACGGAAACGCACAACAACGACAACGCGAGACAATCCGAGACAAAACCAGCAGAACGACATCATATTCAACAAACGGCACCGACGCGAACGCCGAAGGCGCGGCACGCTACTAGAGCCGACAATCCGAGACCGAACGCCACGGCCCGGAACGCGGAGACGGAATCCGCATCGGACAAAGAAAATCGCAGAGCATCATAACAAGCGCAACAGGCATCGGCTTAAGCAGCAAAGATGGGGTGGGGAGGGACGTTACTCGAAGACGGGCTGGAGGGAGTCGGGGGGCGAGTCGCGGAGGAAGCGGAGGAGGGCGGAGAGGGAAGGGCAGTGCTTCTTGGGGTGCTGGACCAGGTCGACCAGGTCCACGCAATACGGCTTCAGCTCCGCGATCACTCGGCTCCTCCTCTCCGCCTCTTCCTCGTCCATGAAGCGCCAGCTCCCCGCCATGTCCATCGGCTCCATTCGATTAATCTTCCACACCGAGAAACGCCGGGGGGCTGAGAGAGAGCGAGGGAGAAAGACGGAGAGAGTCGCGAACGTGAAGAAGAACCGAATGGGCGAAAGGCAAGGCGGGGGAGAGGAAAATTGTAGAGAGAGGAGAAGATTCGATCACTTTCGAAATTTTTTTTTTCCTACTAAAATCTCAATGGTTAATTTCACAGAAGAATCTTTACTCAAAACTACATTTTTTACTACCAAAACCTCAAATTAATATACCCTTAATATATTTATTTCAAACTAAATCCCAAATACATACGTTTATAATAATTTTATCTTTCGTTAATTTATATTAAATTGAATTAATATTCCGAAAAACCACCAACCAAATAAAGGTATTATACACGTTCAACTCAGTAATTTACCGATAAAATTTAACAAAAAATAACAAAAATATAAATTTGTCACAGATATATTAGTTGGGAAATGCGTTTGAACCTTCGTGGGGATTTGGTTCTTAAGTAGTTCTTCTCTAATTCGCGATTAAATCAAAATTTCCAACATCCTCACTTCTATCCGTTCGTTTCGCGGAAAACAACTTCCAGGAAAATATTTTCCGAAATTTCTGGTGTTCGGGTGGACGGAAAATACACGGTCAAGGAAAACATTTTCCGGTCAACGAAAAATCCTCTCTTGACATTGTGGAAAATGATTTCCTCTTTTGAAAAGAGGAAATCATTTTCCCGGCCTCTCTCTCTCTCGCTCTCCCCGCGCAATGGCTTGACGACGTCCTTCTCCGGATCGGCCTCCGCCCTCCCCGGCCGCTCTCGCCCGCCTGCGCTCCGGCCGGCGCGCGCGCCGCGCCGCCGCCGCCGCGCTCCGCTTCCCCGGCGGCTCGAAGCCGCTCGGGAGGATCGCTCAAGAGGGAGCACCGCGGCGACGCCGGATCGGGAGCCCGAGCTCGCCGCTAGATCCGGTGAGCTCGGGTGAGATCGGCCGAGCCTCGAGCTCGCCGGATCGCGGCGGAGCTCGCGGCTCGCCGGATCTAGCGGCGAGCTCGGGCTCCCGATCCGGGCGAGCTCGAGCTTTGTTCGCCGATCCGGCGAGCTCGGGTGAGATCGGCCGAGCCTCGAGCTCGCCGGATCGGCCACCGAGTCTTGGTCGGCCGGCGGGCGGCCGGCCATTGTCGGGCGGGAAGGAGGTGGAGGTGGCGGCGGCGGAAGGAGGAGGAAGAAGGAGGAGGAAGGAGGCGACGGCGGAGGAAGGAGGAAGAAGGAGGAGGAAGGAGGAAGGAGGAAGGAAAAGAAAAAGAAATAATAAATAATAAAAATTTCGATTTTAAAAATATAAATAATTTAAAAAATCATTTTTTTAAAAAAATATAAATAAATAAAATAATTTTTTTGGTCAATTAAAAATATTAAAATTCAATTTTTGATAATTTTTCCAAACAATTAAATGAGCTAACGAACGGTAGAAAATATTTTCCACTCAAATTTTAGATTTTGGCCAAACACCGGAAAATAAAGTCATTTTCCCGGAAAATGACTTCAGGAAAATGTTTTAAAAACATGATATTTTCCGCAAAACGAACGGAGCTTAATATCACGAAAAATCTCCAGTTTGATAAAAGGTAAGATCTCAAATTGGTATACACTCAATTATCACGTGTCATCCAATTCAGTAAAATAATAATAAAATTTAACGGAAACTAATAAGAGGGTAAATTTATTACAAGGATATTAGTTTGAAGTTTTTGGTGATCACAAAATTAATATGAGGTAAATTTGTTATAGGTACACCGATATTTTTTGTGATATTAATCCTAAACTAAATTAATTATTGTGTTAATCACAGCTGAAAATTTTTAAGTTAATAATAAAATATGGGCTTCAATCCGGTTCCACATGGCCACACTCAGATGCGTTTCGACTGTTGTGGGTTTGGTTCTTGAGTAGTTCTTCTCTGATTTGCGATTAAATCAAAATTTTCAACATCCTCACTTCTAACCCCACTAACTGTGATAGAAAAACGAAATTGTGAAAAGAATGAGACATGAGCTAAATATCCCGATTTATATTATTCGAGACATCAGATAAAAGTGCGCGACTGTGTAAAACCGGCATCAATAAAACACGAGTCAAAAGCAATTCTAAACATATGAAAACATTTGGAAAAAAAAAAAAAAAAAAGACACTCGTAGATATAATTTAATTGATCACGCTTCAGATATCAAGGCTTTTTGTACTAAATCAAAAAATGATTCGACTTGTAGGCGTCATTCAGGACGCCTGTGAACTATGAAGTGGATAAGCGACCTGATTCCAGCGTCATCCCTAGCCCCAAATTTGGAGGTGATGCACTCCCAATCCATTGAAAAATCAGTAGGAGTCATAGATTTTAGGAAAGGGAAGTAAAGATTCTCCCAAGAAACAAACTTATTGCCGTGATGATGTTCTCAGAATGCATTAGACCAAAAATCTTAGTGATGATTATACTCACATATAACTTTCAGAGGGAAAAATCTCAAAGACTCTGTTAGTGCCACCAACAGAGTCCTAACCTAACAACAACTACATGGTAGTGTAGCATAACAAGTTTCATTGAGTTGAGTCATTGCAATGACCATTTAGATTCTGTGAGGTTCGGAAGCACTCAGTAGCACCAGCAGTTCACATGGTGCGAAGAGTCTGAAGAGGGAATAAATAAAGGTCAAATTTTTTCGAATGGCATCACATGCAAAAGATGTGGAGTAGGCCTATTCACTAGTTATGCGGTATATAGAAGTGCGATGTCACTAACAAAATGGCCACAAAGTGCAAGGGAACAAAAAGGAAATACAGACAATAGACAAAATGAAAAGGTAAAAGAGGAGCAGAACCACCTGATCGACTGATCCTAGATAACATTTCTTCAGAAGTTCCTCCAAACACTGGAGCACAGCTTCTGCCACTATATCACTCACCCTACGGGGTTTATGAGATGGAAACTCATGTTCTTCCGGATCAATCTTGCGTTGGGTTCGGCTGTAAACTGCCGCATCTAATAGAAGCAGCAGTGGATACAACGTATAGCTGGATGCACGGAAACACACGAACTTTAACCGGACAAAGATACATCTCCCAATACAGGGGAAAAGCAAGAAACATGAGCAAGACACAGCTACTGTCCTAAACAGCAAGCAAACTACGACGTTCCAGTTTCGGCCCAGGTACGAAACATTTCAGTCAAATGGTACTTTTAGTATTCTCTTCTTCTTCTTCTTCTTCTTCTTCTTCTTGGTGAAGTATTTCTCAGGTGTATTGAAATGTTGAACAGAAGAACGTTTTCATGCATGTTCTCCTCCTAACAATCATCTCATAAGCCAGCAGCTACACCATAAATTCATCCTAATTCCTCCATAATTTTACTACTTGCCTCCACGGAAATGATCAACGACAATGCGAGACAATCCGAGACAAAACTAGCAGAACGACATTATATTCAACACGGGCTCCGAAGGCGCGGCGCACTACCAGAGTCGACAATTCGAGACCGAACGTAACGGCCCGGAACATGTTCGAGAAACGCCGGGGATAGTTGAGAAATAAGAAAGATACGCAGAAGGAAGAAATTCATTTAATACGCCAGTCTAATTATAGGCTTTATTAGAGATTATCAAAAGTAACAAATACCAATCAAGATCTGCACAGAAGATATTTCATGATCTTGAGAGATGCAACAAAATCAAAGGAAATATTCTAATTATCTCTAATAGGAAAATATTATAGAGAATTATCCTAATTATCTCTAATAGTTATTATCACGAAAAATCTCAAATTGATAGATTTATAACAAATTTATTTCAAATTATTAAAAACCTTAAAGTAATATATTTATGATAAATTTATTCAAAAATAATTATTTGACTCTGAAAGATCTCAAACTTTTTTTTTTTTGTCGATCATACTCTATCACTCACTCTACACTTTCGCTCTACCTGTCCCCACCCCAATCTCCTGAGAAGTGGAGTATCAAACCCCTCACTTCCCCCTTCTCATATGGGAAGGAAATCCTAGTGGTTAAAAAGAAAAGAAAAACAAGTTAAATTAAATTAATACCACAAAAATCATAAAATAATACATATATGACAAATGAAGGCTAAAACCCCATATGGGTATACGTGTCAACTGCCATGTGTAATTTAATTTAACAATTTGACTGTAAAATTTAACGAAAGTTAATGGAGGAGAAAATTTATTACAAATGTATCGGTTTGGAATTTTTTATAGTAAAAAAATTAGTGTAAAGAAAATTTATTACAAGTATACCCATTTAAAGCTTTTCATGAGATCAACTCAAAACTAAATTAATTCTCGTGTTAATTACAACCAAAAAATTTCAGGTTCATACTATAAATTTGGGCTTCCATCCGATTCCACATGGACACACTCTCAGATGCATTCGGATTGTTGTGAATTAATTCTTAAATAGTTCTTCTCTAATTTGCGATTAAATCAAAATTTCCAACATCCTCACTTCTGACCCCACTAATTTTGATAAAAAATTGAATTGCGAAACAAAAAATGAGACATGAACTAAATATCCCGATTCATATTATTGAAGACATCAGATAAAAGTATGCAGCTGTGTAAAACCAGCATCAATAAAACAGGAGTCAAAAGCAATTTTAAACATCTGAAAACATTTGAAAAAAAATTAGAAAAAAGACACTCGTAGATATACTTCAATTGATCGGGCATGTGGAAAAAAGACTTAAATGATTATCATATTAAGAATAATAAAAAAAATAGAAACTCTTACCACATCGTAACTTGTTTCTCTAAAATTAGATTTTTACATTCTACACGTCTATTACTAATTAATCTTATTATTTGTACTGAAAGTATATATTAAACATTCTAAGGAAATTTAAATTAGAAAATTTCGCATCGTAAAAACTAGGGCGTTGCAATCGATCTATGAAGCAAAGGTCAAATATCGATTCAAAAGTAGAACTTTGATGCATCGAATCATTTTGTCCAATTGGTTTTGTTCTTTAGGCTTTAGCTGAAGTCCATCTTCTTATTTCGTCGTTGATGAGTTTGCTGGTGGGTAAGAGGACATCGGCCCACTCGGGAGTTAATGTTCGGCCGTCTCCATTCGACCTGGCGACTGCTTGATCCTTACTCTGCACTTCAAGAGGGTCAATATCTATTCTCATGCGAGTACAGTTAGCAAATTCAGAGATTAAAATGTTGGACGCTCGAAATCACATCTCCTACTAATAAATGCGGAAATATCGACCCGACGTAATTGTGGCTAGTTACATGGCCCGCGCTTCACCTAACCACGTGGCGATGCATACTCTTAAAGATATTCATTCTCCTTTGTTATGAATTTTACATGTATATCATTGGGTGTAATTGGATTGTTGGGAAAGTATTTGAATGACTTAAGTGTGGTTGTAATTTCTACCGTGTCGCTTGATCTATAATTGAATTTTTTTATTACTCTTCCTATGGATGTAGGTTACACTAATCAAATTACGTAAATCTAGTATTAGATTTATTTTCTTGATTCTATCTATTATGTTGTTTAATCGCATGTATCCGCAATAACTGGTATTAGAGCCAGAATTGGTTGACTTGAAATGAATCAATGGCGACGGAAGATTAAGTGAAAATCGATAAATTTGATGGAAATGATTTTGGTTTTTGGAAGATGCAGATTGATGATTATTTTTATCAGAGAAATCTTTACTTACCCTTATTTGGAGAGAAACCGGATTCAATCAAGGAATCTTATTGGAATGTGCTGGATAGACCGGCATTGGATGTTATTCGGTTGACTTTGTTTCATAACTTGCTTTTAATATCTTGAAAGAAAAGACCACTGTGAGACTGATGAATGCCCTATCGAAAATGTATGAGAAGCCATGTGTGATCAACAAGTTTAATGTTACATCTAAATGTTTGGCAAGCATCAATGATTGAGTATATCAATGAATTTGATGTGGTCATAAGTCAATTGAGTCTAGTTGAGATATGTGCTTTGATCATATTATCCTTATTGTCTGATAGTTTGAATATTACTATTAATGTTATTAGTAATTCCTCTAGGTTAACAATGTTTGATGGGGTTCATGGTTTAATTCCGAGTGAAAACATTCGCAAGGGAAATTTGATGAACCTTTGTCTACTACTTTAGTAAGTGAAAGTAGAGAAAGAATTAATACTCACGTCAGCACAAGTAAAATAAACCTCAATAGTCCTAGTTAGTCTAAGATTGGCGTTACTATATGCTAGAGTTGTGGCAAGAGGGACATTTTAAAAGGAATTGCCTAAGGTTAAATAATAAGGAGGGTCGGGGAATTAGAGTTGAGTCTACTTATGACATTGCTGCAATAGGCGATAATAATTCGGATAGTGTTAATTACGTCGTGTATGTATTCATCATTAACATATGGATTATGGATTTTGATTGTTCGTTTCACACTTCACCAAATAGGAATTGATTTACTACTTATCAATACATAGATGATAATACTAATAAAGTGCAATTGCGAAACTAACGCCGCGTGTGATTTTATAGGTGTTGGCATTGACTGGAGTGGGACATGTTCCTAAATTGAAGAACCTTATTTCCTTAAGTGCCTTAGATTTCCTTGAGTATCTTAGATTCAACTAGGTGTCGATATACCTCATAAGGTGGAATTCTGAAGGTTGTTCAAGGTGCCTTGGTGATGAGAAGAGGAATCAAGCACATTGGCCTATATGAACTTCAAGGTGAGATAATGATGGATTTTGCCAATGAGACGTTAGAAACATATGTTTGAGGGTTTGAATAGTGGCATATGCATTTGGGCACATTGACAAGAGAAGCCTGAAAATTATGAGTGAAAAGAATTTATTGTATGGTTATATGGCTAAAGAACTGAATACGTGTCGGTGCTGAAACTTGAGTAATAAGCAGAAAGTGCAATCTAGTTTGATAATTAGAGAAGATGCTTGTGATGAGACAAAGTCTATAGAGCCAACATACGTTAGAACTAATATGTTTGATCTCCATATATATATATATTATGGATGCAATTATGGTTTTGTTTTATCTATGATTGAAGAAGTTGTGACAGAAAATCCTAAAGATGAGATTGTAGTCGGTGTTCTAATGAGATCCATGGATATGAAAAAGTTCAAGCAATGCTTAGATTTGGAAGACGTCTGTGGTGATTGAGCCCATGAGGAGCTGCGGGAGAATAGCAACAAAGTTCGGATCCCATGAAGCGATTGTGACTTGGCTCAATGTCGAGTCAAGGTGAAGAATATTGAAAATATATCTTAAATTTGAGCCCAAAAAAGAAACTTTCCTAATTTAAGTAGGCTTTTTAATTTGAAGAGGTTTCCTAAAGGGAGTTTTCTATTTTGGATCCAATTCTTGTATATATAGTATAAGTATCTTTTTCACATTCTCCTATGGGGATTTCCTATTTTGAACATTTTTTATATTTTGTCAATTTAGTCCACTCGGCTAATTTTGGCTGAAAATTGCTAAAGTGGACACTAAACGTCCTACGTGGCGCATCCATCATTGATGTGTACGATTTTTAATAATATTTTAATATTATTTTTGAATTTTACTAATTTTTTATCTTCTTTTATTTTATTTTCTGTTTTTCTTTTTTCTTTCTCTTCTTCCTTCTCTAGCTAGACCCAAGCCTTGGCGATTGGCTAGAGGCGAGAGCCGGCAAGATTAGCTCGCCCCCGCTGGCCATAGGCCAAGGTGAGCTTTGCCGACAAGGCTCGACCTCGCCCAGCAATGACGAGGCTCGACCTCACCAACTCTCTCGTTTGGCCGATCGTCAAGGTTGCAATTGATTGAAAGGAGGAAGAAGGAAGGGGGAAAAAAAGAAATAAAAGAAAAAGTAATGCAAATTTAAAAAATATTAAAATATGCCAGTCGTGCCATGCAAAATGACTAACGTCTACGTTGGCAATTCTTTGTCAAGATTGGCCGGATGGACTTAATTGACAAAATATTAAAAATTTTATGATTCAATTGACAAAATTAAAACATCTATAACTCAATTAATAAAAATACAATAAGTTTATAACTTTTTGGACTATTTTCTCCATCTGATTTCTCAGGACCAAGAGGAATGATATGTTATACATTCGTCTTCACTACGTCATAAATTTTTTTCGAATGAGGTCATCCGTTTCAACCATACCGAGTCTCCGTGCTCGCGCTCGTCCTACATGCATGCGAAAATTCTGAATTTTTGGACGACCGACTTTGAATGAGATCGGGAAACGACCCGATCCGGTTCCCTCCATTTCCTCCCTCTTTTTTCTCTTTTTTCTCACTCGACTCTGGATGCATGCATGCGCGCACGCGTTCGAGCAGCCATCTCTGAATTTTCCGTGCCATCGATTCGTCACTAAAAGTCGCGACTGAATTAGTGCTTCGTCACGATGACTCTCGACCAGAAACAATCGGAGGCAGCGCTTCCTTCTTTTAATTCCATTTTGGCCAAGGCAAGTTTCAAAAAGGTGGGAACACACAAACGGAGTTTATCACCAACCAGCGATGGGACAGGACGGATAATGATTAAATGAGTTAGGTGATGGAGCAACTGCAACATGCTTCTCGTTGAACATGTAAATCAGGCTCGATTACATGCCGGAAGACACACATAAGACAAAGCCTTTACACATTGAAATTTTGAATAGCAGAGTAGATGGCGTTTTGTCAAATTGTTGACCTCGCCGCTCTCCACCAACTTTTGAAAAAGACATGGATCTAAACACTGTATGTCCTAGCTGCGCATTTGACCGAGGTCAAATTGTTGACACCGAAAGCGTCGATTTTGCTGCTGCTTCCAAATTCTACTCCTAACCTTGACCCCATGCCTTAATTGGCACCGCCACGTCCGATGGACCTGTGGTGATGGAGCTGGTTCTTGAATTGTCTTGGTCTCCTCTTTCCTTTGTTGCCTCGAGCCCGAGCTCGTCCTCCAAGTACCGCAACCAACTCAGGTCCTCGCCCTCCGCGGGAAGCCCTTCTCCAGGCCTCGGGCCGTCCTGTCCGACGTCGGCTTTGTGGACTGAGAACGGTTCCAAGCTATCTAACATGTTCCAAAATTCAACATCGCACTCAAACGGGATGTCGATCATGAAGTTGCCCAACCCATTATTGTTAGTATCCGGTTTGTTCACTTCCTCTGGCTCCAATGCGCTGCGCGCATCGTAAGGGCTGCTGAAGCTGAAGAATGAATCCATCTGCTCTTCAGAGTCCTTCAGATGAGCCGGTTCATTGGAGCCAGAAAAGGTCGACGACCGATCTTTCGAGTCCTTGTTATCAGGCATACGTTTGGCTAATTTCTCTCGGACTTCTTCAGCTTCATTGGGGAGAGGCAGGGGCACCATGCCTTCCTGACCACAAGATTTCTCATCCAGAGGACCTTGACCCGTTGAACGTTCAAGGTCCACCTGCGCATCCCTCTCAGCCGAGGCACCGGACACGAGCGTAGATGCTGAGGAAGACGAGGACGAGGAGCTAATGGAGGATTCGTGCTTCGACTGGCCAAGGCCCTTTCTGGCCAAACGCTTCTTCAAATGAGTGTTCCACACATTCTTGATCTCATTGTCAGTCCTTCCAGGCAAATGTGACGCAATTTTAGACCATCTGCCCAATCAATCATTCACAAATGAGATTATACAGTAAAAAATTAAGCTGTACCTAATGTAATTATTAATGAGATTATAAATGCATAATTTGATGATTACTTGTTTCCCAGTAAGTGGTGTAACTGAAGGATGGTGTCCTCTTCCTCTTTGGTGAAGTTCCCACGCCTCACGTCCGGCCGCAAGTAGTTAATCCACCTCAGTCGACAACTTTTCCCGCATCGCAACAGTCCTGATACATCCAACATAAGAAATTATGTCCCACGAGACAAATTTAAGTTGGCTCGAACACTCTTACCGTCTCTACAGTATATCTCTATAAACTTTCACGACACGTAAAATACATCTCGGGAAACTAGTTTAACATCCGCGATGGCTTGTTGCGGTCATAGGGAGATAAAATTGCTGGTTAATTTTCCTTATATCAAATCTTTTAAGCTTATTATATTGCATCCCGTTTACTCTTCGTTCACGCCAACATGTCAAAAACGAGTACACTTTCTTTATAGCGATAACGCAGGGAATGCTTTTCAAAGCGATTCTAGAACGCCCCCGTTGTTTATGGTACCAAGTCATATCCTGATAGCAATTGCGAAGTACATGAAGGTTCATTCTATTCAAAGTTAACACTGTTCTTGCCCCTTTTTAATTTTTGGAGAACTGCTATTCTACTTAAGGAAAAAAAAATCCCGGTTGACTAAATCTGCGGTACTTAGGTAGGTAAGCAAAGGACCATTTGCTAATTTCCCCATAAAACTAAAGACCAAGTGGGAAGACCAATGTAATAAAGACACCTATTGTCAGCTGATGATAAGCGTTTGTCGGTTCCTAAATAATCTTTGCTAATCTCATCCGGATGTGCGAGTACCATTCCATCCGATGTAGCAAAAATAGACTCCCCACCACCCCTTTAAAAAAAAAAGGAAAAAGAAGAAGAAGAAAGAAACAAAGAAAAGAATTGTGATAAGAGAAGATGCTATACTCTGAGCTAACAACACAAATTTCTGAAGAACCGGGAAGACTCTTGATGGGTAGAAGAAGCCTGGAGAACTGGTGCGAATTGCATGGGGGGAAGGGGTCCTTAAAAGAACTGCATGTACAGTCTCGAACTCCTCTCATATATGCAGGGCAGCGCCAGAGGATTGAGGTTATTCAACAATAGATAACACTCATAAACAGGTCTCTTCTTCTTCTTATTCTTTTTAATTTCAATAACGTGGGTATCAAATTTCAAAGACTTGCGTTGGGAGGAATCAGACCCAATAAAAAAACCCCCCATTTTTCTTTTTTAATTTTTTTGGGTTGAATGGTTTGTATATAGTTGATTAGTCGTAAAAAAAGAGTAAAAGATGGACCCACAAAGATGAACCTTAAGTTGGCAGATGCGTCTCAAACCAGCCTTCCTCAGGTAACACGCTGATCATGCGAAACTTCAAATGTTCAATCCTACAGCTGGTTATAGACTCAGGCTGTTTTAATGAGACTATTAACAACCAAAATGAAAATTTCTTTAGATTATATCCCGAAATTAAAGAGACCTTGTATTGTTATGGGAAAAAAATCCTTAATAAAAGGAAATCTAATTAATCGAAAAAACTCAGAATATGATTACATCATTGTGGCTGAGCAATGATTTGAAACTGGGAAACTATTCTCGGCAAAATCCATCATTAACATAAAAACAAAGACAAATTATTATGTTGCTTTCAGAGAGAGAGAGAGAGAGAGAGAGAGGAGAGAGAGAGTCAACCTGCTTGTTTAGGAAGAGCACGCCAGTTTTCATGGCCATACTTCTGGATGAAAGAGATGAGCCTCGCGTCCTCGGCTGGACTCCATGGACCTCTCTTCACCTGGTTCTTGTCGCAACATGGTGCTCGTCCCTTACCCATCTCTCTCTTGCCTATGAGATAATGAGGTCGAAGCTGAAGCTGAAGATGGAGTCTTCTATTTACAAACGCTCTCTGCCTTTTTCTTATGCGAGGAAGGCAGAGAGACCCAAGACCCGAGAGAACCCTTTCTAGTATTCACTTCACTTGTCACCACCTTCTTGCCATTTTATACAAATGGAAAGAGGGGGGGATGGATGAGGTTTTGATGAGGATGCCCAAACAAGTGTCAATGCTTTCATATATGGGAGGTTAGGTTTCCTATGAAGTGGTAATAAATAGGAAGGAGATCCTGCGAACTGCCCATGAGTTATACCTCTTCCTCTTAATATAAGGAGCTACTTGATTATTTAATTAATAATTGATTCAGGGCTTTGTTTCAACGACCTGTTGTGCTGTACATCTGCACCACGGTCTTCCCTCTCAGTGTTTTTCCTACACAAGTCATTCATGCAGGATTTGGGGACTTGTCTTTTTCTGTAAGAAAGAGAATATCTTCTCTTTTTTCTCACAGGGCCATTTAATATCTGAGCAAGGCTTATCTTTAAATCCCTCATAATGGGAGATGCTAGAAAAATTTTAATCTACCCCGGTAAAATGTGGACACGCATTCATGTGTGCGAGAAATTGGCATTTGAAACGTTAAAGAACACCATTTAACTGAAAAATAAATAAAAATTTATTAAACTTGCGTGCTAAAACCGTGCAATTGACGTGCGCATGCTAATTTCATTGCTTAATTATAACAAAACCCCTATTTTTTTTATAACTTAATAAATCATAATTTCTTTTATGTTACTACTAGTTTTTATCATCTTTCATTTTGTGATAAAAATCTCATTCACTAAAAAAGATAAAAAATTATTAAACTCACGTGCTAAAATCGTGCAATTTACGTGCGCATGCTAATTTCATTATTTAATTATAACAAAGCCCCTATTTTTCTATTATTTGAAAATAATAATTTATTCTATGGTACAACTGGCTTTTATCACCTTTCATTGGTTCCCTATGAAGTGGTGATAAGTAGGAAGGAACTCCCATAAAATTGCTCCATGAGTTATATCTCTATCCCTTAAAATGGTCGTCAGCTGTTGGACTATTAATGGATTCTTGGATTTTCCTTCAAAGTCCTTTATGGTTCACTGTACATAAATCAAGTGCACCAGACTTGTCCCTCGCAGTATTTTTTCTACACAAGTAATTCATGCAAGATCCCGAGAATTCTCCTTTTTGGTAGGAAAGATCATATCTTTCTCATTTTTCTTGCAAGGCCATTTATTATCTGACCTTATTTTCTTTTGAATTCCTCGTAATAGAAGACTAGTTTAGAATAATTTGATCTATAAATAGGTGTTGCTCTTTTCTCCCTAACAATCTATGAGATCCTATCTTTCTCATTTTCTTGCAAGGCCATTTATTACCTGACCTAGTTTTCTCTTGAATTCCTCGTAACAAAAGATTAGTTTAGAGTAATTTAATTTATAATGGGTGCTGCTTTCTTCTCTGTAA
This sequence comes from Eucalyptus curtisii, assembly GCA_017140595.1. Lineage (NCBI taxonomy): Eukaryota > Viridiplantae > Streptophyta > Magnoliopsida > Myrtales > Myrtaceae > Eucalyptus > Eucalyptus curtisii. Next base: position 37,513,837 of record CM029499.1, on the reverse strand, counting down.
CAATTTATGACCAAAAAAATTTCTCTCATCATTTTCTTTAATTTCACCATTCAATTTTCTCATAAAACCCACTTTCCAAAAAGATTGAATCCAAACAAAACTTTTCCACTTATGACCATAGGAATGGCTTTTGGTGAGGAGCCTTCTTTTGAGCAAGGGATTGGAGAAAGAAAGTGAGTGATCTTACCTTGTCTGCTACTATCTTTGATCCTACTTGATGTTTTAACTAGAAACAAGGTATTCCCTTAAATAGTTGACGGGAGACCTTTGTCAAATGAAGCAATATTTCTCCAAGGCAGTCTTTTCTTAGAGCATTAAAATTCACCATGATAAATTGATCTGTCAGGACACGACTGAAGACATAGAGGAAGACAAGGACAAAGAGCTAACAGAGGATTCATTCTTCGACTAGTCAAGGCCCTTACCGGCCACACATCTTCTTTGAGTATTCCACACATTCTTGATCTCAATGTCAGTCCTTTCGTAGATAGTTAGTCCGTCTTAGTCGACACTTTATCATCATGTATAAATTGATGCGTCGGATTTTTATTTAGTTTTTCAACACACATGACAGGACCTTATTTATTTAAATATCTATTTAAACTTGTCATGTCATTTTGATGAAATAATTCACAATGCAATTTTACATATGCATTCTACTTTGGGAAAATATTTTCATTCCTTAATGATCGAATGAATGTAATTAGATTTACGTGCTAAAATCGTGCAATTTGTGCATGGACGCCAATGCCTTTTTTTAGTGACAATAAAAGCTCTATCTCCTTTCAAGAACTTAATAAATTATGTTGCTCTATGTTACTACTGGCTTCCATATTCTTTTTAGTTATTGCCTATTGTTTCTAAAATTTTATAAATACATCGAGAATGCGTGAATGCTAGTCCTCCAGTTTTAAAGCTTCGGATGTGCTATGAGTCCTTTACTATTCTCATCACATTATATCATAAAAGAAAGATGGCATCCCTACTTTAAAAATTTTTAATCTTTTCTCTTTCAAAAATATATGGATGGTAGTTATTATTCATTTGCTGTATCCATGGACAAATTGGACATGCTAATTATTGTCTAACATTAAACATAATCTTATTATGAACCCTGCATACCTAGTTTTATAATTAATTCTAATAGTTTGATCAAAATCACATTCATTATTAAATGAGTGAGAGATAATTAAATTTGCATGTTAAAATCGTGCAATTTTCGTGTCCGTGCTAATATTATTATTTTTTAATTATAATAGAAGCCCTATTTTTCTATAATAACCTATAATTTTTTTATATTACTCCCGGCTTTTATCATCTTTCCCTAAAAAAGAAGTAGATTCCCTATGAAATGGTAATAAATAGGAAGGAGACCCCACGAGTTATGTCTCTGTCACTTAAAGTGGTCTTCAACTATCAATTATCAATGAATTGTAGAGCTTTGTTTCAATGCCCTATTGTGTAGTACACTGTACATAAATCAAGTGAAGCGCAGACTTCCCTCTCAGTGTTTTCTCTACACAAGCAATTCATGCAAGATTTGAAGAACTGTCTTTTATGGTTAGAAAGATCCTATCTTCTCATTTTTCTTACATGGCCATTTATTATTTGAGCTAGATTTCTCTTGAATTTCTCATATGGAAGATACTTTAGGTTAATTTGATTTATACATGGGCCTCTCTCTTCTCGATGACAATTTTTGACCAATGATTCCGTGACAGCCTTTAATCTACTGTGAGAATAACAACCTATTATAGACCACAAAAAAATCAAATAATAAATAATTATAAATTATCGTTGGATCCACTCTTTCAAGAATTTGTGTCTTATAACAAGTTGTTATTTTCATAGTAGTCTAAAATCTATTATACTAGCAAAATCCTTTTTAGAGTGTCCAACTAATGCATGAACTTATGGTTGGGCCACCGATTTGGCAATTACAACTTTGTTTATTTCCCAAAAAATGAGTGATTTAAAAATTATCTTCTTAAAATTGATCATTTGTATTACTTGAAATAATTAGTCAATGAATAATATTTTTATTACCAACAACAATTTGTATCTAAATATGTGCATACACAATGAAAATATTTCTTGTTCATTTATTTTTGTAAGCCACACAAGCGATCATTTTTTAGAAAATATTTCCAAATTACTCATTTTTCACGAAACACACAAAGCTTACAATGCAAGAGCAAGGAACTAACTAGCTATGCCCTTTGGGTGGTCTTAATTCTTTTGGTTGGATTTTCTTGTTAACGACTAAAAGAATATATCGTTATTTTCAATAAACTCTCTTGTGTCATGAGTCATCAATGGATTGAAAATTAAAACATTTGATTACTAAAGCTCTATTTATTTCGTAAAGATATTTTTAGGAAAATGATAGTATCTTCTGTGATTGGTTGAAATATGAGGATAAGTCGGAAATTATTTTCTGTTGTTGAAAAGGAAAACCTAATTTTTTTTTTCCTAAATAGACATGCACTACTCGAGAGTTAGTGACTTGGGCACAACAGCTGAGGAATTGGGCATGACTACAGGGTATTGGGCCTAGCCTTTATGGACCTAAGCCCACCCTCGATGGCCCAAGTGCTGAGAACTTGGGCACGGGCATGAACGCCAATCTAGAGTCGACATAAGCTAGGCTCAATACCTTAGTGCTCAGGCTCGAGTTCAGTGAGGCTGGGCCCTTGGTCCATGGAGGACATACTTGGGTCCATAGAGGCCGGGCCTAGGATCCCGATGCCCCTAGTGCCCTAGCCTAGGTCCCTAGCACCCGAGCTTGGGACCTCAGTGATCGTCCCAATAGGTCCATAGAGATTGAGCCCGAGACCCCATTGCCCTTGCCCAGGTCTTTAATGCCAAGGCTAGGCCTTAACGAACCGGAACTTGAGGATTTGGGCATGAGCACTGGGGTCTTGAGCTATGACCTCAATAGACAGGCACAAACAATTAAGTCTTGGGCTCGGCCTCCATCCTCCATGGACCTGGCCTCAAATGCTAAGGAACAAGCATGAGCACAAGGGTTCTAGGCCCAGCCTGTGTGGACACGGGTGCAAAGGACCTAGGCTCAAGCACTGGGGTAATGAGCTCGATCTTAATGTACTCAAGCCTAGTCACCAGGGATTCAAGCTCGACCTTAATGGACTCGATTCCAAGGACCTAAGCCCAGGCTTGACCTTTATGGACCTAGGGTTTCTAGTTCGGCCTCAATGGACTTGAGCGCTTGAGGCCGAAGACCCAAGCCCGAGCATCGAGATCCTTGGCCCGACCTCATAGGCTTGGGCTCGAGAGCCGGGATCTAGGCATGAGTACCGGAGTCTTAGGCTTGACCTTTGTGGACTTAGGGCCAAGAAAATGAGTAAAGGTACCAAAGGCTCGAGCCTAGTCTCTATGAACTCAAGCCAAGGCATTGAGGACCCGAGCACGAGTGTCAATGTACCGAGCCTTGGTGACTGATGTGAGTGGTAGTCGGGATAATATTTAGAGATAGAATAAATTTTATCCTATCCTGCGTTTGGTTCTATTCAATACAGGATAAAATCGGATATATGAGGGATTTGAACTAGATAAAATTATCTCATAGAGGAGATGAGATAAATGTTGATATGATTTCAAATATCCATAATAGAGAAATTATTTTTCTCGAATAATAAATTTATTAAATTAACAAAATAGAAATTATATTTCAATGTAAATAATATTTATTCAAATATAAGAAATTCAAACCAACAAAAAAAATAAATTTTTTCAATTTAATCTTATTTTATTTATAAATTTGACTTTAATTCTATCTCATAATATAAATTCAATAAATAAATATAAATATATTTATTACATATTTTAGTTATATTAGTACAATTTACTATTTAATAAAATTTTAGAGAATGATGGAAAGGGAAAAAAGAAATTAAAAAAATTAAAAAAGAGGAAAATTAAATTAAAAAGTAAATAAATATAAATTAGGGAATAGTGATACAATAGATTTTTACTATCTCCGTTTGTGAATTTTTAGATTCATTTGTACTAATATGCCATTTATGCAAAAAAAATAATGTATATGATATGATGTGAATATATCTAATTTTATTATTATGATTCACAAAACAATAGATATGATATAGAAAAATCAATGGATTTCATATCATATGCTATCGATCCTACTTTGATTAGAAATCTGAACAATCAATATAAGCCTAATGATATCAACTTAAAAAAAAAAATGTATTTATTATTGACTAGTATTTTGCGTTCATTAGATCATATAGCCCCACACTACATAAAGCGGCCAGGCAATGTGAAGACGGTCAAAACTTATCAATGAGATTAGTATACTAATTTAGTAAGTGACATAGTAGACAAAAAAGGACTATTCCAAAAAAAAAAAAGGTAGATCATACGCGATACTCAATAGCAATCTGTCGTGCCCCCCCCCCCCCCCCCAACATGTCAAATTTACGGAGCAAATTTAGTATACTTAACATTTCTCTTCTCTGAATTCTTACAAATAAGATTGTCAATATTCTTATGAAACAATGCTATAACAATTCAATCAAGAAGTTGAGAAGTTATCGAACAACATCAAGTGGCTTCCTTTGGATCACGCATTCCAATATAAAACTTAGACTAACATAGGTTGACCATGTAAATAAGAATAAACCCAAATGTCAAAATGTATTCAGCGTCCAGAATCATCTAGCTAACAACGGAAGCAAACATAAACATGAGTTTGAATTATGCTTCCTGAGTTAGGCCTCCGAAGAAATTTAGTTTTATAAGAATTATAAAATGAATAGACAAGCCATACTGATTAGCAATTTTTGTGCTAATAATTAATAGGCTTAGTACCACAAGAAAATCTCAAACTATGCCCACTATGGCATATCTCGAACTGTTTTTGTGTCATTAAAACCCTAAACTTACCCATTATGACACGGATACCCCAGACTGGTGTTTGTGTCATAAAAAACCCCAAACTTATACCAGTGTGATAAATAGACCTCGAATGGACCCAAAATAGAGGTTATATGTGTCCATATGTATAAGTTTAGGTTATGATATGAAAAAAAAAAATTGAGGGTATTTGTGTCACAGTGACCAACATCAAGAATCTTAGGAAACAAAAAAATTGCAATATTTGTATTACAATAGGCATAGTTTGGAGTTTTTCCTGGTGGTATTTGCCCTAATTAATATGACGATTAAAGAACTTAGCAAGCTGCTTTTGTTAAGAAAACTCAATCTTGCTATAGGTTAGCTAGGTAAATATCACATCCTTCATTTGATTAAGAATTGGCAAATGGCACTTTCAATCCTTGCCATGGTTGGTGAATCAACTTATTGTCGCTATATTGACAGGTTCATACCAACGGAGCAAAGAAGTCATGGAAAGGGGGAGGTGATAAAGTTGGATCACATCTCTTCTTGTTTTCGCAAATGTAGGTACGTAGTTCAGCCGAGAACGACACTTTGAGCTCCCCCTTTTTTTCTATCATGGTAGGGTCCCCCTTGTAGAGAAAAATAACATTTCATTTTGTCCATCCCTTTTTGCGGAAAGTTGCCATGGAATTACAATCGAATAATAAAGAAATAGTGCATGTATCTCTATACACGAGATATAAATATGAAGAAATGCGACGGCTCATAATGCAGATACGTCTCTAGATTGATGGGGGCCGGACTTCAAAGTGGCTACGGAACTTGAAGAAACGCAAATTCAATGATCAACGCAAGTCTTACACAGTGAATTTTCTCCATCAATCTGGAGGCACGATCGAGAAGCAGATGCCCAGCGAATGAAGTCGTTCAGTGAACTAATCCCTTTGAACTAGATCATCGGCGTTTAATTTTTGCCCCTCCTCCTGGAATGTCTACAACGGGTCAATAAAAGAAATCGATGTCACTTGATGTGGACCGCTTTTCACCAACAAAAGAGACATATAAAATATTGAACTAACCACAAGTTGGAATGTCTTGGGGCCGCGAGATTCAAAGCGTACATGTCTGAAAGATCGTTCCCGTCCATATCAACAGCCCCACGGTGAGAGAGTCTCCGGACAAAAACTTCCAAGTCCAATGATTTAGGTGACCCTCCCAATATGGGGTAATATTGAAAAATATTAGCAAGACTTAGGCCCTTCTTTATACTTTACGCTATTATCAATTAGGTTCAAATGTCCACCCTAGCGACATGAGATATATCAACGCCCTCCTCTTACATAAAGTCGGGTTAAGAAGGATACGTGGAATTTAACAAAAGGTTCTCGTACACATCAAATCAACTGAGGCAGAACTTGACTCTGATACTATATTTGAATGTCCGGCCTAAAAATTCAAGTCGATAGGTCAAGCGAGACCATGCGTATATTAAGAGCATACAAAAACTTTGTAGATAAGTGACATGGATAAATCTAAGAAATAATTGATAATAAACGCGAAAATGGCCTTGCCCCATGCAATCCGACCGGTCCAATCAATCTACCAAATTGAAAGGAAAAGGAAAGAAAAAAGGTTGGGGGAGTGGAGAGGACGCATTTAATTAATTAATGTGCATGCATTCAAAGTCTATAGTTAGGGAAGCTAACAATAACAATCTGGGTGTTTTACCATTTGGATACCTAATCTTGAAATCAGCCCATAAACAAAAATAGAAAAAGGGGAGAAGAAGATACCTAATCTTGACGTATGTTGGAGTCGGGTGGGTAAGGAGGGGCTCTCACTAACCAGTCTGACTTTCCCATTGACTACCAAACTGCAAAAGAGATCGTCCAGTTGCAGCACAGGATCGCCACAGTGCAATGATAACCTCTGCATGACGCCAATCTTACGTATTACATTAATAATTCCAATTTTGGGAAAATCAGGGCCTTTTCTAGTCGTGAACACGATTTCTGAATTTTCTAATTGTCTCCCTACACGCGCCCACACGAGTGGTTTTTGGATATTATTTCAAAGTTACCAGTTTTGATCTAGACATTAACATGATTGTCCTTATGTGCTGTCACCATCCTCTAGATGACCCTTTTTCCTCTCTCTCTCTCTCTCTCCCTCCTTTCCCCGATGCCTCCCCTCTGGATGGCGTACTTTGTAAGAAATAGATTGGTTCATATGTTTCAGACTAGCCTTTGATTGATTGATAATGAAAGCTGGATGACTGTTTCATATCCATGGAAATTGCAAGTTAGCACTCGCCAATCTCATGCATTAAATGCTCACACGCGCATACAGAGAGGTATGCAGGATGTAACAGCATCTTACATATTGTGCGTTTTAGCAAAAACAGATATCAAAAGCATTCTAAACAGTTAGATCATTAAAGTTAAATGACTGCCTGGTTCTTGTCAAAAATAAAATGAGGTCCACATCTTAACTAACTTGATAGGAGCTCTTTACTTATGTGTTAGATTCTATGTATCTTAGTGGGGGGACTTTTCTACCGCCAATCTTCAAAATATTGTGGAGCAGAAACCATGTGATAAATTTGCCTTGTGTTGATTGGGTACAGCGTCTGAGAATCTAACATAATCAAGTTCTAAGTGATAATTGTACCTAAAGACGAGCGATTCAACAAGGATCTACGTCATAAAGTGGTATTGCTTAGGCTTGGGCATCCGTTAAGCTAACTTCTCCAAATCGATGTTTCTTTAGGTGTCGCATACAGCTCATTTCCCACTCTACTTTTCCTAAAACACTGGTTCACCTTTCTAGTTCACTCAGAAAGATAGTTCTATCATCTATAAAAAGAGAGAGTGCAACAAGGCTGCATTTGCTAATCCAAATTCATGTCTAAATAGAATAACAAATTATTACATTCAATGTTTGGCAACGTCTCTTGACCAAATTGACCCAGATATGTTCGGATAAAATGTCGAATACAAAATTTCAGATGGGGATGGATTGAACCCGGATTGGATAAATTCTTTTACAAAAAAAAATTAACAAATATTATTATCTTTCAACGATGGAATGACGCATTTGGACATTATGTCACCAATCACCGCACAATTGTCTTGCATCCGGTCACCACCAATCATCATTGCCGCTCAGTCAATCGTGTTCGAATGACTGAGGGTCTAAAAGAGAAATTATGCATTGAAGAACTCAAATCTCCTCATTTGTGCGCCAAATCTTTTGAGGTTGTTGTCCACAATAGAGACGTGTTTGCCCCTGCCACTCACTGCCCTAGTGCTATACACTAGTGGATCGTGTTCACTCGTGAATCTCCATCTACCTCCTCTTTGCCCTACACTACCCCCAAAATCTCGGCTTTGCCGTCAAGTGGTGCTCAAACTTTGAGCGTGGCATCCGCCACCTCATTGCCAGCCTTCATCGCTGTATCGACTATTGTTGCCTCGTCTACTAAGGGGTGCATGACAAACTAAAATTTCTATTTCAGAAACAATTTTTTTATTCCAGACTTGTTTTGAAATAAAAATCAGTTTAATAAACTTATTTCATTTTTCTATTTCTAAAATAGATTTTTGTTTTAGAAATAAGTTTGGAACAAAAAGCATAAGTAAAATTTTTTTACTTTTCTATTTTTGGAACAAAAATCAGAAATAATTTCTCACTCCATTTCTTACCCAAAACTCTTCACCCTAATATCATTGACTCTCCCTCATCTCCTCTACCGGACGTCTGCCTCTCCTCCTCCTCTACCTTTCCCTCTTCTCCTCCACCGACGCATCGACTCTCCCTCATCTCCTCTACTGGACGTCTGTCTCTCCTCGTCCTCTACCTCTCCCTTATCTCCTCTACTGGACGTCTCCCTCTCCGCCTCCTCTGCCTCTCCCTCTTCTCCTCCTCCGACGCATCGACTCTCCCTCATTTCCTCTATTGGACGTCTGCCTCATCTCCATCACACTTCGTAAAATTGGTCGATTTTGTAAAATTTTCCTCAAATTGCCCGATGCACTTCTTTGTGTTTCTTTCTAAAACGATTGTGCACGAGCTAGAATTAACATGCATCAAGCATGTGTGCGCCGAATGCATATCATAGACCGTGGCAACGATCGACGTGACACACTAGCATGAAGAGGATTGAAATATTTGCATGAGAATGTTCAACCTTCTATAATCCATAGGAATTTTAGGTCTACCAATGTGCTTATTTTTTTAAGAATTCAAAGCCAAAATTTAGGCACCTAACATGGTTGCCCACCTTCATTCTACTAGAGTTTTGGCAACCTTTGGCTATCATGCTCAAGAGTAATGCATCTGAATCTCTTTTTTTTTTTTTTTTTTTTTTTATTGTATGGAGACTATTAATAAATATATTGTTTGACCGTAATTGCCTATTCAAGTAGATGCTAAAAAATTTTGTATGAAAATTTAGGAAATTCGATATAACAACTCTTACTTTGTATTTGGGTTCATAAGCATATGAAAATTGTAAGACATCTCACTTGCTCCAAAAGGAAAATTTTATTTTAAGAAATAGAAATTTTATACTGTTATCAAACGAATTTCTATTTCTGAAATAGAAATTTTGTATTGTTACCAAACGCATTTTTTTGCTCAGAAACTCGTTTAGAAATAGAAATAAAAAAAATTATTTATATTCCAGAAATCAATTTCTGGCCAAAATGATTATCATTCGCGCCCTAAATCAACTACCACCTCTGCCTCCCCCAGACACTCTGCGATGCCCTCGGCGACCGGAGGCTCATTTGGACACCAGCAAAGTTGAGCGAGGATTACAGCCTGGAGGTGGCACTGGCGGCGAATGAGATGAACCAAAAGGAGCCTGAGAAAGCGAGTTTGACAACGCTAATGAGGGAGTTTAAGGAGCAAGATCTAAAGATTCCGCCGGAGATTGTGCTGTGGAAGTGGGTCGAGAGGCCGCTTTTCCTTGGGCAAGTGAAGTCCGCATGTGCCGATGCTTATTACTCATTCAAGTTGGGGAAGCCGATCGCGATGGTGACAGACGGGACGGCAAATTTAGAGCACCATGGGAAGTGTCAGAAGTGCAGATGAGGTCGAAAAGTTAGACACGACAAAAGATTTTCTATCCTTATTCTATCACATTCTAAGCCATATTTAGACGACCAAACATAATTTAAAAGGATTATGCAAGATTATGTCACACAAGAGGAACCCGATGCATGACAAGAAGTTATCCATCAACATAGAAATAAGTCACCGAACCAATTTGACAGCCCGTTGAGTTTGGCATGTCGGAGAAAAGTTTCCAAGAGTGGATGAAGCGTCAATTGTTTGACCCTATGCTCAAGAACAGTATCATGCATGACGTTAAACTGACTGCAAGCATGAAGTAACCTTCATAATCATGCTCGAGGAGAATTTCTTAGGTATGGGTCGGCAAGTAGCCGTAATAAAGAAAATGTAAAGATAAATGGCCGGTTTTGACATGAGAAAATATTTCTCATGTTATGTTTGATAGTCCAAATTTGAGTTCGGATAGTTCAGATAAGATAATTATTATCCTATTCAGTATTTAGGAATATCCTCTAGACTAGACAAAGCTGGAGATGTCTGGATAAAAAATCCGAGGAGGGGGTGGGATATATCCGAACTGAAAAAAAAAATTAAAAAGAAAATTAACAGAAGGAGAAGATGTTGTAGGCATCTACACCAAATGGATCCAACTGGTTTTTCGGAAAGTTTTAGCCTTAATTAGGGGGTACAAATCAATTCTTCATTTTTTGCGGACATATACTTTCATTCCATTCATTTTTGTGAGATAAGTCCAAATCCGAGGTCCATTTTGAGGAATTTAGCCTTCTTGAACATAAGAAAACCAAGTTAATGAACTTTAATTGAAGAAATTCAAGTTAGACCCAGTTGAGACTAAGTTTTAATTTTGAGAATTAAGGCTCAATTTCACCATTGAACCTCAATTCAATTTTAGCATAAAAGTCGCATCACTAATTCAAAATAAATTTAGATGCAATAAGTCACTCTAGGTATGGGCAGTTAATTCAATAGGTGCATTGCAATATTAATCGAATTCGATTTCAATTAATTTGCAATTCGGAGTAAAGAATTACATGAAATTATCCAATTTAGCCTAGAAAGTCCAACCTCATGTATCCATGGTGTAGGTCTAATATTTTTCAAGTTAATTAAGTAATTAGGCCAATAGAAAATTACCGGATTACGTTTAAATGGTTTAATTGGCCTAATTTCTTTAAAATTGGACCGTTTTCCCTCAAATTGGACAAGATTTCCTTCCAACTAAATTGCATAGAATTTAGAACCCCACGGACCAAGCTACCCAAAGGATAGTCGAACTGATTGAACCAACTTGGACTGGTCCAACTAGCCACTAGTGGAGGAGGCCGGTTTGGCCCTCCGTCAATTGGCTCTTGTTGCGGATGATCATCCATGGGTGTCTCATCATGTGTATTTCATTCCCATGCCCCTCAATTTTTCATATTTTGCAAAAATGCCACAGGGTTCTATGAAATTACAAAATTGCCCATAATTAGGCCATAATCACAAATTTGGTTTAAACTTCTAATTTTGACATATCTATATCATCCAGATGATCATGTGATATATTTTAACTTTGATTATCCCCCAACGGAATTAATTAGCCATCTGATTAATTTTTAGCCATCAGATTGAACCGACGGCCAAAATTTGATCTTGAAAGAGAATTATATAAGCCATTTTCCCTCCAAAAGTTAGGGGGGCTCATTTGTGCATTTTCCAGATCTGGAAACTCGAATTTCTCTCTCAAATTCTCTCTTTCTCTCTCGCCCTTTTCCCGCACCTCTCTCTCTTCTCTCTCTTTATGCACCGCCACCGCTGCTATGTCATCGCACCTCTTGCTACAGCCGAGGTCCCTACCAATAGTGCTCCACCTCCACCAACGACCGTCAATCCATCCCTTGGCTTGTCGACATCGCCACTACTCCTTCAGGTCACCAACATCTCTCGTTGGGTCATTTGTTCTGAGCAGCTCGAAGACCGGCGGTTGAGCCAGTTCTGGAACCAGCAGCTTCGTCCGCTCTGATCGGCGATCCATTGCCCCTCCTTAGCTATCCGACCACCGCCGATCGCCCCCTAGAAGAGTCCTCGACCCTCTAGTGGTTGGGGCTTGATTGGATAGACACCAAAATGGCCTTTGTGGTTGATTCTTCCAAGCCGGTGCAAACCGGGTCCAACCGGATTTGGAAGACTTTTGGGGGAAGTCCTTGAGAAAATGTAAAGGCCCTTGAGTTAAAGGAGTTTTTCAAAATGCAAATTGTGTTTGGTAAATCATACTTATGAAAGTCCATTGTGAAGTATCTTTGAGCAAAATGGTGTTTCGATAAATTAAATTTGTAAAAGGCTTTTGTTATTAAAAAAATGGAAAAAAGGAGAGTTGGCCGGCCAAGGGCTTCGCCGGTTACCGCCGGCCAAGGGTTTCGCCGGTTACCGCCAGCGAAGGGTAGGCGGTCTGGCGAGGGGGAGGCGGTGCGGTGAAGGGCAAGCGGTCCGGCGAGGGGGAGGCGGCGCGGCAAAGGGCAACGTCCGGCTAGGGTCACCGTGTGGAGGACATGGCGCGGCGAGGGTCGCGGCGACCGAGATCTCGCGATCTGGGTTGCCGCGACCAGATCGAGCGGCATCGGCGACCTCCGCAAGGAGGTCACGGCGTGGTAGGTCATGCGACCTTCCGACGAGGGTCGCCACGACCTAGATCGTAATCGCGAGATCCCGGTCGCCGCAACCCTCGCGAGCCGTCATGCGACCCACCGCCCCGCGAAGGTCGCCAGCACCTGCGATCTGGTCACCGCGACCTAGATCTGTGCACGATCTGGGTTGCCGGCGTCCTCCGCTTGGTGACCCTCGTCGGAGGGTCGTGGGACCCTAGCCGAACCACCTATCCTTCGCCGCACCGCCTGCCCTTCGCCAGACCACTTGCCCTTCGTCGGCGACCATGCATAGATGCTGGCCGTGTTCTCAGTAGAGAGAAGGGAAGGATGAAGATGATGAACAATTGTCGAGGTAAAGCCGGAAAAACGAAAAATTAACGAGGACAATTTTGGAAGAAAAATTTTATTACCTTCAAAGCTAGCATGCCGAGAATGCCCAAAGGCAGCCCCAACTTGCCTTGGGAAGGCTTGCCTTTGGCAAAGGCAAGTGAAAAAAAGATTGCCAAACGTTAAACATTTGGCCCAAAGGCCTTTAGCCCCCTAAAGACCTTGGGAAAGCAGTTCCCAAACGGAGCCTTGGTCCATCACCAGTTATAAATTGACGGCCACTTTGCATCGATCCGGTTCCTTTGACGTCCCTGGTGGTTCTATCGACGATCCTCAACATCCTCGAGGAGTTGTGATAGCTCCTTGATTTTTTGATCGAGTTCGTTTCGTCAAAAATCACGTAAAGGTAAGCTTAAAGCTCAAATCTGATGAGGCATGGTTGAGTTATTTAATCAGGCCATGATTCAAAGATTAGAAATCCTTCTATGCTTAGGATCAATGATCATGAGTGATGCAATGATCTATAAATGAGTTACATGTTGATTGAATGGTTGAACAAGTTCTGGAAATTTGTAGGCCTTGAACATAGGTTCTATGATGGCTAATTTGAGATCCTAAACTTCATTATCCTGCTTCAAGTGTTCTAGATATTTGATCTACGTTTGATAAGCTTCAATTTGATATGTCATGATTTTTTAATGGAGTTCGTTTGATACCTATCCACCTTGAAATTTTGATGATATCTGCTGGAATTGATGTGTTTTTCTGATGATTCTGACTTTTGAACGTGTCATCAGTTTGCCGATTTTGGTACTTTGATCTTGAAGATGGTTTCTTCATGAAAATTGCATGAAATTGCATTGGTCATGGCATATCTTTTTTCTAGATTTTTTGGGATAGATTTGATTAGAGAAATCTTCAAAAAATCATCCTCACGTTGTTTTGCCCTGTTTGAGTCCAATGTGTTTTTGCTCTTAAATGAGGTAGTAAATGCACTTGATTGGATTTGCATCCTTCATGAAAGTCATAAAATACATTATAAGCTTTCTAACAAGGTATAGATTACGCTAAACAGTCATCGTTTGATAGTTCAATTGCTTGTGCAAAGACATGCTTGGACTGCTGCAATTTGAGACATTGAATTCCTTGCCCTGTTTTCCCATTTTCACATAGATTTTTGTGAACCAAATTAGACTTCGATTTCTAATGAAAAACGATCATGACATCGCATTCTACATTTAGGAATTTTTGTGAAATTTTACCATGTCATTAGATCATTGAAAACCATCTATGTTCTATGCAATCCCTCCTGCAATTGTGACTGATTATGTCCCCATGAAATTGTCTTCGATTGAGCTCCTTAAAAGAGAAATTAGTGCGTAATGCCTTCTTAACATATCTAGAGCACATTACAAGCTTCAAAACAATGCATGACATGCATCATTTGAAGGTCATTTGCCATGTGAAAACCATTCACCAAGTTAACATACTACCACTGAAGTTGTTAAGCATTCTATTATAAGCATTTCTTAATGATAAGTCATCTATTGATATTAATAAATTTGTGTGATTTTTTATGCATCGATCTAGGGTTATCTTAACCAAAGTTGTTCAACGCATTTAACCCTACATCATGTTTGAATGTCCCCATTTTCATGCATCATTTAGGTAGCTTAGTGAACCAATCATCATCCATCACATTTTGTCATGTTATAACTGATATGCATACTTTTGCATTTGCCATCATTTAAACATGAATTTGACCTTAATCGAACTTGATGTCTCTTAGAAAGCCTTAGGGGACTTCTTAAGCCTTCTAGTGATGCTAATTTTGCACAATTCACATCTCACTTGACACATTTTCCATTTTTGCAAAATTTGCCCTAAAATCTACCATGAGTGTAATTCGAAATGCTTGTTATGCCTTTATTGAGTCATACCTCTTGTCATTTTTGTATGAATTTGTTGGTGAGCATTTTGAGGTCAAGTCCTAACGAAATTTGTTTGTCTTCCTCATGACTGTGTTGTGGTAAAATTTCAAATTTGTGGATAACGTTTACTAGGACAACTTGTTGTCGATTTGTTGTGATGTCTTGTTGTCTTGTTCTGTTTCCAATGTACTACATTGTGTTCTTGGATTTTTATAAATTCATGCATAGCTTATCTTAGGAAACTTCCTCCATGGAAGTTGTTCCTTATTGTGTGTTTGATGTCCTTTAATTTTCTCAGGGTCAATTATCCATGGGTCCTATTCCAATTGCTTTGATCTTCTTTACCCTGTTTGATATTTATTGTTGTGATTCTTTGTTGTGCTCCCTTTCTAGGATTTTTTAGAATTTTTTGCATGCTGAATTGAGATTACTTGTCTTTATGAGTTTTGATCCTCATCTGAACTCCATACATAAAAATTATTAAAAAATAAAAAGCATTTTACCATACTTTTCAAACCTCTTGAATGTTGTGAGACAATTTGAAATTTCATGTTCTAATTGATTCAAACCTAATTTTCATTCATGTGATGCCCATATATGAAGTTTTCATTCTTAAAAATGCTTTGGCATGGTTTGAATGCTCGCTCGATATGAATTTTGTCTAAGTTTGAGTCATATTTAAAATGCTTGCGAAGCTCGATTAGTGTACCAATTAATGCACCCGAGTTAGCCTTGGCTAGTAAATGTGCCTCATAGCTACAACGACATCATGTCTCCCTTTCATCCAAACTTTCATGTTATGCTTTATATCCAAATTTCCAAATTCTATTATTGGCTTGGCATTGATATTATCTAAGTTTGGACCATATTGAGTACGCTTGTGAAACTCGATCAGTGTGCCGATTGATATACTCAAGTTAGCTTTGATAGTTGAATGTGTTCCGTAGCAATGATATAACTATGCCTTGTCATTAACAACTTTCTTTACAATCCATTGTTTGATTGACTCTCAAATGATTTTTGGGCATCACTTAAATCTTTTAGCTCTCGATGTGTTTGTTTTTATAGAACACGTGTGATTGTGTTTGATGCATGATGACTGAATAAGTGATCCATTGTTGGCTCACTAATTTTGTTTGATTGATTGAGAACCAAGACTTGATGGCTTATGTGCATATTTACTTATGACTATGCATGTGATTTTTAGATGTATGTATAGGTGCAATGCATGATCTCGTAGGATATCTTGGGTCATACTTAAAACTTGTTTTAAGAACTTTTAGCTGTGGTTGCCATGCAAGACACAAATAGTGGCCAATGGCTATAAGTCATTTAAGAATTGGGTATGCATCATAGATGAGTCGTTGTATGAATCACAAAAGTCAATCCTAAGGCCATGTTTAATTAGTTAAATACATTGACTTGACTTCTTGATTGTGATTGTTTTTGCCTGTTTATGATTGTGATTGTCTCTTTTCATCTTGATGCATGTACATTTCTTTCATGTTGTAAACATCTAGTCTTAATATCAAATTAGAATTAGAATAGGCCCATGGAGGTGGCAATCTTGATGAAGCGAAGACGATAAAAGGTTGTTGTCCAATGCAAGCACATTGTGTACCATTTATTTTCCGATATATGTTTTGGGTTACTTTGGGTTGTATAAATACCTGACGAGTTGCGAGTTCCTTTCCTTTGCTTTATTTTCTTTTTAAGATTGTATGTTAGATTTACCACTTTCGTTATACTATTTTGAGTATTTACTCTTTAAATTTTGATTGATCGTTTTCTTTCCTTTTCTATTTTTAATTGAAATAGAATAACATGAAATTGACTATGCACGCATGATCACTTAGTTAGTTTCTCATTTGTACGAAAAAAAAGTAAAAAGACACACATAGACACTTTAGAAAACATGACAAACTGTTAGGTACCAAAAGAGTGGTAATAGAAATATTGGCGTAACGAAGTTCCTAAACCTTAAAATCGTTGGTTGCGCAGATATCAAGGGACAACTCATGACCCTCAATT
Organism: Eucalyptus curtisii; assembly: GCA_017140595.1. Taxonomy (NCBI): domain Eukaryota; kingdom Viridiplantae; phylum Streptophyta; class Magnoliopsida; order Myrtales; family Myrtaceae; genus Eucalyptus; species Eucalyptus curtisii. The sequence continues at coordinate 37,496,943 of CM029499.1, read as the reverse complement.
GAGTTTTCTAGTCGATCGTAAAAAATGAGGCTAAGTGGTGACTCCTAAATATCATCTAGGTTGTTTAAAAAAACTCATAGATTATAAACAAACCCGCCGTGAGAGGTATGAGTTTCAAAGGGGGTGTATGGTAACGTTTCTGTTCCTGAAAACAATTTCTTTTTAGAAACACTTTCTTTCTATTTCTGTTCTTGGAAACAATTTTTGAGCATTTTAACGCGTTTGGTAACTATAAAAAAAATTTTGTTTCGGGAACATAAACACGTTTGGTATAACCCCAAAATTTTTTGTAACTTAAAATTTCTTGTGATATATTAATAATTTTATTACATTTTTTCTTTTTTCTTTCCTTTTTTTTTTCTTCTCCTTCCTCTTAGTCGGTCGCCGGCTTGGCCATGGCCGGCTGATGACCAGCCAGACGAGGTTGCTGGCCTCGAGGGAGCCTCGACGAGGCTCAGCCTTGCCTCGATTTGGCGAGGCCCCCCCAAGCCTCGCCCGGCCATCGTGAGGCCAGGCAACACTGACGTCGCGGTGGCCGGGCAAGGCTCGGGGGGCCTCACCCAACCACGATGAGGCTCCCTCGAGCCTTGCCAGTGGCTGGCGAGCTCGAGGCAACCTCGTCGGGGGTCGACGAGGCTTTGGCGAGGTTGCCGAGCCTCATTTGACCGGTCATCGGCTATCGTCGGGCCAGTGACCAGCTAGGGAAGAAGAAAGGAAGAGAAAAGGAAAGAAAAGAAAAGGAAGAAAAGAAAAGAAAAACCCAAGTTGCTCCCGAGAACAAGAAACGCTTTTTTTTTTCTTGTTTATGTTCTAAATCTATTCCCAGAAACAAAAAAAATTACCAAACGTGTTTCTGTTCTATTTCTATTACGGGGAACAAAAGAATAGAAACGAGTGTTCCTTGGAACGTTACCAAACAACACCGTAAACTCACTGTAATTTAGCATACTCGATATGGCAGTAATCGGAAATGATGAAGTAATGTCATCCTTTTGGGTGAAGAGTACGGTCAAGAGGGCTAATATGGTAAGAGCACCCCTAAATTTGTCATTTACATCCGATCTCCTTTTCAAAGTATATCTTACATGTGAAAGCAAATCACGACATAATTCCCCTATCATGCAATGTGCGAATTTGGAAGAACTCGCGACCATGACCGAGATATTTCGTGACACTAATCCCAAAAGATGAGGTGATGGATCCTTGGAGTTATATGTCGTGAGGATATTCTCATGGTCAACCACCTCTAAACCAACTTCCAATCCCCCACACCTCGAAGAGGTCGAGTCACGACGACACTGAACATCTCAAGGTAAGAGGGGAAGATGGTGATGAAAAGGCTATAAATTATTAATATCCCCAACAACAAAGTTAGTGATCATTGTTTTAGATCGTGGCCCCTAAGGCGATGGTGGCCGCAATTTTCAGATTTAGGATTTTCCTTAGCTTTTAATTAAGGTTTAATACTCTGAAAAAATGAACATTTCACTTAAAAACGAAAAAAAGAAGAAGAAACTATTAAAACGTTTATAGCTCCTACATAAATAAGGAGCTGCGCAGCCGCTACAAAATGGGAGTTTGATAGAATATAAAATAAGGATATACAAACAAGAACCAATCCCAAGGAAAAGGCAGAATAAATTGGATTGGTAAGTAGGAAAGAGTTTCACGGAAATTGTCTTGATCGTCGGATATCATCATCTTCTAAATCTAGATAAATTTACAGATAGAAAGTATTTGGATTGGAGAATTTCGATTTTTGTCTTCGAAATAAAGTCAATATTGAGTCCTGGATTGATATCGATACCAATGGTAATAAAAATACTAAGACTGGGTTTAATAATTATCAAATAATTGATAAAATGGATCAGAAAGGTCTTTTTTTTCTTAAAATTTCCCAAAATGGAGGAATTATGGCATCCGACAAAAAAAAAAAAGATCTTTTTGATTGGATGGCAATGAATGAAGAAATACTAAGTCGTCCCATATCAAATCTAAACCTTTGGTTCTTTCCATAATTTGTGATCCTCCAAACTAGTACATCTGTGATAAATTTATCCAAAACTAATTTTTTAATCACCAAAAACTCCAAACTGATACACCTTTGATAAATTTACCACAAACTAATACACTTGTGATAAATTTATCATATGTTAGTTTCCGTTAAATTTTACTGTCAAATTATTAAATTGAATGATACATGATAATTGACCGGTGTACCAATTTGTGATTTTACTTTTTGTTTGTCACAGTTATATAATTTTATTTTTATTTTTTGTGATATTAATCCAATTTAACGGAGGGTATCTTTGTTATAAAATGGGCCAGTTTGGGATTTTTGACAGTTGAATAAATTAATTTAGGATGAATTTATCACCAGTATACCAATTTAAGATTTTTTATAGTCAATTGGGGTAAACTTATGATAAATGTATCAGTTTAGGATTTTTCATTATCAAAAAATTAATATAAGGTAAATTTATCATACGTGTATCAATTTGAAAATTTTCAAATATTAACCCTTTAATTAATTGAATTTTCTAATTTTCAATTTTAAAATTTAATTGACTATTTAAAATCTTTAAAGTTCATTTTGAAATATATCAAAGATAAGATTAAATAATTCCATCTTTCTTATCCAGAGGATTTGATATCTTACTTTATTCTATTCTATCTCAATCATTGTCCCGACAATCTAACGCAACCTCCAGATACAATGTGGTTCACGGATCGATGAAAAAAGATATTGCAGGTTTACTTCGACAAAATTATGTTACGTTATATTCAAATGGGTTTTGACATCTCATGTCGAGTACACAGCATCGAAAACCTCCTACATGCCCCAAAGTTCGTGAGATGTCATACCGGAGTGGTCGACAATCCTAAGATCGATCCTACACAAACTCAAACGCTCTAAATATGCTGCACTGCTTGAACAAACCCAGCGGCATTCAGCATGCTTGTGCGTTATAAGTTAAGAGTGCATTTATTGGTGATCCAACGCTCTGATGCAAAAGCGGAATTAAGAAAAAGCAACAACGGGAATGAGCGAAAAAGCAATTATCATGTTCATAGAGTTGCTTATAACATCTCTAAGTCTATCCACACTGCAAATTGATTATGCAAGCTTTTCTAGTTCATTGATGCGCCAACAGTGAACACAACCCCAGCATGGTAAGATTCAATTAAAATCTACCACCTCTCAGCGCAAGCACGAGATGGAGGACAGAGCCACCCTCAATGTTGTAGTCTCGAGCTGTTTTATCGTCTGCAAGCTGCTTACCGGCATATATAAGCCTGTAAACCAATTGAAAGAGAGTATGATAAGATTCAGAGGTTCCGTACTAAAGTAATATCCATGTCAATATAAGTTTCGATGAGGGAAAAAAAATGAATTAATGGAAGTGGAGAAGACCATTGATCATAACTGCATGGACTCGCTCACAGAAGATCTTTGCTGCAGCCACAGTGGGAATGCATATAATTAAGAACGAAAAGACTAAAAGGTGGCATGGTGTTTGGCAGATGTCAAAATAGCATATCACCAAGACCTTTTGATAAAGTCAGGAAGATATGGGATTATATCAATATAACTGTAGATATAAGATCAGGTCCAATTTTCATGATCACATCCCTCCATGTAAATATGGGAGAGTATCACTTCTGCACAGTGTCTTATCCCTACAATGAAATTACTCACTCAACCAAACTACTATGAACTCATATAAGAAAATAAAAAACTGAATTAAGTAGATGAAGAATGGTCTCATAAGTTTCAAGACTAACAAAGTTGCATTTTCCTAGAACAAGAAAGCAAAACATTGACCGCAGAGAGCTTTACCATTTTCTTCCACAGTGAAGCAAGTGATAAAACAAGCCTGTAATATTGCAATCATCAATTGAACAAGCTAAATGCCACATATAGCTCGAAGACAACTCTCAGAAATAAACACCTATGAAGAGACCAGGAAACCAAGGTTTCCCCAGAATTTATCATTACCATCCAAGCCACCCAAAGTTTCAAAGGAGCGAGGATTCTTGCTCTGAGCTAAAGGATCAGAGATTTAGAATTGAAGGGATAAAACACGTTATAGTAGAGCTAAATTCATGATTGACGCTATAGAAACCAATGAATCTACACCCATAAACATTGCAGACTTTTAGATATCTCTCTTTTCCTTTTGTTTTTGGGGATTGCAATTTCACAACTATCTCCTCAGCAAAAGCCGAAGGACAGAAACCCAGGAAACAAAAATTTCACAAAATGAAAAAGGCCAAAAATTATATGAAGACCCAATCTCACGTCTAATTAAACACAGCCCATCTAAGGAATCTGATGAAGATTCATGAACCTAGAATGAGATCCCTAGACAACAGACAAAAGTAAATGCATGCCAAGAAAGTTTTCATCTTTTACCACCAAATGAGTTATTACTTTTGCTAGAAAAGGAGAAAAGAGTAAATCAGGACCAAGCAATAAGCTGACAGAAGAGAGAACCCCGTCATTCAATCCGATTCCAAGGAGAATGATTATGCAAAGCATTCACGTCAGAAAACCCATAGTAGTATTTCTTAAAGTGGATTAACTGGACCAGATAAGTATCAGGGATACCACAGAATTTCACAATCTACCAATCTACACACGAAGCAAGGAAAACTGTACCATATAGTACCTAAGGAAGTTCCAGGAAATCACAGTTAGACTTGCAGCAACGCAGGAGTGCAACAAAATAAGGAGAAATTCAAAATTCAAAAATTAGTACAGAGTTAAAAGGAAGAGAAAAACGATGCGATAACAGCACCAAAAAGTATGAGAGAGAAAGAGCACCTTTGCTGGACAGGTGGAATGCCTTCTTTCTCTTCAACCCTTTCCTTGATACGGTCAATGGTATCGGTCGGCTCAATATCTATTTCAATCTCCTTTCCAGTAAGGGTCTTAACCTTAATCATGGTTCCTCCCCTGAGCCTCAACACCAGATGAAGAGTCGACTCCTTTTGGATGTTATAGTCCGCAAGAGTTCGTCCATCTTCCAATTGCTTACCAGCAAAAATCAATCGCTGCTGGTCTGGAGGAATACCTTCCTTGTCCTAAAGAAAGCAGAATCCTCACGTCAAACCAAGCAAAAACACCCCATCCTATCCTATCAGCATATTGCTTATCTGCCTTGCTTGGTCTCTACACACACAATCCAACACCTGAATCGAAATTCATTTTTCAAAGGACGATTCCTAAGCACACCTCTCACGAATTGCGAGCAGAAAATTTCCTCCAAAAACTCACTCAAAGGCCACATGCAAGATATCATCAGTCCGTCAGAACTAGATAGCTAACTCGTTGCTGTGACTTGATAAGACCACCAAACTACCGGTATACCAGAACAAAATGGAGTCCGATGGCCACAACGCCATTACAAACCCAATCATCTAAAAGCTTTCGCTTGCCCAAGATATCATCAGCACAAACACCCCATCCTATCCTATCAGCATATTGCTTATCTGCTTCACTCGGTCTCTACACAGATAATCTAAAAACCTGAATCTGAACTGATTTTCGAAGGATGATTTCTAAGCACACCACTCAGCGCAACATGTATCGATTAAAGAATCAGCCAATACGAATCATTAGCGCAAAATTTCCTCCACAAACTAACCCAAAAGCCACATGCAAGATATCGTCAGCCCATCCGAACTAGATAGGTTACTCGTTGCTGTGACTTGACAAGTCTGATGGCCACAGCGCCACTAGAAGCCCAATCATCTAAAAGCTTTCGGCTTGCTCAAGATATCATCCGAGCAGAAACCCTAATCGAACCATCCTAAGGGGGAAATCGACCAAGCAGGCGGCACGAGAACCGCGCGCGAGTTACGGACCTGAATCTTGGCCTTGACATTGTCGATGGTGTCGCTGCTCTCGACCTCGAGGGTGATCGTCTTCCCCGTTAGGGTTTTCACGAAGATCTGCATCGTCTGCTCCTCCTCCTCCTCCTCTTCCTCTCGCCCGCTGTTTCGCTCGAAGTTGCGGATTTGACTTCCACGACGGTGCGGCTGTGGAAATGGCGTGGTCCGCTTCTCTGTATTTATTATTATTATTATTTATTGCTCTCCTTTATGGAGTATCGAAATTGAAATTGCTTTTTGATTTTTTCTTAATTTATATTGGGGATAATGACACAAACAATCCCTATATTTTGGCTCAATGTGTAATTTAATCCCTAAATTTTTAATTTATTTAATGTGATTATTGAACTTTAACTCAATGTCCGATGTGGTTCCGAATTTTTAATTTTTTCAATGTAGTCCCTAAATTTTTATTAAGTGTTCAATATAATTCTTGAAATGTATGAAAATATTCAATGTAATCTCCAGCCTTAAATTAATAAAAATGACTATTTAGGGACTATATAAAATATTTACCCAAAGTTTGGGGGTTACATTGAACAAATTAAAAGTTCAATGATCAAATTGCATATTAGGTTAAAGTTCAGGAACTATTTATGTTATTTTTCTTTTATATTGCTATCGTGTTACTTATACCTTATAATTGAATTCTTTTATTGCCAAAAAATAAAAAAGGAATTTTTCAATTTTCAATAAAACAAAAGCATCTTCGGGTCTGCTTGCCCATTAGATCGATTTGGACCACAAGATACTTTTGAAAATTATATTCTCTTCTATTTAGAAAGTACCTTTCACAAAAGTTTTAAGAGGAATAATTGAACTCAATGGCGTTACTTATATTAGATATTTAATGGCGGAAATGATAGTTGTTTAGTAATCAGTGTCAATGGATTGTTCACGCAAGACATTACTTTTGTGTCGGGCCCTCATTAGTAAATGAAAAAATTAAATAAATCAACAAAGTCCTTGATATCAAAAGTGCAAGTTAAAAAAAAATGCACTTCGCTATTTTTTTATAAACTTATTTGTTTTGGAATAGTTCTTTTTGAAATAATAAGCTTTTCAATTGGTAATTTTTTTTTCAATTTTGATTAAATGTTACCCAACAGCAAGTCCCAATGATTTTGGTGTAGGAGAAAATCTTTGCTAAGCGTAAGGATGTAATTTCGATTAACTTGAGAAGCAACTTCTTATTTTTATCAAATTTTCGTGTATCTATCTTTATATCTTTTTTATTATTCGGAAAGTCTCTATATCTTTAATTTTTTTTTTAAAAGAAGGAAAATGGCCGAATGTAACTGTATGGCTGGGTCCCCTTCTTATTCCCTATTTGTGTTGGTGGTGCCATGCATATACTTTTTTTGGTATTTTTATTGTCATATGCCATGTCTATACTTTGCTAGCACAAAAAAAGGGAGAGATTCGAAGAAATATTCTGATCCATTAAAGTAGAATATCATTTGCTTAGTTTCCACGCTATAACAGATATTCTGTAATATATATAAAAAAGCGACCTAAAGAGATGCATCTTTTTTATTGGCCCATTTCGATTGCAGAAATTTCATAATCTTGATAAATCAAACTTGAAACATAATTACAATCGGGTAAATGATTTGTCGCCCAAAAACATTAAGTTTAGCATCAGTTTGTATTCAATGCAATTATTTTGGACTCAATTTCGTTGTGATTCAAGAGAATTTTCGCGCTGGCTTGAATTTCTATAATTGAATAGAATTTGGGAATGGAATAGAATTCCAAATTCGAATTCTTTTGAATTCTATATTCTTTCTATTTCATTTTCTTTCAAAAATAAAAATAGCAAGAAAATATTTAATAATAAATAAGTAAATAGAATTCAAATACAAATAGAATAAATAAAAATTTTATAAATAATAAATTGAAAATATAATCAAATATAATATGAATAAAAAATTCAAATGAAAAAGGAAATATTTGAAATTTAATATAATTAATATTATTATATTATTAAAATAAATTGGAATCATCCTGAGCATATTTGGCCCAGTTAGGGATAAATATTATCTAGACACCTCGTATCAAGGCATCAAAACCTTTTTTGTTTTCTCAAATTAGCATCGTTTGGATTTTGGCTCCAGCTCGGCTATTTTTGTCACTGTTATTTCAGCTACTTGAGAGAGGTTGTGGATACTATTATCAATTCGATGTCAAAATCCAGCCAATTTCTTTTGGTTGGTTTCGAAGCTGCCCAGCCGAACAAAGCTCAAAAGATTCGGCAAACACAACCAAGCCCAAGATCATTCCAGCTGGGTCATGGCATTTTCGGCCTAATGGGGCTAAGTCGATCTCCATTGATGTTGTGATACAACACATCTCTCTTGCTCTCTCTTGATCTTGAAGGCGTGGTATCTGCCGGGGATGGACATGATGATGGTCAAAGGAGGATCCCCGAAAAGACAGAACAATGACCCTATCGCCTAGATAAGCGACCGGGAAAGACTTGATCGCAAATTTAGAAGTCAATTCAAGTAGAGGGACACTCCTAAACAATCAAACATGAAGCAAACTCGAAAGTCATACAACTTTTAGGGGTGATTGGTTCTCGGTTCGATCCGATTCTACCTTGGAACCGAGAACCGAACCGAACCGCCAATCTAGCCCAACAAAACTGGCACTTTTTTTTTTTCTTTTCCACTAAAGAGTGAGGGTGACTATGTTCCGAACCAATCAATCCAATTCAGTTCCTGGGCGATCCAATAAAACTAATCAATCACACATGTTTCCACGTGCAAAATACTCAAGCTTTTCTTGCTTGAATATCAATCACACTTGCAATGTTTCACGCTTAATCTTAACCATAAACGCCATTAACAATGTGACTAGAGGTTTTGTTTGGCTTAAATTTTATAGACAATCTCTCTTATGCTCTTTGAATGTTTAGTTGATGTGGGACTCTTGAAGGCTTGAAGTGCCTTGTCTTTTGCAAGTGAGGGGAGCAAGAGAGAGATTATGTGAGCATGAGGAATGAGGTCTTTTGAAACCTTAGTCTCACATCGAGTAGAAGATGAAACTAACAAGTAGATTTTTTCTATAAATAAAAAGTAACAAGAAGAGTTTTGGTGGTTTCTTAGATACATAAGAGGTTGCTACCTTAATTACACTCCCGTTTGCAATAAGTTTCATATATGATAGTTATATATTATATATAATGTTTACATACTATATATTATATGTATATAAATTAAATATATAAAAAATTGGTCCAGTTGGTCTGGTTCTCACCTTGGAACCGGATCGACTGGCCACCGGTTCCAAGATTAGGAATCGGGAATTAGACCACCGACCGTGGGAACCACCAAAAATCGGCCGGTCCGGTCCGGTCGATTCCCGTTGCACAACCCTGGTCCGGTGGTCCGGTCGGTTCCGTTGCACAACCCTAACAACTTTCATCTCCCTCCCATTCAGAAATCTGACAGAAATATTTACTACTTGTGAAATGCACCTATACATGCTACGAGTTCCGAATTATAGAAAAAAGAAAAAAGGAAAGATAGTTTGAATAAACGACTTGCTCTGCGATATAATCCTATCTCCCATGGTTAAGCAGCACATGCTCAAAGGCTAAATTTACAGGCGCTACTGCACTAACCTCCCGCTAAACATGAACAAATATATCTAAAAGGAAGACCCATCTCGTCCATCATTTACAAATTGAATCCTTGAGAACACGATCCCCCCTCATATCGACATGTTGAGATCGATCCGAGGTCTCTTTGAGCTCGGCAACGGTACCATCATATCGCATCTCGGGCACTTTGGATTGCTTGTCGAGATTAACACGTAGAGCAAGCAAGTTGGGCATCCTGCGGCCACTGTAGTTGGCGACACCTTCTCGTCGTTCGCCTCTCGGTGCTTTTCTCTGATCGAAGACGACGAGGACGAATTAGAAGGCGATAAAGACGAGGACGACGGCGATCTCCAATGGGCTGGCAAGCCTTTCTTGAACGGTTCTCGCTCTGCTTTCTCTAGCGCAGACTTTACTTTGTCGAGAGTGCACACGCTCTGGTAGCTGCAGGACGAAGGCAACGACGGCGACGACATCAACTTCAAGTCTAAGCAAGACTCCTCAAATAGGTTCAGCAAGGGTTTTGATGGTGAGGGCGGGAAGTTCAAGTCTTGGAGCCTGGTGAGCGTTTGGTCGGCTTGCTGCTTGTGATCGGACGAGGATGAAGGCGACGATCTCAGTGAATTGCACCTTTGAATGTAGATTTTTCCTGACTGGAAGAAATGAACAAGTAAAGCGGGAATTACATCTCTGATCAATGCATACTGAAGATAAAAAAAAAAACTGATCAGATCATCCTCTCTTAAAAGGTAATAATTTTTCCCTTGCCGACAGAAACGAGTTACCGGCGGCAACATTCAAAATTCAGACATCTTACTACATTATCAATCAATATCACTTCTGCATCCGAATTCAGGATGAAAGAAGAATTTAACAGGACAAAAGCAGGTAAAGCAATCGCCAAATGAAACCCATAAAGAAATCGCCGCGCAAAGGGAGCCTCATGTCCGACTTCATTAACAGGAAATACCAAATACACACCAAGAACCTCATAATCGAAAGCTGCAATCATTCCTCATCCGGCGACACTAACGCGAATACTGCAGTTCGCTCACGAATCATGTTTCTAAGTGCCCCTCGGATCGACTAATGTTCATGGACGCTGCCACCGCGTGACTATCCATGAAGTAATCAAGCTCGCCGACCATGTAAGTTTACAATCCCGGTCACTGCCGAAATTCGCGACCTTTCTTCCCTCCCGAGTATACAAATATAGCAGACGACACGATGAGTTGCAAAGACACGATTCTGCTCTGTTTCACAAACCATAAGCAGTCATCACGAACAGGAAGCTTCCACGTGAACACATCGCGAATTCGATAACACCAGAAAACTACGGAATTGCACGGACCGTTCTAATCCAATTTGCCTAGGCGCGAGGCAGAGCCGTTCATACAAAAAATTAACCCAGCGATAACAGGAGGAAGCAGGGAGACAGAGCCCGGATTTCCAAAACGCACCTTCAGATCGAGACGCTTCTCCCAGCCCGCGGGCACCTGCAGGTCGAGGTCGAGGTCGCGGGACTCGATCTCGTGCAGCCCGCCGAGCAAGTCCCGCGTGACGAGAGCCGTCGGTTTCTCGTTCCCTCCTCCACCTCCTCCTCTGGCGCGCTTGTTCTCCTCCGTGCTGAATCCGCTCATGTACCCGACCGTGAAGCTGACGTCTGCAGCCATCTTCCCTTCCCTCTTCCAAGAGAATTGCTGCAGCTAAGGAAGGAGGAAATGGAGGAGGAGGAGGAAGAGGTCCGAAGTGAAGGAAGAAGCGATAGAAATTGAACACTCCACGCAAGTCAGCAGTGAACAGACGGAGGTGGGAGGGCGTTATATAATGCCGGGGGGAAGAAATGAAATATCCATTTTTCAATTTAATTTTTTTATTATTATAATTGTACATCATTTTTTTTTTGTTTATATGGGAAAATATGTGTGGGGGGGGGGGGGTGGGGGGCGAGGGGAGCAAATAGATCCATTAAATGGTGTGGTTAATGTTTCATTTATGGTTGCGACATTAAATGGTGGGGGATGGGAAATGGAAGCGAAAGGGAGGCAGAAAAATGGACGAGGAATTTAAGGAGGGAAGTTATGTGGAGTTATGGTCGTCTTCAATGCCATTATAGATAATCCCAACCAGTTCTCGAATCATCAAATGAAGATTTCGCTTGGGCTCCATTTATTTTATGAATTTTTTTTTTTCAAAAATAATCGTTTATACTGCTAGATATACTTAGTCAATGAAAAATGTTATCATTATCAATAATGATTTGTATTTAAATATTTTTGGAATGATAAAAAAAATTACATCCCTTCATTTTTGTGAGGGATGCAAATGATCAATTTTAAGAAATTATTTTTTAAATTATTTATTTTTTGCGAAATAAACAAAATCTTCATTTTCAACTTTATTATGTATAACTAACGAGTGATATTTCGACTTATTAATTTCTATTTTACTGCGAAAAGAGGTTTGGTTCTTTTCCCCCTTAACATTTCTTTAGGTAGTGTCAATTTGATTCACTCCGTCAGCAGACACAACACATGTCGAAAAACAAACTCCGCGGACGATTACAACGTTAAAATATGTAAATACATCGACAAGAAACAAGCAACTTGAACGGCGAGGACATAACTTTAGCATTGAGGGCCAGTTGTCCTTTTTATCAAAAAGAAAAACTCGATATCGCTTAAAAAATATATTTTTGATATTTATTTTTATGGATACATTGCTTCTCAGTGACATTTGATTATAACTTAAAAAAAATATTTTTGACATCATTTTTCTGTAACTATTAACAAAATACACTATTTTTCTTTTTGCAGAGACTGGGCGATCGACGGAGGAGAAAAGAGAAAAATAAAAAGAAATAAATGAAATGGAAAAAGAAAAATATAATATTTTTTTTGAAAAATATTTAAAATATTAATAAAATACGTTCACGTCATTTCTAACCATGTTAAGTGGGATGATTGATATCTACCTCCGTGCTTGTTGATCAAAATTGGTTAGATGAATTACATTGATAAAATTTTAAAATTTTTAAAATGTTTAAAATTAAATTGATAAAAGTGTGATATGTTTATGATTTTTTGAACAATTCTCCCAATGAACTTTGGTCTAGCCATCGAACCTCAAGACCAAGTGCTAGTTAGGGTCCGCAAGCCCGACCTAAGCCCGTGCAAACCCACCCTACGAGCAAGTCTAACCGGGAGTAACTATGCCATTTTCCCATTAGTATGATTTATGTGTAAAATTGAGGGGAAAAAACAAGTAAAATAACAAAAGGCACTATTAGGACACATGTCATATTAAATAAAGAAAAAGGCTAACCGTGATTATGGATCGTGTAAGCTACTTACTTAATAAAGAAAGACTGCACCCGAATTAAAAAGGAATTTGTATTTTGATTTTTGTTCAATAAATACTCCGAGGCATTCTTTAGTAAAAAACCTGAATAAAATACGAGAGTCCATTTAGTTTCATCTTCGAAAATGTTGGGCAAAGAAATGTTTATCATAATTTTGCAATGTGCGATGTGAATGTACCTCAGCATATTCACTTTTTTCTACTTCGGAGTTTTCTTGCACGAGTGCACCTTGCCAATATAAATCCTGCTAAACCCAGCACTCGTTGTCTAGACCGACCCTGTTCGCGTCTCTGGTTTTAAATGCTGTTTGGCCGAGGAAGGTGCAAGAATTGAATAACCCCCCGACTTAAATTTTCTCAACTTTCCAAAATGACTCGTCTTAAATTCACGATGACGATGTGCGGACGTCGACACGAAGGGGTTGGACCTTCCATTCCATTTAATTTGAGTAACTCGTATCGGAAGTGTTTCTGGTTGCATTTGCTGATCCCCGTATTCAATTCACGGTTTTGATTGATTACCGCAATTAGTGCTTTCTCCCCCTCCCTCCTCCCTTCTTTAATCAAAGCATTCAACGCTCGGGCATCAGTAAAAGCACCCCCTTCTTTACGCGCTAAATTCTAAGTCACCTAATCCCGAAGATGGAAAATTTGCAATTTCGGTTACCCTTTTCTTTCTCTATCTTAATCGCCATTTAGGCATTTATGAATCCATTCGTTAACAAGAGTGTTTTGAACGTGGGATGGACAGTCCCAAGGATCTCATGATCAAGTAATATCGAAAGGTTAAATTGTTGACTTGGTAAGACAATCGAAACTTTATGTGCTTGGAGAAGTATGAAGTCCCGATTTGCTTCCCGCTCCACGTAATTTAGTCTCTCGAGGTAAAATCTTAAGGAAATCGTAAAAGAGTGTCCTTACGACACTTGTTACAGGTCGTCAATCAGATTTTGGTGAGATGCGGCCCATTCATTTTTTAATCCTAGTGGAGCTTTAGATATACCCGTCCCGTAAAATTGACCATGTAATGATCAAGAAACTTCGTATGTTTTGATGTAATATGCACCATGCAGTTAGTGTTGAAATCCCAGTCCCATCTAATGTTTGGCACAGGGTGCAGTTGCGATGCATTAATGTGAAGAGAATAGCCTTCACCAACGCTTCTGGGGGGGTTTTTTCACTCGCACGCTCGAAGGGACTAGACTAAGACTAAGACTAGACAAGTTAAATGACGGTTGCTGCTGCGATGTGGAGTTGGAGTGGATGATGACTCAAATTGATGATGGCGCCCCTATTTATGAAGAAGACCAAATTCATTCATTGATGCAACCTAACCAACCCTACAATAAATATAAACTTAATCCCTCCCCCTTTAAATCCCGAGAAGAGTCCTTTAAGGATGATCACCTACCTCCACCTCGGACACATCATGATCTGATCCCCTCCCCTACCTCCTTCCATCGTCCGTAGTAGTGATATGATGTTGCGTATGATCCCGATATAAATTTAAGTATAGATGCATCACTGTTTGATACGTTTGAGTGGTACGACGTGCACTTCTAGATGAAATTTTATGATCCCTTTAGGAAGAATTCGAGTCAATCCATCCCTGAAAGGATTGATCTTCGTTATAGATGCATCACTGTTTGATACGTTTGAGTGGTACGGCGTGCACTTCTAGATGAAATTTTATGATCCCTTATGAAGAATTCGAGTCGATCTATCCCTAAAAGGATTGATCTTCGTCCCGTACAAGGGGATTTTGTTGAGGAGTGCCTTGGATATTGATTGAACATCTGAATAACCAGTGTGCAGAAAAAGAAAATCTTTTAAGTATGATTTACAAGTACCTTGAAAACATTAATAAGACTATGTAGGATATTGAAGTGATAACCCCAACCAAATAGCACTGCCGTTGATAAATAATTTTCCCTCATGGTACAGCGATAGAGGATGCCATAATATTAATTAAGAGATGAATGAGCGAAAGCAGCGATGGAATCAGGTAAAAGGTAATTTTTCTCCCCTTTCTTAATGCCAAAGTCAAGCCATGCGTAAAGCTACAAAATAATGAATGATAGTCTTGTAAAACTTGTTAAGCACCGTACACGGTGAAATAAACATTCTAAAACGAAAAAAAGATATTTCATTTCAATATACTCAGAGCTTTTTCAGATGGGTTCTTCTACATTTCCTCTCCATTTTGTGAAGAAGACTTTTTGAGTTAAAAAAGTGTACGTTCAGCGAAGGTTAAAACGTATCCAGTGTACTCAGTTAAAAACAAGATCCCTATTTGATGCGTTGATTAGTGATGTATCTTTTGCCATGTCCTTATAATGCTCCTGTCAAGTACATTTGAGGTAAGTTGAAAATGACAATTTGAATTCTCCAACTTAAGGGCATTTCACCCATGTCGTTTCGTGGGCTCCAAATCATAGCAAACCCAAAGAAATCCTCGTAAAACTTGCTTAATTTTGGAGATTGACAGAGAGATTGAAAAGGAGAAAGGGGCGGCTTCAGCTGAAGGACTAACATCATCGCCTCCCTCCCTCCCTCTTACAAGAGCAGATCCATGAACTCACTAACTGGCAAACGTTGCAAGGACTTTTAGATCCAATACACGGCCCTATGCGTTTAGGCTGCTCGCTGACTAGGTATAACTATAGGAGCATATATGGCTCAATCATATAAACTAGAGAAATTGGAGGCTTTGTTGCACTCACAAATTAGAGAAACCATGCCACAAAAAGGCCATAAATTAAAGGAAAAATGACCCAAATAATCCGTCAATTTTAGCCAAATATACAATGTAGTTCATGAATAGTAGCCCAATATGCAATTTGGCTCCTAAATTTTTAATTTGTTCAAGATGATTCCTAGACTTTTGGTACATATTCAATTTAGTCATAAAATTATATGAAAAATGTTCAATATTATCCATACATTGAACATTTTCATAAATTAAGTGATTAAGTTAAGCATGGATAAAAAAATTAGGAATTACATTGAATAAATTAAAAGTTCATAAATCACATTACATATTAGACGAAAGTTTAAAGATCATTTGTGTCATTATTCTTGAATTGAATGAACTCATCCCTTTAAAAATATGAAAAATGTATGTTCACTATACTCATGTCTTATGATGCGAAGATTTACTATACTTTTATTAACGGGTCCTCTAGTTGATTTAATAACAGTTACGTTGACAAGTGTGCTAAGGATTCCTTATTGAGTATACTTAAGAACTAGGACGTATCGCTTTAGAAACCAGTACAGAGTTTCCTCATTTGATCAGTAACAATTTCTCTTTAAAAGAATTATACAACAGATTCCATTTTATCAGATTTAAAGGCACGAAGAGGCAATTGGGGCCGAAAGCCTTTTCTTCTTTTCATAGTTTTCTTGTTTTTTCTTAGTTTTCTTGTTCGGGCCATAAAAGAGTAGAGCATTGAATCTCTGTGGACTTTTGAAGAAGGCTGGCTTTGGGTTTTAATGATCGTCTTTATGGAGGCAGGAGGTTGAACGAATCCATGCACCTAACCATTTGAGTCCCTTCATGCTCTGATGTCTTGAGGTGGAAGCCATGTGTTTGTTCTCATCTCTCTCCCATTCAATTCCCTTTATCAATGCCTACGCAGTCGATTGATTTCTCTCCCTCCATTCATTGTCCAGCGGAGTCTGTCTCTTGGGGGAGGTAGAGTCCAGAGACTCTTAAAAGCAGTATGGATATTGTTAAACATCTTAATCACAAGAGTTTGTCATTTCTAAAGCATTATTTTTCGCGTGCTATGCACAATTAGTATATTAAAATGTAAAAACTTTTATTAGGTATGATAAATGAAGATAGTTAATATGACCGTCATTATAAAAAGCTAAAAATACTCAAAAGTTGAGTTATCTAGATAAGAATTATGCCCAAAGAGAAATGTGAAATTTCTATATATTTTCATGTAAAAAATAAAGAATACAGGAGACTACTTTTATGTTTTACATCATAACTATTTAAAGTAATAGAATATTACAATATCAATTATAATCAATTAGGAAAATATTTAGAATCTCCAAAATTTCTTTGATATCTCCTTAAACTCAATGTTATGCAGAAAGAAGGTCCATTGGAGCTTGGAGAAAAATTCTCATGCAGTGGATGTGCCTTTGTGTAGAAATTAGTTTTGATTAACATATGAAGTAGAAACAAGTTGTACATTACCATAAAGCATGTGATATCATATGCAATGATAGTCTATTTCAATATACTTTGTGTGCTCATGGAAAACATCATTATGGGCTACTTAAATAGCACTCGGTTGTTGTAATAAATGACTATTCCACCTTCAAGATGGACTCTCATATCTTCTAATAATAATTGTAGCCAAAGCAATTCCGATTACGTATCACCAAGTTCAATTTTGATGCTAGATTGAGTGGTAACTCATTGTTTCTTGCTATGCTATGAGATGAGTGAACCTAGAAAGATGCAATAGCCTATAGTGGAGCGATATTAAAAGGGACACTAGCACAATCAACATTAGAATAAGCCCTCAACTTTAAAGTAGTTTGAAAAAATAATAAAGACCATGAAATAAGGTACCCTTGACATAGTGAATAATGCAAAGAGCAATAGTAAAATGAGTTGTACGCAGTGTGGTGATGAATTGACTAACAATGTGAACAATATAAGCGATGTCAAAATGAGTAACAATGAAATATACAAGAATGCCAACCAATTGTCGACAAAGTAAGGGATTTGGAAGAGTAGTCCCATCTTTGTCAACATATTTTATATTTGTCTCCATTGGAGTTGTAGTAATCTTATCATTAGTGAGTCTTGCTTGAGAAAAGAGATTCATAATAATGCTCCATATAATGCTTGACGTAATTGACAATACTTTGTTAAAAGTAGAAGTGTAACCATAGAAGGTTTTATATATACTTCCTTAGTAAAATCGCCATTGAGAAAGGCATTTTCAAGACCCATGTGAATAGAGGTCATTGATTAATAATGACAATAGCAAGAAGACTTTGAACAAAAGTGTGAAGTTCAAGTGGAGCAAACGTCTCATCATATTCAATGCCATATTATTGAGTGAAGCCTTTTTGCCACCACTTGAGCTTTGTGGTGTTCCACCATATCATTTGCCTTTATTTTGATCATATACAACCATTTACAACATACAACAGATTTTCCAAGAAGCAAATAAATCAAATGCTAGGTATGAGATTTGCCTAATGCCCGCAACTTATTTGTTATTGCTTGTTGCCAAAGAGAATTAGTACAAGCCTTTCTATATGTTTGAGGCTCGCAAAAAGAAGCGATAATATAATTACAATGAAAATCATGAAATCAAATGGACTGTTGACTTACACAGGTAGAATGACAAATATGGGAAGAGGAAATGACCAAAAGGAAATTCGCAGATGGTGCAAACATGTTAGGAGCTGCCAAAGTGGGATCGATAGAGGTACCTTCATCAAGATTTGGAAAAAACAAGGGATGAGGGATACTATAATAAAACCATACCGCAAGAGCACTTTCATGAGCAAACGGTCCATGATATTTTAGCAATTCTTATCAAACCCCAAATAGAAAGCGACCGTATTGTGTGGATGAGTACACGGCAGTACATGGTGAAGAGTGAATATCACTGTATTTGAGAATCCACAGGCCAACAAAAAGAAGATCAAGCATTAGCATCTTACCTCCCCATTGTACTTTGTGGACAGGTATATGGAAGTTACAGGTTCCCCCAAAATATGTGGAATTTTTGCCAAAATGCACTCCCAACAAAGGAAAATCTACATAGAAGGAGGATAGTACCTAACCCTTTATGCCCCTTTTGCATTTAGAGTAGTGAAACGGTGTAGCACTTATGCCTCCTTTGCCCATGGGCCAAAGAAATGTGGGCACATCTAGTGTCGAACCTACAAGTTTTGAGTAAGGGATTATCTCAAATTGAGGAGTGAGTTGGTAATTTATCGAAGAACACAAGCAACTAACCGTATCTAGCCACAATTGCTTTGGTACTCTTGGGTGTTTGGAAAGCTAGAAATGCAGCCATTTTTAGACAAAAAAAACTCCCAACCCTAATGATGTTGTGGTTACAACTATTATCACCCTTGGCAACTTTCGCAAATGTAATTTTTTAGTAAATAGAATTGGAATTGAAAGGGAGAATGCCCCAAGTAGTTGGAAATCACCCAAAGCTTGCACCTTCAAGGTAAATATTGATGAGGTTTTCATACCTAGAGCGACGAAAGGGTCGATTGCGTGGGTATGCTGTGCTTTTGCTAGTCAATTATTGAATGGAGGCATGTCAACAGTTCACATTACACTCTCTCCTTAGAATGAAGAAGACGAAGCCCCAAAGCATACTCTCTCTTCTTTGAAAAATTTTGTCGAGGTAGAGACTGATTGTTTGGTCTTGGTCAATGCTCTTACAAGCCCTGTGCCTATTAAAGATCACAAGGAAATTTTGCCCTCCATTTCTAATGTTCAAATATCTTATTGCCCTAGAGGAGCCAATTTGATCGTGGCTTTGGTGGCTAAAACCTATCGAAAAATGCCTTACTTTAGAATTGGGTTTCCTTCGTACTTTGATTGCAGTTATAAGTCCCTCCTAAAATTAAACTATTTATGTGGAATCTTTGCCAAAATGCACTCCCAACAAAACAAAATCTACATAGAAGGATGACAGTCCTTCCTATGCAATTGGAGCAGTGAAATAGTGGAGCACTTATGCCTTCTCTGCTCATAGGCCAAAGAAATTTGGGCACATCCAATGTTGAACCTACAAGTTTTGAGCTAGGAATTATCTTTGAAGGTTGAGTAGATTGGTAATTATCGAAGAATACAAACAACTTACCATATTTGGCCATGGTTGCTTTTGTACTCTGCGGCATCTAAAAAGCTAGAAATGCAGCCATTTTCGGACAAAAAATCCCAACCCCAATGATGTTGTGGATACAAGTCTACGACTATTATCACCCTTGGCAACTTTCGCAAATGGAATTTTTTAGTAAGCAGAGTGGAAATTAAAAAAGGAAATGCCTCAAGCAGCTAGAAACTACCTCAAGTTTGCACCTTCAATGTGAATATTGATGGGACTTTCGTACTTGGAGTGACCAAAGGGTAGAATGCATGGGTCTGCCGTGATTTCGCCAGTCAATTATTAAACGGAGGAGTGAAATCGGTTCATGTTGTTGGCTCCCTTGGTTGAAGCCCTCAATTGCACACTCTCTCCTCATAATGAAGAAGACGAAGCTCCAAAGCATACACTCTCCCTTCTCAATAATTTGTCAAGTTAGAGACTTACTATTTGGTCTTTGTTCACCGAGAAGCTCACGTGCCTATAAAAAATCACAAGGAAATTTTGCTCACTGTCTCTAATGTTCAAGTATCTTATTGCCCAAGAGAAGCCAATTTGGTTGCGGATTTAGTGGCCAAAGCCCATTGGAAAAATGCCTTACCTCAGAATTGGTTTCCCTCCCCCAATTATTATGTATAGAAGCTAGAGGTGGCAAAATGGATCTTAAACCCACATACGACCCATTTAAATCATAAATGGGTCCTATATGGGTTACTTGCTTTTTGAAGAAACCAGTTAAATGAGTTTAATAATTAAAGACTTAAAATAGGTTGGTCTTAAGTGGGTCTTAAATAGGTTGGATTTAAAATCCATTTTAACTTTACAAAAATATTCTTTTATAAAATCGAAATTATAATTATTTATTTTTTAAAATTTTTTTTTTTTTTTTTTTTCTTTCTTCTTCCTTCTTTCGGTGGCCGGTCGACAACCGCTAAGCGTCGGGCAAGGCTCAAGCCTCGCCGATCTGGCGAGCCTCGAGCTCGCCGGCATAGGGCGAGCTTGAGCTCGCTGGATCTGGTGAGGTGGAGGCCTCGCCGACGTCCGGCGAGGCTCGAGCCTTGCTAGATCCGGCGAGGGGCAAGCTCGAGCTCACGATGTCGGCGAGCGGGCGAGCTCGAGGCTCGCCTATGGCCGGTCGTCGCCGGTTGTCGTCGTGGCCGGCGGCCGGCAAAAGAAGAAGAAGAAGAAGAAGAAAAAGAAAATTAAATATTATATTCTTAAAATTAATTTTTAATAATAAAAAATAAACAAAATTCGATTTTTTAAAATAATTATTTTAAAAATTGTCCATTAAATTTGTGTTGTATAAAACCATTTTTTATAATACATATATATATATATATATATAAGCTTTTTAGGTTTCATTAAATGGGTCGGGTATTGGTCTAGTACGGGTCAGGTCGGGTATAAGTAAAAAATTTTGCACTACAATAAATGAGTCATAAACATGTTAAATGGGTCGATTTGGATCGAACCATTTATGACCCGACCCAAACGCGATCCGGCCCACCCGTTTAACGGGTCTAAAAGAAGCCTATCTCTCAAGCCTTTTCACCTTTGAACCAGTTTAATGAAATGTTTATTTTCTGACCCAAAAAAAAGAAAAAATGATCCATCGACCAAAAAAATAAAATAAATAGTCCATTTGACCGTTTAGGCTCGAGAGATCCAAAATGTGTTTGAGCAAGTTTGTACATGCTTATACGAGAGAGGTCGACTTGCCCAACCTACCTAAACATAATCATGTAAAATCTAATGTTATGGGCGGGCTAGAGCTCCGTCTCGCTCAATATGACCGTTTTTTCCTCCGATTATAGTGGGAGGAAATTTCTTACCTTATGGTCAATTTTATGATTAGTGGATCACAAACATGATATACTGTCCACATTCATTTTGATTTAAATTTGCATACGGGGAATTTCCATAATTTATAAGCCAACAACCACATATGGAAACAAATGTAGCGAAGATCCAAACATTCATATAATTTCGAGGCTACACATGGTGCAAACAGGAAAAGGAAATCGTGGGTGCGTGCCTGGGAGTGACCGTGACACGAGGGATAAGGTGGAGCGAAGGTGGATATGAAAGAGAAGCTATCGGCGGTCGCGAAGACATTCTCGCCGTCGCCAATTCAGCAGCTGTCTCATCTCGCTCAGCGCTGCAACGCCATCAACCTCGCCGAGGGCTTCCCCGACTTCCCCGCGCCTCCCCTCCTCAAGAGCGCGGCCGTCTCCGCCATCAACTCCGACTTCAACCAATACAGGTGACGTCGGCAGCCGTTCATTTTCATTCCTTTCATATAATGTCGACCACCTGTTTGATGGATTGCCGCTGCGAGTCGGCAGGCACGTGCAAGGGATTTGCGACCGTCTGGCCAAGATAGTGAAGGGCACGCACGGTCTCGAAGTCGACCCACTCACCGATATCGCCATTTGCTGCGGTCAAACCGAGGCTTTTGCTGCTGCCATATTTTCCAGTACGTTTTCTTTCTTTCTTTCATTCTCGTTTGGTCTGTCCCGTAGCAAAACTAATCCGCTTTTATATTGGCCACCACCTGTTTTTACTTGATCAGTAATCGACCCAGGTG
Organism: Eucalyptus curtisii; assembly: GCA_017140595.1. Lineage (NCBI taxonomy): Eukaryota > Viridiplantae > Streptophyta > Magnoliopsida > Myrtales > Myrtaceae > Eucalyptus > Eucalyptus curtisii. The sequence goes on along the minus strand of CM029499.1, from coordinate 37,474,622 downwards.
ATGAAGTTATACTGTTTGATCCTTCCTATGAGACATACGATGCTTGCATCTCCATGGCTGGGGGAGTGCCAGTAAGTGTCTTTAGAACTATCTGTTCCTCGTGGGCTCTATCGAAGCTTCGGTTTCAATAATTCTGTGTAACCTCAAGAAAGTGGGTATACATGGCAGGTTTTTGTGGCCCTCGACCCACCTCATTGGACTTTGGACAATGGAAAATTCCTGAAGTCCTTCACCAGCAGAACTAAAGCTGTGGTATTAAACAGGTTGGCGCAAAGACTGAATCGATATTCTCATCTGTCCCTAATATTCTGAAGTCTCAACGTTAATGATTAGATATTCCATATAACTTGGACGTTAAATTCAGAAATGGTGAATGGATATTTGACCATATTCAATAGTCTTTCTGGCGTATTCTTCATGTAGGCGATGCTTGTGTCCTGTCTTGAGCAATCAGTTTTTTGACAGAAAATACTGATTTTCTATTTGCTAGCTCTACAATTGCACATAATACACCCTCTTCTTTTGTCACTCTTTTTCCATATTTGAGAGAAATGTAAAACTGTCTATCATGTTACTTTGGATTATATCATCTATTCGAAATGTACCAATATGTGTGATATTGGTGGAACAGTCCCCATAATCCAACCGGAAAAGTCTTCAGCAAGGATGAGCTTGAAGTAATTGCTATGGCTTGCTGCACAAATGATTGCATGGTTATCACAGACGAAGTATGAGAATGCTTTTACTACACAACAAGCATTAACTTGTGCAATTTATTTAAGGGAGTAGATGTAAACTCTTGTTTCGCATCACCTTTCACATTTACTCAGTCATCAATGTTGCTTTGAATGAAGATTCATTGTTTCAGACATTTTCTTTCACATACCATTGTAGGAAATGATAGCAATGTAACATGGTAGCAACTACAGTAAATTACTCTTATTTGCCCTGAGAGATGATAACATAGGATCTTCCTTTAAAGTGATTGTCTTAGTCTGTTCCCAGCATTTCCATTGGCGTGACTTGTCAATGGCTGAAGAAACATGAGAGCAGTGACAATTAAGTCTCGTGTATGCACGCATGAACGTATAAGATGTTTCTAAGCATAAAATTTCATCAACATAGTGCAATTGCCTAGTGAGCTTATCAAACTAATTGCATTGAGATGAGATGCAATCAGCGTTGCTTCATAGGATGCATCCATCAGGCTGTTGCTCCCCCTCCCCCACTTAGTTGATTTTAATTTATTACACTTTTTATTGTCATCTTGACATTCCTTTTCAGTCGAATCATGGTCCCCAGAAGTGCTTTTACATGGAGTAGTTCGCTATGCAAAGGCTGAATGAGTATAAAATGCCACATGTTTCAGGTGTATGAACACATAACATATGACAAGACAAAACATATATCCCTCGCCTCTCTTCAAGGAATGCAGGAGAGGACAATAATTACTTCTTCGCTGTCAAAAACATTCAGTGTTACAGGTGATTTCCCAGTTCTGAGATGCAGTAACATTGTCCTTGTTGTTATGCAAACATCAATTGTGGGACAAAGCTTCCACTAAGAACTCCTAAATTCTTTTATATCATTTTGTAAATATCCTTTTCATTGACCAGATATCTTCTATTCAAATGACTTCCAGGGTAGAAGGTGGACGTACTTTCTCTTTTAGCTGTTTTAATGTTTGAAATTGGTATTTTGATGGACAGGCTGGAGGATTGGATGGGCAATTGCCCCTCCTGCCATTGCATCGGCCATAAAGAACATACATATCAGAATCACAGATTCGGCTCCAGCACCTTTCCAGGAGGCTGCGTTGACTGCTCTTGAAAGTCAGCCACAATATTTTGAATCACTGAGACAAGTAGATAGAAATGCTCCTCTCTTGCTTTTAGTATACTCTGAGACCATAATCAGTTTAAAGCGTGTATGAGGATTCAAATTAAGCAATAACCGACTCTTATTCCCATTGGTGTTCAGGATTATGAGCTACGAAGAGATTTCCTAGCTAAAATTCTGACTGAAGTTGGTCTGCGAATTCGGTTTAAGGCCCAGGGTTCATTCTTTATATTTGTGGAGATTCCTGAGGAGTGCCTTCTGTCTGACGTATGCTGCTTTTTGTGACTATAGTTATTGCTAAAAAGCTGTCTGAAATCCAATTTTAGTTGTCGTCAAATGGTAACAAAGCAATTGCAATTTCAGGTTGATTGTGTTAAAAAGCTGATAGAAGAGGCAGGGGTGGTTGGTGTACCAGGTCGTGGATTCTTCCACCCAAACAAACAAGTGGAGGTTGGTGCTAATAATTTCTATGGTAACAGATATATCAGGTTTGCTTTTTGTAAAAGTGATGATACATTAGCTGCTGCTGCGCAAAATATGCGAGAGTTCGTCAATAGAGCAGGTGCCTTTGATCGCATTGAAGGTGTAAAGTGCTAATATGTCTGAAGCCTGCCAGTTGAGAATTGTAAAATTTATGAGCTATATTTTTCCAGTCGGAATTTCTTTTTTCTGAAAATCTTCCAAGCATAGAACACATAAACAATAGAGCTCAGAACCTTCAGCCTGCTCATGTAATTAGGAATTAGTCATTGTTCCTGTTTTGAATTTTTATCTAGTATGCCAAAAATCACCTTAAAAAAGGAAATAAATTAATATTTTGTAATATGGGTTTTTGTCAAGCCAGTATTGTTCTCTCCTGTCTGAGCTACAAGCCTACAGGTGCAGCAGTTGGCATCTTAAACTGAATTAAAACTGCAGTAGTTGGCCTTTTGAACTGAACTTAACCTCTCATGGGGTTTCACTTTTTCACTGGAAAGTAACTTAAATGTACTGGAAAAGAGAAACCAAAGAGCTTGAATTGCACATTTCAGGCTGGGTCCGATTGCGTACAACAGCAATACATTTAAACAGCATGGCCGTATACAGATATTATTGGCAACAGAGTTACCCCAGGACTGATGCAACTGCAGTATGGTGGGAAAACCCATATAACTCTTTGCTTAAGGACTTTCTCTAATGATCTACGGGTCTGGGTCTTGGAAAACTCACTAATTACTGTTCTTGATCAGCCAAAAACTTACTAATTTACTCTTTTATGCAAATTAGCTTCAATTAGACCAGTCTTACAGGATTTAGCGGGCAATGTTTAAAACCTCCAAAACCTGGTTTTTAGTAGGTAGATTACAGCAGCTGGTCAAGCAGAAGCTACTTGGTGGCATAAGTTTGATTTGTTGGTTGGTTTTATTTGTGTTTGGCCATGCTAGATGTTCTGTACTATCTCTTTAAGCCTGCAAGATTATTCCTGTCACCAAGAGAGGAAGCTCAAAAACTTGGCCAGTTTAATCAATCACTTGTCTCGATCAATCTTTCTAAACGGATAGATACTCTTTCAACATGTTAGTTAATAATTAGCAAATTGTTAAGAGTTTGATATAGTCATGGTTCAGAGACAAAACTGCAGTTACATATAATTGACTGGGTTTGACATCGCGAACAAGTTAACAGCTGGACTGTTATAGTTGAGTCTCTGTCCATATCGGAGCAGTTAAGCTTTCCTTTCTTGCATCGACATTCATATTATCTTAGAGCTCCCAATGCCGTCACGCATAGTTGCTCTGAAAACTGAAAGATGTGAGCTAAAGCAAACGCCACTACCCACGACCCGTACTATTCCATTTGTTTATTTCTTTTAAGAAAAGATTATTTCATGTGGCTGCTGAGTTTTTATATTAGGCAGTGCTCATTTTTTAGTCATGGCATAGCTCAGCTCCAGAGCAACACATTTGCGTTTCACCAAACACAGAGAAAGGACTTCGTCCTCCTCACATAACGAAATAACCAATAATCAATGAATTTGTTACCGCAAACTGTGGATCGAAACCTATACTAATGACAAATGAAAATCAGAGCACGTTGAGTATCGAGATTGAATATGGAGAGAGGAGGCTGATCATTTCACCAAACACAGACAAAGGACTTCGTCCTGCTTGCGTAACAAAATAACCAATAACCAATGAACTTGTTACCGCAAATTGTGGATCGAAACCTATACTAATGACAAATGAAAATCAGAGCACGTTGTGTATCGAGATTGAATATGGAGAGAGGAGGCTGTGCCATCAAGTTGGTGCGAGAGAATGACCAACGCCGGGCTACTTTCCAAACTTCAATTAATAAATAAAAACCACTATCCAAAGAAAATCATTTTTTTTTTTTTTTTTTTACTTTCCCAAGAGTAAATGTGTTGAGGTAGGTGTCTCTATTTTTATATTCCACTTGCTACTGAGTTCATATTGGTCATATGCATCCGCAAATTTCAGGGAGAGGTGCAACCTAGCAAGTGGAAGTGGGAACATATCATATGAAATTCAGTTAAATGTCTAACCATATGCTTTCAAGAAAGTCCATTTTGAAGTTCAAGTAATATTCCATATTCATATATTCTGATGTAACTAAGCAAGTTGATATCTTCTTCTTCATACGTCATTCCAATCATGAATCAAGTCTTTTCTTTTTAACATCAAGTGAAGACAAGCCAATGTCAACTAAGATCTCATTTGTATACATAACTAAAAGGAAGTTTTCATTTTATTCTGGAATAGATAATAGGTCAGATTACAAAATTTCTTTAACAGTAAACGAAGTGATGGTGACTTTTACGTCCAATTCGAATATATAACAAGTCACTCGATTGTCTAAATTTATTTTATCAGTATTTTAAAATGGCCCTTCCGAAATATATAATGAGGGCGTGCCACGTAATTCCTCAATTCGTGCTTGGAGAAGAAGTTTTCGATTTGGTTCAACTTTTCTTAATTAAAGATTTGGAACTCTCAATAAAGACATATAGCCGGCGGAAAAAAAAAATCACAGAAAATGCTTCTCTTCTTTTCTCTCTGGGGGGTAAAAAAAATTTTAATCTTCTAACGATAAAGCGTCTCAAAGTGTAAACCGAGCAAGAAACATTTGACCCGGGTATAGCCTAGCCAATTTCTCAAAGGCTGATCATAAAGATTGCACAGCTCGAGAATTTATTGAAAGTAAGGAAAAGAGGAGGGACCGTTTCAGATCATATCTCGGGCCATCTCCTTCATAGATGAAAGTCAGATTCACCTTTCCCTACAGATAATAGATACATATGTTCTAAAATGGCTCTTCATCAGCATATAGAATAAAAAATAGTCACCAAAAAGTATGACATCCCAGACGCCACTGTCCATGGCTTTTTCTGGGAGAGCGGTCGGTAAGAGTTGACATGGTGGCTCTCAGGCTCTGAGGATCTCTCTCTCTCTCTCTCTGTCTCTCTCTCTCTGTGGTTGAACTATGGCAAATTCGAGGGTTATCTTTGCCTTGCATGTAGCAGCGTGCATACTACTTGCAGACGTCGCTCATGCTCAGACTCAAGCTAAGACTGACCCTTCTGAAGGTACAAACAAACCCTCTCTTCCTCTCTCTGAGTGTTTCATTTTCGAGTTTGTCATTCTTAAGAGCGCCGATGACTATCAGCATCGTTCCTTATAATGAAAATCATCTCCTCTTTAAAATTATGATTAAAATCAAGGCTATATCAACAGTTCAAACACCTTTCCTTTGGGACCCGTGCTCTTAGTGGCCCACCCCCCCATCAACCTTCTTTTTCATAAATAGACAGAGATTTCTCTTTAGAGCATCCTGATGATATTTTTTCATAGCCTTTCGTCAACGTATGATTACCTCGTCTTATAATCTAGATAACATCATCTTATTGGACTGCAAGGACATGGGTGGTTCCTCTTTCACCTTGTTATGTCAATTCAATCCATATGGAACTCACTTTTATTTGATGACTTGCAAAAATAATCTTTATATTTAAAATACTGACTATCAAGAAAGCAAAATTGATTTCCTTAAAACCATATTGTCCCGGAAGCGTAAAAACAGTACTCCGTATGAGCGGCTGTCCTCGATTATACAATTCAACTGGATGGACAGCATGTGAAAACCTGTATTATTACTTGCACTTAATTGTCTAAATCATTCTCCATTTACTTAAGGTATGAATCATATACCAATGCATTTAGTTTGAGCATGAAGCTGAACATGTGTGAGTCGATGATGGTTATGTGAATGAAGTGGCGATTCTGAACTCGATATGGTCAATATGGGGACTCACTTCACAGACGCCAAAATGGAACATAAGTGGAGAGCCATGCAGCGGAGCCGCGATCAACGACGCTGTTTCCTTCGGCAATAATGATTACAACCCTTTCATCAAATGCGACTGCTCCTTCAACAATTCCACTACTTGCCACATTACACAGCTGTACGTATCGACAGCATCTCGCCCACAATGTGTACGTCTCTTCTCATGACCGGGTGCTTTTTCTTTGGTTGCAGCAAGGTTTATGCAATGAGCGTTGCTAGTCGTATCCCTGATGAGTTGTGGAACTTGACTTACCTCTTCAATCTGTATGTATTGGTCCCATTCCACTTCTTCCGTCTTTTCCAGTAGTTTCTCATTTCACTGGAGTTTTCGTGGTGTGCCATGTGTCATGCCTTATAATTAAGCAACACTCCGTTCGAAATCTTAGTTTCAAAATCTTACGTAGTTTTCCATGTGTCGTGTCTACGCAACACTCACATGCTCTCATTTGCTGAACCTCCATATTGATTTTACTCACCAAGGTTTCAAAATCTTACGTAGTTTTCCATTGTTCTGATGGTATTATGTACTTTATACAGGAACTTGGCCCAAAATCTCTTGACTGGTTCCTTATCTCCATCCATTGGCAACCTAACTCGCATGCAGTATCTGTAAGCACAACTCAATTCTAGTTTCAAAATTTATACAGGTTCTCTGCTCCTTTTTTTAGCAGTTTTCTTTCTTTCCTGATGCTTACTCTGTTGATTTACTTCAGGAGTCTGGGCATCAATGCATTATCAGGGGAGCTCCCACTACAACTTGGGCAACTTACAGAGCTATTGTCATTGTAAGTAACAGTTCCAGAAAGGATTTGTAATGTCAAGCAGAAGGATTCAACTGAATTAGGTCCAATGGATGTTCAGACAAATGTTCAATGAAATTTGACATGCAAGTTTAATATTGTAGGTCCTTTAGCACCAATAATTTCAATGGCTCTCTGCCATCTGAGCTTGGAAATCTGTCCAAATTGCAGCAACTGTAAGTCCTGCCTGCTTAACATTCTTAAACATGGATTTTTCCTTTTAAAATATTTGCAGGTATTGGAGTTTGGCATGGGCCAGTTTTGTCGAAATAGGTGGCAAACGGACTAAGTAAATTTTTTCATGCATCCTTTCAGATTGATTAGTTTCTTTTAACCTTTCTGACTTGCAGTAGCATGTTGTTGTTACTATCATTCCGCCCATCATCGCATAGCCTAACCCTTATACCTCATATTTCACTTTCACTGTCATCCTCTTGTTGACATTTCAACTGCTAGAGACTCCCGCAATGTTTGGCTGTGTACTTTCTGGATTAGACCTTCTCAAGTCTCGTGGATGTTGTGTAAATGTTCCATGGACTGTGTCACCCTCTCCTCTTGGCATCACTTCTGCTTTCAACTTTTTAAAAGGACAAACTATAGATTTATTTGAGTTGAATTATATTAATACAATGCCTTTGGCTGATGGAAATCACTTATTGTACAGTTACATGGATAGTTCCGGAGTCAGTGGTGAGATTCCATCAACATTTTCCAAGCTTAAAAATGTTAATACAGTGTAAAGGCTTCATTCCTCCTTTGATACTAGAAAAAAACTACTAACAGGAAAAGCTTTGTGATATGATTTCCCAGGAGAAATACCTTTTCTGGTTGCAGGTGGGCATCGGATAACAACTTCACTGGCAATATACCAGAATTCATAGGAAATTGGTCGCAGCTTACACAGCTGTAAGGCAATATATATGTTTGTTTTTTTTCTAACCATGCCTAGAACAATGAATGTCTACCTTTCACAACAGTTTGTAGGTTCTGGAAATTGAAATTCGACAAATTCTATAGCATTAATTCTGTATTATGTTATCATTATACAGTATGTGATAAATTTGAGCAATTTTTTTTTCTCAATTTGTTTTGTTTATAGGTTTCTTCAAGGAAATTCTTTCGAAGGCTCAATTCCTTCAACATTTTCCAATTTAATCGCTTTGAAAGACTTGTGAGTGGGCACGTGCTTTCTGTTTCTATGCTTGTAAAAAATAACTTACCACAGCCTTGAACAAACTGACAATGAGTTGAGTACATAATGCAGGAGAATAAGTGATGTAGTTAATGGGAGCTCTTCCCTGGAATTCATCAGGAATATGACGAATCTGTCTATTCTGTAAGACAGACTTTCTTTTCCTTTCTCTTTCTCTTATGCCAAATGGGCTTACCCAATTGTTTTCAGGATACTGAGGAATAACAACATCTCAAATTCTCTCCCATCAGATTTTGCAGGATACCAGAGTTTATCTGAGCTGTAAGTTGTTCTTGATTAGAGATTGACTGAATATATGCCAAAGCATTTATTAATGTGTCTGATATTAATTATCTTCAACCTGGATATGGGTTGTTGCCATTTGCATGCTATATATATATTCAGTGACTTAAAAGCAATATTTGGAGGGATGATTTTGTGACCCTTCACTAATGGTATACAATAGTAGTTACTAAATGAATAGTACTTACTTGATATTATCTGGTTGGTGTCACTTTGGTTAAAGACCATCTTGAGCCCTAATTAGTAGTACAGTACTGCAAAGGAGCATTTGCCTTCATGTTATTCTATAGACTTCATTTGACAAATATCATATTCATTGGGTATTTAGATGTTTTTTACATGTAATCAGCTCGATTTTCCCAAAGGCATTATGTCTTATTTGTATATGTTATTTACTCTATTATATGTATAGTGACTTTGTTGCATCTATATTGGACCAGGGACTTAAGCTTCAACAAGTTAACTGGACAGATTCCAAACTCCCTTTTCAATTTGAGCTCACTCACTTACTTGTAATGTACCTCTTCTGGATAATCATATATGTTCCTTTTAATATGTTCTCTTTGTTAATGCTTCACAAATCTCTTTGCTGCATTTCTCAGGTTTCTTGGAAATAATAGTTTGAATGGCACACTTCCTGAACAGAAAAGTACATCCCTTCTCAACATGTAAGAACACCTGAAAGATCTCCTTTGCCTGATAACCAAAATGATGCTCACAACTCTCACTGATCAATCAGAAAGAACATGGGTAATTATGTACAAGTTTTTAGAGGCATTTGTGGAGTTTGAATGTAACGAGAGTGGGTAGTCAAAGTAATCAATTTTCTGTCTTTGGTTGAAAGATCAGAATGAGTATATAGCTACTTGAATATATTTTTCTCCTTTTCCCCTTCACAGCTAACTCGGTACTATAAATAGTTCTGGCACAGTCATCTTCTAGTTGGTGCCTGGGAACATGGAGAACAGTCAACATTTTGTTGTTTGACATATCACCGGATGCTATTTGACACTCAAAGACTGCTTTCATATTGGTTAACTAATTTAATAACATCTTTACTGTGCCATTTTGACAGAGATGTGTCTTACAATAACTTGATGGGAAGCTTTCCTTCTTGGGTCAGCAATGATTTACAACTGTATGTGATTTCTGTTATTCAAAGAATGATAATTGATACATTTTGCTTGTATAATCTTCTTTTTCCCTTTATTAATCATTTTCATCTACCTTAAGGGATGCTATATTGTACTTAAAGTCATTTTCTAGTTAAAGGATGAGCTATAAGTCATTTTCTCCTGATGCATTTTGCAGTAATCTGGTTGGCAACAACTTCACATTGGACAACTCTAACAGTGGGAATTGCCCTGGTGACTTTTTTCTTATAATGCTTGAGTGATCATAGACAGTAATAATTCAATAGAGAACTTTTAGCTGATGTGTCCTCGGATTTGGCTCAAATGCCTACCTCACTCTATAATGAGAATCACCGATCCCACCTTGCAGGGTAATCTAAATGTTTAGATGTGAAATTTGTCCATTGTCATAAAAATTTGATTAATTGAGATTATAGATGCATGCTAAATTTGTGCTTAATCACTTTCTCATTTGGTTGCTAAATCTACTGCAAGGAACAAAGATAAATCACTTAACCGACTGTCATCAACTGGACTGTCATATCTAGCGATTTCATATGATTGTTCTCATTTATATTCCATTGTGGATGTCTGTAATTTATATAAATACTGAAGAAACAGTTTCACCATCTTTAATTCTCATAATTCATGCCCTGGGTAATCAGCAGTTCTACGAGAGTCAGTATTAGCATTCACTAGAAGAGGCATACAGTTCAAACTATCACTTGGAGATGCTATCACTGTGTCAATGATTGAAAAACTTTTAGCTTCTAATTAGCAATTGCATCATCCAAGAAGGATTTTGAATCTTTGGTGGAAGTCATAAAATGTCATGTCAAATGGAAAATGCACTTCCAAAATGTGAAGGAGTAAATGTGAAGCAGTACATCCCTCAATAAGTGGGGAAATAACAATTGATAATTGGATGGGATAGGATGTGAAGGTTCGTGTTGATTAAAAGATGATCCTTTGAGTTTAATTCCAAAAAAAAGATTAATCTATATGACTAGAAGAATCCTGTTAGATCCTTCAGTCACATAACCAGCGACTTGCTATAGAAGTATCTGCTTTTGATTAACCTATAAGTACATAACTGCCATACTGGTTGATTGAGTAAACTTTTCTACTTTTGTCTTAGTGTGCTTCCTTCAGGATTAAACTGTCTTCAACGGAATTTTCCTTGCAATCACGGGACTGGAATTTGTAAGTGCATGTGATCTTTTCCCCTCTATATGCTTTTCATTATTGAATGCTTCAACAAGAGGAGGACAGGAAATCATATAGACAGTTACTTAAGTATTATGATTGCTTGCATCCTGATACGTGAAGTGAATGGTAACTCTAATGTAGTAGAACACGGAACAGTCAAACTAGTTTCTTCCAGTAAGTTAGATTAGGGGTAGTTCAGTGGCGCAGAGAAGGAAAAATTGAGGGTCAAGTTGGGACGCTGGGTTTTTCTTTAGAAGAGGGGACAGCTAAGTAGTTATGATGTCCCATTTGAACCATGATTTATGTTTCATCGTCCATTTCTTTTCTGTTTGTTTCAAGAAGTATATAGACTGATTCTGATTCTTTCTTTTTCTGTTGATTCTTTCTGATCTATGGATCCATTGGTAGGTGAGGTTAAGTAATGAATCCATTATCATTTCATCAGGGAAAAGCCATCTTTTTCTCAACAATGTCTTTGTCATTTGATCCAATAACCTTCCGGTTTTTCAGAAACCCTCATATGATGCTGAACATGCAAGGTTGTTTGATCCATTAAAAACATGCTATTTAGAATTTTACTCTCTCCATCTGTGTAGGGCCTAAGTAATTCAGTCTCTGGTCCAGGATACAGTAGGCAGATATCTGGCAGGCTGCCTTTGTATCCAATATTTGCCTCTCTAGGTTCCCCTTTATCTGGTTTTTTAATTTCCCTAGAAAGGATCTTACTTCATTCTCATCAGGATTTTGTGGGTCTCTTAACTAAATTGTGAAAGAACTAATTTATTATCACATTTACAACTGCATATTAAGATGCTATTAGACAGAGTGTTGGAAGTAAGGTTCGAAAATAAGAATGTGCCATTCGGATATTCTAAGTTGCATCAGGCTGGAAGTATAGAATGCACATACTGCATGTGCTGTGGCAGATAATTCTGTCCATTATGTATATGGAAGTACCTCTCATAAACTCATCATGATATGCTCTTTTATGCTTGTCATGCAGACTACAATTTTGCAGTTAAATGTGGTGGCCCTCAGATTACTTCCTCCAGTAATATTGTGTATGAGATGGACAATAACACTCTTGGTCCTGCTACCTACTACGTGACCGACACGGAGAGATGGGCAGTGAGCAATGTTGGTTATTTCACCGGAAACAACAAGCCCGCTTATAAAGCTTCCACTCTTTCCCAGTTCACAAACACTTTAGACTCAGAGCTGTTCCAGACTGCACGGCTCTCTGCTTCATCTCTACGATACTATGGTTTAGGGCTGGAGAATGGAAACTACAATGTTAGTCTCCAGTTTGCTGAAATACAAATCCTGAATACTGGATGGCAAAAACTTGGAAGGCGTCTTTTTGATGTATACATACAGGTAGGGCTGTAATTTGACAGGTTTTTTTTAAAAAAAAAAAAAAATTATTTTAACCTGGAAATTTCACAATCAACTACCAATGCCTCTTATGCTTATTTCAGGGAATCCTTGTTGTGAAGGATTTCGACATACAAAAAGAGGCAGGTGGTGCCTCTCTTACAGCTGTTCGAAAAGTGTATCAGGCTCAGGTAACAGCTAACTATCTGGAAATACACTTTTTTTGGGTTGGAAAAGGGACTTGCTGTGTACCAAATCAAGCCACATATGGACCTTTGGTTTCGGCCATTAGTGCTGTCCCAGGTACCATGATTAAAACTTTCTCCTATTCCTAGCCCTATCTTTATAAGTTTACTTAATTGGCAGAATTTGTGCAGACTTCATACCCACTGTCAGTAACAATCCCCAACCAGCAAAAAGGATCATACTGGCTTGATTGTTGGAGTTGCTACAGGAGTTGGTTTGGTTGGCTTGGTGGCTGTTCTCCTGGTCTTCTATCTTGTTCGGAGAAGGAAAATGGCTCGCATGATTGAAGACCAAGGTGAACCCCAATCAGATATTTACGATAGATTCCCCGTGATATCTTTCCTATCTGTAATCTTGTGTGCTGATTATGTTTTTGCATTAGAAGACAAACACCGTTTCTGTGAAGGAAAAAAGAACAAGAAATCTCTATATTGCAATGCCACTGTTCTTAAAAGCTTTTGAGTTCAATGCCCACTGGTGGTAGGATGTGGAATTTCCATGTTTTCTAGTTGAAGTTAAATTTCATGAATGCATTTTTATTTTGCTGGTTGACTAATTTAAGCGGCTAATATGTTTCCGAAACTTATCTGTATTATTGTGTCTTACAGAGTTCCTTGGCATAGATACTAGACCTTACACTTTTGGCTATGCGGAACTAAAGGCAGCTACAGATGACTTCAATCCCAATAACAAGCTTGGGGAGGGAGGATTTGGCCCTGTTTTTAAGGTTCGTTGTAATTCATTGGATAACACAAAAAAGTAAATGTAGATGCAGTGATGTCACAATTGAATGTTATGGCAGAAGTAAAATGCTTGGCTGTTTGCAAATGCTGATCTTATCTCTATAGCCTCCTCAACTATAGCTGATCTGATCTTACCTTGTCATAAGAACTAAATTGATTATTTATCTTTCTGGAAGTTTTTCTTTGAGAAAGAACAGAAAAAGGGGACAAACTCATTACTGAAGGGTACCGAAATTATGGTTTCTGTACCTTGGAACAAAAAGAGAAAGGTTTATTTATTCCGTGTGCTGATGGACCTAACTTCCAGTATTTTCTCAGCCCCGGTGAAAAAAAAAAAAAAAAACACCCTCCTTACTTATGCCATTGTCCTTTTTAAGGCAATCATCCTTTGGCTTTGGAGGATGACTGTAATAGATCCTAAATTACGTCTAGGAAAGAAAGTAATCCAATGAAAAGCATCAACCCATCCTTGGATAATATAAATAAATATTGTAACGTGCGGTTTTAAGTAACTAATGAATGGACAATTCTTGGTTATATTTGCTGGGGTCCAGTCTGAATAACATGATATAGGTTGACCTGTCCTTCATTTGTCATCTATATATTAATACACTTTAGTTCTAGAAGATGGGTCCTTTGGCATGCTTGATAGTCCGACTTTAAGTGTAGCTCTCTGATAGTCTAGTAACTGTAGTATACATTGTCATGCTAATCACATTATTGGTCTTAAAATGGCAGAGGATTTTTATATTGAAGTACTGACCATATCAATGACAACAGGGAACTCTCAATGATGGGAGAGTGATTGCTGTTAAACAACTATCTGGATCATCCCACCAGGGAAAGAATCAATTTGTGGCAGAGATTGCAACTATATCTGCAGTGCAACACCGCAACCTTGTTAAATTGTATGGATGCTGCATTGATGCAGATAATCGGCTTCTTGTTTATGAGTATCTGGAGAACAAGAGTCTTGACCAGGCAATGTTCGGTAGGTGATAGAATCTTCACATCAATAACGTCTTTTGTCATGTAACTGCATATTTAATGCACGAACCATGTAAAATTTGCAAAACAAGCGGGCAGGACAAAATCAGCAAACTAAAGTTAAGAACAATGCCTTGTAAAGAACTTTTTAAATTGCCATATATTTGATTAGCAGTGATGATTGGACTTATATTGCTTCCACGGTACAGGACAAGGAAGCTTGAATCTTGATTGGGCAACACGCTATGATATCTGTCTGGGTATTGCAAGGGGCCTAGCTTATCTTCATGAGGAGTCAAGGCTGAGAATCGTGCATAGGGATGTGAAGGCCAGTAATATTCTGCTGGACTCTGATCTCACACCTAAAATATCAGACTTTGGTTTGGCTAAACTTTATGATGATAATAAGACACATATAAGCACCCGTGTGGCGGGAACCATGTAAGCTCCATGTTCTTCTGTCACATGCACACAGAGCCATATTTATTAGTTCAGACGCATACAGTTGCCGAAACTCTAATTCTGCTTTCCCATTGCTGTTGCAGTGGATATCTTGCTCCTGAGTATGCAATGCGTGGCCACCTTACAGAGAAGGCAGATGTATTTGCGTTTGGTGTAGTGGCTCTAGAGGTTGTCAGTGGAAGGCCAAATTCAGACCCTAGCTTGGAAGAAGAAAAAATATATCTTCTTGAATGGGTACACGCTTGAACATTGTCCCAGTTGTTCATTTGTTTAATGGTCATTTAGGAAGGAAACATCATTTTCTTTCTTCCTTCTATTCTTCCCTTTTAATTCTATGAGGTTGCCTGAATACATCTTTGCCACTTTTCCTCTGCTTCTCAGGCTTGGACCTTGCACGAAACCAACCGTGTTGTTGAGCTGGTTGATTCTAGATTATCAGAGTTCAATGAAAAAGAGGCAAAACGCATGGTTGCAATAGGGCTCTTGTGCACTCAAACATCGCCAGCGCTTAGACCACCAATGTCCCGTGTGGTGGCAATGCTCTCTGGAGATATTGAAGTGCCGACCGTGTCCACGAGGCCAGGCTACTTGACTGATTGGAGATTTAATGATACCACTAGCTTCGTGACTGAGAATACAGACACGAGCACAGACAAAAGCCCTTACAACCCAGTGTTCACTGCAAGCACTGTAGACGGTGCAAATCTTTCACCGGTAATTGGTTGCACACCCATGCTTGATGAGATAGTCGGAGACGGTAGATGAATATGGTTTACCTGGACGGATCTCTGCAACATCCATGTCAGGCTTCATCAGTCACATTTTGTATTGTCGTTATTTACTAGAACATACATATGAACTTCCTATAAAAGATGACTCTCCCTGACAATGATTTTGCTATTATGTAAAAAGTTGTGGAATAAAGCTGTACAAATTGTCAATTTTTCTGGTAAATTTGCAAAGTTTCAATTCACAACCCAAGAGAACATTAACAGGGTCACATCCGCAAGTGTCTAGTTAAATTGCGAGTAACTTCTATAATTTCGTTCCAAAACTTGCAAGAATAAGTGCATCATTATTCACATCTTTCTACCAGCTGAGAATCCTCCGATCCAAATGACGACTGTCATCCTGCTTGTACTCCCCAGAGGGAAGGAAAAAACAAGAGGTCGATGCTTTTCCTCTAAAGCATTAACTTATGGAACATATTTAGGGGGAGCAGATATAAACTCATTCTTCACCAGCACTATTCATCTAGTCTAAGTGGTCGATGTTAGCTTCAAATTTTTTTTCACATACCATTGTAGCAAATGATAGTAATGTAACATGATAGTGACTATGATAAATTACTCTTGTTTGCCTCAAGAGATGATTACATAGGATGATCTTCTTTTAAAGCGATTTTCTTACTCTGTTCCCTGCATTTCCATTGGTGTGACTCATGAGCAGCTGAAGAAACATGGGAGCAGTGACAATCGATTCTTTTCAAGTCTCTTGCATACATGCATGAACGTATAATATTTCTCAGCATAAAATTTCATCAACATGGTGCAATTGCCTAGTGAGCTTATTAAACTCATTGCGTTGAGATAAAAAGCAATCAGCGTTGCTTCCTAAGATGCATCCGTCAAGCTGTTGCTCCCCCTTCCCCCCTTAGTTGATTTTAGTTTGTTCCATTATTTTATTGTCTTGAGTTCCTTTTCAGTCAAATCATGGTCCCCAGAAGTGCTTTTACGCAGGAGTTCGATATCCGGGGGGTATAAACACTTTCACACATGACAAGACAAAACATATATCCCTTGCCTCTCTTCAAGGAATGTAGGAATGGACAATAATTACTTCTCAAAAACATTCAGGGTAAAGGTGATCTCCTATTTCTGAGATGCAGTATCACTGTCTCGTAGTGATGCAAACATCAATTGTGGAACAAAGCTTCCACCAAGAACTTCTAAAATCTTTTAAATCATTTTGTAAATATCCTTTCTTTTTCCAGATATCCTGTCGTCAAATGACTTTGATAGAAAATGGACGCAATACTATATCCATGAGAGAAAATTCAAGGGGTTCTTTTCTACTTTGATTATGTCATGACATTTACAGATCTCCCTATGAAAGTTCCCATCGTTAGTCTTTCCTCATGTGTGTTGTTGTACCTTGACTTTTCCATAATCATCGACCTTTATTTTCCTCCTTTAATTTCTTATTCTAGATTCACAAAAATCTTCAGTCCTTTCACATCTAATTCGAAATAAAGTGGATGTGGAGGTGCCACGACTTGGATGGATGAACCTGTCAACTTTAGACGTTCATGTTGATCTTAGCAAATGCGGAATCTTTTCTCTTTGGCTCTTTCCCCGCAAATCATCACGTGCCTCTATCAAACGATACAATGCATTTTGACAAAACGAAACAGTTCGCTATCATCACAAAGAACGAGACTTTAAACACCACACAGTGAAGTGTCTTTAAAGTGTGAAACGAGCACGAGACATTTGACCCGGATATAGCTTAGCCAATTTCTCATCCACGGTCATCGACCAGAATTTTCAAAGGCTGATTTCAAACATTTACACGGCACGGAGAATTTAGTGAAAGTAAGAGGAGCATTTCTAATCTTTATCTCAGACACCACTTGGCTTTCTCATCAAACTATATCTACGCATATATATACACATATCTGGGAGTGCGGTTGGTCAGACTTGACATGCTGGCTCTCCAGCTCTAAGGCTCTCTGTCTCTGTCTCTGTCTCTGTCTCTCTCTGGTTGAACAATGGCGAATTCGAAGGTGATCCTTGCCTTGCGTGTAGCAGCGTGCATACTACTTGCAGACGTCGCTCGTGCTCAGAGCCAAAGTGCTACGACCGACCCTTCTGAAGGTACAAAACGAACCCTCTTCCCCTCTTTCTCTCCGCGTGTTCGTGTGTGTTTAACGAGTTTGCTATCCTTAAGGAGTGCGAAAGATCGTAAGCATCCTTCCTGAAAATGGAAAATCATCTCCTTCCTGCTAAAGTATGATTAAGATCGGGACAGACAGTGATTAGGTGACGGCACTGTTATCCTTCCATGAGGGACGGTATCTTCTTACTTAACCAAGATAACACGGTAATCAGTTTGCCCGGTTTTGCTTGAAAATTCTTGCTTAGTCCTCGGTGGGATTTGCTGGCATAAAGCAAATCCTCAGAGTGGGGTTTAAAAAATGATTATTTTTTTAACCAATGGAGGAGGAAGATGGAAAAGAGAAAAAAATATATTAAATTAAAAATATAAATTATTTAAAAAATGATTATTTTTTTTGCATGAAATTGAAAATCATTTTTCAAAAAAGATCACAGCACCAGATAATGTTTTTGGTCACATATCACAAAATAAAGGAAAATTAACCATTTTCCTAAAACATGATTTCCCAAAAAGTATTCTCCTTTTATCATGAAGTTTTCTCATAAATAAATGCACCCTAATTATTATTTTATTGTAAAGAAAAATACTTAATCATACATTGACTTCTTAATCATATGAAATGGCATAGGATAAGGTATTATGTAACTATATGTGTATGCTCATTCACAAATTTTCTTTAATTTCTGCAATGGGATTAGGTCCTAATGCATCTCTCTCAACAATGTCGATTCAGTAGGTAATAATCTCACCTAGCAATATCACACTATTCATGTTTTATCATTTCATTATTTCATATAATGTTTTGTATATTGTATTTTTGCCGTTGTTATGCATTCTTGATTTCGCCAATACCTTGAATTAAGCTCGCTGACTCCTCACAACTTAACTTGAATACGAAGAATCATGAACCATTTAAATGCACAATGATATGTCAATTAATGTTGAAATACAACTTGGGTGTTTTTTTTTTTTCATTTTTGAAATTTAATAGATCCTTCTAATAACATTAATAAATTTTATTTAGAAATAATTTTTTTTCATACCGGTGATTAGCTATATTTGGGTTATTTAATTTCATTTATACATAAATATATTTGTATGCATGTATATTAGTAATTTAAAAACCTCACTCTGAGGATTTGCTTTCTGCCAGCAAATCCCACCAAGAGAATTTTCAAGGAAACCTGGTAAACAGGTTACCCGGTTGCCTTGGTTAAATAAGTGTGGAGATCTTGCTGTCCCTTATGGAAGAATAACAGTGCTGTCACATAATCATTGTCCAATCGGGACTATACATCTTCCCTCTTTAAAATATTTTGCAAACTTATCATTACTTCGCTTTATTATCCAGAGAGCATTATGTCATGGGATTGCAAGGACGTATGTGGCCCCACTTTCAACTTCACTTTTATTTGACGGCTTGTTGTATAATCAAAAAGCAAAATTGATTCCCTTAAAACCATGTCTGGAAATTGTAAAGACGCTTCTCCATATGAGCGGCTGTCCCCGTTTATACAAATCAACTGGATAGACAGCATGTGCATACCTGTATTATAAATTGCACTTAATTGTCTAAATCACTCTCCATTTACTTAAGGTAAGAATCATGCACCAATTCATTTAGTTTGAGCATGAAGCTAAACAAAGTCTGAGTCGATGACGGTTATGTGAATGTAGTGGCGATTCTGAACTCGATATGGTCAACATGGGAACTCACTTCACAGGCGCCAAAATGGAACATAAGTGGAGAGCCATGTAGCGGAGCCGCGATCGACGACTCCGTTTCCTTAGACGATTACGGTTACAACCCTTTCATCAAATGCGACTGCTCCTTCAAAAATTCCACTACTTGCCACATTACACAGCTGTACGTATCCACAGTATCTCGCCCACCATGTGTACGTCTCTTCTCATGACCGGGTGGTTTTTCTTTGGTTGCAGCAAGGTTTATGCAATGAGCGTTGACGGTCCTATCCCTGATGAGTTGTGGAACTTGACTTACCTCTCCAATCTGTATGTATTGGTCCCATTCCACTTCTTCCGTCTTTTCCAGTAGTTTCTCATTTCACTGGAGTTTTCATGGTGTGCCATGTGTCATGCCTTATAATAAGCAACACTAAGTTCGAGCTTGTCTACGCAACACTCACATGCTCTCATTTGCTGAAGCTCCATAATGATTTTACTCACCGAGGTTTCAAAATCTTACGTAGTTTTCCATTGTTCTGATGGTATTATGTACTTTATACAGGAGCTTGGCCCAAAATCACTTGACCGGTTCCTTATCTCCATCCATTGGCAACCTAACTCGCATGCAGTATCTGTGAGTACAACCCAATTCTTGTTTCAAAATTTATACGAGTTCTCTGCTCCTCCTTTTAGCAGTTTTCTTTCTTTCCTGATGCTTACTCTGCTGATTTACTTCAGGAGTCTGGGCAGCAATGCATTATCAGGGGAGCTCCCACCGCAGCTTGGGCAACTTACAGAGCTATTGTCATTGTAAGTAACGGCTCCAGAACAGGATTTGTAATGTCAACTGAATTAGGTCCATCGGATGTTCAGACAAATGTTCAGTGAAACTTGACATGCAAGTTTAATATTATAGGTCCTTTAGCACCAATAACTTCAACGGCTCTCTGCCATCTGAGCTTGGAAATCTGTCCAAATTGCAGCAACTGTAAGTCCTGCCTGCTCTACATTCTTAAACATGGATATTTGCAGGTATTGGAGTTTGGCAGAGGCCAGTTTTGTCGAAATAGGTGGCAAACGGACTAAGTAAATTTTTTCATGCTTCCTTTCAAATTGATTAGTTTCTTGTAACCTTTCTGACTTGCAGTAGCATGTTGTTGTTACTATCATCCTGCCCATCATCACATAGCCTAATCCTTATACCTCATATTTCACTTTCACTGTCATCCTCTTGTTGACATTTCAACTACAAGAGACTCCCGCAATGTTTGGCTGTGTACTTTCTGGGTGTAAACCTTTTCAAGTCTCGTGGATGTTGCGCAAATATTCCATGACACTGTGTCACCCTCTCCTCTTGGCATCACTTCTGCTTTCAACTATTCAAAAGGACAGACTATTGAGTTATTTGAGTTGTGTTAAATTAATAAAATTCCCTTGGCTGATACTTATTGTGCAGTTACATGGATAGTTCCGGAGTCAGTGGTGAGATTCCGTCAACATTTTCCAAGCTTAAAAATCTTCAAACAGTGTAAGAGCTTCATTCCTCCTTTGATACTAGAAAAAAACTATTAACAGGAAAAGATTTGTGATACGATTTCTCAGGAGAAATACCTTTTCCGGTTGCAGGTGGGCATCGGATAACAACTTCACTGGCAATATACCAGAATTCATAGGAAATTGGTCGCGGCTTACACAGCTGTAAGGCAATATATATGTTTGTTTTTCATCTAACCATGCCTAGGACTATGAATGTCTATCTTTCACAACAGTTTGTAGGCTCTGGAAATTGAATTTCGACAAATTCTATAGCATTAATTCTGTATTATGTTATCATTAAAAAATACATGATAATTTGTCCAATTTTTCTCAATTTAACTTTTTTATAGGTTTCTGCAAGGAAATTCTTTCGAAGGTTCGATTCCTTTGACATTTTCCAATTTAACGGCTTTGAAAGACTTGTGAGTGGGCTATGCACTTTCTGTTTCTAGGCTTGTAAAAATAACTTACCACGGCCTTGAACAAACTGACAATGAGTTGAGTACATAATGCAGGAGAATAAGTGATGTATCTAATGTGAGCTCTTCAATGGAATTCATCAGGAATATGAAGAATCTGTCTACTCTGTAAGACATTGTGATTCCGGGGCATGTAGCAGACTTTCTTTTCCTTTCTTTTTCTCTTTTGGCCTCTATGTAAAATGGGCTTACCCAGCTGTTTCCAGGATACTGAGGAATAACAATATCTCAGATTTGCTCCCATCAGATTTTTCAGGATACCAGAGTTTATCTCAGCTGTAAGTCGTTTCAGTTGAGATTGATTGAAAATATGCCGAAGTGTGTCTGTCTTTCATTATCATCAACCCAAATATGGGTTGTTGCCATTTGCATTCTGAATATATATTCAGTGACTCAGAAGCAATATTTGAAAGGGATGAATAAGACACCCTTCATTAATGATTTATAATAGTAGTTACTAAATGATTTGTACTTAATATCATCTGGATGACCATATTTTAATTATAGACCATCTTTTGCCCTCATTCATAGTACAGTACTTGAAAGGAGCATTTGCCTCCACGATTCTTCTCTAGACGTCAATTGACAAAATGTTTTATTTATTGGGTATTGTGATGTTTTTCACATGTAATCAGCTTGATCTTCCCAAAGGCATTTGTTTTTATTCAAACTTCTATATCTTGTTTACTCAATTTATTCATAGAGTAACTTTGTTGCATCTATGTTGGACCAGGGACTTAAGCTTCAACAAGTTAACAGGACAGATTCCAGTCTCTCTTTTCAATTTGAGCTCACTCACTTACTTGTAATGCACCTCTTCTGGATTTCATACGTGCTCCTACAAATATGTTCTCTTTGTTAATGCTTTGCAAATCTCTTTGCTTCATTTCTCAGGTTTCTTGGAAATAATAGTTTGAATGGCACACTGCCTGAACAGAAAAGTGCATCCCTTCGTAACATGTAAGAAACACCTGGAAGATCTCCGTTGCATAATAGCCATAATGATGCTCACAACTGTCACTGATCAATTGAGAAGAGCATGAAGTTACACACAAGTTTTTATGGGCATTTATGGAGTTTGAATGCAAAGAGGATGTGCAGTCAAAATATTCCATGTTCCGTCATAGGTTGAAGGTTCAAAAAGAGGATATAGCTATTTGAATAGATTTTTCTCCTTTTCCCTTTATAGCTAACTCAGTACTAA
The DNA here is from genome assembly GCA_017140595.1 of Eucalyptus curtisii. Taxonomy (NCBI): domain Eukaryota; kingdom Viridiplantae; phylum Streptophyta; class Magnoliopsida; order Myrtales; family Myrtaceae; genus Eucalyptus; species Eucalyptus curtisii. The sequence continues at coordinate 37,452,187 of CM029499.1, read as the reverse complement.
ATATAGTTTCTTTCGAAGTCATCTATTTTGCACCTGTGAACATGGAGAATATAGTTAACCTTTTGTTGTTTGACATATTACAGCATGCTATTTGATACTGATAGACGACTACCCTGTTGGTTAACTAAATGACATCTCTCCTGTGCCACTTTTGCAGAGACGTGTCATACAATAACTTGATGGGAAGCATTCCTTCTTGGGTCAGCAATGATTTACAACTGTATGTATTTCTGTCATTTGAAAAAAATTAATTAATACTTTTAGTTAGATATCTTAAGTGAGGACTCTTCTTTTGCACTTTGTCAATCTTTTGTTGCTCGAGGGATGCTATATAGTACTTAAAGTCATTTTCTAGCTACAGGATGAGCTGTAAATGTTCCAATTTTGTGGGGAGACTTACGATCACAACTTTTTTCATGTGCATTTTGCAGTAATCTGGTTGGCAACAACTTTACATTGGACAACTCTAACACTAGGTAATTGCCCTAGCGATTTTTTGCTTATGATGATTGAGTGATCATAAATGGTGATCAATTCAATGGAAAACGGTTAGCTGATGTGTCCTCAGATTTGTCTTGAATGCCTACCTCAATTTACGAGGATAATCACCAATCTCACTACCCTGCTGGGCATTCTGGATGTTTATATATCAAATTTGTCCTTGTCATACTAATTCCATTAATTGAGATCACAGATGCATGCTGAATTTACATTAAAACTCACTCACGTTTGGTTGCTGAATCTACTGCTTGGAACAAATGTAAATCATTTAAACACTGCCTGCAAAAGAACTGTCATAGGTAGTGACTTTCATATGATTGTCCTTATTCATATGCCGTTGTGGATGTCAGTAATTTGAATAAATATTGATAATACAGTTCCACCATCTTTTAATCCTCGTAATCGATGCAGTAGAGAATCAGCAATCCTGCAAAACTCAGTATTAGTATTCACTAGAAAAGCATGCAGTTTGAACTAGGACTTGGAGATGCTATCACCGCTTCAATGATTTAAGAAGTTTTAGCATTTAGCTAGCAATTCCATCTTTCATGAAGATATCTTGAATGTTTCAGTGAGAGTCATAAAAAAGAAAAGGAATTTCCTTGCTATAGAAGTATCTGCTCTTGATTTACTCATACGTTCATACTGCCATACAAGTCAACTGAATATATTTTTCTCCTCTTATCTTAAGCCTTCTTCCTTCAGGATTAAACTGTCTTCAACGGAGTTTTCCTTGCAATACGGGGAATGGAATCTGTAAGTCCATGTAACCTTTTCCCCTTAATATGCTTTCCTTTTGTTGAATGCCTCAACAAGAGGAGGACAGGAGATCATGTTTCCAGTTACCTCAGATATTCTGCGTGCTTGCATCCTGATACATGAAGTGAATGGTAACTTTAAATGTAGTAGAAGACAGAATGGTCAAACTAGTTTCTTCCCGTAAGTTAGATTAGGGGTAGTTCAGTGGAAGAGAGGAAAAATTAAGGTTCAAGCTATTATGCTAGGTTATTTTCTTAGAAAGGGGACAGCTATGTAGTATTGATGTCCCATGTCAGCTCTTGCCACAGACAGAGATGTAAGGCAGGTCGCTTAATGTTCGATAATTGCCTCTCTAGGCCCGGCCCCCCCTTTATCTGTGATATTTCCCTCAAAAGGACCTTACGTGCTTCCAGTGCTTTGTTCCACCTTGATTGCTCGCTCTAGCACATCCTTATAGATTGTTAACACGAAAGGTGCAAGTGCAGAATTAATTTCAGGTCGGAGCCCTCCTAGGAAATGGTCGGCCTTATCTTCCTCATTTGCTACCAAGTGCTCCGCAAATCTACTCAATCGATTAAAGCGGGACTGAATACTCCAAAACCGTGGAGTCACCCCGAGATATATGTACAAAATCACCCTTCATCTTCGCCTGGAATGACTTTGGGAAGAATTGAGCATTGAACGCCTTTTTAAAGTCCTCCTAGGATATAATAACATCCCTACCTCCAAGACTTGGCTTCATTCCATCCCACCAAAACTTTGCTTCACCTTCCAAGTATTGGGTGGCAAATTTAACCTTCCGATCCTCTGGAACCTCTTCAGCTTCAAAGATCCCATCAATCTTTTTAATCCAACGCTCAGCCGCGAGAGGATCAGCTTTCCTATCAAAAGTGGGTGGTTTCGCTTTTCTAAATTGGGCAAAAGTGCCTGAGCCAGTCGCTCCATCTCCAGTTAATTCTTTTGCTTGGCGATACCAATGGATCATTGCTTGTTCAAATTCAGTTGAACGGGTTGGCTCGTGATTCTCTTCTCTGACATCACGCAAGTCAGGACTCCTATCAAAGCGGTCCTCAAGTCTCCTTCTCAACGACGCACCTCGAGAAGCTTGAGGCATGTCTCTAGCATCAGGGGTAGCGACTCGTTTGCCTTTGCTGCTCCTACGAAGCGAGGCAAGAGTCTCGGAGTCGGTACGCATGATCACCTGAATCCAAGAATGAAACTACACCTAAGAATCTAAAAGACTAACGCAAAAAAATAAAATCTATCACACAACCTCACAACGTCCCATAACAACATCCAAAAAGATCAAAACTTAGGCTCTGATACCAAAAGATGTCACACCCCAAAACTACAAAGAATAGGGATGACACGGCCGTCCTTCCACACGAAAGACGCAGCCTCAAACACAACAACCTGATATTAACTTATATATATATCAAACTATATATACATATCAGATAGACCAATTATTGGTTGCAACATCGCAGTTTCTATAATCCACCAAAAGAAATATACAATTAGAACTCAGAAAATCCAACCACTAGCAAGGAAAGTGCACCACTTCCTTTGGCCATACCCAAAAAGAATTCCCAAAAGTTTCCCACCGACGGCGCACTCGCTCTATTCGCCGCTAACCGAGGAACCTGAAAAAATTAAAGGAGGAGTGGAATGAGCAACAACAGCTCGATTGAGTAGTACATATCTTTAAAAGCGATCGAACAACTACTATGCATGTATACAAAGCAATACCAAACTTCATAATGCCAACTCAATATATAAAATACATATCAAATCATATAAGAGTTATTTCTTATCATCAAAGCTTTATACTAATATGGAAAACTCATTTAAATCACCATCAAAAGTCAAATATCAATGGTCAAGTCCATTGAATAATCTCTCCATCAAATATCACATATCAATGGTCCATCCATTGATTAATCTATTGCTCAATATTCCACCATGGTCACGACACAACGCCTTGTGACAAGGCGACCAAGCTTTTCCCTTGGCGAGGTCTCCACCTACAAAGCCGATCATTTGGACGGGCCCGAAGGATATCCTAAACCTGGTATGCATACCCCAAAACCTCTCATTGGGTTCACGGTCATATTGAGCATAAATCCTCCAATACCAGAAATCCAATCCAGAAATCAATATCTTAAATCAAACAAATAACATTTGCAGCATAGCCGATCATCTATTTCATATCCATTTCTCAAATCATCATAAACATTTTCATAAATCAGTCGCAAAGCAATTTCATAAATATTTCTCCACAAACTTTGTATAATACGCTTCTCAAACACTCATAATCAACCAAAGGGTAGTAAATGCTCGATCCGACTTTTATGCAATAAAAATGCTCTTCTCGATTCAATATATATACATATATATACTTCAAGACATTCATCTTCATTAGTACTTTGTGGGTCTCTTCACTAGATTGTGAGAGAACTAATTTATTATTACATTTACAACTGCATTATTACGATGCTATGCAACAGACTGTAGGAAGTAAGTTTTGAAGATAAGCATGTGCCATTCATCTATATAGTTAAATCAGGCTGATTATGAAAATTTAATATGTACAAAGTGCATGTCCTTTGGTAGATATTTCTTGTCCATTATGTAATGGAAGTACCTTTCACAAACTCATCATGATCTGCTCTTTTATGCTTGCCATGCAGATTATAATTTTTCAGTAAAATGCGGTGGCTCTCAGATTACTTCGTCCAGTAATATTGTGTATGAGATGGATAATAACACTCTTGGTCCTGCTACCTACTATGTGACCGACACAGAGAGGTGGGCAGTGAGCAATGTTGGTTATTTCATGGGAAACAACAATCCCGCTACTAAAGCTTCCACGCTTTCCCAGTTCGCAAACACTTTAGACTCAGAGCTGTTCCAGACTGCACGGGTCTCTGCTTCGTCTCTACGATACTATGGATTAGGGCTGGAGAATGGAAATTACAGTGTCACCCTCCAGTTTGCTGAAATACAAATCGAAAATACTGGATGGAAACGTCTTGGGAGGCGTCTTTTTGATATTTACATACAGGTAGGACCATGCTTTACCAGGCTTCTTGTTTTACTAAGAAAGGTCATGGTCAATTGCCAATGCCATTTGTGCTTATTTCAGGGGAACCTCGTTGCAAAGGATTTCGACATACGGAAAGAGGCAGATGGTGTCTCTTTTACAGCTGTCCAAAAATTGTATCAGGCTCGGGTAACAGCTAACTATCTTGAAATACACTTCTTTTGGGCTGGAAAAGGGACGTGTTGTGTACCAAATCCAGGCACATATGGACCTCTAATTTCAGCCATTAGTGCTGTCCGAGGTACTATGATAAAAACCCGCTCATACTCCCGGCACCACTTTATAAAACATTACTAAGTTGGCAGACTTTGTGCAGACTTTATACCCCCTGTCAGTAACAAACCGCCAACCCACAAAGAGGATCACACTGGCTTGATAGTTGGAGTTGCTACTGGAGTTGGAGTGGTCGGTTTGGTGGCTGTTCTCCTGGTGTTCTATGTTGTTCGGAGAAGGAGAATGGCACGCATGATTGAAGATCAAGGTAAACCACACTATCAGAAGCTTCCGATAGCTTCCTCATGATAATTTCCCATGTGTAATCTTGTGTGCTAATTATGTTTTTGGATAAAAGATGAAAACAATGTTCTGCCGAGGCAAAAAGAATGAGAAATCTCCATATCGAAATGCCGCTGTTATTAAGAGTTTTTGAGCTCATTGCCCACTGGTGGTTGGAAGTGAAATTTCCATGTTTTCTAGTCAAAGCTAAATTTCATGAATGCATTTTGATTTTGCTGGATGACTAATTAAGCGGCAAATATATTTCTGAAAAGTCAAAAACTAAGTGACAAAAGGTTGCGAAATATTCTAATAGCGGGAATCTTATCTGCATTATTGTGTCTTACAGAGTTCCTTGGCATGGATGCTAGACCTTACACTTTCAGCTATGCAGAACTAAAGGCTGCTACAGATGACTTCAATCCCAATAACAAACTTGGGGAGGGAGGATTCGGCCCTGTTTTCAAGGTTTGTTGTAATTCATTGGATAACACAAAAGAGTAGATGTCGATGGAGTGGTGTCACAATTAAATGTTGGCAGAATTGAGGTGCTTGGCTCCTTGCAAAAGCTGATCTTATCACACTATTGCTTCTTCAACTATAGCTGATCTGATCTTAGCTTGTCATAAGAACTAAGTCTATGGTTGATCTTTGTGAAAGTGTTTCTTGGAGAAAGAATAAAAAAAGAGAAGAGAAACACATTACTAAAGGAACAGTGATTATGATTTCGTACCTTGGGCCAAAAAGAAAAAAAAAAAGACTATTTGTGTGCTGGTTGACCTAACTTCCAATATTTTCTCTGCCTTGAAAAGAAAAGCCCTTCTTCGCTTATTGCTTTTTCATTCTTTAGGAAATCATCCTTTGGCTTTGGAGGATGACTGTAATAGATCCTAAATTACGTCCAGGAAAGAGAGAAGTTCAATGGATGCCATCCAAATATCCATGGATAATATAACAAATTGTTGATTACATAAGGTTTCAAGTAAGTAATGAATGGACAATTTTCTTGGTTATGTTTGCTAGGTCCATATTGAGTAACATAAATTAGGTTGACCGTCCTTCATTTGTCATCTATATGTTAATACAGTGTAGTTCTAGAAGATGGATGGCATTTCTTGATTGTTAGACATAAGTAGAGCTTCCGGATAGTCTAGGAACTGGAGTATACATTATCACGCTGACCGCATTATTGGTCTCAAAATGGCTTAAGCATTTTTTTATATTGAAGTACTGACCATATCAGTGACATCAGGGAACACTTGATGATGGGAGAGTGATTGCTGTTAAGCAACTATCTGTAACATCCCACCAGGGAAAGAATCAATTCGTGACAGAGATAGCCACTATATCTGCAGTGCAACACCGCAACCTTGTTAAATTGTATGGATGCTGCATTGATGCAGATAATCGGCTTCTTGTATATGAGTATCTAGAAAACAAGAGTCTTGATCAGGCAATGTTTGGTAGGTGACAGAATATTCACCTCAATTATGTCCTTCGTCATGTAAAAAGTGACGCTTGAACTTATGATATAGTGCTTCCATGGTGCAGGGCGAAGGACCTTGAATCTTGATTGGGCAACAAGGTTTGATATCTGTCTGGGTATTGCAAGGGGCCTAGCTTATCTTCATGAGGAGTCAAGGCTGAGAATCGTGCATAGGGATGTGAAGGCCAGTAATATTCTGCTGGACTCTGATCTCACACCTAAAATATCAGACTTTGGTTTGGCTAAACTTTATGATGATAAGAAGACCCATATAAGCACCCGTGTTGCGGGAACCATGTAAGCTCGATGTTCTTCTGTCGCATGCAAACAGAACCATATGCAATAGTACATTGACGCCTACAGTTGCTGGGAATCTAATTCTGCTTTCTTATTGCTTTTGTAGTGGATATCTTGCTCCCGAGTATGCAATGCGTGGCCACCTTACAGAGAAGGCAGATGTGTTTGCGTTTGGTGTAGTGGCTCTAGAGGTTGTTAGCGGAAGGTCAAATTCAGACCCTAGCTTGGAAGAAAAAAAAATATATCTCCTTGAATGGGTACGCGCTTGAATATTGTGCCACTTGTTCAGTTGTTTTATGGCCATTAAAGAAGGAAACGTCATCATCCTTTTTCCTATTATTCTTCCCTGTTAATTCTATCTATGAGGTTGCCTGATTACATCCTTGTCACTTTTTGTTCCTGCTTCTCAGGCTTGGAACCTGCACGAAACCAACCGTGTTGTTGAGCTGGTTGATTCTAGATTATCAGAGTTCAATGAAGAAGAGGCAAAATGCATGGTTGCAATAGCGCTCTTGTGCACTCAAACATCGCCAGCGCTGAGACCCCCAATGTCTCGTGTGGTGGCAATGCTCTCTGGAGATATTGAAGTGCCGACCGTGTCCACGAGGCCAGGCTACTTGACTGATTGGAGATTCAGTGATACCACTAGCTCCTTGACTGAGACTGCTGATAAGAGCACAGACAAGAGCCCCTACAACTCCCCGTTCACTGCAAGCACTGTTGGAACTGCAAATCTTTCACCAGAAATTGCAATGACACCCATGCTCGATGAGATAATCGGAGATGGTAGATGAACATGGTTTATTTGGATGGATCTCTGCTACATCCATATCAGGCTTTATCAGTTGATTATGCCAACATTTTGTAATCTAATTAATTACTAGTACGTACAGATGAATTTCCTCTATAAAATGACTCTCCCTGTCAATCAGTTTTGCCATTATGTAAATTAAAGCCGTACGAATTGTCAATTTTTCTGGTAAATTTGCAATGTATCATTTCACAACCCAAGAGAACATAAACCGGTTCACCTCTGCACGTGTCTAGTTAAATTGCGAATAACTACTATGATTTCGTTCCAAAACTTGCAAGAATAAGTGCATCGGTTATCTCATTTTTCTACAATAGCATCCTGAAAAACAATTGTCTGAATAATGGTGAATCAATCAATCAATCCATCCACATTCAGTTTGGCATCAAATTGTCTGGCTTCTTGATCCCATCACATAATCTTGGTACCATAGCACTGTTAGCTGGTTTCACTCCTATGTGGAGAAAGCCCAATGAGTTGCAAGCCAAAAAAAAAAAAAAAAAGGGTTTGAGCCCATATAATAAGTTATATGGAGAAATATGGTTTCCCACTATCTATATAAAGAGGTAGCTGCAAAAAAGGAAATAGTAACAAGAGAAAAAAAGAAAGAGAAAATGCGGGGTTGAGCGCAATATCCGATTTAGATCAAGCTAGCATCGGAGGTCGATTCGTTGTTCGATTGAGCTGAAATTTTGTCAGCATGTTCGTGGCGCAATTTTCTCGAGTCTGAATGGTTTGATTTTCGTTTGAAGCTGTCTCCATCAGGTTTTTCGTGGATTGATCAAAATCTACGTTTTTGGTCAGATTTATCCTTGATCTCTTGTGAAATTCATGTGTATTGCCAAGAATTATGTTCTTGAAGTCTTTACTGCTATGTACCTCTAGTATTTGCTAGAGAAGAACATTGTTCACCCAATTTTATTGATAGTGAAGATTTTTGGGTGGACTTCGGTCCTGTGGTTTTTGATCTCCTCACATCGAGGAGGTTTTCCACGTAAAAAAATCGTCTTGTGTTCGCGTGCTTGGTATTTATTTTACTCTACTATATCGATTCCTATTAGGTTTACACAAGAGGGGAGATTATTTTATTCCGCTGCGTTAATTCGGTATTGTTCGAATTGTTACCGTTCTTCCATCAGAGTGGTATCAGAGTTAGGTTCTTGCTTGATTTTTCTGCCTTGTGTTAAACAATGGAAACGAATACGAGTAGAATGGTTACACCGAATGGTTCGACTGATCATATTTGGAAAGGGAAGATGGAAAACATTTTATATGTGAAAGGTTTTTATTTGCCCGTATTTGCCGAGGAGAAATCGGAGAATAAAACGATCTTTGAATGGTCTATATTTCATCGTCAAGTGTGTGGTTATATCGAGGCAATGGCTAGATGATAATGTTTTGAACCATATTATTGAGGAAACACATGCACACAATTTATGGGATAAGTTCGAATAGTTATATGCTCGAAAGACGGGAATAATAAGTTATTTTTGATAAAACAGAGATGATGGCTCTAAGATATCATGATGGTACTCATTTGACTAATCATTTAAATTCTTTTCAAGGAATTATAAATCAGTTGGCTGCGATGGGAATCAAGTTTGATGATGAGATACAAGCACTATGGTTGTTTGGTACTTTGTCGGACTCATGGGAGACGTTCCGAACATCTTTGTCTAATTTTGCCCCGGATGGTACGATTACCATGGATTTGGCCAAGAGTAGTATTTTGAATGAAGAGATGAGAAGGAAGATACAAGGATCGTCCTCTTCACATTCTGATGCCTTGGTTGTTGAGAAAATGGGAAGAAGTGAGTCTCGAGGTTCGAGAAATAGAGATAAAAGTCGAGATAAAAGCAGAGGTAAGTATAATAAATTTGCTAATGTTAAGTGCCATTATTGTCATCAGAAGGGACATATTTAAAGGTTTTGTCGCCAGTTAAAAAGGGAGAAACAAAAAGAGAAAGGTAAAAAGAAGAAAAGTGATAATGACAGCGATGATAATCGCGTCGCTGCACTTAAAGAAGACTTTCTCATTATGTTTGATGGTGATATGGTGAATTTTGTATCTCATGAGACCAATTGGGATAATGGTGCATCTTGTTCATGCTACGTCTCGTAGGGATTTCTTTACATCATACAGGTTAGGTGACTTCGGATATGTGAAGATGGGAAACAATGAGCTAGCTCAAGCTGTAGGCATCGGTGATGTATGCCTAGAAACCAGCAATGGCACAATGTTAGTATTGAATAATGTTAAACATATACCTGATATCCGCTTGAATTTGATTTCTACAGGCAAGTTGGATGATGAGGGGTATTGTAGCACCTTCGGTATTGGTCAATGGAAGCTCACCAAAGGTTCTCTTGTTGTGGCTAAAAGTGAAACAAAATTATGCGGGAAAAGTTGTCCAGACAAAATTAATGCGATGTAGACAGCGAAGATGCAGCTAAGTTGTGGCATAAGAGGCTCAGTCACATCAGTGAGAATGGTTTGTCAATATTGGCCAAGAAGAAGCTCATTTCAGGATTGAAAAGTTCAGCGCTAAAGAAGTGTGCTCCTTTGTTTAGCGGGTAAAACAGAATAGAGTTGCGTTTAAAAGCTCATCTCCTTCAAGAAAATCAGGTATACTGGATTTAGTGCATTCTGATGTTTACGGTCCTATGAAAACAAAATCACTTGGTGGATCTCTTTATTTTGTTGCCTTCATAGATGTTTTTTCAAGGAAAATTTGGATTCATACTTTGAAAACTAAAGATCAGGTATTAGATGCTTTTAAGCAATTTCAGGCTTCAGTTGAGAGACAGACTGGAAAAAAATTGAAGTGTATCAGAGCTGATAACGGGGGAGAGTATATTGGACCTTTTGATGAATATTGTAGACAACAAGGTATTCGATATCAAAAGACACCTCCCAAGACGCCTCAATTAAATGGCTTAGCTGAGAGAATGAACAGAACATTGGTTGAAAGGGTAAGATGCTTACTTTCAATGTCAAAGTTATCTGGATCCTTTTGGGGTGAGGCTTTAAGTACGGTTGTGCATGTATTAAATCTTACTCCATGCATTCCTTTAGAGTTTGATGTTCCTAATAGAGTTTGGACAGGTAAAGATGTTTCTTATGATTATTTGCGTGTCTTTGGTTGCAAAGCATTTGTGCATATTCCCAAAGATGAGAGGTCTAAACTTGATGTGAAAACACGACAGTGCATATTTATTGGTTATGAACAAGATATGCTTGGCTACAGATTTTATGATCTAGTTGAAAAGAAAATTGTAAGAAGCAGAGACGTTGTGTTTATGGAAGATCAAACAATAAAGGATATTGAGAAAGCAGAGATGATTCCAGCACCACGGTTAGTGATAATTTGGTTGATTTGGATCCTGTTCCTCTTACAAATATTCCAACACAAGTTGATGAAGAGCAAGCAGGAAGTCAATGTTCCAAATAACGCACATGTTCCCGAACATGTTGAAACATATAATACTATTCTGAACCGAGGCTCAATTAGATGTTCCACTAGATGTTCTAGTCCAGGAGATCCGTTAGAGACCGACGACCTTCCACCAGATATTCGAAGATGAGTATGTATTATTGACGGATGCGGGTGAACGAGTGCTATGCGAAGCAATAGAAGATGAGAACAAAAACAATTGGTTTGATGCTATGTGAGATGAGATGCAGTCACTTTATGATAATCATACTTTTGAATTGGTGAAGTTACCTAAAGGTAAAAGAGTTTTGAAGAACAAGTGGGTATATAGGTTGAAGCAAGATGAACATACTTCATAACCACGGTACAAAGCTAGATTGATTGTTAAGGGATTCGGTCAGAGAAAGGGTGTTGATTTTGATGATATATTTTCTCCCGTAGTGAAAATGTTTTCTATCCGTGTGGTACTAGGCTTGGCAGCTAGCCTAGATTTGGAAATTGAGCAAATGGATGTTAAAATAACCTTCCTACATGGTGACTTGGAGGAAGAGATATACATGGAACAACCTGAGGGTTTTAAAGTGAAAGGGAAAGAGCATTATGTGTGCAAATTGAAGAAAAGTCTCTATGGCCTAAAACAAGCACTGAGGCAGTGGTATAAGAAATTTGCGTTAGTTATGACAGAACGGGGCTATAAGAAGACTTCCTCGGATAAGCGTGTGTTTGTCCAAAAATTTTCTGATGATGACTTTATTATTCTCTTGCTTTATGTTGATGATATGCTTGATTGTTGGCGGGAATGATTCAAGAATTGAGTTATTGAAGAAACAATTGAGCAAGTCTTTTGCCATGAAAGACTTGAGCTCGGCGAAGCAGATTCTTGGTATTAGAATTACCCGAGACAGAGATGCTAAGAAGTTGTTTTTGTCGCAAGAGAAATATATCGAGAAGATCCTTCATAAATTTTACATGGACAAGGCTAAAGTGGTTAGTACTCCTCTTGCTGTCCACTTTAAGTTAAATATGATGCAAAGTCCTACGACTGATAAAGAGAAGAAAGATATGGAAAGTATTCCATTGCCTCAGCTGTATGAAGCTTAATGTATGCGATGGTATGTACATGCCCAAACTTGGCGCATGCAGTTAGCGTTGTTAGTCGCTACTTGTCAAATCCAGCAGAGCACCTTTGGAATGCGGTGAAGTGGATTATGAGGTATCTTCGGGGAATTTCAAATTCGAAACTCAGTTTTGGGACTAGGAAACTTGAGTTAGTTGGATACACAGATTCCGACTAGGCAAGAGATATTGATACTTGTAAATCTACTTCTGGTTATTTGATTTCTTTTGCGGGTGGAGCTGTGTCATGGAAGTCAAGATTGCAGAAATGTGTTGCACTTTCTACAACCGAAGCTGAATTTATTGCAGCGACTGAACCTAGTAAAGAGATGCTATGGATGAAGAAGTTCTTAGAAGAACTTAGGTTCAAGAAAAAGAGGTATGTGCTATTTTGTGATAATCAAAGCGCAATTCATCTTGGTAAGAATTCATCTTTTCATTCTAGATCGAAACATATTGATGTTAGATATCATTGGATAAGGGATGTTCTAGATGAAAAGTTATTGGAACTTGAGAAAATTTATACGGATCATAATGGCTCTGATATGATGACGAAGACTCTACTAAGAGAGAAGCTTGAACATTGCCAATTGATGGTAGGGATGGTGAATCCCTCCACATTGTCGTGAGGGGGAGATTTGTTAGCTGGGTTCAATCCTATGTGGAGGAAGCCCAATGAGTTGCAAGCCAAAAAAAAAAAAAAAAGGTTTGAGCCCATATAATAAATTATGGAGAAATAGGGTTTCTCACTATCTATATAAAGAGGTAGCCGCAAAAAAGGAAATAGTAATAAGAGAAAAAGAGAAAGCAGAAAATCTGGGGGTTGAGGCAATATCCGATTTACATCAAGCTGGTATCAGAGGTCGATTCGTTGTTCGATTGAGCTGAAATTTTGTCAGCATGTTCGTGGCGCAATTTTCTCGAGTCTGAACTGTTTGATTTTCGTTTGAAGCTGCCTCCATCAGGTTTTTTGTGGATTGATCAAAACCTGCATTTTTTGTCGATTTATCCTTGATCTCTTGTGAAATTCATGTGTATTGCCAAGAATTATGTTCTTGAAGTCTTTGCTGTTATGTACCTCTAGTATTTGCTAGAGAAGAACATTGTTCACCCAATTTTATTGATAGTGAAGATTTTTGGGTGGACTTCGGTCCCGTGGTTTTTGATCTCCTCACATCGAGGAGGTTTTCCACGTAAAAAAATCGTCTTGTGTTCGCGTGCTTGGTATTTATTTTACTCTACTATATCGATTCATATTAGGTTTACACAAGAGGGGAGATTATTTTATTCCGCTGCGTTAATTCGATATTGTTCGAATTGTTACCATTCTCCCATCAAGCACCAGAAAAGAACATGTGAAAAATTGATATGTTTCATACATTGTTGGGACCATTTTTACTTCACCTGGTCAATTTAAAGAGAAGAAGACTGTAAGATCACCCAGTTACCACAAAAGAAAAAGAGAGGATTCTTTGGATTCTGGATTTGCAAGCTGCCATCAGGCTTGTTAAGATATATCGACAAAAGAAATCAGCTATTCATAATACTGATGATGGAAATAGAACGAATCTTTTGTGCCGAGGCTGCTGAAGCCGATGAAAGAACAAAAGCAAGTGATTACCGATATAAGCAAAAAGGGGAGAAGTGGCTGATACCGGTCGAAAGAAGAGCGCAAATGAACGATCGATATGAAGGGTAATGAAGACTATCATCGACGATGGTGAATTTGTGAAAAGATTGACACGGATTGCGGATTGCTAGCATATGAAGAAATGTAAAGTTGTTATTCAGTTGGAAAGTCAAAAACGAGAAAGTTGTTTTGTCGGTTAGTCTTCATCTCCTTAAATAGGAAAGTGTGTGTAGTCTCGATGGAATGGTTTTGAGATGTGTAACGAGATAGATAGAGAGAGAAAGATAGAAAATCTCCTTTGTTTTGAGTTCTACGTAAAAGAAGAGTATAGCAATATGCGAGATAAAAGAGAGAAAGTATGGAGTCGAGATGAAGATTTTCTTTACGCTCATTGATGTTCTTGATCTGATTTCTCATCTTCACATGGTATCGAGCCGGCGATCAAATGTCGAAGGATCCATTCGTAGCTACTCTTTAGATCGAGAAAGAAGAAGTGAAGCTATATCGGATTGCGGTATCACGGTAATTGTGTTAGTTTCTCATAACACCATTGCTATCTTTTATTCCATAGTTGAAAGAATACAACAATGGCAGTAAGAGCATCAAAGTATCCCTTCCCTATACATGTGAATATCTCAAACTTTGTCACAATCAAACTTGTCGAAGACAATTTCCTTTTGTGGCAAGCTCGGATCCACGGGTTACGAAAAGTCAAGAACTTTTTGGCTTTGTTAATGGTGATATTGCACCACCTCCTCGAATGCTACGAGTATAGTTGAAGGAGGTGAAGTCAAGCTGTAAATCCAGACTATATTGATTGGACAAAAATAGATCAGCTAGTATCTTCATGGATAAGTGGAGCTGTCTACGAGAATATCTTTGAGCTTAATAATTGGTTTAGAAACATCTTATGAAGTATGGCAGACACTTTTGAACCGCTTCACACAAAAATCAGCAGCAAGAGAGTTCAAATTAAGGGAAAACTCCAAGCTTGTCAAAAACATGATCGAGCTCTTTCGGTCTATCTTAGAGAATACAAGTACATATGTGATCGGCTAAATGCTATAGGAAAACCTGTGGATGACATAACCAAGCTATTTGGTGTGTTGGAAGGGCTAGGAGCTGAATATGAAAGTTTTAGAACAACAATATACTTGTCTAAAGCGTCAACCTGAGTATGATGAGGTAATTGCACAATTAGAAAGATTTGAGTCAAGAATGCAGAATTATTCTAGGACTCAATTTAACTCCAATATAGCTTACTTTGGGCAAAGACACTCTCAAGCACGGTTTAAAGAAACTGCGATGGAGAGTACATATCTCAAAATTCAGGTTTTGTAGCTCAAAGAGGTAATTACAGAGGAGGCCGTAGCTATGGTAGGGGACATTTTCTTAATAACAGGGGCCGAGGATTTAGATACCTTGGAGACAATTCAGGTTACGAGGTCCAGCCAATACCGAGTTATATGCAAGAGAATCGAGAACCAAACCTTATCAAAATTCCTCGACTCGGTTTCACCTCGGGATTTCGTCCCTATCTTTGGCCCATCATAGAGATATCAAGAAGTGAAATCTTATCCTTCTAATCTAACTCTTTCTAAGAGTATGCGGGATGAGAAGCCAACTAGCAAAGCATAAAATTAGAGTGTCAAATCTGCAAGAAACCAGGCCATGATGCTTTACACTTTGCTGGTATAGATTTGATAACTCGTATCAAGCGAGGAGATACCAACGACTTTGGCGGCTATACATCTTGAAGATGCCAAAGGCGCGAGTGGTATCCAGATATCTTGGTGCAACCGCACATATCATAGCTAATCCTGGTATACTTCATAACTCTTCTAAATATCTTGGATATGATATCTTTTTGTCATGATTGGTGATGGATCACACTTGTCTATTACATGTCGGTGAAACATTGCTACATCTTGGAGAGAGTTTATTGCCTCTAAATGATGTCCTAATTGTCCCCGATATAAAGAAAAATCTTTTGTCGGTATCCAAGTTAACAGAGATGATTATCCATGCTCATTTGTCTTTGATAAATTTGGTGTACATATAAAGGACAATTTGGACCAACACAACCCGTTGCTCGGAAGGAAAACTAAAGGGCTATATCAAGTGAATTCACAAACAACACAAGCCTTTCTAGCTCAAAGACACAGAGCAATAGAAGAGGACACATGGCATCAAAGATTAGCACACACCAATTTGAATATCTTGCGAGTATTTGCAGAATCAAAAACTCATTCGGTGTAGCAAGTAGAATGTTGAATGTATGTAGCGGTTGTCAAGTTGCTAAGGCTGCGGCTTTACCATTTCCATCATCGAATCTGTAACAACTATGCCCCTACAGAAAATCCATTGTGATATATGGGGTCCATCACCTATGACTTCATTTCAGAATTTCAAGTACTATGTTGTTTGTGGATAACTTCTCTTGATTTAGTTGGATATATCCGTTGAAATTGAAGTCGAGACTTTTATAAGATTTTTGTTCTGTTTCAAAAGCAAGTAGAGAACCAATTTGAGTCAAAAATCAAGATTTTTCATTGTGATGATGGAGGAGAATTTATTAGCCACAGATTTCAAGCTCACTTGCAAGACTGTGGTATCAAACATAATATTTCTTGCCCTTATACACTTGCTCAGAATGGCATCTCTGAGAGGAAGTATCGACATATTGTTGAATTAGGTCTTGCCATGTTATATCATGGCAGAGTTCCACTGAAATATTGGGTTGATGCTTTTATTACAGCTAACTATGTCATCAATCTACTTCCAACACCAAAATTGCAAATGCAATCACCTCCTGTAAAGCTGTATCACCAAGAACCAACTTATGATCACCTCGGGGTATTTGGTTGTGCCTCGCTATCCATGTTTACGACCCTATGCTCAGCACAAGTTTGATCCAAGATCTCTCACCTGTGTGTTCATTGGCTATAGTGAACACCATAAAGGCTACAGATGTCTTGTGCCTTCAACAGGTCGAGTATATATTAGTAGACATGTGAAGTTTGATGAGAAGTTTTTCCTTTTCACTAAGTCGTGCCTAACAAAGTATGCACCACTTACAACATTATATCAGTCATGGACAGAAGAAGTACAATTAACAGAGTCAGCAAGCAAGGAAACAACTTCTACTATACCTCATACTTGCTCTCAGACATGCGCAGCCCATCTGTGCTCGATGAAGACAATGCGCAATAAATTCTCGGTCTTCACAACAAATTGCTATACCTTATCTGATCAATCATTACAGCCAGTAATAACACAAGAACATGTCATTTCTACAACAACAACACATGATGAAGTACCTTCACTGTACAACATCAAGACATGTCTGCTGCGATACAACAACACCCAATAATACAAGTATTGGATCGACCAAGTTATCCCTTCTCATATATCACAAGGGATCATTTCCAGTCACTCAATACGGGAAACAACTTTCAGTCATCCAATGCGAGACTCGATCAAAGTCCGGAATTATCAAACCTAATCCCAAGTATGCATGTCTTGCTGTCTATAAGGTACCTTCGAACCAAAGTCAATTAAATCGGCATTGGCACATGAAGGTTGGCATAAAGCAATGACAGAAGAAATGGATGCCTTATATCAAAATAAAACCGGGACTTAACTCCTCGAACCGAACACATGAATGTAATTGGCTGCAAGTGGGTCTTTAAAACAAAACTTGCCCACGATGGTAGCCTTGACAGATTGAAAGCTCGCTTAGTTGCTAAAGGCTTTCATCGGGGAAGAAGGCATTGACTTCACGAGACTTTCGGTCCAAGTAATCAAGCATGCCACAATTAGAATAGTTCTATCGTAGCAAAGATGAGACAGTGGCCTATTCATCAACTTGATGTTAAAAATGCATTTTTACATGGCACACTTAATGAAACAGTCTACATGGAGCAGCCTCCGGCTTTCAAGACCCACATAAACCTTCGGCTTTGGAAGGATGTGTATAGAGATTGAATATGGAGAGATGAGGCTGCACTGTGGCATCAAGCTGGTGCGAGAGAAGGACCAACGCCACGGAAAAACCGATAACCGTCTCTTTCCAAGAGTGAATGCGTTGACGTGCAGGTTACTCCTTTCTATATTCCACCTGCCCCATTGATTTCATACTGGGTCAAATTCAGAAAAGTCCATGTTGAAGTACAAGTAACGGTCCGTAAAAGTTGGTATCTTCTCCTTCATAGGCCGTTCCAATCATAAATCCAAGTCTTCTTCTTTTAATATTGAGCGGAGTCAACCTCAATTAAGATCTTGTAAGTGCATATAAATAATAAGAAATTTTCATCTCGTTTTGGATGGAAAGTAACAAATGTGAGAACCATCTATCAAATAAATGATTAATTGTCAAGACAACTTAAAAAAAAAAACACTCAGGCAAGAGAGGCAATACTGTATCGATGAGAGAAAATTCAAGGGATTCTTATCTACGTTGATTATGTCATGACATTTCCGAATCTCCCCACGAGGTTCTCTATTGTCCCTTGACATTTTCATACTCACGAATGATTATTTTCCCCTATAATTTCCCATTATAGATCCAAAAAAATCTTCCCTCCGTTCACATCTAATTCGAAATGAAGTAGACATTGAGATATGCCACCACTTGGATCGATGAATCCGTCAATTTTAGACGTCCATGTTGACCTCATAAAATGGAATTGAAAAGTCCCCCCTATCTTTCTCTTTGCCTTTTCGCCCCCAATTTTAGCATATGCCTTTGTCAAAACATGCAAAGTCAACAGGTCTGATTGAAGGCAAGACTTTGAACATCACACACGATATTAGACTCCGGATGTGACATCCTGATTTTCAGGCTCTGTTTTCAATTGGATAAGTTGGGCTTTTCATCGACGCGCCTATAGTCTTTTTCTCTGAGTTGGCCACTCACGAGATAACTAATCTATTAGGTGAAGCCGTTAAGGAATATAAACGCGACTGACTTGAGAATTCGATCAGAAATCGACTGTTTGATCGTGCTAATCTACAAGGGTCATTATGGCACAGTTAAAAATCGATTAGAGATTGGACATGGGTCGATTCGAATGAGGTGTGTGATTAAGTGTGGGTGATTCCACCTAATTGCAAAATTCTTGTCGATTGGCATTAGACCAATTTTTCTGTTGTTTTGGTACCATGTGCCCGTATTTGAAATCTCGAGATTTTCATGACAATCGAGAGTCGCCAATGTGTCGAAGATGTACAATGTGGCTCGAAAATAATTGACCACGGGTCAATTGTACTAAAAATTCCTTAAAGCTATCCGGTAGGTTAGGTCACGCTAAAATTGCGTCCGGTTGAAATTAACCACGAAATTAAACCCGATTTTAGAAATTGAAAGTTCGGTCATGTCACGATTTATTTTAGAAATGTCGACTTATCCTCCAAAGAATTTTTGGCAAGCCTGAGATTTTTGCGGAAAATCAATATCGGACGATTTGGAAAAGAAGTGAAATTTGATTGGCCATTTTCAAGTGGATTTTTGGCCTTTAAAAGGGACTAGTTGGTGAAGACAAGTGTGGAAATTGTGTAGGTTTCCTCCGCAACAAATTTGGTCATCAAATTGGAGAATTGGTGAAGAAATTGAAGTCCCAAATTATGAAATTCGTAGGCTAGAGGGGCTGTCACATTTTGGTCTTCATCTTGGCTTCAATTGGTGCAAGTTGGTGTTGAAATTAGCCATGGGTGACCTATTGATTATTGTTGGCTGAAGTTGGGCTGAGGATAAGAGTGAGGAAACACTCAAGTGCTCAAGATTTTTGTAGTTGACTTGTGAGGCCATTGTCTCCCTCTTATTCCCCCCTCTCTCCCTCATCCCTTCCCTTTCTTCTTGCTTTGCACGCCAGGTGACCGACCCCCTTCCCTCATGGCTTCAGCCTTTTCTTTCATTTCCCTTGAAGCTTGACTTCTCCACTTTCATGCTGCTGTTTCCACCGATCCTCAATTAGCTACCACATGTCCGCGATTCAACCTCCACCAGGCTGAATAGGGCTGAACGGCGGTCGATTGAGCGAGTAAGGACCGGCGGCGGGCAGGCGGAGCTTCATGACGGTGGACGGGCACCTTGTGGCTCTGGCGATAACGGGGCTGTTGTGAACAACTCCAAGAATCGTCTAGGCTCACGGCTGAAGCGGGATGGAGGCCTGGGATGCGTTGGGCTGGCGTGTGAGTAGGCGGGCAGCGAACGGCGTTGCGGCGGAGCTCCGTGGCGCTACTGGCTTGTTGGCCGGTTGTTCTGAGTTTGAGAGGTCTTCAAGACAGCAATGGAGAGGGTTGGTTGACGGTTGCAAGGAGGAAGGAGAGAGAAGGGGACAAATTGGCTAAGGAGGGGGGCCACCATGTCTCATCCTCACCCCTTTGGTCTCCTTTGGTGTGTCCCACTTGCAAGCTGTCCTCCACGGCCACATTTCCAACACAAAATCCTTTCTAGAAGCCATTTGAAATGGTCCACAAGTTGTGTCCATGGGGGCACACGAATTTCACTTGATTTTGCTTCAATTTGGGCTTCAATCCTCACTTGCATTAAATTAATTTGGCCTCTATAAATCCCACCAACGTATCATCGATCAAGTTGGTATTTTTCCAAGCCATTAGAACCTACTTGCATCCCCATTTTGCGATAAAAAATGGTCCTCGGCATTTTCTGTACAAAGACGGCCCTATCTCGACTTTTCGCCAAAAATCTCGGTTTGCAGAAAAATCTTCGGAGATTGAGTCGACGTTCCTAAAATGACTTGTGACATGACAAAACTTTCAATTTTTCAAATCTGATTCAAATTCGCGGTTAATTTCAATTCGGCGCGATTTTAGCGTGACCTAGGTTACATGGTAGCTTTAAGAAATTTTTAGTGCAAATGACCCATCGTCAATTTTCTTCGAGCTACAATGAACCCATTCGATATATTGGCGACTCTCGGTTGTCGTGAAAATCTCGAGATTTCAAATATGGACACAGGGTATCAAAACGATAGAAAAATCAATCTAGTGCCGATCGACGATAATTTTTCAAATTGGTGGAGTCACCCACGTTTAACCACACATCTCGTCGAATCGACCTATCTTTGATTTCTAGTCGATCTTTACTATGCTGAAATGACCTTTGCAGATGAGCACGGTCGAGTAGCCGATTCCTGGTCGAATTCCCAAGTCTATTGCATAAAAATTCTTTAATGATTTCCTCAGATAGTCTAGTTATCTCAGAGTAATCAGCTCTGAGAATAGTACTATAGGCGCGTCGATGAAAGGCCCGATTAATTTAATTGAAAGCAGAACTGAAAAATCCAAGATGTCACAACTCTTCCTCTCTTATAAAAATTTCATTCTCGAAATTTAAACCATTACAATACTTAAGCAAAAAGGTGGGGGTACAACTGTCTCATCGACTCTTCAGTCTCCTAGGTTGTTTATTCAGTGCCGTGGTGTTGCCAGACCACTTTGACCAATGAGATGGTCTTTGTACACATAATCTATTCTTTCCTATCCACAATCTGTACCGGACGTTTAACGTATGACACTCTGTCATCCATGTCCAATTCTTCAAAATTAAGCATGTGGGTCAGGTTGGGCTCATACTTCCTCAACATCGACACGTGAAAGACGTCGTGCACTTGCGCCAATCTTGGCAAGAATGCAAGACGATACGCTAGGGTCCCGACTTTTTTTAGAATTTCAAAGGGACCTACATACCTCGGACTCAGTTTCCATTTCTTACCAAAGCGCAAAGTTCCCTCATTGGTGACACTTTCATAAAAACGTGATCACTAACTTGGAATTCCAACGGTCTCCGGCGCTTATCTGCGTAACTTTTCTGTCTTTTCTGAGCGGTCTTTAATCTACCTCTGATAACTGCAACTGCATCCACTGACCGCTGAACCAACTTTGGGCTTGTAATCTTTCTTTCCCCAACTTCATCCCAGCATACTGGTGTTCGCACGCTCTGCCATACAACGCTTCGAAAAGAGCCATCTGAATGCTCTGCTGATAACTATTGTTGTAGGCAAATTCAATCGAGATGAAGCTGTTCTTCCTAACTTCCCTTGAAATCTACCACGCAAGCTTGCAGCATGTTTTCGAGAGTTTGAATCGTCCTCTCAGACTGGCCATCCGTTTGAGGATGATCTGTCGTACTATACTGCAGCTTCGTACCTAGAGCACTCTGTAAACTCTTCCAAAAAGCAGCTGTGAATCTCGGGTCTCGATCTGAAGTTATCGTCACCGAGCACTCCATGCAGACGAACAATCTGATGCACGTACAACTCTTTGTGCCTATCTTAA
This sequence comes from Eucalyptus curtisii, assembly GCA_017140595.1. Classification (NCBI taxonomy): domain Eukaryota; kingdom Viridiplantae; phylum Streptophyta; class Magnoliopsida; order Myrtales; family Myrtaceae; genus Eucalyptus; species Eucalyptus curtisii. The sequence continues at coordinate 37,430,254 of CM029499.1, read as the reverse complement.
CTCAGGTCTTTTCGTACTGTCATGAAGTGAGCTGACTTTGTCAATCTGTCGACCACTACCCAAATGGAATCATTTCCTCTCTGACTCCTCGGTACGCCGGTCACGAAGTCTATCGTGATATGCTCCCATTTCCACTCTGAGATCTCGAGAGGTTGCAGAAGTCCTCCCGATTACAATGCCTAGCTTTGACTTGCCGACACATCAGACACTTGGCGACATACTTGGCGATGTTCGCATTCATTCCTGACCACCAATAGTGTTGACGCAGATTCTAATACATCTTGGTACTGCCAGGGTGAATGCTGTAATTGCTACGATGTGTTTCTGACAAGATATCCTCTCTGAGTTCTACATCGTCAAGTACAACCAATCGCCCTTGGAACCTCAGTGTTCCGTCATCAGAAATCTGAAAGTCAGCATTTCTTTTATCAATATCCTCTTGTAGAATCTTCTGGACATCTGGGTCTGTCGGTTGAAGTAACTTGATTCTTATTTGGACTTTCGGTTCAATTCTGAGGGTGGGCATAAGATTCGAAAGGTGGCGTACCTCAAACTTGAACACCGAATCTCGAGCTCTCTCGATTAAATTCCACTCCTTCACCAACATGTGAGCGACTAAAGACTTCCGACTCAAAGCGTTGGCGACCTTATTCGCCTTTCCTGGGTGATATAAAATATTACAGTCGTAGTCCTTCAGCAGTTCCATCCATCAACACTATCTCATATTAAGCTCCTTCTGAGAAAATAGGTACTTGAGACTTTGATGGTCCGTGAAGATCTGGAATCGTTCTCGCACAAATAATGCCTCCAAATCTTCAAAGCGAAAATGATTGCCACGAGTTTTAAGTCATGCGTCGGATAATTCTATTAATGAGGCCTTAACTGACGGGAGGCATATGCAACAACCCTGCCATATTGCATCAGCACACAACCCAATCCTCTGAACGACGCATCACTGTAGATCTCGTATACTCCAGGACCAGAGGGAATGGTCAACACAAGTGCGGTAGTCAATTTTTGTTTTAGCTCTTGAAAACTACACTCGCACTTGTCTATCCACACAAACTTCTATTCTTTCTTTAGGAGTCTAGTCAAAGGCGCGCTAATGATGAGAACCCTTCCACGAACCTTAGTAGTAACCTACCAACCCCAAAAACTTCTGATCTCTGTCACTGTAGTCGGTCTTGGCCAGTTAATCACTGCTTCAATCTTGGACGGGTCCACGGAGATTCCTTCGCCTGAAATCACGTGACCTAAGAAAGCAACACGAGTCAACCAAAACTCGCACTTGCTGAACTTGGCGTACAACTGATGAACTCTCAGAGTCTGCAATACTAATCTCAAATGATTTCATGCTCTTCATCACTCCTCGAATACACCAGAATATCATCGATGAACATGATCACAAACTGATCTAGATATTCCTTGAACACTCGGTTCATCAGATCCATAAAAGTAGCTGGAGCATTTGTCAACCCGAACGGCATTACAGTAAACTTATAATGGCCATATCGAGTACGAAATGCTGACTTTGGAATGTCCTCCTTCCTGATCCTCAGCTGGTGATATCCTGTCCTCAAGTCTATCTTAGAAAATCAATGCTCCTTGTAGCTAATCGAACAAGTCGTCGATCCTCGGGAGTGGATACTTGTTCTTGATCGTCACCTGATTGAGTTAACAATAGTTGATGCACAAGCGCAACGAACCATCTTTCTTCTTTACGAACAAAACTGGTGCTCCCCAAGGTCATGCACCGGGACGTATGAATCCCTTATCCAACAACTCTTGCATTTGCACCTTTAGTTCTTTCAACTCAGATAACGCCATCCGGTAAGGAGCCTTAGAGATTGGTTCTGTCCCGAGTGCTAGCTCAATCATGAACTCGATCTCTTTCTCTTGCGATAGACCTGGCAATTCCTTCGGGAATACATCTGGAAATTCCTGTACCACTGCGATGTCTTCAATCTTTAGCTCTTCAACTGTCGTATCCACGACAGTCGTCAAGTAACCTTGACAACCCTCGTCTAAGAAACAGGTTGCCTCATGCGGCGAGATCAAGGTAATCGAGGGTCCTCCCCGATTCTTGACAAATTCAAAGCTCTCTCCCTCTAACAAGTCAAACTAAATCGCTTTACGATAACAGTTCATCTTAGCTCATTGCTTGTTGAGCCAATCCATGCCAATTATCAAATCAAAGTCATACATGGCTAGGACTAATAAGTCTATTTTCCCCTCTCGGTCACCAATCGCTAACTTGCAACCAGAACAACCCAAAACAGTTAACACCTTATCCTTCAACGGTGTAGATATGCTAACTGCCAACTCCAATAATACATGACTTAATCCTATCACCTTAACATATTGCTCGGCAATAAAAAAATGAGTTGCTGCTAGGTCGAATAAAGCATGAGCATGATGGTCATTCAATGAAATCATACATGTAATAACATCAGGCGTGTCCTCTGCCTGACCTCGAATGATGGCGTACACCGTTCCCTGAGCTGGGGGTCTGAGCTGTCCACCCTACGGTGCGTTTTGTGGCGCATATCCTCTAATCTGTCCCAACGGTGGCGGCGGCAATAACTGCGGTTGACCTCTTGGTTGTCTAGGACAATCTCTGGCTATGTAGCACCGACACGGACACGTGACATGCGCGACACGACACGACACGACACGCCGACACGTCATTTCTTAAAAATAGAGAATTTCGACACGTTCCAACACGTTATATATTAAATATATTTTTATATATAAATACATAAATAAATAATAATAAAAACAACCTAAAATTAATTTACACGAAAAAATATTAAATAATATCATTCATTATGTTAATTTGTTACAATAACACATAAAACTTAGAGGAAAAAACATTGTTTAAAGAAAAATGCTGAAATGATATTTTTAAATTTATTTATTTATCATATATAACATTTTTTTATTACTTCTTTCATAGTAAAAGACTTTTTAAAAAACTAAAACAATTCTAAAAAAAAACTGAAAAAAAATAAATTTGACCCCGTGCGTGTATATGTATAGCATTTTTATTACTTCTTTTATTACTTCTTTTGTGTATATTTATATTTTGACCCCACAAGTATTAGAAATTTTTAAAATTGACCCCGTGCGTGTCGGAATTTTGGACTCGCGTGTCGGAGCGTGTCGGAGAGAGTTGACCACGTGTCGGATTTTTCGACACTCGTTGACCGCGTGTCGGGACGTGTCGGACACGTGTCGGAGTGTCGGACACGACATGAAGGCTTTCGGAGAGTGTCCGTGCTACATAGATCTCTGGCTATGTGACCCTGTTGGCTACACTCAAAACAAGCACCCGTTCTTCGAGGGCACGGGGCTATACTGTGTCACCTTCCACGAAGCGACAGAGGCCATTCTGACTTGACCCTGATTTTCCAATCACACCCTTCCTGTTAGGTGGAACCTGGAACTTTCCTCCAGTCATGGGCCTCTTCCCATATCGGATCCCTTCTCTGTGCGAACTAAACCTTGATCCAGACGAGGCAGCTTGTTTGCTCAGACTTCTCTCTAACAGCTGGGCTCGACGGTAAACTTCTCGATAGTCCTTCATATCCAGCGGCACCAGTGGTTGTTTCAGCTCTAGTCGAAGGCCAACCCTGAACCTTCGAGCTTTTTCTTCTGGGTCTTCTATCAGCCTCGGAGCATATTGGGAAAGCTCGGCAAATTTGACCTCATACTGGTCAACAGTCATTGTCCCCTAACAGAGACATTGGAATTCTTTCATTTTCTGTTCTCGGGCGCTTCCGAGAAGTACTGATCATTGAACGCTCTGAGGAAAGCGTCCCACATCGGGACTACTCCTCCCGGAAACATTGCCTCTGTGGCATCCTAAAACTTCATAGCGATCTCTAGATGCATTACGACCTATGAAAGGGTGATGGAAGCGCCATCGGACTATATTATAGTCATTAGACCGACAAATTTAAATTAAACAAGGCCGAGCATTGAATGGACTGCTGTTTTGATTGGGAATATAGCACATGCTCATGAATGATCTAGGATTGTGCTAAAAGATGAATTGATGAGAAAATTTCTATTCATGGCAATGTACTCTATAAGTTGGATTACTATCAATTATTATTGCAGAATTTTATGGCCATGTGAATATTTGTAATTAAGTAAATATAAGTGAGGAATTAAGATTGATTATTAGGAGAAGGTGTGGGCTGATTTCTTAAGGCTGAACTAGCCCAAAAACCAGCCCACCATTCCCACCGTTGTGTTGACCAAGGATGGCCCAAAGCCGGTCCAAGAGGCCCACAAGGCCATCGACCGAAAGAAGGGGGTGGGGGGAGGAAGATTTGCATGCCATATCACATTTGTCCAAAGCCAACTTACACTTGTCATTCCCATGCAAACCTCATAATTACTAGCTAATCATGAGGGTGAAAGGAAGAAAAAGAGAGAGAGAGAGAGAGGGGCGGAATGGACGAGGCAGGCAACCGAGGGAGTGTTCGTGAGAGAGAGAATCCAAGAGAAAGAGAGAGTGAGACTGAGAGAGTTCGAGCGTGAGCCGTGAAGAGGGAGACCGTTGATCGAGCCCGCCGAAGCCCCAAGTCGCCGTTGCTTGCTCGTTTTCGTTGAACTTGAGGCAAGTAAAGTCCGTTAGCCTACATTTTGCTTACTGTGGTTGTATGTGAAGTGTAATGGGTGTTGGAGATGCTTGAGTCGTGATGTTGGACGCTGAAATTCGAGTGAATGGTGGTAGTCTTTCTAGAACAAGCAAGCTGTTGCATGTAAGGACAGTCCGACCCTTTGTAATTCCGTGAATTTTATAAAATTATCCTGTTGAAATTTTATCTCTTGTCCTTGATGAAAGTTGTAGATGCCATCTTGAGGAGTAACATACTAAAATTTGAACAGAAACGGACAAGTATAGGTCGGTGAAACGATTTTTCTCTGAAATGGTTAGATCTGGAAATCGTTGCCGAGGGTTAGGGACGGTTATGGTGATTATAGCTTTTGATCTATCACGAATCTGACTTCGAGTTCTCATGAAACTTTTACCTCTAGGTTTTTCTATAACATATCAAAATTTCAGAATTTTCGGAGCTGATTTATGGTTTATACCGAATTTGTGAATGAAACTGTGCAATGGCGATGTTCTGAAATTTTAAAGGCTGTGATGCATGGACCGTAGCGACTCGTATGAAGCTCTTTTCACATGGTGTCCTTCATGAAATCTTCTTCCTAGATCTCAGTTATAACATGTTAAATTTTCAGAATTTATTAAGATCATTTACTAATTTTTCCAGAATTTTAACTAAAGGAGTGCATTCTGTTTTATCCGAAAATTGCTGTATTTTCAAGAACAAATGAATTACTCTATGAGATATAATGTCTTGGGTGGTTAATTATGCTGCATATGTGGTAACATTTAGCATGTCATATAACATCAAAAAAAGTTGGTTTAGACCTTTGACATTATTGCATCAAATGCTATGTTGGAAGTGAGACATATATGTGAATATACATTGTGATGATGATGATACCGTCGGAGGTGTGAGTCGACGATGCCCCGGGAGTGTCGGGATGCCCGGAGGTGTGTTCCGGATGCCCGGAGGTGTGTGCCGGATGTCCTCGAGAGTTTCAAGATGCCCGGAGGTGTGTGCCGGGGATTCCTCGTGATGCCAGTTGGGGTGCGAGATGCCCGGAGGTGTGTGCCGGAGGTTTCTCGCGATGCCAGATTGGGTGCGAGCGATATGAGGGATGCAAACACTGGTCCCTGGAAGAAAAATGAGATCATTTTGAAAATAAATCAACATGGAAATTGAATCATGCGCATGTGTGTGCATATGGCCTAGTGTATAAATTATCTATGAATTGGAATTGGTATTGTTTGATTTTCGAGAGTGTGATCACCAAGGCATTGAATGGATCTCATGGTGGTATATGCACGACTGCATGGTGATATATGCATGACTGCATGGTGATGTATGCTCGATTGCATGGATGATATGTGCCTTATTCGCGATACCTTGATTGTCTTGTCTGATGCACTGTGTAGTTTGATGGATCTTTACTACTCTGTGGTTGTACTCTCCCATTTGGGGACTAACATTTCAGATTGAGAGATGCCTCTGTCATCGGTCACGCGTGGTATTTTCTATGGCTTACCATTTGATGTTGAGGTTGAGTGCTCGGAGCATTCCTGTGTTGGTGTTCATGGACTGGTGTTTATTTGAGTTCGAGTTTTAGTTATGTATGATGTGGGTCTAGCTGATGGCCCTGTAGTCCAGGAGTTCCTGTCCGTGCATGTTCGACGCGACGGGGTGATGATAGGGATGCTGCCGCCGCCGCCAACCGATGCACCGGGCTGGGTGTGATTGCACGTGTGACTGGTAGAGGACGACACTTTTTGGATAGTCGACACTAGATGATGGATTGATGTACATGTCTGATGTAGGGTCGGGTACTTTTGGGTTATAGCCGAGCTTAGTTAAAGCCTTGGCCTTTTGTTGTACCGACTTGAAATGTCCATCATAGTTATGTAAATAAAAGTGGCTCGGCTCTATCTTTTATATGATGCGTAGTTGGTGTGCATTGCATTATTGTTGTTGGAGTACGGGATAGGGAAATTTGATTATGCTTCCGTTATATGAACTGCGCTAGGACCAATTCGAATGATTTAACCCCCAGGATTTATGGACCCGCTATTAGCAAAGTGGTATGTTAATAGGATAAGTGAAAGGTACTTATGGTGACCCTAACGGATCGGGGGCCGTCAAGGGCCACAGCCTCTCTGGCGGCTCTCCACCAGGTGTTTGCATTACCTTGTAGCTGATACACTACCAGGACCACTTTTTCTTCTTCATTGCACCTCAGAAGTGCAAAAGCCTTGTCTAACTCTTGAACCCAAAGAAATGCAGCCTCTGGATCTCCTGTACCAGTGAACCTCGGCGGGTTCAACTTCAGGAATTGCTGCACTAACTTGTGGATTGGCCTCTCCCTATCCAAAATTATGTTCCCAGCTGGAACCTCGGCAAGTGCGGCAACACGTGCGGTGGCGACTGCGGCAGCAACAACATCATTGGCAACAACAGTAGCGGCGGCTGCAACAACGGTGGTAAAGGCGGCAACTTGGTTTTGGGCCTGCTGTCCCATCATTTCTCTCATTGCATCCAGGGCTTGCGTGATCCTAACGATTCCCGGGTCACCTGGGGTTGCTACCTCGGCACCAACAGGAGGTGGTGCTACTCCATTGGCGCTAGCCTATGCTTGCGCCTTATTTCGGCCTCCTTGGGTACTGACCCTGATCGGCGTCCTACCCCGAGTCACGGACCCTATCGTACGCTTCCTAGGAGTCCTCTACTCCTGATCACTCATGACACGGTTTTCTACTGAAACCTGCCTTCAAATTTCAAATAGAATCAGAAGTTGAGTGATTCACACAAACAAACAATTATACCAATCAACTATCACAGACATGCACCGGTATGAATTTAAAGGCCATTCCTACCACTATCCCATAAACCATCGTACCTTATCACTCCAATCCTAAACTTCGCTCTGATACCACTTAAACAGGGATGTCATGCCCCGATCCTCCGAGCGCGTGCCCATCCCGGCTTGGTCGATTAAATAGCAACGTTTCAGAATGCATCGCTGACCCATTCATTTTTATGCACACGCGGAAACAAATAAATAATCCCCAGACAATAATATAATGGGATAGAAAAGTAGGGCCATAAATTTGAAAACTAGAATCACAACCAATAGCAAACTTATATACATACACTACCAAGCCAAGTCATACACATACCCAGTTTATAAATCAAAGTCTGCAAAAGAGGGGTGGGGTTTCCAAATAACTACAGGTCCTCGTCTTCCCCGTCATCTCCCTCCACACTCCAGTTGGAGCCTACTATTGAATACATAGGAGATCCTGGATCTTCAAGCTCAGGATCCACCGGGTCTACCACTGAACCTCCTCTAGGGTCTGCAGTGCCCTTTCCGAAAGCAACCTCCATCACATACAGATGTATCTCAGATTCAGGTATGGGGCCCTCTCTCAGTCCGTTACGATCCAAGCGGTACCACGATATGTATTGATGGGGCACCTTTTTGGGTAGACCCGCATCAACCCAGATTATGGACTTCACCAGTTCGTACTCTAATCCATTAGAGTGCCCATGAATCGGAATGTAATACTTATGTTCTGTGATCTTCCTCGATTGACCAAAATGCTCGGGTGGAGCTGCCATTTATGGACCTGAAATGTTATCCCACAATGGGGTGAGACGACGTCTCAGCGAGTTCAATCTCCTAAAACTCGACTAGGAAGAAAATATGCCATGAGAGCTGCCTAGGCATGAACATTAGTCAGAGAACTTACCTTGGCCTCGATTCCTTCCTACAAGTCGATATAATTCAAATGACCTTATAATCATTTCATCCAATCAAATTGAATCATCGATCAATCAACTCAGTTGATTCCATGTCATCAAGACCCTTCCTCGATCATCTTGATCGAAACTATCTATAAAGTCCGATCATAATCATGACTGCTCACTCTAAGCTGATAATAGATAGCATAACTCACCAGAAGTTACCAGATATACTGATATAATATACTATTTATGCTCACTAGAAGCTGCCAAACATAACAATATAGTATACTATTTATGCTCATCAGAAGCTGCCAATTATACCGATATAGTATACTATTTATGCTCACCAGAAGCTGTCGGTTATACCAATATAGTATACTAAATATGCTTGCCAGAAGCTGCCTCAATACTGATATTGATAATCTAATCAAATCACTATTTTTATCCTTCCCGATAAAAATAATCGTGTGTGGGTACACGGTTGGCTTTAGCAAAAAATACAAAATTTCCACTTTTGAAAATTCCACTAATTTCAATAGTTCATAAATTCATTTTTGGCGTTGTAAACTGACGCCCGGTGATTTTCTAATTAATTAATGAAATTAATCTATTTTGGGATAATTACCCACAATCACAAATCACGATCAATTTGTACAAAATAGAACTCAATTAAATAAACAGATCACACCATTGCAATCAACATAAAATTTCGGTCACCAGCTATCCCGATCTAATTTTCGGAAAATAAATAACTAATTAAATAATTACATAAATTAATTAATAAATGCCAAAAATAGTAACTTAGGCCCGTAAAGCCTAATTAAAAGCCGAGACAAGCCTGGAAAATTTCCGAACTACTCTAGATAAATACTAGAGCTTGTCTAATCTCTAATTGTACTAAACTATCCACCTAACATGCATCAATAATTAACTAATTCACTAATCCATTCTAACTAATGACTAAACCAAGCTTAGTCTAAATTAATCAATCCTTAAACATCATTAACTTACTAAGCGATGATTGTTAAGCGATCCGCTCGGATCAAATCGACGGGGATGCGTTGGGGCTCGATAAACTCCAAAGCGGGACCGCCTTTCGGGGTCGGGAAATGGGCCAAAGCGGGCCAAACGACGGCCTAGAGACCCACACTGCTCGGTCTCTGTCCGGTGGTTGAATAGGGTTAAACGGCGATCAGTTGAGTCAGCAAGGACCGGCGGCGGGCAGGCGGAGCTTCGGCGGAGCTTCACGACGGCGGAAGGGCGGCCTTGTGGCTCCGGCGATGGCGGGGCTGTTGCGAATAGCTCCAAGAATCGTCTAGGCTCACGGCTGAAGCGGGACGAAGGCCTAGGATACGCTGGGCTGGCGCGCGAGCAGGCGGGTAGCGAACGACGTTGCGGCAAAGTTCCAGTGGCGCTACTAGCTTGTTGGCTGGTTGTTCTGAGTTTGAGAGGTCTTCAAGACAGCAATGGAGGGGCCTGGTCGATGGTTGCAAGGAGGAAGGAGAGAGAAGGGGACAAATTGGCTAAGGAGGGGGGCCACCATGTCTCATCCTCGCCTCTTTGGTCTCCTTTGGTGTGTCCCACTTGCAAGCTGTCCTCCACAACCACATTTCCAGAACAAAATCCCTTCTAGAAGCTAGTTGAAATGGTCCATAAGTTGTGTCCATGGGGGCACACGAATTTCACTTGATTTTGCTTCAATTTGGGCTTCAATCCTCACTTGCATTAAATCAATTTGGCCTCTATAAATCCCACCGACGTATCATCGATCAAGTTGGTATTTTTCCAAGCTATTAAAACCTACTTGCATCCCCATTCTGCGATAAAAAACGGTCATCGGCATTTTCTATACAAAAACGGCCCTATCTCGATTTTTCGTCAAAAATCTCGGTTTGCAAAAAAATCTTTAGAGACTGAGTCGATGTTTCTAAAATGACTTGTGACATGACAGAACTTTCAATTACTAAATCGGATTCAAATTCGCGGTTAATTTCAATTCGGCGCGATTTTAGCATGACCTAGGCTACATGGTAGCTTTCAGAAAATTTTAGTGCAAATGACCAGTGGTCTATTTTCTTCGAGCCACAATGAACCCATTCAACACATTGGCGACTCTTGATTGTCGTGAAAATCTCGAGGTTTCAAATACGGACATAGGGTACCAAAACGATAGAAAAATCAATCTAGTGCCGATCGATGAGAATTTTTCAAATTGGTGGAGTCGCCCACGTTTAACCACATATCTCAGTCGAATCGACCTATCTTTGATTTCTATTCGATCTTTACTGTGCCAAAATGACCTCTGCAGATGAGCACGGTCGAGTAGCCGATTCCTGGTCGAATTTTCAAGTCTATTGCATTAAAATTCTTTGATGACTTCCCCAGATAGTTAGTTATCTTACGAGTGATCAGCTCTGAGAATAGCACTATAGGCACGTTGATGAAAGACCCGATTAATTTAATTGAAAGCAGAACTGAAAAATTCAGGATGCCACAAATGCAATAAAAAAATACTCCTAAAACTATATGTTATGTTTCGACAAAAAAAAAAACTATATGTTATGCAATTTAATTCTAATATTTTTGTTTAGGTGTTAGAATTAATCCTAAATTTTTAATGTAATAAGTGAATAATCGGATTGTCAAAATTTAGGTATCAATAATAACTGTTCTTTACCTGCCAAAAACTTACTATTTTACTCTCCATATGCAAATTAGCTTCAATTAGACTAGCCCTACAGGACATAGCACGGGATGTTTAAGACCTCCTAAACCTGGTTTCTAGTAGGTAGATTACAACAGACGGTCAAGCAGAAGATACATGAGGGCATAAGTTCTGATTCGTGGGTTGGTTTTATTTGCGTTTGGCCATGCTAGACATTCTGCACTGTTCTTTAAACCTGCAAGATTATTCCTGTCACTGAGAGAGGAAGCTCAGAAACTCGGCCGGTGTAACTAATCATATGTCTAATTGGATGGATACTCTTTCAAAATGTTTAGGTCATAATTAGCGAATCGATTAGTTTGATTTAGTTATGGTTTAGAGGATGAGCCTCACAGGCACAAAACTGCAATTACATTAAATTAAATTAACTAGGTAGATGCAATTAGAGATTCCTTTGATGACGCAAACAAGTTGATAGCTGGACTGTTAAGGTGGAGACTCCGTCCACAGAGCAATTAAGCTTTGCTTTCTTTTATTCTCATTCTCATTTCTTTATGTCTCCCATTATTATCACGCGTAGTTGCGCTGACAACTGAAACATGTGAACTTCAAAAATAATTCAAACCTAAAACAGATGCCACTACCCGTGAGACATACTATTTCATTTGTTTATTTCTTCTAAGAAAATATTTTCCTGCTGAATTTTTATTATAGGCAGTGCTCATCGTTTGGTCATGGCAAAGCTCTAGAGCAACACATCTGCGTTTCACTAACTCAACGGATATGAAAGAAAAACAGAGAGGACTTCCTCCTTCTCGCATAGCAAAATGATCAATGATCAATAAACTTGTTACCACAAACAGTGGATCGAAATCTTTACTATGAGTCATCCTGTTTGATAACGATTGAATTTGGTGCGCAGCCCCCTAAAAAACTCGGACCCCACCTGAATAATGACGAATCAATCAATCCATATCAAATTGTCTGGATTCTTGATCCCATTACACAATCATGGAAGCACGCAGTACGAGGAAAGAAAAGGTAATCTGACATGTCTCTTATATTGTTTGGACCCATTTTTACTTCACCTGGCCAATTCAAAGAGAAGACGACAGTCAGATCAACCAGTTACCACAAAAGAAATGGGAAAACGATTCTTTCGGATTCTCGTTCTGCAAGCTGCCATCAGGCTTTGGAAGGACGTGTATCGAGATTGAATTATGGAGAGAGGAGGCTGCACGGAGGCATCAAGATAATAAATTTAAAAAAAAAAAAAAAGGCGAGAGACGCAATACTATATCCATGAGAGAAAATTCAAGGGGTTTTTTTCTATTTTGATTATGTCATGACATTTACAGATCTGAGAGTTCCCATCGTTGGTCTTTCCTCATGTGTGTTGTTGTACCTTGACTTTTCCATAATCATCGACCTTTATTTTCCTCCTTTAATTTCCCATTCTAGATTCACAAAAATCTTCAGTCTTTTCACATCTAATTCGAAATAAAGTGGATGTGAAGGTGCCACGACTTGGATGGATGAACCTGTCAACTCTAGACGTCCATGTTGATCTTAGCAAATGCGGAATCTTTTCTCTTTGGCTCTTTCCCCCAATATCTCATCACGTGCCTCTATCAAACCATACAATGCATTTTGACAAAACGAAACAGTTCGCTATCATCACAAAGAACGAGACTTTAAACACCACACAGTGAAGTGTATTTAAAGTGTGAAACGAGCACGAGACATTTGACCCAGATATAGCTTAGCCAATTTCTCATCCACGGTCATCGACCAGAATTTTCAAAGGCTGATTTCAAACATTTATACGGCACGGAGAATTTAGTGAAAGCAAGAGGAGCATTTCTAATCTTTATCTCAGACGCCACTTGGCTTTCTCATCAAACTATATCTAGGCATATATATACACATATCTGTGAGTGCGGTTGGTGAGACTTGACATGCTGGCTCTCCAGCTCTCCAGCTCTCTCTCTCTCTCTCTCTCTCTCTCTCTCTCTCTCTCTCTGGTTGAACAATGGCGAATTCGAAGGTGATCCTTGCCTTGCGTGTAGCAGCGTGCATACTACTTGCAGACGTCGCTCGTGCTCAGAGCCAAAGTGCTACGACCGACCCTTCTGAAGGTACAAAACGAACCCTCTTCCCCTCTTTCTCTCCGCGTGTTCGTGTGTGTTTAACGAGTTTGCTATCCTTAAGGAGTGCGCAAGATCGTAAGCATCCTTCCTGAAAATTGAAAATCATCTCCTTCCTGCTAAAGTATGATTAAGATCGGGACAGACAGTGATTAGGTGATGGCACTGTTATCCTTCCATGAGGGACGGTATCTTCTTACTTAACCAAGACAACACGGTAATCAGTTTGCCCGGTTTTGCTTGAAAATTCTTGCTTAGTCCTCGGTGGGATTTGCTGGCATAAAGCAAACCCTCAGAGTGGGGTTTAAAAAATGACTACTTTTTTAACCAATGGAGGAGGAAGATGGAAAGAGAAAAAAAAATATATTAAATTAAAAATATAAATTATTTAAAAAATGATTATTTTTTTTGCATGAAATTGAAAATCATTTTTCAAAAAAGATCACAACACTAGATAATGTTTTTGGTCACATATCACGAAATAAAGGAAAATTAACCATTTTCCTAAAACATGATTTCCCGAAAAGTATTATGCTTTTTTCATGAATTTTTTCTCATAAATAAATGCACCCTAATTATTATTTTATTGTCAAGAAAAATACTTAATCATACATTGACTTCTTAATCATATGAAATGGCATAGGATAAGGTATTATGTAACTATATGAGTATGCTCATTCACAAATTTTCTTTAATTTCTGCAATGGGATTAGGTCCTAATGCATCTCTCTCAACAATGTCGATTCAGTAGGTAATAATCTCACCTAGCAATAGCACATTATTCATGTTTTATCATTTCATTATTTCATATAATATTTTGTATATTGTATTTTTGCCGTTGTTATGCATTCTTGATTTCACCAATACCTTGAAGTAAGGTCGTTGACTCCTCACAATTTAACTTGAATACGAAGAATCATGAACCATTTAAATGCACAATGATATGTCAATTAATGTTGAAATACAACTTGGGTGTTTTTTTTTTTTTTCATTTTTGAAATTTAATAGATCCTTCTAATAACATTAATAAATTTTATTTAGAAATAATTTTTTCATATCGATGATTAGCTATATTTTGGTTACTTAATTTCATTTACACACACACACACACACATATATATATATATATATATTTGTATGTAAGCATATTAGTAATTTAAAAACCCCACTCTGAGGATTTGCTTTATGCCAACAAATCCCACCAAGAGAATTTTCAAGGAAACCTGGTAAACAGGTTACCCGGTTGCCTTGGTTAAATAAGTGTGGAGATCTTGCTGTCTCCTATGGAAGAATAACAGTGCTGTCACATAATCATTGTCCAATCGAGACTATACATCTTCCCTCTTTAAAACGGAAACTTATCATTACCTCGCTTTATCATCTAGAAAGCATTATGTTATCGGATTGCAAGGACACGTGGCCCCACTTTCACCTTCACTTTTATTTGACGGCTTGTTGGATAATCAAAAAAGCAAAATTGATTCCCTTAAAACCATGTCTGGGAATTGTAAAGACGCTTCTCCATATGAGCGGCTGTCCCCGTTTATACAAATCAATTGGATAGACAGCATGTGCATACCTGTATTATAAATTGCACTTAATTGTCTAAATCACTCTCCATTTACTTAAAGAATCACGCACCAACTCATTTAGTTTGAGCAAGAAACTAAACAAAGTCTGAGTCGATGACGGTTATGTGAATGTAGTGGCGATTCTGAACTCGATATGGTCAACATGGAAACTCACTTCACAGGCGCCAAAATGGAACATAAGCGGAGAGCCATGCAGCGGAGCCGCCATCGACTCAACCTCCTTCATCGATACCAATTACAACCCTTTCATCAAATGCGTCTGCTCCTTCAACAGTTCCACTACTTGCCACATTACACGGCTGTACGTATCGACAGTATCTCGCCCACCATGTGTACGTCTCTTCTCATGACCTGGTGGTTTTTCTTTGGTTGCAGCAAGGTTTTAGCAATGAGCGTTGCCGGTCCCATCCCTGATGAGTTGTGGAAGTTGACTTACATCTTCGATCTGTATGTATTGGTCCCATTCCACTTCTTCTGTCTTTTCCAGTAGTTTCTCATTTCCCCGGAGTTTTCATGGTGTGCCACGTGTCATTCCTTATAATTAAGCAACACTCAGTTCGAGCATGTCTACGCAACACTTACGTGCTCTCATTTGCTGAAGCTCCATATTGATTTTACTCACCGAGGTTTCAAAATCTTAGGTAGTTTTCCGTTGTTCTGATGGTATTATGTACTTTATATAGGAACTTGGCCCAAAATTTCTTGACTGGTTCCTTATCTCCATCCATTGGCAACCTAACTCGCATGCAGTATCTGTAAGCACAAGTGAATTCTAGTCTGAAAATTTATCCGAGTTCTCTGATCCTTTTTTAAGCATTTTTCTTTCTTTCCTAATTCTTACTCTGCCGATTTACTTCAGGACTGTGGGCAACAATGCATTATCAGGGGAGCTTCCACCGCAACTTGGGCAACTTACAGAGCTATTGTCATTGTAAGTAATAGTTCCAGAACAGAATTTGTAATGTCAAGCATAAGGATTCGACTGCATTAGGTCCACTGGATGTTCAGACTAATTTTCAACGAAAATTGCCTTGCGAAAAGATATAAAAGAAAGAGTGGATCTGACGACTAGTTTAATGTTGTAGGTCCTTTACCACCAATTACTTCAGTGGCTCTCTGCCATCTGAGCTTGGAAATCTGTCCAAATTGCAGCAACTGTAAGTCCTGCCTGCTTAACATTCTTAAACACGGATTTTTCCTTTTAAAAAATTTGCAGGTATTGGAGTTTGGCAGAGGCTAGTTTTGTCGAAATAGGTGGCAAACATACTAAGTAAATTTTTTTGTGCATCCTTTAAAATTGATTAGTTTCTTGTAACCTTTCTGACTTGCAGTAGCCTGTTGTTGTTACTGTCATTCTGCCCATCATCACATAGCCTAACCCTTGTACCTCATATTTCACTTTCATTGTCATCCTCTTGTTGACATTTCAACTACTAGAGACTCCCGCAATGTTTGGCTGTGTACTTTCTGGGTGTAAACCTTCTCAAGTCTCGTGGATGTTGAGCATGTTCGGTGACACTGTGTCACCCTCTCCTCTTGGCATCACTTCTGCTTTCAACTATTCAAAAGGACAAACTATTGAGTTATTTGAGTTGCGTTAAATTAATAAAATTCCCTTGGCCGATGGAAGTCATTTATTGTGCAGTTACATGGATAGTTCCGGAGTCAGTGGTGAGATTCCGTCGACATTTTCCAAGCTTAAAAATCTTCAGACAGTGTAAGAGCTTCATTCCTCCTTTGTTACTAGAAAAGAAACTATTAACAGGAAAAGCTTTGTGGTATGATTTCTCAGGAGAAATATCTTTTCCGGTTGCAGGTGGGTATCGGATAACAACTTCACTGGCAATATACCAGAATTCATAGGAAATTGGTCGCAGCTTACACAGCTGTAAGGCAATATATATGTTTGTTTTTCATCTAACCGTGCCTAGGACTATGAATGTCTATCTTTCAAAACAGTTTGTAGGCTCTGGAAATTGAAATTCGACAAATTCTATAGCATTAATTCTGTATTATGTTATCATTTACGTGATAAATTTGTCCAATTTTTTTCAATTTGTTTTGTTTATAGGTTTCTTCAAGGAAATTCTTTCGAAGGTTCGATTCCTTCGACATTTTCCGATTTAACCGCTTTGAAAGACTTGTGAGTGGGCCATATCCTTTCTGTTTCTATGCTTGTAAAAATTAACTTACCACGGCCTTGAACAAACTGACAATGAGTTGAGTACATAATGCAGGAGAATAAGTGATGTATCTAATGTGAACTCTTCACTGGAATTCATCAGGAATATGAAGAATCTGTCTATTCTGTAAGACATTGTGATTCCGGAGCATGTAGCAGACTTTCTTTTCCTTTCTTTTTCTCTTTTGGCCCATATGTGAAATGGAGTTACCCAATTGTTTCCAGGATACTGAGGAATAACAATATCTCAGATTCACTCCCATCAGATTTTTCAGGATACCAGAGTTTATCTCAGCTGTAAGTCGTCATTTCGGTTGAGATTGATTGAATATATGCCAAAGTGTGTCGTGTCTTTCATCATCAACCTGGATATTGTTGTTGCCATTTGCATTCTGAATATATATTCAGTGACTCAGAAGCAATATTTGAAAGGGATGAAGAAGTCACCCTTCATTAATGGTTTATAATAGTAGTTACTAAATGATTTGTACTTAATATAATCTGGATGATCTTATTTTAATTAAAGACCATCTTGTGCCCTCATTCATAGTACAGTACTTAAATGGAGCACTTGCCTCCACGATTCTTCTCTAGACATCAATCGACAAGATGTTATATTTATTGGGTATTATGATGTTTTTCACATGTAATCAGCTTGATCTTCCCGACGACATTTTTATTTTATTTATTCAAACTTCCATATCTTGTTTACTCAATTTATTCGTATAGTAACTTTGTTGCGTCTATATTGGATCAGGGACTTAAGCTTCAACAAGTTAACGGGACAGATTCCAGACTCTCTTTTCAATTTGAGCTCACTCACTTACTTGTAATGCACCTCTTCTGGATTTCAAAAGTGTTCCTACAAATATGTTCTCTTTGTTAATGCTTTGCAAATCTCTTTGCTTCATTTCTCAGGTTTCTTGGAAATAATAGTTTGAATGGCACACTGCCTGAACAGAAAAGTGCATCCCTTCGTAACATGTAAGAAACACCTGAAAGATCTCCATTGCATAATAACCATAATGATGCTCACAACTATCACTGATCAATTGGGAAGAGCACGAAGTTACGCACAAGTTTTTATGGGCACTTATGGAGTTTGAATGCAAAGAGGAAGTGCAGTGAAAATATTCCATGTTCTGTCATAGGTTGAAGGTTCAAAAAGAGGATATAGCTATTTGAGTAGATTTTTCTCCTTTTCCCTTTATAGCTAACTCAGTACCAAATATAGTTTCTTTCAAAGTCATCTATTTTGCGCCTGTGAACAAGGAGAATATAGTCAACCTTTTGTTGTTTGACATATCACAGCATGCCATTCGATACTGATAGATGACTACCCTGTTGGTTAACTAAATGACATCTCTCCTGTGCCATTTTTGCAGAGACGTGTCATACAATAACTTGATGGGAAGCATTCCTTCTTGGGTCAGCAATGATTTACAGCTGTATGTATTTCTGTCGTTTGAAAAAAAAAAAAAAAAAAAAAAAAAAAAAGGAAGATAATTTATACTTTTAGTTAGATATCTTAAGTGAGGACTCTTCTTTTGCACTTTGTCAATCTTTTGTTGCTCGAGGGGTGCCATATTGTACTTGAAGTCATTTTCTAGCTACAGGATGAGCTGTAAATGTCCCCATCTTGTCAAGAGACTTACGGTCACAACTTTTTTAATGATGCATTTTGCAGTAATCTGGTTGGCAACAACTTTGCATTGGACAACTCCAACCCTAGGTAACTGCCCTAGCGAATTTTTGCTTATGATGCTTGAGTGATCATAAACGGTAATCAATTCAATCGAGAAAAAACGGTTAGCTGATGTGTCCTCAGATTTGTCTTGAGTGCCTACCTCACTTCACGAGGATAATTACTAATCCCACTACCCTGCTGCGCATTCTGGATGTAAATATTTCAAATTTGTCCTTTGTCATATTAATTCTATCAATCGAGATCACAGACGCATGCTGAATTTACATTAAGGCTGACTCACATTTTATTGCTGAATCTACTGCTTGGAACAAATGTAAATCATTTAAACACTGCCTACAAAAGAACTGTCATAGGTAGTGAATTTCATATGATTGTCCTTATTCATATGCCGTTGTGGATGTCAGTTATTTGAATAAATACTGATAGTACAGTTTCACCATCTTTTAATCCTAGTAATCAATGCAGTGGAGAATCAGCAATCCTGCAAAACTCAGTATTAGCATTCACTAGAAAGGAATGCAGTTTGAACTATGACTTGGAGATGCTATCAACCACTTCAAGGATTTAAGAAGTTTTAGCATTTAGTTAGCAATTGCATCTTCCATGAAGATATCTTGAATGTTTCGGTGAAAGTCATGAAAAAGAAAAGGAATTTTCCTTGCTATAGAAGTATCTGCTCTTGATTTACTCATAAATTCATACTGCCATACAGGTCAACTCAGTAAAATTTTCTCCTTTTATCTTAGCCTTCTTCCTTCAGGATTAAACTGTCTTCAACGGAATTTTCCTTGCAATACAGGGAAAGGAATCTGTAAGTCCACGTAACCTTTTCCCTTTAATACGCTTTCCTTTTGTTGAATGCCTTGACAAGGGGAGGACAGGAGATCGAGTTTCCAGTTACCTTGGATATTCTGCGTGGTTGCATCCTGATACGAGAAGTGAATGGTAACTTTAAATGTAGTAGAAGACAGAATGCTCAAACTAGTTTCTTCCAGTAAGTTAGATTAGGGGTAGTTCAACGGAAGAGAGGAAAAATTAAGGTTTGAGTTATTATGCTAGGTTATTTTCTTAGAAAGGGGACAGCTATGTAGTTTTGATGTCCCATTGTCAGCTTTTGCTACAGACAGAGATATAAGGCAGGCAGCTTAATGTTCAATAATTGCCTCTCTAAGCTCCCCCCTTATCTGTGATATTTCCCTCGAAAGGCCCTTACTTCATTTTCGTTAGTACTTTGTGGGTCTCCTCACTAGATTGTGAGAGAAGTAATTTATTATTGCATTTACAACTGCATATTACGATGCTGTGCTACAGACTGTAGAAAGTAAGTTTTGAAGATAAGCATGTGCCATTCATATATATAGTTAAATCGGGCTGATTATGAAAATTTAATATGTACAGAGTGCATGCCCTTTGGCAGATAATTCTTATCCATTATGTTACGAAAGTACCTTTCACAAACTCATCACGATCTGCTCTTTTATGTTTGCCATGCAGATTATAATTTTGCAGTAAAATGCGGTGGTCCTCGAATTACTTCGTCCAGAAATATTGTGTATGAGCAGGATAATATCAATTTTGGTGCTGCTACCTACTACGTGACCGACTCACAGAGGTGGGCAGTGAGCAATGTTGGTTATTTCACGGGAAGCAAAAATCCCACCTATTATGCTTCCTCGCTATCCCAGTTCACCAACACTTCAGACTCAGAACTGTTCCAGACTGCACGGGTTTCTGCTTCATCTCTACGATACTATGGATTAGGGCTGGAGAACGGAAATTACAATGTCACCCTCCAGTTTGCTGAAATACAAATCGAAAATACTGGATGGAAACATCTTGGGAGGCGTCTTTTTGATATTTACATACAGGTAGGGCCATGCTTTACGAGGCTTCTTGTTTTACTAAGAAAGGTCATGGTCAATTGCCGATGCCATTTGTGCTTATTTCAGGGAAACCTCGTTGCAAAGGATTTCGACATACGGAAAGAGGCAGATGGTGCCTCTTTTACAGCTGTCCTAAAATTGTATCAGGCTCGGGTAACAGCAAACTATCTTGAAATACACTTCTTTTGGGCTGGAAAGGGAACTTGTTGTGTACCAAATCAAGCCACATATGGACCTCTAATTTCATCCATTAATGCTGTCCCAGGTACTATGATAAAAACCTGCTCATACTCCCAGTACCACTTTTTGAAACATTACTAAATTGACGGACTTTGTGCAGACTTTACACCCACTGTCAGTAACAAACCCCCAACCCGCAAAAAGGATCGTACTGGCCTGATAGCTGGAGTTGCTACTGGAGTTGGAGTGGTCGGTTTGGTGGCTGTTCTCCTGGTGTTCTATGTTGTTCGGAGAAGGAGAATGGCACGCATGATTGAAGATCAAGGTAAACCACACTATCAGAAGCTTCCGATAGCTTCCTCGTGATAATTTCCTATCTGTAATCTTGCGTGATAATTATGTTTTTGGATAAAAGATTAAAACAATGTTCTGCAGAGATAAAAAGAACAAGACATCTCCATATCAAAATGCTGCTGTTATTAAGAGTTTTTGAGCTCATTGCCCACTGGTGGTAGGAAGTGGAATTTCCATGTTTTCTAGTTGAGGCTAAATTTCATGAATGCATTTTGATTTTGCTGGATGACTAATTAAGCAGCCAATATATTTCCAAAAAGTCAAAAACTACGTGACAAAAGGTTGCGAAATATTCTAAGAGCGGGAATCTTATCTGCATTATTGTGTCTTACAGAGTTCCTTGGCATAGATGCTAGACCTTACACTTTCAGCTACGCAGAACTAAAGGCTGCTACAGATGACTTCAATCCCAATAACAAACTTGGGGAGGGAGGATTCGGCCCTGTTTTCAAGGTTTGTTGTAATTCATTGGATAACGCAAAAGAGTAGGTCGATAGAGTGGTGTCACATTTAAATGTTAGAAGAATTGAGGTGCTTGGCTCCTTGCAAAAGCTGACCTTATCACTATTGCTTCTTCAACTTTAGCTGATGTGATCTTAACTTGTCATAAGACTAAGTCAACGGTTGATCTTTCGGGAAGTGTTTCTTGGATAAAGAATGGAAAAAGAGAAGAGAAACACATTACTAAAGGAACAGCGATTATGGTTTCCGTACCTTGGTCCAAAAAGAAAAAGACTATGGTTTTCGTGTGCTGGTTGACCGAACTTCCGATATTTTCTCTGCCACAAAAAGAAAAGCCCTTCTTCGCTTATTGCTTTTTCATTCTTTAGGAAATCATGCTTTGGTTTTGGAGGATGACTGTAATAAATCCTAAATTACGTCCAGGAAAGAAATAAGTTCAATGGACGCCATCCAAATATCCCTGGATAATATAACAAATTGATTACGTAAGGTTTCAAGTAAGTAATGAATGGAAAATTTTCTCGGTTATGTTTGCTAGGTCCAGATTGAGTAACATAAATTAGGTTGACCGTCCTTCATTTGTCATCTATATGCTAATACAGTGTAGTTCTAGAAGATGGATGGCATTTCTTGATAGTCAAGACTTAAGTGGAGCTTCCGGATGGTCTAGGAACTGGAGTCTCATGCTGATCGCATTATTGGTCTCATAATGGCTTGAGCGTTTTTTTATATTGAAGTACTGACCATATCAGTGACGTCAGGGAACACTTGATGATGGGAGAGTGATCGCTGTTAAGCAACTATCTGTAACATCCCACCAGGGAAAGAATCAATTCGTGACAGAGATTGCCACTATATCTGCAGTGCAACACCGCAACCTTGTTAAATTGTATGGATGCTGCATTGATGCAGATAATCGGCTTCTTGTATATGAGTATCTAGAAAACAAGAGTCTTGATCAAGCAATGTTTGGTAGGTGACAGAATATTCACCTCAATTATGTCTTTGGTCATGTAAAAGGTAACGCTTGGACTTATGATATAGTGCCTCCACGGTGCAGGGCAAAGGACCTTGAATCTTGATTGGGCGACACGGTTTGATATCTGTCTGGGTATTGCAAGGGGCCTAGCCTATCTTCACGAGGAGTCAAGGCTGAGAATCGTGCATAGGGATGTGAAGGCCAGTAATATTCTGCTGGACTCTGATCTCACACCTAAAATATCAGACTTTGGTTTGGCAAAACTTTTTGATGATAAGAAGACCCATATGAGCACCCGTGTTGCGGGAACCATGTAAGCTCGATGTTCTTCTGTCACATGCAAATAGAACCATATGCATTAGTACATTGACGCCTTCAGTTGCTGGGAATCTAATTCTGCTTTCTTATTGCTTTTGTAGTGGATATCTTGCCCCCGAGTATGCAATGCGTGGCCACCTTACGGAGAAGGCAGATGTGTTTGCGTTTGGTGTAGTGGCTCTAGAGGTTGTTAGTGGAAGGTCAAATTCAGACCCTAGCTTGGAAGAAAAACAAATATATCTCCTTGAATGGGTACGCGCTTGAATATTGTGCCACTTGTGCAGTTGTTTTATGGCCATCTAAGAAGGAAACATCATTATCCTTTTTCCTGTTATTCTTCTCTGTTAATTCTATCTATGAGGTTGGCTGATTAAATCCTTGTCACTTTCTGCTCCTGCTTCTCAGGCTTGGAACCTGCACGAAACCAGCCGTGTTGTTGAGCTGGTTGATTCTAGCTTATCAGAGTTCAATGAAGAAGAGGCAAAACGCATGGTTGCGATAGCGCTCTTGTGCACCCAAACATCACCAGCGCTGAGACCCCCAATGTCCCGTGTGGTGGCAATGCTCTCTGGAGATATTGAAGTGGCGACCGTGTCCACGACGCCAGGCTACTTGACTGATTGGAGATTCAATGATACCACTAGCTCCTTGGCTGAGACTGCTGATAAGATCACAGACAAAAGCCCCTACAACTCCCCATTCACCGCAAGCACTGTTGGAACTGCAAATCTTTCACCAGAAATTGCAACGACACCCATGCTCGATGAGATAATCGGAGATGGTAGATGAACATGGTTTATCCGGATGTTTCTCTGCTATATCCATATCAGGCTCTATCAGTTGATTATACCGACATTTTGTAATGTAATTAATTACTAGTACGTACAGATGAATTTCCTCTATAAGATGACTCCCTGTCAATCATTTTTGCCATTATGTAAATTAAAGCTGTACGAATTGTCAATTTTTCTGGTAATTTTGCAAAGTATCATTTCACAACCCAAGATAACATGAATCGTCTCTGCATGTGTCTAGTTAAATTGCGAATAACTACTATGATTTTGTTCCGAAACTTGCAAGAATAAGTGCATCGGTAATCACATTTTTCTACAATAGCATCCAGAATAATGGCGAATCAATCAATCCATTCACATTCAGTTTGGTATCAAATTGTCTGGCTTCTTGATCCCATCACATAATCTTGGTGCCATAGCACCAGATAAGAACAGGTGAAAAACTGATATGTTTCTTATACTGTTGGGACCATTTTTTCTTCACCTGCTCAATTTAAAGAGAAGAAGACAGTAAGATCACCCAGTTACCACAAAAGAAAAGAGAGAGGATTCTTTGGATTCTGGATCTGCAAGCTGCCATCAGGCTTTCGAAGGACGTGTATAGAGATTGAATATGGAGAAAGGGGGCTGCACTGTGGCATCAAGCTGGTGCGAGAGAACAACCAACGCCACCAAAAAAATGATAGCAGTCTCTTTCCAAGAGTGAATGCGTTGACGTGCAGGTCGCTACTTTCTTTATTCCACCTGCCCCACTGATTTCATACTGGGTCATATATATCGGCAAATTCAGAAAAGTCCATGTTGAAGCACAAGTAATGGTCCGTACAAGTTGGTATCTTCTCCTTCACGCGCCATTCCAATCATAAATCCAAGTCTTCTTCTTTTAACATTAAGCGGAGTCAACCTCAATTAAGATCTTGTAAGTGCATATAAATAATAAGAAATTTTCATCTCGTTTTGGATGGAAATAACGAATGTGAGAACCATACATTAGTTAAATCATTAATTGTCAAGACAACTTTAAAATTCAAGGGATTTGTATCTACGTTGATTATGTCATAACATTTGCAAATCTCCCCACGACGGTTCCCTATTGTCTCTTGACATTTTCATACACCTGAATGCTTATTTTCTCCCTATAATTTCCCATTATAGATTCAAAAAAATATTTCCTCCTTTCACATCTAACTTGAAATGAAGCAACATTGAGATATGCCGCCACTTGGATGGATGAACCCATCAATTCTAGATGTCCAAGTTGACCAGAAAATGGAATTGAAAAGACCTCCTCATCTTTCGGTTACGCCCGAACCCCGTACACGCACACATCCCTTGGCGGTCGATTAAAAATGCGACGTCCTAGGACGCGTCGCCGACCCATTCTTTTTTTTTATTATTCTTTTGATTAAATGTATGCGGAAGCGAATTAAATAAACAGCCGGCCAACAAACAAATATAGGGATAGTAAAACACGACAACCAATGCCGAAAACAACATATTGATTTATCAAATGTTAACCCTAGGAAGTTTAGTACTTACAAGCCTTCCTATGGTATCATGCCCAGAACCTCGAGCGCACGCACATTCCTCGGTGGTCGATCAAATTGCGACATTCCCAGGACGTGTCGCCGACCCATTTATTTATTTGCACATGCGGAAGCGAAATAAACAATCTCCAGACACAAACAAACATGGGATAGGAAAGCAGGACAACCAATTTAAACAAAACATATTTTTATAAACAAACCAAGCCAGCCCTATAAAGTTATATACAAGAGGTCAATATCCAAAAGGACTATCAAGCTAACCCGACCCCGGACCCTCCTACTTGGGATCCGGGTTCACTACAGCACTGTCAGGGATGTCGAGGTCTAGCAGGTAAGCTACTTCCTCTACTTCAGGCTCCTGCTTATCCTCAGGCAACTGGTTCTCCGCGATATTTGCTATAATACCGGCGTCCATGATAGGGTCGAGTACCACCTCACCCTCACCCTCGACGGCAAGTCCATCAAAACCATCTAAAGGACCCTCTCGAACCCCGTCAGGCCCGTTATGAAACCATGCTTTAAATTGATGAGGTACCAACTGAGGTTGGCCTTCATTGACCCAGATTATGGTCACGACGAGCTCGCGGGTCAAAGGATTCCCAGGGACAGGGAAGATGGTACACTCGGTCTCGGCCTCTCACGGTCACCCAAAATGAACTGGGCGCACCTCTATCTAAGGACCTGTAAAATTTTAAACCACGACTGGTTGAGACGATGTCTCGGCGAGTCTACACCCTAAACCCCGATTAGAAAAGAAAATTCACCTAGAGGCAGCCTATACACACATCATATAAGACTTACCTCACCTCAACACCTTCCTGCACGTTAATATAGCTCATATAACATATGTATGCAGTTAATGCACTCAATAATTGGAACACTTCAATTCATATCTCAATCAATCACAGGGGTCCCGATTATAAGGCCAAATCGTTATGATTTGTGAGAATAACAGTCTATTAAGAACCACAAATTCTTGAAAAAATGAGTCCCACAACAATTTATAATAACTTGTGATTTGATTCTTTGTGATCCAGAATAATTTGTTATTTTCACAATACATTAAAGATTGTCACGTAATCATTTCTCTAGTTTTTTTCATAGAGGCGATTAGCTATATTTGGGTATATAATTTCATTCATATATATATATATATTAGATAACCTCACTTTAAGTATTTGCTTTCTGCCGGCACCCACCGAGAGAATTTTCAAGTAAAAACACCTTTGATATGTCTTATTACATGTCTAGACAGAGATTCCTCTTTAAAACATCCCGATGATCTTTTTTCATAGCCTTTAGCCTACTTATCATTGCCTCGCTTTATAATCTAGAAAGCATTATGTTATGGGACTGCATGGACGTCAGTGGTTCCTCTTTCACCTCCTTATGTTGATTTAGTCCATATGGAATTCACATTTATATGATTACTTGTTGTCTAATCTTTGTTCTTAGAATATTGACTATCAAGAAAGCTAAAATGGTTCCCTTAAGACTATATGTTTGGGAAATGTAAGGGGCTGTTTGGTAACGTGCCAAACAGTACCCGATTCTGATTTTTTGTTCCCGGGAGTAGTTTTGGAACAGAATCGTGTTTGGTAAAAATTTTGTTCCCAAGAACAAATTTGTTCCCGAGAATAGATTTGGAGTGGAATCAAAAATAAAATAAAAAAGTTGATTCTTGTTTCGAGAACAAATTTGAGAATCAAAACCAACTCTTCTTCTTCTTCCATTCCGCCATCCCACAACCACCATCCACCACCGCCCGCGATCGCCGGTCGCCGTCCGCCGGTTGGGCGAGCTGGTCGGAGGCTCACCAGGCCAGGGCGAGGTTCGGCCTAGCCAGATCAGGCAAGGCCAAGCCTCGCCAGGGCTGGGCAAGCCTCGCGACGCCCAGCCCCGCCGGTGGCCAGGCAGGCCTCGCCTAGCCCCGACGAGGCCAGCCTCGCTGAGGGTCGGTGATGCTCCGGTGAGGTCGCCAGCCCTCGTCTGGCCAGTCGCCAGTCCGGCGACTAGCCACAAGAAGAAAAATAAGAATAGAAGAAAAAAAAAAAAAAAAGGAAAAAAGAAAAGAAAAAAAAGTTAAAAAAAATTATTTAAAAATTAAAAGAAATTGATTTGGAACATAATCAATGAGTACGGTACCAAAAGCAATTCTATTCCAGAATCGGAAATTTTTGACAGTTACCAAACATGTTCTTTTACTCAAAATCAGTTCCCGGAAACAGAATAGAAAATAATCATTTTTTATCATAATTTGTTCTCGGAAATAGAATCGTTATTAAACGCGCCCTAAAAATGCTACTCCATATGAAGCGGCTGTCCTCGTTCATACAATTCAACTAGATAGACAGCATGTGAATACCTGTATTATAAATTGCACTTAATTGTCTAGACCACTCTCCATTTACTTAAGGTAAGAATCATGCATGATGCACCGATGCATTTAGTTTGAGCATGAAGCTAAACGAGTGTGAGTCGATGATGGTTACGTGAATGCAGGGGCGATTCTGAACTCGATATGGTCAACATGGGGACTCACTCCACGAACGCCAGCATGGAACATAAGTGGAGAGCCATGCAGCGGAGCCGCGATCGACAACTCCATTTCCTTCGACGCTTACCACCCTTTCATCAAATGCGACTGCTCCTTCAACAATTACACTACTTGCCACATTACACAGCTGTCCATATCGACGGAAAAATGACCAAAAAAGTCTTGAACCGTTGCAATATTTCTAATTTAGTCTAAATATTTTGCAATTGTACCCACTCAATTTATCCGGCCTGTGGACAATTTTTAATAATTTTTTTAATTTTTTCTTTCTTCTTTTCTTTTTTCCTCTCTTTTTCTCCTCATCTCTCCTTCTTCCTCTTGCTTTGGTGACTGGCCAGAGGGGGGGCCAGTCGCCGGACAGTGGTGAGCTCGCCTCGCCAGTGGATGACAAGGCCACCCTCGCCCATGTTCGGCGAGGCAAGCCCTTTCTAGTGGATCGGCAAGCTCGCCTTGCAAATGGTTGGGCGAGGCTTGCCTCATCAGATCTAGGCAAGGTTGGCCTCACCATTCACTTGTGAGGCAAGCCCTCACCAGATCCAGCGAGGGCTCGCCTTGCTAGTGGTTGGGTGAGCTCGCCCTCGCCTAGTGATGGCGAGGCAAACTCACCACTAGCTAATGACCAGGCCTTCCCTTTGGCCAGTCACCGGAGAAGGGGAAGAAGGAGAGAGGAGAAAAAGACATAAGAGAGAAAAAATAAAATAAAAAAAATATTAAAAAATTATCCATTGGTGCTAGCCGATGTCCACATCAACGTTGGCAAGTCAAATTTGGTTAGATAAACTAATTGGCACAATTACAAAAAGTTTAGGATTGATTTGATTGAAAAAAAAAATTAGGATTGAATTAGAAAAATTATAATAGGCTTTTTTAGTAATTGTCTCCCGTATCAACAATATCATGTACACTTGTGTGTGTCTCATCTCATGACAGTCAAGGCTATGCTGGGGGAGGACCGCCTTGACCTCAGCTGGTGCGACCGTGAAAGCCCTGGCCGACCCTTAAAAAAGGGCCAGAAAAAAGAAAAGAAAAAAAATTCAAAAAAGATTTAAAAATTTGTCAACGTTAATGCCAACGAAGCCACATAGGACAACCAACGTCTATGTCAAATTTTTGGCAAGCTTCTCTTTTGGTTATCATTGTCCAAGATAAGGTAACAGCTATGGGTGTTTTGCCATCTTCTTCTTCAGTTGACATTGACCCCTCTTTGAATAACATCCCATTCTGAAGAATCTTTGGATCTAATGAATGCTTTCATTTTATTCCTCTAGATAATGTAGTCTTTTCCATCGATGTATGAAGATCTAGTGTTTGCTTTGTCCTTCAATGAGACTTATCGTTAGCTCCAAAGTAAAAAGCACTTCAAAATAACAAGCACCTTGCTCTAATAGCTAGCAAGTATCACTTAGGGAGAATGAATAGGTGATTCTAAAAGATCTTGACAATTTAAAGCAGAATTGTAAAGGTCCATATTTTAGTCCAAACTTAGAGTGCAAGGTTCAAATTCTGAACAAAACTTCAGAAGCAGTTTTGCTATAGAACGAACTTCAGAAACAGCTTGTGAGTGTGCGATAGATTACAATAATGAATAGTTAGAGTTTAGGGATGGATTTGCATACAAGACTTTATAGTGGTTTGGTTAGATCAAACCTATATTCACTCTCTCATACTAATAGCTACTAGTTGGATTCCACTATATGATTAATCAAGATATTACAATAAAGAGTGATCACATTAGTTTAAGAACATTGCCCCTCGGGGTAAAAAGATCGGCGACCACCACAAAGCTCAGAAGCTCCAGATTGTCCATAAGAGAAGCTGGTACGAAAGAGTCTAGTGGGCCAGAAAGAAGCCAATGATCATGCCATAAGGAAACTGAGAGACCATTTCCGATTTTCCAGAAGAAAGAAAGACGGAAATCTCTTCTTAAAAGCAAAATTTTCTTCCATGTCCAAGAGCATATAGAAGGACAGGAAGAACACCAAAAGTTATCCTTTTTAAAAAAGTTTGAATGGATCCAACGGCACCACAAGGATTCTTTATCCGTAAAGAGAATCCAAATATATTTAAGCATGGCCACTCTATTACAATCTTTCAATTTACGAAGGCCTAGACCACCTTCAGCTTTTGGGGAACAAACGTCGTCCCATGAGACCTTAGCACCACCACGGTCAAGAGAAGAACCCTTCCAAAGAAATTGTCTCAAAATGCGTTTGATGTCTATCAAGACCGAGGCAGGCAATGTAAACACACTAGCCCAGAAGGCTTGAATAGAATGTAAGACTGACCTTATGAGTTGGAGTCTTCCAGCAAAAGAAAG
The DNA here is from genome assembly GCA_017140595.1 of Eucalyptus curtisii. Classification (NCBI taxonomy): domain Eukaryota; kingdom Viridiplantae; phylum Streptophyta; class Magnoliopsida; order Myrtales; family Myrtaceae; genus Eucalyptus; species Eucalyptus curtisii. Next base: position 37,400,203 of record CM029499.1, on the reverse strand, counting down.
AAACCAGTGAGCCCAAAACTGGACCCTAGCCGTGATACGATCTATCAGAGTAATACAATCCGCTTTGCTAAGTCTAGAAGATATAATGGGAACACCCAAATACCAAACCGGAAGCTTGCCTTCATTAAAGCCAAAAGCCAATAAAATGTTATTGCGAAGAGACGGAGACCCACCGGAAAGAAATATCTCACTTTTGTTTTTGTTAGGCAACAATCCACTCTAGGAAGAAAAAAATATCCAATCCTCTCTTAATTAAAGCCACCAAGGCCCAATCAGCTTGACAAAAGAAAAAAACATCATCAACAAAGAAAAGGTGAGAGAGCTTAACCGATTTGCACCTCCAATAATATTTGAAGCTCTTTGCCGAGGTCCGATCCGTTAGAATCCCCGAGAACACTTCCATCACTAGAGTGAAAAGGTAGGGAGACATTGGGTCCCCTTGCCGTAAGCCCCGATCTCCCGGGAAGAAACCATGGAGCTCACCATTAATAGAAATGGAGTATTTCGGCATTCGAACGCAAATCATAATAAGATGAATAAACGAATGGTAGAAAACCAAAAGCCAAAAAGGGTAAGCTCAAGGAAGTCCCAGTCTACAGTGTCATAGGCCTTCTAAAAGTCCACCTTAATAGCACATTTGGGAAGGTAAGGGTCGAGGTGGAATCTAGTAAATAGTTCTTGGGCCAAAAGAATATTATCTCGAATTCTTCTACCATTGATAAAAGCGTTCTGAGAAGGATCTATTAGGTCCTTCAGAATTCCAGCCAATCGATTACCCATAATCTTTGTGATGACCTTATAAATAGTGTTGCAGCACGCTATGGGCCTGAAGTCCGAAACGGCATAAGCGTTAGGGATTTTTGGCTCCAAGGCGAGGATTGTATTATTGACTTCCCTAAGAAGGCGACCCGAGGTGAAAAAATCTCTGACCGCCTCCAATACCAACGAACCCACAATGTTCCAGTTAGTCTTAAAAACTCAGTAGAGAATCCATCTGGACCCAGGGCTTTGCCTCATGCAAGAGAAAATAGAGTATTCTTTATCTCAGAGTCAGAGATCGGGGAAGAGAGGAAACAAATCTGGTCGTCCTTGAGAGATACCGAATGAACTTTTTAAGTTCCTGCAAAGAAGGCTTGGAGAGAGCCGTATGAGGAGAGACGAGATCCGAAAAGAAGGAAACGAAGACTTGCGGCACCAAGTCAGAGTCCATGATCAATGAACCCAAAGGATCCTTAACCAAGAGGATCCTATTAGTGAGTTGTCTCCTCTTTACTGCATGGTGAAAGAATTTAGAGTTCCAATCCCCCTCCTTAAGTCATCTACTGCATTGTGAAAGAATTTAGAGTTCCAATCCCCCTCCTTAAATCATCTAACTCTAGATTTTTGCCTAAAGAAAGATTCCTCTTGACCACGAAGGTCTACAAAAGCACGTCTCTGCTCCTTCTCAAGCTTAGCAAGATAGACATTATTAGGGTCAAGTTGAATACCAAGCTGGGTGGACCGCAAGACATCCCTAGCTGTTGCCGTTCTCTGAGAGATATTAGAGAAAGCTTCACGGTTAAGGAGCTTGAGACGACACTTCATAGCCTTGAGCTTGGAAACCAGTCTGAACATAGGAGTCCCTCTCACAGGGCTATCCCAAGTCTGTTGAACTATGGAGGGAAAGTCCGGATGATCAGCCCAAAAGTCAAAGTACTTAAAAGGCTTTCTTTTAAAGACCGGGTTTAGAACTCTGCGTTTGAGCAGTTTTGTACATGCTTATATGAGAAAGGTTGACCTGCCCTATTTTGTCCCGTCCTACCTAAACTTTGTCATGTAAAATCTGATGTTATGGGCAAGCTGAGCTCCACCTCACACAATAAGGTCATTTTTTTCCTCCATTTATAGTTGGAGGTCACGAATATGAATATCGACCATATATATTTTTATTTAAATTTGCATTTGAGGAATCTCCATAATTTATAAGCCAACCACCAGATATGGTAAAAAAAATGTAGCGAAGATCCAAACGTTCATATAATTTCATGGCTATGCATGGTATAAACAGGAAAAGATAATCGTGGGTGCGTGCCTGGGAGTCGACGCGAGGGATAAGGTGGAAGTGCGGAGGTGAACATGAAGGAGAAGCTATCGGCGGTCGCGAAGACATTCTCGCCGTCGCCGATTCAACAGCTGTCTCACCTCGCTCAGCGCTGCAACGCCATCAACCTCGCCGAGGGCTTCCCCGACTTCCCCGCGCCATCCCTTCTCAAGAGCGCGGCCGTCTCCGCCATCAACTCCGACTTCAACCAGTACAGGTAACGTCGGCAGCCATCCATTTTCGCTTCAATGTCGACCACCTGTTTGATGGATTGTCGCTGCGAGTCGGCAGGCACGTGCAAGGGATTTGCGACCGTCTGGCCAGGATAGTGAAGGACACGCACGGTCTTGAAATCGACCCCCTCACTGATATCGCCATTTGCTGCGGTCAAACCGAGGCTTTTGCTGCTGCCATCTTTTCCAGTACGTTTTCTTCTGTTCATTCTTGTTTGGTCTGTCCCGTGGCAAACTAATCCGCTTTTATTTTGCGTGGGCAGTAATCGACCCAGGTGACGAAGTTATACTGTTTGATCCTTCCTATGAGACATACGATGCTTGCATCTCCATGGCTGGGGGAGTGCCAGTAAGTGTCTTTAGAATATTCCGTTCCTCGTGGGCTCGATTGAAGCTTCGATTTCAATAATTCTGTGTAACCTCAAGAAAGTGGGTATACATGGCAGGTTTTTGTGGCCCTCGACCCACCTCATTGGACTTTGGACAATGGAAAATTCCTGAGGTCCTTCACCAGCAGAACTAAAGCTGTGGTTTTAAACAGGTTGGCGCAAAGACTGAATCGATATTTTCATCTGTCCCTAGTATTCTGAAGTCTCAACGTTAATGATTAGATATTCCATATAGCATTGGAGGTTGAATTCAGAAATGTTGAATGGATTTTTGACCATATTCGATAGTCTTTCTGGCGTATTCTTCATGTAGGCGACGCTTGTGTCCTGTCTTGAGCAATGAGTTTTTTGACAGAAAATACCGATATTCTATTTGCTAGCTCCACAATTGCACATCATACACCCTCTTCTTTTGTCACTCTTTTTCCATATTTGAGAGAAATATAAAACTGTCTATCATGTTACTTTGGATTGTATCATCTACTGTGAGTTCGAAATGTACCAATATGTGTGATATTGGTGGAACAGTCCCCATAATCCAACTGGAAAAGTCTTCAGCAAGGATGAGCTTGAAGTAATTGCTACAGCTTGCTGCACAAATGATTGCATGGTTATCACAGACGAAGTATGAGAATGCTTTTACTACACAACAAGCATTAACTTGTGCAATTTATTTAAGGGAGTAGATGTAAACTCTTGTTTCGCGTCACTTTTCACATTTACTCTAAGTCGTCAATGTTGCTCTGATTGAAAATTCATAGTTTCAGACATTTTCTTTCACATACCATTGTAGGAAATGATAGCAATGTAACATGGTAGCAACTAAAGTAAATTACTCTTATTTGCCCTGAGAGACGATAGCATAAGATCTTCCTTTAAAGTGACTGTCTTAGTCTGTTCCCAGCATTTCCATTGGTGTGACTCGTGAATGGCTTAAGAAACATGAGAGCAGTGACAATTGATCCTTTTCAAGTCTCGTGTATGCATGCATGAACGTATAAGATATTTCTAAGCATAAAATTTCATCAACATAGTGCAATTACCTAGTGAGTTTATCAAACTAATTGCATTGAGATGAGATGCAATCAGCGTTGCTTCATAGGATGCATCCATCAGGCTGTTGCTCCCCCTCCCCCCCTTAGTTGATTTCAATTTATTACACTTTTTATTGTCATCTTGATATTCCTTTTCAGTCGAATCATGGTCCCCAGAAGTGCTTTTACATGGAGTAGTTCGCTATTTAAAGGCTGAATGAGTATAAAATGCCACATGTTTTCAGGTGTATGAACACATAACATATGACAAGACAAAACATATATCCCTCGCCTCTCTTCAAGGAATGCAGGAGAGGACAATAATTACTTCTTCGCTGTCAAAAACATTCAGTGTTACAGGTGATCTCCCAGTTCTGAGATGCAATAACATTGTCTTTGTTGTTATGCAAACATCGATTGTGGGACAAAGCTTCCACTAAGAACTCCTAAATTCTTTTAAATCATTTTGTAAATATCCTTTTCATTGACCAGATATCTTCTATTCGAATGACTTCCTCTGGTAGAAGGTGGACGTACTTTCTCAAACTCTTTAGCTGTTTTAAAGTTTGAAATTGGTATTTTGATGGACAGGCTGGAGGATTGGATGGGCAATTGCCCCTCCTGCCATCGCATCGGCCATAAAGAACATACATATCAGAATCACAGATTCGGCTCCAGCACCTTTCCAGGAGGCTGCGTTGACCGCTCTTGAAAGTCAGCCACAATATTTTGAATCACTGAGACAAGTAGATAGAAATGCTTCTCTTTTGCTTTTAGTATACTCTGAGACCGTAATCAGTTTAAAGCGTGTATGAGGATTCGAATTAAGCAATAACCGACTATTATTCCCATTTGTGTTCAGGATTATGAGCTTCGAAGAGATTTCCTACCTAAAATTCTGGCTGAAGTTGGTTTGCGAATTCAGTTTAAGGCCCAGGGTTCATTCTTTATATTTGTGGAGATTCCTGAGGAGTGCCTTCTGTCTGACGTATGCTGCTTTTTGTCACTATAGTTATTCCTGAAAAGCTGTCTGAAATCCGATATTAGTCGTCATCAAATGGTAACAATGCAATTGCAATTTCAGGTTGATTGTGTTAAAAAGCTGATAGAAGAGGCAGGGGTGGTTGGTGTACCAGGTCGTGGATTCTTCCACTCAAACAAACAAGTGGAGGTTGGTGCTGATAATTTCTATGGTAACAGGTATATCAGGTTTGCTTTTTGTAAAAGTGATGATACATTAGCTGCTGCTGCACAAAATCTGCGAGAGTTCGTTAATAGAGCAGGTGCCTTTGATCGCAGTGAAGGTGTAAAGTGCTAATATGTCTGGAGCCTGCCAGTTGAGAATTGTAAAATTTATGAGCTATATTTTTCCAGTCGGAATTTCTTTTTTCTAAAAATCTTTCAAGCATAGAACACATAAACAATAGAGCTCAGAACCTTCAGCCTGCTCATGTAATTAGGAATCAGTCATTGTTCCTGTTTTGAATTTTTATCTAGTATGCCAAAAATCGCCTTAAAAAAGGAAATAAATTAATATTTTGTAATATGGGTTTTTGTCAAGCCAGTATTGTTCTCTCCTGTCTGAGCTACAAGCCTACAGGTGCAGCAGTTGGCATCTTAAACTGAATTAAAAGTGCAGCAGCTGGCCTTTTGAACTGAACTTAACCATGGGGTTTCTTTTTCATGGGGTTTCATTTCATTTACAAAGCAATACATTTAAACGACATGGCCCATATACAGCAACGGATTTACTCCAGGACTGATACAACTGCATGCTGTATTATGGTGGAACAACCCATTTAACTCTTTGCGTAAGGACTTTTTCTAATGATCCACGGGTCTGGCTCTCGGAGAACTCACTAATTACTGTTCTTGATGAGCCAAAAACTTACTAATTTACTCTCTTTATGCAAATTATCTTCAATTGACTAGTCTTACAGGATATAGCAGGGAATGTTTAAAACTTCCAAAACCTGGTTTTTAGTAGGTTGATTACAGCAGCTGGTCCAGCAGAAGCTACTTGGTGGCATAAGTTCTGATTTGTTGGTTGGTTTTATTTGTGTTTGGCCATGCTAGATGTTCTGTACTATTTCTTTAAACCTGCAAAATCATTCCTGTCACCAACAGAGGAAGCTAAAAAACTTGGCCGGTTTAATCAATCACCTGTCTCGATCAATCTTTCTAAACGGATAGATACTCTTTCAACATATTTAGGTCATAATTAGCAAATTGTTGAGTTTGATTTGGTCATGGTTCAGAGACAAAACTGCAGTTACATATAATTAACTGGGTTTGATGTCGTGAACAAGTTAACAGCTGGACTGTTATGGTTGAGTCTCTGTCCACATCGGAGCAATTTAGCGTTGCTTTCTCGCACCGACATTCACATTATCTTAAACCTCCCAATGTCGTCACGCATAGTTGCACTGAAAACCGAAAGATGTGAGCTTTAAAAATAATTGGAACCTAAAGCAAACGCCGCCACCCACGACCCCCTACTATTCCATTTGTTTATTTTTTTAAGTAAAGATTATTACATGTGGGCTGCTGAATTTTTATATTAGGCAGTGCTCATTGTTGAGTCATGGCGTAGCTCAGCTCCGGAGCTACACATTTGCGTTTCACCAAACACTGAGAAAGGACATCGTCCTCGCATAACAAAATAACCAATAACCAATGAACTTATTACCGCAAACTGTGGATCAAAACCTATATTAACGACTTTACATGAGTGAATTTGGTTTCGCATGCTTGTTTATGTCGTCATGCTTGTTTGATCATGAGTGAATTTGGTTTCGCAGCTTGCTCAAAAAGTCTAACGCGGGCTGAATAGATGGCGAATCAATCAACCCATCCATGTTGATTTTGGGATCAAATTGGCTGGCTTCTTGAATCTTGAATCTCGATCCCAAAACATAATATTGGTGAAAAGCTGCGGTGTTTCTCATTTTGTTGTGACCATTTTATCCTCACCTGATCAAGTTAAAGAGAAATAGACAATCAGATTTCCCATGAAGAACAGAGAAAGGATTCTTTTGATTCTTGATCTGCAAGCGGCCATTAGGCTTCGAAAGGATTGCATATCATGACAAATGAAAATCAAAGCACGTCGTATATCGAGATTGAATATGTAGAGAGAAGGCTGCGCCATCAAGTTGGTGCGAGAGAATGACCGACGCTAGGCTACTTTGCAAACTTCAATTATTAAATAAAATCCACGATCCAAACAAAATCAATTTTTTTCAAGAGTAAATGCGTTGAGGTAGGTATTGCTATTTTTATATTCCACTTGCTACTGAGTTCATATTGGTCATACGCATCCGCAAATTACAGGGAAAGGTGCAACCTGGCAAGGGGAAGTGGGAACTTATCATATGAAATTTAGATAAACATGTAACCATATGCTTTCAAGAAAGTCCATTTTTAAGTACAAATGATATTCCATATTCATAAATTCTGATGTAACTAAGCAAGGTGATATCTTCTCTTTCATACGCTATTCCAATCATGAATCAAGTTTTTTGTTTTTTAAATCAAGCGGAGACAAGTCAATATAAACTAAGATCTCATTTGTATACATAAATAAAAAGAATTTTTCATTTCATTTTGGAATAGAGAACAAGTCAGATTACAAGATTCATTCAACAGTAAACGAAGTAATGGTGACTTTTATGTCCAGTTCGAATATATCACAAGTCCTCAATTGTTATTAGTATCATATAATGAGGGTGTGTCATATAATTCCACAACTTCGTGCATGGAGAAAACGTTTTCGATTTGGTTACTCAACTTTTCTTAACTAAAGAACTTTCAATAGAGACATATAACTGGCGGAAAAAGATCACAGAAAATGCTTCTCTTCTTTTCTCTTTGGTGGTAACAAAATTTTTTATCTTCTAACGATAAAGCGTCTCAAAGTGTAAAACGAGCAAGAAACATTTGACCCGGCTATAGCCCAGCCAATTTCTCATCCACAGTCATCAACGAGAATTCTCAAAGGCTGATTTAAAAATTGGACAGCTCGAAAATTTATTGAAAGTAAGGAAAAGAGGAGGGGCCCTTTCAGATCTTGTCTCGGGCATAGATGAAAGTCAGACACGTCTTTCCCTACAGATAATAGATACGCATGTTCTAAAATGGCTCTTCATCAGCATATAGAATAGAAAAATAAATAGTCACCAAAAAGTATGACATCCCAGACGCCACTGTCCATGGCTTTTCTGGGAGCGCGGTCGGTAAGAGTTGACATGGTGGCTCTCAAGCTCTGAAGATCTCTCTCTCTCTCTGGTTGAACTATGGCAAATTCGAGGGTGATCTTTGCCTTGCATGTAGCAGCGTGCATGCTACTTGCAGATGTCGCTCATGCTCAGAACCAGACTCAAGCTAAGACTGACCCTTCTGAAGGTACAAACAAACCCGGCTCTTCCTCTATTCGCGTGTTTCATTTTTGAGTTTGTCATTCTTAAGAGGGCCGATGATCATCAGCATCGATTCCTAATAATGAAAATCATCTCCTCCTTAAAATCGAGGATATATAAACAGTTCAAACACCTTTCCTTTAGGAGCTGTCCTCTCAGTGGCCCACCCCCACCATCAACCTCTCGTCTTATATTTCCAAAAATGACTCTCAGTTCGTGATATCTTCTTTCGTACACCGACACAGATTTCTCTTTAAAACATCCTGATGATCTTTTTTCATAGCCTTTAGCCAACTTATGATTACCTTCTCTTATAATCTAGACAACATTATCTTGTCGGACTGCAAGGACGTGAGTGGTTCCTCTTTCACCTTGTTATGTCGATTCAATCCATATGGAACTCACTTTTATTTGATGACTTGCAAATTAATCTTTATATTTAAAATATTGACCATCAAGAAAGAAAAATTGATTTCCTCAAAACCATATTGTCCCAGAAGCGTAAAAACAGTACTCCGCATGAGCGGCTGTTCTCTATTCAACTGGATGGACAGCATGTGAATACCTGTAGCATTACTTTCGCTTAATCGTGTAAATCACTCTCCACTTACGCATCATAAGAATCGAGCACCAATGCCTTTAGTTGGGGCATGAAGCTAAACAAGGGTGAGTCGATGATGGTGATGTGAATGCAGTGGCGATTCTGAACTCGATGTGGTCAAAATGGGGACTCACTCCACAGACAACGACATGGAACATAAGCGGAGAGCCATGCAGCGGAGCCGCCATCGACTCGACCTCCTTTGAGACTTACAACCCTTTCATCAAATGCGACTGCTCCTTCAACAATTCCACCACTTGCCACATTACCCAGCTGTACGTATCAAGAGTATCATGCCCACCATGTGTGTGTGTCATCTCATATCCGGCTGGTTTTTCTTTGGTTGCAGCAAGGTTTACGCAATGAGCGTTGCTGGTCCTGTCCCTGATGAGTTGTGGAACTTGACTTACCTCTTCGATCTGTATGTGTTGTTATTGTTCCCCTTTTCTCTTTTTCAGTAGTTTTTTACGGTGTGCCATGTTTTTATGCCTTATAATTTAGCTGCGTTCGGTTCAAGCCTGTCTACGCAACACTCGCATGCTCTCATTTGCTGAAGCCCATAATGATTTTTACACATCAAGGTTCAAGACCTTGCAGAGTTTTCCGCTTTTCTGATAGTATAATGTACTATTTTTACAGGAACTTGGCCCAAAATCTCTTGACTGGTTCCTTATCTCCATCCATTGGCAACCTAACTCGCATGCAGTATCTGTGAGCACAACTCGATTCTAGTCTCAAAAGTTATACGAGTTCTCTGCTCCTTTTTTAAGCATTTTTTCTTTCTTTTCTGATGCTTACTCTGCTGATTCGCTTCAGGAGTCTGGGCATCAATGCATTATCAGGGGAGCTGCCACGGCAACTTGGGCAACTTACAGAGCTATTGTCATTGTAAGTAACAATACCAGAACAGGATTTGTAATGTCAAGCAGAAGGATTCAACTGAATTAGGTCCATCGGATGTTCAGACAAATGCTCAAAGAAATTTGACATGCAAGTTTAATATTGTAGGTCCTTTAGCACCAATAACTTCAGTGGCTCTCTGCCATCTGAGCTTGGAAATCTGTCCAAATTACAGCAACTGTAAGTCCTACCTGCTTAACATTCTTAAACATAAATTTTTCCTTTTAAAGTATTTGCAGGTATTGGAGTTAGGCAGAGGCCAGTTTTGTCAAAATAGGTGGCAAACCGACTAAGTAACTGTTTTCATGCATCCTTTGAAATTGATTAGTTTCTTTTAACCTTTCTGACTTGCAGTAGCATGCTGTCGTTACTATCATTCTGCCCATCATCACATTGCCTAACCCTTTTACCTCATATTTCACTTTCACTGTCATCCTCTTGTTGACATTTCAACTACTAGAGACTCCTGCAATGTTTGGCTGTGTACTTTGTGGGTGTAAACCTTCTCAAGTCTCATGTATGTTGTGCAAATGTTCCGTGACACTGTGTCACCCTCTCCTCTTGGCATCACTTCTGCTTTCAACCATTCAAAAGGACAACTGTTGAGTTATTTGAGTTGCGCAAAATTAATCAAATTCCCTTGGCTGATGGAAGTCGCTTATTGTGCAGTTACATGGATAGTTCCAGAGTTAGTGGTGAGATTCCGTCAACATTTTCCGAGCTTAAAAATCTTCAAACAGTGTAAGAGCTTCATTCCTTCTTTGATACTTGAAAAAACCTATTAATGGAAAAGGTTCTGTGATATGATTTCTCAGGAGAAATGCCTTTTCCGGTTGCAGGTGGGCATCGGATAACAACTTCACTGGCAATATACCAGAATTCATGGGAAATTGGTCACAGCTTACACAGCTGTAAGGCAATGTATATGTTTGTTTTTCAGACTATGACTGTCTACCTCTCAACAGTTTGTAGGCCCCGGAAATTGAAATTCGACAAATTATATAGCATTAACTCTATATTATGTTATCATTAAATAGTATCTGATAATTTTTTCCAATTTTTCCTTAATTTTTTTATAGGATTCTTCAAGGAAATTCTTTCGAAGGTCCAATTCCTTCAACATTTTCTAATTTAACCACTCTAAAAGACTTGTGAGTGGAGTCATGTACTTTCTGTCTCTATGGTTGTAAAAGCAAACTCACCACAGCCTCGAACAAACTGACAAAGAGTTGACTCCATAATGCAGGAGAATAAGTGATGTAGTTAATGGGAGCTCTTCACTGGAATTCATCAGGAATATGACGAATCTGTCTATTCTGTAAGACAGACTTTCTTTTCCTTTCTTTTTCTCTTATGCCAAATGGGCTCACCCAATTGTTTTCAGGATACTGAGGAATAATAACATCTCAGATTCTCTCCCATCAGATTTTGCAGGATACCAGAGTTTATCTCAGCTGTAAGTTGTTCTTGGTCAGGGATTGACTGAAAATATGCTGAAGCATTTATTAATGTGTCTGTAATTAATTATCTTCAACCTGGATACTGGTTGTTGCCATTTGCATGCCATATATATTCAGTGACTTAGAAGCAACATTTGGAGGGATGATTTTGTGACCCTTCACTAATGGTATACAATAGTAGTTACTAAATGAATAGTACTTACTTGATATTATCTGGTTGGTCATACTTTGGTTATAGACCATCTTGAGCCCTAATTGATAGTACAATACTGCTAAGGAGCATTTGCCTCCATGATTATTCTATAGACTTCATTTGACAAATATCATATTCATTGGGTATTTAGATGTTTTTTTTTTTACATGTAATCAGCTCGATTTTCCCGAAGGAATTATATTTTATTCATAAATGTATAAGTTATTTACTCGATTATACGTATAGTGACTTCGTTGCATCTATATTGGACCAGGGACTTAAGCTTCAACAAGTTAACTGGACAGATTCCAAACTCCCTTTTCAATTTGAGCTCACTCACTTACTTGTAATGTACCCCTTCTGGATAATCATATATGTTCCTTTCAATATGTTCTCTTTGTTAACGCTTTACAAATCTCTTTGCTGCATTTCTCAGGTTTCTTGGAAATAATAGTTTGAATGGCACACTTCCTGAACAGAAAAGTACATCCCTTCTGAACATGTAAGAACACCTGAAAGATCTCCTTTGCCTGATAACCGAAATGAGCATCAAAACTGTCACTGATCAATAAAAAAGAACATGGGTTTAAGTACAAGTTTTTAGATGCATTTGTGGAGTTTGAGAGCAACGAGAACGGGTAGTCAAAGTATTCAATTTTCTGTCTTTGGTTGAAAGATCAGAATGAGTATAATATATTCTTCTGCTTTTCACCTTCACAGCTAACTCAGTACTATAAATAGTTCTGGCACAGTCATCTTCTAGTTGGTGCCTGGGAACATGGAGAACATAGTAAACATTTTGTTGTTTGACATAACGCCGGATGCTATTTGATACTCAAAGACTTCTACCATATCGGTTAACCAAATAACATCTTCACTGTGCCATTTTTACAGAGATGTGTCCTACAATAACTTGATGGGAAGCTTTCCTTCTTGGGTCAGCAATGACTTACAACTGTATGTGATTTCTGTAATTCAAAGAACAATAATTGATACTTTTTAGTTGTACATCTTATTGCGATAAATCTTCTTTTGTCCTTTATTAATCATTTCATCACCCTTGAGGGATGCTATATTGTACTTAAAGTCATTTTCTAGCTAAAGGATGAGCTATAGGTGTTCCAATCTTATGGCGAGACTCACGATCACATTTTTTCTCCTAATGCATTTTGCAGTAATTTGGTCGGCAACAACTTCACATTGGACAACTCTAACAGTAGGTAATTGCCCTGGTGACTTTTTGCTTATAATGCTTGAGTGATCATAGACAATAATAATTCAATAGAGAACTGTTAGCTGATGTGTCCTCAAATTTGGCTCGAATGCCTACCTCACTTTATATGGAGAATCACCGATCCCTCCCTGCTGGGTGTCACAAAGCTGATTAGAGAACTCGCGGCAAATAGTAAGAGAGAAAGAAGAAGGGAGAAGGAATAGAGAAGAGGAGAAGGAGAATGTAGAAGAAAGAAACAAAGAGGGGCTGTAGATTTCTGTAGTAACAGAAACCCTACACCCATTGTATTTATATTGAATATATATTGTATATGACAATAATACTCTTATGTAAGTAAAAAAAAAGGAAATAAAACTTTGATAATAAAAGAAACTTAATTAAAGTAACTTAACACTCCCCCTCAAGCTGGAGCATATAGGTCACTCATGCCGAGCTTGGAACAACCAGCAACAAAAGCAGGATAAAATAATGCTTTGGTAAACATATCTTATCTCTAGAGGCAACGTAAGGAGTAGCAACCAGCAACCAGCTTCTGCTTCACAGCATCCCGAACAAAGTGACAGTCAACTTCTATATGCTTAGTTCGCTCTTGAAAAACAGGATTCCAGCAATATAAATAGCTACTTGATTATCACAGATCATATCAATAGGTTGATCAATCGAAAATCCAAGCTCCTGGAGAACAGATTTCAACCACAACAATTCGGCTACAGTATGTGCCATAGCACGATATTCAGCCTCTGCACTAGACCTGGCAATGGTAGTTTGTTTCTTGCTTCTCCAAGTAATCAAATTACTAGTAGAGCCCAATCAGCCGTCGTAGTAGTAGTTGTAGAAGTAGCAGCAGTAGCAGCAGAAGTAGCAGCAGAAACAACAGTAGCAGTAGCAATAGCCGCAATAGCAGCAGCAGCAGAAGTAGTAGCAGCAACAGTAGCAGTAGTAGCCATAGCAGCAGTAGTAGTAGGAGCAACGGTAGTAGTAGTAGGAGCAACAGCAACAGTAGTAGGAGCAGCAGTAGCAGTAGCAGGAGTAGGAGTCGTAGTAGTATCACTCATGACGATAATCTCAGTATAAATATATCTACCACTAATCAAGAAGGCTGAAACTTTAGTGCAAGAAACAAAACAGCAACATTGATGTATAATTAGATGTAATTGGCTCCATCAATTAACCAAAGGGATGCTAAAAACTCATAAATATAGACTACTGTATAGAATAAGATATCTGACCAGAAATCTCGATTCAAATAATTATATGCTTGACGGAAACCCAGCAAGACCAGTCAACCATAATTAATAAAGTACTCCGATTCTTGAATCCGCTGATTAGTAAGTGTTGTAATCCATGTTCACAAACCGAATCTAATGAATCTGATATCTTCCGATCTCATATGTATCAAGACTTGAAGAGAAAACAGATAAAAATTACAGCTTTAGGTGGCTGTGTACTGGAGAAGAATTAGGGTTACTAGGCGACTCTCAAACCAGCAATAAGATCAAGTAATCAGGTAGTTAAACCTCGCTCTGATACCATGTCACAAAACTGATTAGAGAACCCGCAGCAAATAGTAAGAGAGAAAGAAGAAGGGAGAAGGAATAGAGAAGAGGAGAAGGAGAATGTAGAAGAAAGAAACAAAGAGGGGGCTGTAGATTTCTGTAGTAACAGAAACCCTACACCCATTGTATTTATATTGAATATAAATTGTATATGACAATAATACCCTTATGTAAGTAAAAAAAAGAAAATAAAACTTTGCTAATAAAAGAAACTTAATTAAAGTAACTTAACACTGGGCAATCTAAATGTTTAGATATGAAATTTGTCTATTGTCATGCAAATTTCATTATAGATGCATGCTAAATTTGTGCTTAACTCACTTTCTCATTGGGTGGCTAAATCTGCTGCAAGGAACAAATATAAATCATTTAAACGACTGTCATCAACAGAACTGTCATATCTAGCGATTTCATATGATTTTTCCCGTTCATATTCCATTGTGGATGTCTGTAATTTGTATAAACACTGAAGAAACAGTTTCGGCATCTTTAATTCTCATAATTCATTCCCTGGGTAATCAGCAGTTCTGCGAGAATCAGTATTAGTATTCACTAGAAGAGGAATACAGTTTGAACTATGACTTGGAGATGCTATCGCTGTGTCAATGATTGAAAAACTTTTAGCTTTAAATTAGCAATTGCATCATCCATGAAGGACTTTGAATCTTCGGTGGAAGTCATAAAATGTCATGTCAAATGGAAATGCATTTCCAAAATGTGAAGCAGTACATCCCTCATTAAGTGGAGAAATAACAATTGATAATTGGATGGGAAGTTCGTGTTGACTAAAAGATGATCCTTTGAGTTTAATTCCTCCCCCCCCCCCCCAAAAAAAAAAAAAAAAAAAAAAAAAAAAAGAAAGATGCATCTATATGACTTGAAGAATCCTATAACGAATGACTTGCTATAGAAGTGTCTGCTTTTGATTAACCTATAAGTACATAACTGCCATACTGGTTGACTGGGTAAACTTTTCTACTTTTGTCTTAGCGTGCTTCCTTCGGGATTAAACTGTCTTCAACGGAATTTTCCTTGCAATCGTGGGACTGGAATTTGTAAGTGCATGTAATCTTTTCCCCTTTATATGCTTTTCATTATTGAATGCTTCGACAAGAGGAGGACAGGATATCATATAGACAGTTACTTAAGTATTTTGCTTGCTTGCATCCTGATACATGAAGTGAATGGTAACTCTAATGTAGTAGAACACAGAATGTTCAAACTAGTTTCTTCCAGTAAATTAGATTAGGGGAAGTTCAGTGGCACAGAGAAGGAAAAATTGAGGTTCAAGTTGGTATGCTGGGTTTTTCTTTAGAAAAGGGGACAGCTAAGTAGTTATGATGTCCCACTTGATCCATGATTTATGTTTCATCGTTTGTTTCTTTTCTGTTTGTTTCAAGAAGTATATAGATTGATTCTGATTCTTTCTTTTTCTGTTGATTCTTTATGATCAAGATATCTTGATCCATTGGTCGGTGTGGCTAAGTAATGAATCCATTATCATTTTATCAGGGAAAAGCGAACATGCTATTTAGAATTTACTCTCTCCATCTGTGAAGAGCCTAAATAAGTCAGTCTCTGGTTCAGGGTACAATAGCCAGATATCTGTCACGCTGCCTTTGTATCCAATATTTGCCTCTCTGGGTTCCCCTTTATCTGTTTTTTTTTTTTTTTTTTTTTTTTTAACTTTAATTTCCCTAGAAAGGACCTTACTTCATTCCCATCAGGACTTTGCGGGTCTCTTCACTAAATTGCGAAAGAACTAATTTATTATCACATTTACAACTGCATAATAATATGCTATTCAACAGAGTGTTGGAAGCAAGTTTTGAAGATAAGCATGTGCCATTCAGTTTTTTTAAGTTGAATCGGACTAGAAGTATAGAATGTACAAACTGCATGTGCTGTGGCAGATAATTCTGTCCATTATGTAGATGGAAGTACCTCTCATAAACGCATCATGATCTGCTCTTTTATGCTTGTCATGCAGACTACAATTTTGCAGTTAAATGCGGTGGCCCTCAGATTACTTCATCCAGTAATATTGTGTTTGAGATGGATAATAACACTCTTGGTCCTGCTACCTACTATGTGACCAACACAGAGAGGTGGGCAGTGAGCAATGTTGGTTATTTCACGGGAAACAACCATCCCGCTTATAAAGCTTCCACTCTTTCCCAGTTCACAAACACTTTAGACTCAGAGCTGTTCCAGACTGCACGGATCTCTGCTTCATCTCTACGATACTATGGTTTAGGGCTGGAGAATGGAAACTACAATGTCAGTCTCCAGTTTGCTGAAATACAAATCCTGAATACCGGATGGCAAAAGCTTGGGAGGCGTCTTTTCGATGTATACATACAGGTAGGGCTGTAATTTGACAGGCCTTTCTTTTTTTTAGAAAATTTTATTTTAGCCTGGAAAGTTCACAATCAACTACCAATGTCCCTTATGCTTATTTCAGGGCAACCTTGTTGAGAAGGATTTCGACATACGAAAAGAGGCTGGTGGTGCCTCTCTTACAGCTGTTAAAAAAGTGTATAAGGCTCAGGTAACAGCTAACTATCTGGAAATACACTTTTTTTGGGCTGGAAAAGGGACTTGCTGTGTACCAAGTCAAGCCACATATGGACCTTTGGTTTCAGCCATTAGTGCTGTCCCAGGTACTATGATAAAAACTTTCTCATATTCCTAGCTTCATCTTTATAAGTTTACTTAATTGGCAGAATTTGTGCAGACTTCATACCCACTGTCAGTAACAATCCCCCAACCAGCAAAAAGGATCATACTGGCTTGATTGTTGGAGTTGCTACAGGAGTTGGTGTGGTTGGCTTGGTGGCTGTTCTCCTGGTCTTCTATCTTGTTCGGAGAAGGAAAATGGCTCGCATGATTGAAGACCAAGGTGAACCCCAATCAGATAGTTACGATAGATTCCCCATGATATCTTTCCTATCTATAATCTTGTATGCTGATTATGTTTTTGCATTAGAAGACGAACACCGTTTCTGTGAAGGTAAAAAGAACAAGAAATCTCTATATCGCAATGCCACTGTTCTTAAAAGCTTTGAGTTCAATGCCCACTGGTGGTAGGATGTGGAATTTCCATGTTTTCTAGTTGAAGTTAAATTTCATGAATGCATTTTCATTTTGCTGGCTGACTAATTTAAGCGGCTAATATGTTTCCGAAACTTATCTGTATTATTGTGTCTTACAGAGTTCCTTGGCATAGATACTAGACCTTACACTTTCGGCTATGCGGAACTAAAGGCAGCTACAGATGACTTCAATCCCAATAACAAGCTTGGGGAGGGAGGATTTGGCCCTGTTTTTAAGGTTCGTTGTAATTCATTGGATAACACAAAAAAGTAAATGTAGATGCAGTGATGTCACAATTGAATGTTATGGCAGAAGTAAAATGCTTGGCTGTTTGCAAATGCTGATCTTATCTCTATAGCCTCCTCAACTATAGCTGATCTGATCTTACCTTGTCATAAGAACTAAATTGATTATTTATCTTTCTGGAAGTTTTTCTTTGAGAAAGAACGGGAAAAAGGGGACAAACTCAT
Organism: Eucalyptus curtisii; assembly: GCA_017140595.1. Taxonomy (NCBI): domain Eukaryota; kingdom Viridiplantae; phylum Streptophyta; class Magnoliopsida; order Myrtales; family Myrtaceae; genus Eucalyptus; species Eucalyptus curtisii. Next base: position 37,382,539 of record CM029499.1, on the reverse strand, counting down.
TACTGAAGGGTACTAAAATTATGGTTTCCGTACCTTGGAACAAAAAGAGAAAGGTTTATTTTTTCCGCGTGCTGATTAGAGGTGTTAAAATGGGTCATAGTCTGCTGATGGACCTAACTTCCAGTACTTTCTCCGCCCCGGGAAAAAAAAAAAAAAAAACACCCTCCTTACTTATGCCATTGTCCTTTTTTAGGCAATCATCCTTTGGCTTTGGAGGATGACTGTAATAGATCCTAAATTACGTCTAGGAAAGAAAGTAATCCAATGAAAAGCATCAACCCATCCTTGGATAATATAACTAAATGTTGTAACGTGCGGTTTTAAGTAACTAATGAATGGACAATTCTTGGTTATATTTGCTGGGGTCCAGTCTGAATAACATGACATAGGTTGACTGTCATCTATATATTAATACACTGTAGTTCTAGAAGATGGGTCCTTTGGCATGCTTGATAGTCCGACTTTAAGTGGAGCTCTCTGATAGTCTAGTAACTGCAGTATACATTGTCATGCTAATCACATTATTGGTCTTAAAATGGCAGAGGATTTTTTATATTGAAGTACTGACCATATCAATGACAACAGGGAACTCTCAATGATGGGAGAGTGATTGCTGTTAAGCAACTATCTGTATCATCCCACCAGGGAAAGAATCAATTTGTGGCAGAGATTGCAACTATATCTGCAGTGCAACACCGCAACCTTGTTAAATTGTATGGATGCTGCATTGATGCAGATAATCGGCTTCTTGTTTATGAGTATCTGGAGAACAAGAGTCTTGACCAGGCAATGTTCGGTAGGTGATAGAATCTTCACATCAATAATGTCTTTTGTCATGTAAATATGTATGTAATGCACGAACCATGTAAAAGTTGCAAAACAAGCGGGCAGGACAAAATCAGCAAACTAAAGTTAAGAACAATGCCATGTAAAAAACTTTTTCAAATTGCCATATATTTGATTAGCAGTGATGATTAGACTTATATTGCCTCAACGGTACAGGACAAGGAAGCTTGAATCTTGATTGGGCAACACGCTATGATATCTGTCTGGGTATTGCAAGGGGCCTAGCTTATCTTCATGAGGAGTCAAGGCTGAGAATCGTGCATAGGGATGTGAAGGCCAGTAATATTCTGCTGGACTCTGATCTCACACCTAAAATATCAGACTTTGGTTTGGCTAAACTTTATGATGATAATAAGACACATATAAGCACCCGTGTGGCAGGAACCATGTAAGCTCTATGTTCTTCTGTCACATGCACACACAGCCATATTTATTAGTTCACTGACGCATACAGTTGCCGAAACTCTAATTCTGCTTTCCCATTGCTGTTGCAGTGGATATCTTGCTCCTGAGTATGCAATGCGTGGCCACCTTACAGAGAAGGCAGATGTATTTGCGTTTGGTGTAGTGGCTCTAGAGGTTGTCAGTGGAAGGCCAAATTCAGACCCTAGCTTGGAAGAAGAAAAAATATATCTTCTTGAATGGGTACACGCTTGAACATTGTCCCAATTGTTCATTTGTTTAATGGCCAATTAGGAAGGAAACATCAATTTCTTTCTTCCTTCTATTCTTCCCTTTTAATTCTGTCGATGAGGTTGCCTGAATACATCTTTGCCACTTTTCCTCGGCTTCTCAGGCTTGGACCTTGCACGAAACCAACCGTGTTGTTGAGCTGGTTGATTCTAGATTATCAGAGTTCAATGAAAAAGAGGCAAAACGCATGGTTGCAATAGGGCTCTTGTGCACTCAAACATCGCCAGCGCTTAGACCACCAATGTCCCGTGTGGTGGCAATGCTCTCTGGAGATATTGAAGTGCCGACCGTGTCCACGAGGCCAGGCTACTTGACTGATTGGAGATTTAATGATACCACTAGCTTCGTGACTGAGAATACAGACATGAGCACAGACAAAAGCCCTTACAACCCAGTGTTCACTGCAAGCACTGTAGACGGTGCAAATCTTTCACCGGTAATTGGTTTCACACCCATGCTTGATGAGATAGTCGGAGACGGTAGATGAATATGGTTTACCTGGACGGATCTCTGCAACATCCATGTCAGGCTTCATCAGTCACATTTTGTATTGTCGTTATTTACTAGAACATACATATGAATTTCCTATAAAAGATGACTCTCCCTGACAATGATTTTGCTATTATGTAAAAAGTTGTGGAATAAAGCTGTACAAATTGTCAATTTTTCTGGTAAATTTGCAAAGTATCAATTCACAACCCAAGAGAACATTAACAGGGTCACATCCGCAAGTGTCTAGTTAAATTGCGAGTAACTTCTATAATTTCGTTCCGAAACTTGCAAGAATAAGTGCATCATTATTCACATCTTTCTACCAGCTGAGAATCCTCCGATCCAAATCAAACTCATATAAGAAAGAAGAAAGATTTGGGTAAATGCTGAAAAAAGCTCGAATTTTATGAGGAGCATAGACAGCATTTTGCTCAATTGATACTACTATCGATATAAGTTTGCTAATCACACTGCACTCGGTTTCTGCATTGTTTGCTTTTGCCCCTTTCTGGGTCAAATTCATAAATTGGGCATCACAATTATAATACACCAATCAAAGGTGACTCGGCGAGTTCTTTGGGCAACTTCTGTGTTCTTTCTCCAATCTCCAAATCACATGCTAAGCTAAATATACAAGGACGACTGTCATCCTGCTTGTTTGCGCGGTGCCTCGATTATCAGCCAATGTACTCCCCAGAGGGAAGGAAAAAACAAGAGGTCGATGCTTTTCCTCTAAAGCATTAACTTATGGAATATATTTAGGGGGAGCAGATATAAACTCATTCTTCACCAGCACTATTCATCTAGTCTAAGTGGTCGATGTTAGCTTCAATTTTTTTTTCACATACCATTGTAGCAAATGATAGTAATGTAACATGATAGTGACTATGATAAATTACTCTTGTTTGCCTCAAGAGATGATTACATAGGATGATCTTCCTTTAAAGCGATTTTCTCACTCTGTTCCCTGCATTTCCATTGGTGTGACTCATGAGCAGCTGAAGAAACATGGGAGCAGTGACAATCGATTCTTCTCAAGTCTCTTGCATACATGCATGAACGAATAGTATTTCTCAGCATAAAATTTCATCAACATGGTGCAATTGCCTAGTGAGCTTATTAAACTCATTGCGTTGAGATAAAAAGCAATCAGCGTTGTTTCCTAAGATGCATCCGTCAAGCTGTTGCTCCCCCTTCCCCCCTTAGTTGATTTTAGTTTGTTCCATTATTTTATTGTCTTGAGATTCCTTTTCTGTCGAATCATGGTCCCCAGAAGTGCTTTTACGCAGAGGAGTTCGATATCCGGTGGGTATAAACACTTTCACATATGACAAGACAAAACATATATCCCTTGCGTGTCTTCAAGGAATGCAGGAATGGACAATAATTACTTCTCAAAAACATTCAGGGTAAAGGTGATCTCCTAGTTCTGAGATGCAGTATCACTGTCTCGTAGTGATGCAAACATCAATTGCGGAACAAAGCTTCCACCAAGAACTCCTAAAATCTTTTAAATCATTTTGTAAATATCCTTTTCTTTTTCCAGATATCCTGTCGTCAAATAACTTGATAGAAAATGGACGTAATTTCTCGAACTCTTTAGCTGCCTCAAAGTTTGGAATTTGTATTTTGATGGACAGGCAGGAAGATTGGATGGGCAATTGCCCATGCTGCCATCTCGACGGCCATAAAGAACATACACGTCAGAATCACAGATTTGGCTCCAGCACCTTGTTGACACTCTTTCCAGGAGGCTGTGTTTACCGATCTTGAAAGTCAGCCACAATATTTTGAATCACTAAGACAAGTAGTATACTCCGAGGCTGTGCATGAGGATTCGCCATAACTGACTCTTATTCCCATTGATGTTCAGGACTATGAAGTAAGAAGAGATTTTCTAGCTAAAATTCTGGCTGAAATTGGTTTGCACATTCAGTTTAAGGCTCAGGGTTCATTCTTTATATTTGCCAAGATTCCTGAGGAGTGCCTTCTGTCTGACGAACGCTGCTTTTTGTCACTATATTTATTGCTAATAAGCTGTCTGAAATCCGATATATGTCATTGTCAAAAGGTAAGAGTGCGATTGCAATTTCATGTTGATTGTGTCAAAAAGCTGATGGAAGAGGGTAGGGGTGGTTGCTGTTCCAGGTTGTGGATTCTTCCACTCAAACACACTAGGGTTGGTGCTGATAATTTCTATCATAACAGATGTATCAGGTTCGTGAATAGAGCAGGTGCCTTTGATCGCAGTGAAAGTGTAAAGTGCTAATCTGTCTGAAGCCTGCCAGTAAAGAATTGTAATATTTATGAATATCTCTTTTTTGAAAACCTTCCGAGCATAGAACACATAACGATAGAGCTCTTGACCTTCAGCTTGCTCATGTTAGTGGTAATCAGTTACTATTCCTGTTTTAAATTTATATCTAGTATGCCAAAAATCACCTTAAGAAAGGAAATAAATTAATATTTTGTAATCTGGGCTTTTGGCAAGCCAGTATCGTTCTCTCCTGTCTGAGCTACAAGCCTACAAGTGCAGCAGTTGGCATCTTAAACTGAATTAAAGGTGCAGCGGCCTCTTGAACTTCATTTAACTTCTTACGGGGTTTCACTTTTTCGTCAGAAAGCAACTTTAACTGTACTAGAAGAGAGACACCAAAGAGCTTGAGTTGCAGATTCAGGCTGGGTCTGAGTGCGTACCACAGCAATGCATCTAAACAGAATGGCCCATTCACAGATATTATTGGCAACAGAGTTACCCTAGGACTGACGCAATTGCGGGCTGTATTATGGTGGGAAAACCCAAATAACTGTTTGCTTAAGGACTTCCTCTAATGAACTGCGGAGTATGAGTCTTGGAAAACTCCCTAATAACTGTTCTTTATCTGCCAAAAACTTGCTATTTTACTCTCCTTATGCAAATTAGCTTCAATTAGACTAGCCCTACAGGACATAGCAGGAAATGTTTAAGACCTCCTAAACCTGGTTTCTAGTAGGTAGATTACAACAGATGGTCAAGCAGAAGATACATGAGGGCATAAGTTCTGATTTGTGGGTTGGTTTTATTTGTGTTTGGCCATGCTAGACATACTGCACTGTTTCTTTAGACCTGAAAGATTATTCCTGTCACTGAGAGAGGAAGCTCAGAAATCTGGCCTGTGTAACTAATCATCTGACTAATTGGATGGATACTCTTTCAAAATGTTTAGGTCATGATTAGTGAATCACTTAGTGTGATTTAGTTATGGTTTAGAGGATGAGCCTCACAGGTGCAAAACTGCAATTACATCAAATTAAATTAACTATGTAGATGCAATTAGATATTTGGTCGATGACGCAAACAAGTTGATAGCTGGACTGTTAAGGTTTAGACTACGTCGACAGAGCAATTAAGCTTTGCTTTCTTTTATTCTCATTCTCATTTCTTTATAACTCCCATTATTATCATGCATGGTTGCGCTGACAACTGAAACATGTGAACTTCAGAAATAATTCAAACCTAAAACAGGTGTCACTACCCATGAGACATACTATTTCATTTGTTTATTTTTTCTAAGAAAATATGCTGAATTTTTATTATAGGCAGGGCTCATCGTTTGGTCATGGCATAGCTCTGGAGCAACACATCTGCGTTTCACTAATTCAATGGATAGAAAAAAAAAAAAAAAAAAAAAAACAGAGAGAGGACTCCCTCCTTCTCGCAGAGCGAAATGATCAATGACCGATAAACTTGTTACCACAAACTGTGGATCGATACCCTTACTGTGACCGAGTCATGCTGTTTGATCACGATTGAATTTGGTGCGAAGCTCCCTCAAAAACTCGGACTCCACCTGAATAATGACGAATCAATCAATCCATCCACATTCGGTTTGCTATCAAATTGTCTGGATTCTTGATCCCATTACACAATCTTGGAACCACGCGGTACGAGGAAAGAACAGGGGAAAAGCTGACATGTCTCTTATATTGTTTGGACCCATTTTTGCTTCACCTGGTCAATTCAAAGAGAAGACGACAGTCAGATCAACCAGTTACCACAAAACAAATGGGAAAAGGATTCTTTTGGATTCTCGTTCTGCAAGCCTGTTAAAGCTCATAAAACAACAATCAAAACAGAAAACATCTCTGTTGTTTGAGGGAGAGAAAGGATATAAAAAAAAAAAAAAAAACAGAGCATAGCACTTCATACGTCTTGTGCAAAAGAAAAACTGTCGAGTACCACAACTAAATACAAAGCAGAAACTGCTCACATACGCGCAACACATAACTGCACACAAACGTGCTATTAACTTCCTAGAAAATAGCAAAAACATTAACTGCATAACTAAATGAACTTGGCTGTTTTTAAGAAAAAAAAAACAGAGGAAAACAAAGGAAAAAACACGACCGAAAACAACAGCACTAAGACAATTCCAACAAACTCCTCCTTGGATCAGTTGCTGCTGCAGATTCCTATTTTCTCTCTTAACAGCTCAAATCTTCCAGCCTGAAGTGGTTTTGTGAACATATTTGCAAGCTGATCTTCAGATCTGCAATAGACCAACTTAACTTCGCCACTTTGTTGCACCTCACGCAAAAAGAAAAATTTGACTTTGAAATGCTTGGTTTTGCCATGGAAAACTGGATTCTAAGATATTGCTAAAGCAGCCTGATTATCCACATTAACTTCAATGCAATCACTAGAATTCAACCACAGATCCTTCATTATTTTTTTCAACCACAAAGCTTGATTTGCAGCTGCAGTAGCTGCTATAAACTCAGCCTCTACTGTGGACTGAGCTACAATCTCTTGCTTTTTGGAACACCAGGAGAAACAAGCAGAACCAAGACTGAAACAATACCCAGACATACTTTTCATGTCATCCACTGAACCAGCCCAGTCACTATCAGAAAATCCTTGCAAATTAAACTTCTGACCTTTCTTAAACTTCACACCAAAGAATAATGTTCCTTTGAGATATCTCAAGACCCTTTTTGCTGCAACCAAATGTAACTGACTAGGACTACTCATAAACCTGGATAAAACACTCACAAAGCAAATAGAATATCTGGTGCAGTTGCTTTGTAAGATACATGAGACACCCAATCAGACTTCTATACATAGAAGCATCTACTGCATCTGTTCCATCATTCTTGTGCAGCTTCTCTTTAGCAGCCATAGGAGTGCTTACATTTCGACAATCTTCCATCTGAAACTTCTTTAGAATTTCCTTTATGTATTTTTTCTAATAGATGAAGATCTCATATGAAGCTTGTTTGACTTCCATACCCAAAAAATAAGTCATCTTTCCCAAGTCTGACATCTCAAAAACTGCAAATAGATCTTGCTTCACCTTCTCTATCAATTCCATATCATTCCCTGTCACTAATAGATCATCTACATAAAGTGACAGAATTACAACACTGTGATTCACCTTCTTGACATAAAGAGTGAACTCACTTAAGCTTTTTACAAAGCCAAAATCCTACAAATATCAATCTATCTTCCCATACCAAGCTCTTGGAGCCTACTTCAGTCCATATAGAGCTTTCCTCAACCTGTATATACTCTTCTTGCCCTTTGATACTGAAGCCTTCAGGTTGTTCAACAAAAATCTCCTCGTCAAGCTCTCCATTCAGGAATGCAGACTTGACATCTAACTGAAATATAAGCCACCCCTTCTCTGCTGCAATAGCTAACAGTAGCCTTATTGTATCAAGTCGTGCAACAGGAGCAAATGTTTCAGAATAGTCTACTCCTCATATTTGTGCATAGCCTTTCACCACCAATCTAGCTTTGTGTTTATTGACAGAACCATCGGGATTAAGTTTTGTTCTAAACACCTACTTAACCCCAATCACATTCTTATCAGATGGTCTGTCAACAAGCTCCCATGTGTGGTTTTTCTGGATCATTGCAATCTCCTCCTGCATTGTTGCAATCCACCCTCGATCCTCCTTAGCTTCCACAAAGTCAGATGGTTCGAGCATTGCCACATTGCTTCTTTCATAGATTTCAGCAAGTGACCTTGTGTCTCTCACTGGTAAATCATCCATACTGTCTTCCAATCCATCTATAACTTCATCAACCTCTACATCTGTTGCAGGTTGTTTTTCGAACTGCTGTTGTTCTGCACTCTTTCCTTCCATCCAATTCCACTCATCTTCCTCTAGAAAAATAACATCTCTGCTCACAGTCACCTTCCTTGTCATGGGATGGAAAATCCTGTAAGCTTTTGATTGAAGACTGTACCCAATAAAGATTCCAAGCTCTGCTTTCTTATCCAGTTTGTCCCTCTTGACCTCAAGAACATGAGTGTAACACAAACACCCAAAAACCTTCAAATTCTTCACAGAAGGTCTAACACCATGCCAGACTTCAAAAGGTGTTGACTTCTCTTGTGACATCCAGATTTTCGGGTTCAAATTTCGACTGAATAAATAGGGCCGTTTTCGTTCAGTTGAAGCCAGGAATTAAAATTGAATGCAAAATTGAGGTGCAAGGTGGGTTATTGGATGAGGAAAAATAGCAATTGAGGCATTGAAGCATCGATTGATTTTTATGAGATCCGATTGAGAATAAATTAAGGGAGAATTGATGTGCAATTGAAGACCGGAAGAAATTAAAAAGAGAAAAGGATTTGGATTACTTTTTTTTTATTTCCTTTTTCTCTCCCTTTCTTTTTCTCTCTCTTCTCTCCTCTCCCCTCCCCCTCGTGCGAGAACCCCCCCCCCCCCCCACCGACTGACTTGCCGTTTCCCACTTTGCCTTCTCTCTCTCTTTTTCCTTTTTGACTAGTCAAACCCTTTCTCTTCTCTCTCTTATCTCTTCTTCTCTCTCCTCTCTTCTCCCCCATTCCCACGTGACCGACTTCTTCTCCTCCTTCCCTTCTTGTTCGTGAAAACCGAAGCGGAAGAAGAAGCCGGGACAAGCAACTCGAACCGCCGCCGCCGCCACACCGGAGCCGGACCGCCGCCCGCACCGCACGCCCGCGCACGCCGCGCACTCCACCGCCCCCGCCCGCGCCTGCCGTCCTCGCCATGCGCCGTCCAACCCCGTTCGGCCTTTGCTCAGCCCCTGTTCCGCCCGTCCGGCCATCTCCGGCCACCATTCGGACCCGCCGGAGCTTCCTCGCCCCCGGCCTTGCTTCGCCGCCTCAGCCACCAGACCAGCCTCGGCCCGCCTAGAATAGCAAGCCAGCGAGTGGGTTTCCAGCTGGTTTGGGCTCGCTTTTGAGCCGTTTCCGGGCCCCGAACCCGAGCCGTGCTTTGGGGTTTATCGTTCCTCGTGTCGTCCCCGTCGGATTGATACGTTTTGCGCTTAATTCCAGTGAGTTTTACTCACTAATGCCTTCTTATTTTTCTAATTACATTTAAAGGTTGATTAGTGTTAGTTAAATGTAATTAGGTGGTTAGATTAGAACGGATTAGCGATTATTAGTGAATTGCATTGCTTATTAGTTGATTGGTTAGTGTAATTAGATAGAAAATTGCCTGTAGTATTTAATGAGTGCTTCTTGGGATTTTTCCCGACCCTTATCGAGTGTTAATTAAGCAATTTGGGCCTAAGTGGAATTTTTAGGAATTAAATATTAATTTTCGAAATTAATTATTTAATTATTTATTTTTCCGGAAATTCAACTGGGATGGCCAAGTGATCAGGATTTTATGCTGATGATTGTGGCGCAGTTCGTTTATTTAATTGAGCTTTATATTGTGCTAAATTGCATTTATTGTATTTATTTATTTAATTTTCGGAATTAATTATTTAATTATTTATTTTTTCGGAAATTCAACCGGGATGGCCGGTGACCAAAATCTCGTGCTGATTATCGTGGTGCAGTCCGTTTATTTAATTGAGCTCTATGTTGCATGGAATTAATTAAATTGTGTTATCTTAGGGATTTACCCTAAATTGATTGAAATCTAGTGAGATTGAATGATTGCTTGGTAGTTGGCCGAGTATGTTTAATTAGCATTTATAATGCTTTGTTGAGTTGTATAATGAGTAGAATGGTGAGAGTGAATCGAAAGTACTTTGGGCTTGGACCGATCAGGTACGGTGTATAGGCCTACGTGGTTCGGTGACTAAGGACGTCACTGACGAAAAAAACGCCTTAAAGAACGCACGTATCGGTCTAGTACTCATATTTTTATAGGCATGTGTGGTTCGGTGATTAAGGATATCACTGGCGAAAACGGCGCCTTAAAGAACGCACGCAATTGTCTATTGAACAAATCGTTGTAGGCATGTGTGGTTCGGTGATTAAGGATATCACTGGCAAAAACAGCGCCTTAAAGAACGCACGCAATTGTCTATTGAGTACATTGTTATAGGCATGTGTGGTTCGGTGATTAAGGATATCACTGGCGAAAACGGTGCCTTAAAGAACGCATGCAATTGTCTATTGAGTACATTGTTATAGGCATGTTTGGTTCGGTGATTAAGGATATCACTGGTGAAAACGGCGCCTTAAAGAACGCACGCAATTGTCTATTGAGTACATTGTTATAGGCATGTGTGGTTCGGTGATTAAGGACATCACTGGCAAAAACGGCGCCTTAAAGAACGCACGCAATTGTCTAGTGGATAAGTCACTTTGGCGAACTCGACGCTCGAGAGCATTGATGGAGCTCTGTGACTAAGTGTACTATTACTATTGGAGGTTATATGGGATGAATGAATATTACTGAGAGATGGTCCGATTGATCGATGATCCGATCTGAATGTGATCTAATGTGATTAATGATTACTTGGGTCTGATGTTGTGAATTGATTGTTTGAATGGAAATGACCGTGAGTGGTCTTGTTGGCGTGTAATCGACTAGGTTGATTTGATCGATGCTTCAATCAGTGATGTGATTACTTGGGTGCCTATTTGATCTGTGCTAATATGCAGGTGGAATCTAAGGCTAAGGTAAGTCCCCTGACTCATGTTGTGCATAGGCAACCCTAAGGTGTATTAGTTTACTAATCGGGTCTTAGGGGGTAGAACTTGCTAAGACGTAGTCTCATTGGTTATTGAATAACCATTTCGGGACACGATGAAGAAACCGAGGAGAAAGAACTCGAAGAGGAGTATCCGGAGGAGAACCGCGAAGATGATCCAAAGTAGGATCGATGACCTTTGTTGTAGAATCAGTTAGCATGGCTTGTATATGTAAATAAGGGTGTTGGTTTTCTAATTCAATCTCTAGTCCTACTTGTATATCCCATTGCTTTATTGTCTGCGGGGATTTTTATAATCGCTTCCGCATGTGCATATATTAAAAAGGAAAGGGTTGGCGATATGTGGTCCTGGGATATCGCATTTTAAAATCGACCAAAGGTAAGGGATGTGCGCGTGCCTGAGGATCGGGGCGTGACATCTCTAAGGCCTTTGTGGGCAATCTATTCAATAGAAACACTGCAGTATTAGTTGCTTCAGCCCAGAACTTCTTAGGTAACTTCTTCTCCTGCATCATACATCTAGCCATCTCCATAATGCTTCTGTTTTTCCTCTCACTGACCCCATTCTGTTGAGGTGAATAGGGAGTAGTGAACTGCTGCACAATTCCTACTTGCTCACAATTCAACTTAAACTTGTGAGCAGTATACTCAGAACCATTATCAGACCTGAGCATTTTAATTTTCTTCCCACTCTGATTCTCAACTAAGGCTTTAAACTTCACAAACACATCAGCAACTTCAGACTTGGCTTGCAGAAAATAAATCCAACTCATCCTAGTCATATCATCAATGAAAGTAATAAAACACCTGCTACTATTGAGAGAAGACTCAGACATAGGTCCACATAGATCTGTGTGGACTAATTGCAGCTTCTCACATGCTCTCCAGCCTCCTCCTTTGAAAGGAAATCTGGCTTGCTTGCCAAGAAGACAAGTTCTGCACTGTGGAAATTCCTCCTCCAAACTTGGCAAGTCATCTGCCAAGCTATTTCTCTACATAAATGACATGCTCTTCCTATGAACATGCCCAAGTCTTTTATGCCATAGCTCTGCATTTTCTTCTTTGCACTTTAAAGCCATTTGTTGCATCTCTTGTGGCTCGAACATGAAACTATTGTCCTTCATTGGGATTCTTAGCACTTCTTTGCTATCTGCATTATTAATAAGACATTCCTTCCCTTCGAACTTCACTTTATAGCCCTTCTCAACTAATTGACCAACACTTAACAGATTCTGGTCAATATTTGGCACAAAAAGAACATCACTGATCAGCTTCACCTCCTGATTTCCTTCAATAGCCACTGTACCCTTCCCTTGCACTTCGATATACTGTCCATTGCCAATTCTGACTTTGGACCTGATTGACCTGTCTAGACTCCTAAACAGCTTTGAATTGCCTGTCATATGATTGGTACAGCCACTATCCACCATCCATGCATCAATTCCCAACAGAAGATCCAGGAAATGAAGCTACAAACAAGTGCTCTTCCTCAGTTTCATTCACTGCTACCTGTGCGTCTCCTGCTTGCTGGTAATTTTTCTCTTTGCAGATTGCTTCCATGTGACCCAACTTGTGACATCTTCTGCATCTAGCATCGGGCTTTTTCCAACATCTAAAAAACTGATGATTAGTTCCACCACAGTATTGACAAGGCTTTTTGTTCTTCTTCCATTTGCTAGACCCACTAGAATTTCCTTCTTTTGCTACAAACTTGGAGTCACTAGCATTTTCTCTAGATTGAATCCATTTCTTCCCTTTGCCTCCATCATTTGACTTCACTCTAGCTTGCAGCGCACCCTCTACAAACTCTTCTCTTCTCATCAGTCTTCTGTACTCCTGTGCCTACAGAGCATTTAACAATTCTGCAAGCTTTATATAAGCTAAGTCTCTTGTATTTTCCAGAGAAGCTATGGTGGCTTCGAACTTCTCTAGAAGAGACACCAGGATCTTTTGAACAAGCCTTTCATCCTTCAAGTCAGTCCCTAAAACTCTGATTTTTTCAACTATCCCAACCAGCCTATCAGAGTACTCCTTCACTGACTCTGAATCCTTCATCTACTGTCTCTCAAACTCCCTCAAGAGATTCAGCACCTTCATGCTCCTTATCTTCTCATCTCCCTCGTATTCATCCTTCAAGAAATCCCATATTGCCTTTGTAGAATCACATCTCATGATCCTTGTGAAAATAGGGGGTGAGACAGCAGCATACATGCAAGACTTTGCCTTGGCCTTCCTTGTGATTCTCTCTTTATGGTACTTTATCTGATTCAAGGTCGGATTGTCTAGAAGTGGAGCAACCTCATAATCATTCTCCATAGCCTCCCATAAATCATGACCCTCCAAGAATGCCGTCATCTTGACAACCCAAGCCTGATAATTTTCCCCAGTAAAGACTGGAGCAACCATTGCAGAGAATCCACTCGATCCTGCCTCCATCAGCTTTTTCTTTGCAGATTGGAAGCAAACTTCACTCACTTACCCTCACTTCACAGTCCCTTAAGATTCCACAAACGCTCCGATACCAATGTTAAAGCTCATAAAACAACAATCAAAACAGAAAACATCTCTATTGTTTGAGGGAGAGAAATGATATATAAAAAAAAAAAAAAAACAGAGCATAACACTTCATACGTCTTGTGCAAAAGAAAAACTGTCGAGTACCACAACTAAATACGAAGCAGAAACTGTTCACATACGCGCAACACATAACTGCACACAAACGTGCTATTAACTTCCTAGAAAATAGCAAAAACACTAACTGCATAACTAAATGAACTTGGCTGTTTTTAAAAAAAAAAAAAAAACAGAGGAAAACAGAGGAAAAAACACGACCGAAAACAGCAGCACTGAGACAATTCCAACAAAGCCGCCATCAAGCTTTGGAAGGACGTGTATCGAGATTGAATAATGGAGGGAGGAGGCTGCACGGAGGCATCAAGTGGGTGCGAGAGGATGACCAACGCCACCCACAAACGACGACCATCTCTTTCCAAGAGTGAATGCCTTGACGTGGAGGTCGCTATTTTTGATATCCCACTTGCCCACTGAGTTCATACTGGGTCTTGTACAATGTACATGGGCAAATTCTGGAAAGTCCATGGTGAAGTGCAAGTAACGGTCCGTACAGGTTGATATTTTATCTTTCATCCGCTATTCCAATCATGAATCTTCTTTTGTTTCTTTCAACAGTAACTAGAGTCGACCTCAATTAAAATCTTGTTTGTGCATATAAATAAAAAGAAGAAGTCATCTCATTTTAGATGGGAACTAACGAATTGTGAAAAATATATATTGGCTATATGATTATTTGTCAAGATAATAATAATAATAATAATTGAGAAAAACAGGCGAGAGACGCAATACTGTGTCCATGAGAGAAAATTCAAGGGATTCTTGTCTACTTTAATTATGTCATGACATTTACGGATCTCCCTATGACAGTTCCCCATTGTTGGTCTTTCCTCACGACGGTTGTTGTACCTTGACTTTTCCATACTCATTGACCCTTATTTTCTTCCTTTAATTTCCTATTCTAGATTCAAAGAAATTTTCAGTCCTTTCACATCTAATTCCAAATAAAGTAGATGTGGATATGCCACGACTTGGATGGATGAATCTGTCAACTCTAGACGTCCATCATGATCTTAGAAAATGGGGAATCTTTCCTCTTTGCCTCTTTCTCCGTGGTATCTCATCACGTGCCTCTGTCAAACCATACGAGGTTACCAAGTCTGATTATTATGCATTGAATGTTATACAAAGCATTTTGACAAAACGAAACAGTTCGCTATCATCACAAAGGACGAGACTTTAAACACCACACACATGACATTTGGAAAAGTATAAATATAATTGTACTTGTACCTATTCAGCCATAAATATATCAATTGTATTAATTAAAATCTAAATTTTTTAACGATTTGCCAATATAGTCCATTTAGTCAACTTTAATTGGAAATCATTGATATGAACGTCGCTTATCCTACATGACAGGATCGACACTGACATGGATCTTAATATATTTTGTTGAATGTTTTATTATTATTTTCTTTTCTTTTCTTTTCTTTTCATTATTTATTTTTCTTTTTTACAACTCTGGCAGGTGAAGTCGTCAATTGACCATCGTCAATCACAAGTGAGGGTCAAGAAGTCTGGTTGAGGGCGTCATGACCCTCGCCTAGATCCAAGTGAGCCCGACAAGGGCGTTGGGCCCTCGCATGTTGGTCGGCAATGGCGTTGGACTCTTGCCCAAACCTCTCCCATCCCACAATTTAGGAAAAAAAGAAAGAAAAAAACTATAAAAATGAAAAGAAGAAAAATAAAAGAAAAAAGAAAAAGTAATTAAAATATAAAAAATATATATCCACACTAGCATTGATCGTATCATGCAGGGCACACGGTGTCTATGTCAGTGATTTCCAATTATGGCCGGATGTACTACATTTGCAAATCATCAACAAGTTTAGGACTCAAGTGCACAAGTTCCAGAAGCTGCCAGCTCGCAAGTTGCAGTAATTTTTGTACAGTAAAATGACTTTTGGCCCAAATACGGATGCATAACCAGCGACAACATTGCCTAAATTGAGTTTATCAGTATTTCCAATTACTGGTCCTAAAATATGTAAGATGATTTATTATGTGATTCCACGACCTTTCGTGCGTGGAGGAGAAGTTTTCAAATGGGTACTCGATCTCTTCTTAATTAGATCTGCAGCTATGCCCGGCAAAAAGAGCTAGTATTCGTTTTTATTTGGTGGTAACAAAAATTTCACTCTTCTGACAGTGAACAGTCTCACCATTGTAAAACGAGCACGAGACACTTGACCCAGATATAGCTTAGCCAATTTCTCATCCGCGGTCATCGACCAGAATTTTCAAAGGCTGATTTTAAACATTTGTACGGCACGAGAATTAGTGAAAGTAAGGCAAACGGGAGGAGCATTTCTGATCTTTATCTCAGTCACCGCTTGGCTTTCTCATCAAACTATATCTACGCATATATATACACATATCTGGGAGCGCGGTTGGTCAGACTTGACATGGTGGCTCTCCAGCTCTAAGGCTCTCTCTCTCTCTCTCTCTCTCTCTCTCTCTCTCTCTCTGGTTGAACAATGGCAAATTCGAGGGTGATCCTTGCCTTGCATGTAGCAGCTTGCATACTCGCTTGTGCTCAGAGCCAGAATGCCACGACCGACCCTTCTGAAGGTACAACACAAACCCTCTTCCCCTCTTTTCTCTCCGCGTGTTCGTGTGTGTTTAACGAGTTTGCTGTTCTTAAAGAGTGCGCAAGATCGTGAGCATCCTTCCCGATGATGGAAAATCATATCCTTCCTGCTAAAGTATGATTACAGTGATTAGGTGACGGCACCGTTATCCTTCCACGAAGGACGGTGTCCTC
This sequence comes from Eucalyptus curtisii, assembly GCA_017140595.1. Classification (NCBI taxonomy): domain Eukaryota; kingdom Viridiplantae; phylum Streptophyta; class Magnoliopsida; order Myrtales; family Myrtaceae; genus Eucalyptus; species Eucalyptus curtisii. The sequence goes on along the minus strand of CM029499.1, from coordinate 37,366,181 downwards.
TTTACTTCACCAAGGCAACCCGGTAATCAGTTTGCCCCGTTTTGCATGAAAATTCTTCCTAAGTCCTCGGTGGGATTTGCTGGCATAAAGCAAAGCAAATCCCTAAAAGTGGGATTCTTTTTATATTAAAAAAATAAAGAAAGAAAAACTTCTGAATGATATTAAATACCTAAGTATGGCTGATCATATGTACGATTAGTTATTACTAAATAAATTTTATTAAAAGGATCTATTAGATTATAAATTTGGGAAAAAAAAATGCTTCAAGAAACCACGACTTGAATGTTCTTTTCATCGCTGGCTAAACAGTAGTCGCGTTGGTGTAACTGTATTGTTTATTTAATTTAATGACGGTACTGATTTGGCAACACAATTTAAATTGTAAGAGATGGACCATTTTTTTTTTTTTTTTGGTCGAAAGAGATGGACCGTTGGAAGAGCTAAAAGAGTTGTGGTCTCTTGAGCAAGCAACGAGCCGGTGAACTGGAATTTTTTTATATTTAAATTCACGACATGATATTATTTAGCAATAGGATATTCATGAAATGCCATTTTTAAATGATGGGTATAACCCCAAAATGGATTGGAAAAAGATACCGAATGTAATTCATTTAATTTATGCATCTACAAATCTCTTTTATTCTGTTTTCCGTAATAACTTGTACTAAGGGTGCGTTTGTTTCAGGGAAGGTATTCTCCCGGAATTGTTTTTCCGAACTTTCACCTATTTGGTTTGTCAAAAATGATTAATTAAGGAAAAGCACTTTTCAATCAAGGAAAATACCAATGCATAAATAAGGAAAATGAATTCCTAAATCTCACAAAGTGAAAATGGAATTGCTCTTCTTGAATTTTCTAATCTTTTATTTTTTATTAAAAATTCATTTTAAAATTTTTTTTATCGTTCTTTTTCTTTTTCCTTCATTCTTCCTCCTCCGCTAGTTGTTGGGCCTCGGTTACCGGCCACCAGTGTAGGTTGGCTAGGGTTGGCCTTGAGCCTGAGGCCAGCCAAGTCAACCATTGTCGGGTCTCGGCGACAGTGTCAGTGGCTTGTCACAGTTGTTACCGAGGCTCGACGACTGGCAAAGGAGGAAGAAGGAAAGTGAAAGAAAAAAAAAACGGAAAGAAACATTTAAAAAAAAAATATTTAAATAAGATTTTTTTTTGCGTGATATTAAAATAATTTGTAAATGAGATCCAAACATCAGAAATCGTTTTTGGTCACATATCACCAAATAAAATAAAATAAATCATTTTTCTGAAGAATGATTTCTTGAAAAGTATTTTCCTTTTTCATAAAGTTTTCTCCTAGACAAACACACCATAATTATCATTTTCTTATCAAGAAAAATACTCGATCCTACATAGACTTCTTAATTATATGGAATGGCATAGGATCGGGTATTATGTAGTCATATGCATATGCATCTTTTTCTACAATATTTGATTCAGTAGGTAACAATCTCACCTAGCAATATCACATATTCATGTTTTGAAATTGCTCTATTTCATATAATGTTTTGTGTATTGTATTTTTGCCACTGTTGTTATGCATTGTTTATTTTTGTTTATTTCGCCAATACCTTGAATTAAGGTCCTCAACTCCTCACAACTCTACTTGAATACAGAGAACCACGAACCATTTAAATGCAAGACGATGTGTCAATTAATGTTGAAATACAGCATTGGGGGTGGTTATTTTCCATTTTTGAAATTTAATAGATCCTTCTAGTAATATTAATAAATTTTATTTAGAAATAGTTTTATCATACCAGTGATTAGCTATATTTGGAATATTTAATTTCATTTATATATTTATGCATGTATATTAGTAATTTCAAAAACACACTTTGAGGATTTGCTTTCTGCCAGCAAATCCCACCAAGAGAATTTTCGAGGAAACCTGGTAAACAGGTTTCCCGGTTGCCTTGGTTAAGTGTGGAGATCTTGATGTCTCTTATGGAAGAATGACAGTGCTGTCACATAATCACTGTCCAATGGAGACTCCGTCCCTTCCCTCTTTAGAACATTTCGCGAACTTATCATTACCTCGCTTTATTATTAAAATATCTCGCGAATTTATCATTACCTCGCTTTATTATCCAGAAAGCATTATGTTATGGGATTGCTAGGACGTCTGCGGTCCCACTTTCACCTTCACTTTTATTTGACGGCTTGTTGTATAATCAAAAAAGCAAAATTGAGTCCCTTAAAACCATGTCTGGGAATTGTAAAGACGCTTCTCCATATGAGCGGCTGTCCCCGTTTGTACAATTCAACTGGATGGACAGCATGCGAATACCTGTATTATTACTTGCACTTAATTGTCTAAACCATTCTCCATTTACTTAAGGTAAGAATCATATACCAATGCATTTAGTTTGAGCATGAAGCTAAACAACAAAGTGTGAGTCGATGATTGTTATGTGAATGTAGTGGCGATTCTGAACTCGATATGGTCAAAATGGGGACTCACTCCACAGACGACGACATGGAACATAAGCGGAGAGCCATGCAGTGGAGCCGCCATCGACTCCACCGACTTCGACGATACGGATTACAACCCTTTCATCAAATGCGACTGCTCCTTCAACACTTCCACCACTTGCCACATTACCCAGCTGTACGTATCGACACTATCTCACCCACCATGTGTACGTCTCTTCTCATGACCGGGTGGTTTTTCTTTGGTTGCAGCAAGGTTTATGCAATGAGCGTTGACGGTCCTATCCCTGATGAGTTGTGGAACTTGACTTACCTCCTCAATCTGTATGTATTAGTCCCGTTCCACTTCTTCCTTCTTTTCCTGTAGTTTCTCATTTCAATGGAGTTTTCATGGTGTGCCACGTGTCATGCCTTATAATTAAGCAACACTCAGTTCGAGCTCGTCCACGCAACACTCACATGCTCTCATTTGCTGAAGCTCCATATTGATTTCACTCACCAAGGTTTCAAAATCTTACGTAGTTTTACGTTGTTCTGATGGTATTATGTACTTTATACAGGAACTTGGCCCAAAATCTCTTGAGTGGTTCCTTATCTCCATCCATTGGCAACTTAACTGGCATGCAGTATCTGTGAGCATAACTCAATTCTAGTTTCAAAATTTATACGAGTTCTCTGCTCCTTTTTTTAGTAGTTTTCTTTCTTTCCTGATGCTTACACTGCTGATTTACTTCAGGAGTCTGGGCATCAATGCATTATCAGGGGAGCTCCCACTGCAACTTGGGCAACTTACAGAGCTATTGTCATTGTAAGTAACAGTTCCAGAACAGGACTTGTAATGTCAAGCAGAAGGATTCAACTGAATTAGGTGCATCGGATGTTCAGACAAATGTTCAATGAAATTTGACATGCAAGTTTAATATTGTAGGTCCTTTAGCACCAATAACTTCAATGGCTCTCTGCCATCTGAGCTTGGAAATCTGTCCAAATTGCAGCAACTGTAAGTCCTGCCTGCTTAACATTCTTAAACATGGATTTTCCTTTTAAAATATTTGCAGGTGTTGGAGTTTGGCAGAGGCCAGTTTTGTCGAAATAGGTAGCAAACGGACTAAGTAAATGTTTTCATGCGTCCTTTTAAATTGATCAGTTTCTTTTAACCTTTCTGACTTGCAGTAGCATGTTGTTGTTACTATCATTCTGCCCATCATCACATAGCCTAACCCGTATACCTCATATTTCACTTTCACTGTCATCCTCTTGTTGACATTTCAACTGCTAGAGACTCCCGCAATGTTTGGCTGTGTACTTTCTGGGTGTAAACCTTCTCAAGTCTCGTGGATGTTGTGCAAATGTTCCGTACCAATGCGTCACCCTCTCCTCTTGGCGTCACTTCTGCTTTCAACTATTCAAAAGGACAAACTATTGAGTTATTTGAGTTGCAGTAAATTAATAAAATTCCCTTGGCTGATGGAAGTCACCTATCGTGCAGTTACATGGATAGTTCCGGAGTCAGTGGTGAGATTCCATCAACATTTTCCAAGCTTAAAAATCTTCAAACAGTGTAAGAGCTTCATTCCTCCTTTGATACTAGAAAAAAAACTATTGACAGGAAAAGCTTCGTGATATGATTTCTCAGGAGAAATACCTTTTCCGGTTGCAGGTGGGTATCGGATAACAACTTCACTGGCAATATACCAGAATTCATAGGAAATTGGTCGCAGCTTACACAGCTGTAAGGCAATATATATGTTTGTTTTTCATCTAACCATGCCTAGGACCATGAATGTCTACCTTTCACAACAGTTTCTAGGATCTGGAAATTGAAATTTGACAAGTTCTATAGCATTAATTCTGTATTATGTTATCATTAAACAGTACGTGATAAATTTGTCCAATTTTTTCTCAATTTGTTTTGTTTATAGGTTTCTTCAAGGAAATTCTTTCGAAGGTTCAATTCCTTCGACATTTTCCAATTTAATCGCTTTGAAAGACTTGTGAGTGGGCCATGTACTTTCCGTTTCTATGCTTGTAAAAACTAACTTACCACAGTCTTGAACAAAGTGACAATGAGTTGAGTACATAATGCAGGAGAATAAGTGACGTATCTAATGTGAGCTCTTCACTGGAATTCATCAGGAATATGAAGAATCTGACTATTCTGTGAGACATTATGATTCTGGAGCATGTAGCAGACTTTCTTTTCCTTTCTTTTTCTCTTTTGGCCCGTATGTGAAATGGGGTTACCCAATTGTTTCCAGGATACTGAGGAATAACAATATCTCAGATTCGCTCCCATCAGATTTTTCAGGATACCAGGGTTTATCTCAGCTGTAAGTCATTTTTTTGGTCGGGATTGATTGAAAATATGCCGAAATATGTCTGTCTTTCATTATCATTAACCTGGATATGGGTTGTTGCCATTTACATTGTGAATATATATTCAGTGACTCAGAAGCAGTATCTGAAAGGGATGAATAAGTCACCCTTCATTAATGGTTTATAATAGTAGTTACTAAATGATTTGTACTTAATATTATCTGGATGATCATATTTTAATTAAAGACCATCTTGTGCCCTCATTCATAGTACAGTACTTCAAAGGAGCATTTGCCTCCACGATTCTTCTCTAGACTTCATTTGACAAGATGTTACATTTATTGGGTATTTTGTTGTTTTTCACATATAATCAGCTTGATATTCCCAAAGGCATTTTTTTTTTTTTTTTATTATTCACACTTCTATCTCTTGTTTACTCAATTTATTCATATAGTAACTTTGTTGCATCTATATTGGACCAGGGACTTAAGCTTCAACAAGTTAACGGGACAGATTCCAGACTCTCTTTTCAATTTAAGCTCACTTGCTTACTTGTAATGCACCTCATCTGGATTTCATACGTGTTCCTACAAATATGTTCTCTTTGTTAATGCTTTGCAAATCTCTTTGCTTCACTTCTCAGGTTTCTTGGAAATAATAGTTTGAATGGCACACTGCCTGAACAGAAAAGTGCATCCCTTAGTAACATGTAAGAAACACCTGAAAGATCTCCATTGCATAATAACCATAACGATGTTCACAACTGTCACTGATCAATTGAGAAGAGCATGAAGTTACGCACAAGTTTTTATGGGCACTTATCGAGTTTGAATGCAAAGAGGATGTGCAGTGAAAATATTCCATGTTCCGTCATAGGTTGAAGGTTCAAAAAGAGGATATAGCTATTTGAATAGATTTTTCTCCTTTTCCTTTATAACTAAGTCGGTACTAGGTATAGTTTCTTTCAAAGTCATCTATTTTGTGCCTGGGAACGTGGAGAATATAGTCAGCATTTTGTTTTTGACATATCACGGCATGCTATTCGATACCGACGGACTACTACCCTGCTGGTACCTAAATGACATCTCTCCTGTGCCATTTTTGCAGAGATGTGTCATACAATAACTTGGTGGGAAGCTTTCCTTCTTGGGTCAGCAATGATTTACAACTGTATGTATTTCTGTCATTCGAAAATGATAATTTATACTTTTAGTTACATATCTTAAGTGAGGACTCTTCTTCTGCGCTTTATCAATCTTTTGTTGCTCGAGGGATGCTATATAGTACTTGAAGTCATTTTCTAGCTCCAGGATGAGCTGTAAGTGTTCCAATTTTGTGGGGAGACTTGCGATCACAACTTTTTTCATGATGCATTTTGCAGTAATCTGGTTGGCAACAACTTTACATTGGACAACTTTAACACTAGGTAATTGCCCTAGCGATTTTTTGCTTATGATGCTTGAGTGATCATAAACGGTAATCAATTCAATCGAAAACTGTTAGCTGATGTGTCCTCAGATTTGTCTTGAATGCCTACCTCACTTTACAAGTATACTCACCAATCCCACTATCCTGCTGGGCATTCTGGATGTTTATATATCAAATTTGTCCTTTGTCATACTAATTCCATTAATTGAGATCACAGATGCATGCTGAATTTTCATTAAAACTCACTCACTTTTGGTTGCTGAATCTACTGGTTAGAACAAACGCAAATCATTTAAACACTGCCTACAAACGAACTGTCATAGGTGGTGACTTTCATATGATTGTCCTTATTCATATGCCATTGTGGATGTCAGTAATTTGAATAAATACTGATACTACAGTTTCACCATCTTTTAATCCTCGTAATCGATGCAGTGGAGAATCAGCAATCCTGCAAAACTCAGTATTAGTATTCACTAGAAAAGCATGCAGTTTGAACTATGACTTGGAGATGCTATCACTGCTTCAATGATTTAAGAAGTTTTAGCATTTAATTAGGAATTGCGTCTTCCATGAAGATATCTTGAATGTTTCAGCGAAAGTCATAAAAAAGGAATTTTCCTTGCTATAGAAGTACCTGCTCTTGATTTACTCATAAGTTCATACCGCCATACAAGTCAACTGAATAAAATTTTCTCCTTTTATCTTAGCCTTCTTCCTTCAGGATTAAACTGTCTTCAACGGAATTTTCCTTGCAATACGGGGAATGGAATATGTAAGTCCATGTAACCTTTTCCCCTTAATACGCTTTCCTTTTGTTGAATGCCTCAACAAGAGGAGGACAGGAGATCGTGTTTCCAGTTACCTTAACAGAATGGTCAAACTAGTTTCTTCCAGTAAGTAAGATTAGGGATAGTTCAGTAGAAGAGAGGAAAAATTAAGGTTCAAGTTATTATGCTAGGTTATTTTCTTCGAATGGGGACAGCTATGTAGTTTTGATGTCCCATTGTCAGCTCTTGCCACAGACACAGATATAAGTCAGGCTGCTTAATGTTCAATAATTATCTCTCTGGGCTCCTCCTTTATCTGTGATATTTCCCTCAAAAGGACCTTACTTCATTTTCATTAGTACTTTGTGGGTCTCTTAATTAGATTGTGAGAGAACCAATTTATTGTTACCTTTACAACTGCATATTACGATGCTATGCAACAGACTGTAGGAAGTAAGTTTTGATGACATTTATATGTATAGTTAGATCGAGCTGATTATGAAAATTTAATATCTACAAAGTGCATGTCCTTTGACAGATAATTCTTGTCCATTATGTAACGGAAGTACCTTTTACAAACTCATCATGATCTGCTCTTTTATGTTTGCCATGCAGATTATAATTTTTCAGTGAAATGCGGTGGCCCTCGGATTACTTCATCCAGTAATATTGTGTATGAGCAGGATGATATCAGTTTTGGTCCTGCTACCTACTACGTGACCGACTCAGAGAGGTGGGCAGTGAGCAATGTCGGTTATTTCACGGGAAGCAACAACCCCACCTATGATGCTTCCTCGCAATCCCAGTTCACCAACACTTTAGACTCAGAGCTGTTCCAGACTGCACGGGTTTCTGCTTCATCTCTACGATACTATGGATTAGGGCTGGAGAATGGAAACTACAGTGTCACCCTCCAGTTTGCTGAAATACAAATCCTGAATACTGAATGGAAACGTCTTGGGAGGCGTCTTTTTAATATATACATACAGGTAGGGCCATGCTTTACCAGGCTTCTTGTTTTACTAAGAAAGGTCATGGTCAATTGCTAATGCCATTTGTGCTTATTTCAGGGAAACCTCGTTGAAAAGGATTTCGACATACAGAAAGAGGCAGATGGTGCCTCTTTCACAGCTGTCCCAAAATCGTATCAGGCTCGGGTAACAGCAAACTATCTTGAAATACACTTCTTTTGGGCTGGAAAAGGGACGTGTTGTGTACCAAATCAAGCGACATATGGACCGCTAATTTCAGCCATTAGTGCTGTCCCAGGTACTATGATAAAAACCTGCTCATACTCCCAGCACCACTTTTTAAAACATTACTAAATTGGCAGACTTTCTGCAGAATTTACACCCACAGTCAGTAACGAAACCCCAACCCCAACCCGCAAAAAGGATCACACTGGCTTGATAGTTGGAGTTGCTACTGGAGTTGGAGTGGTCGGTTTGGTGGCTGTTCTCCTGGTGTTCTTTGTTGTTCGGAGAAGGAGAATGGCACGCATGATTGAAGATCAAGGTAAACCACACTATATGAAGCTTCCGATAGCTTCCCCATGATAATTTCCTATCTGTAATCTTATGTACTAATTATGTTTTTGGATAAAAGATGAAAGCAATGTTCTGCAGAGGTAAAAAGAATGAGAAATCTCCATATCGAAATGCCGCTGTTATTAAGAGCTTTTGAGCTCATTGCCCACTGGTGGTTGGAAGTGAAATTTCCATGTTTTCTAGTTGAAGCTAAATTTCATGAATGCATTTTGATTTCGCTGGATGACTAATTAAGCGGCTAACATATTTCCGAGAAGTCAAAAATTAAGTGACAAAAGGTTGCGAAATATTCTAATAGCAGGAATCTTATCTGCATTATTGTGTCTTACAGAGTTCCTTGGCATGGATGCTAGACCTTACACTTTCAGCTATGCAGAACTAAAGGCTGCTACAGATGACTTCAATCCCAATAACAAACTTGGGGAGGGAGGATTCGGCCCTGTTTTCAAGGTTTGTCGTAATGCATTAGATAACGCAAAAGAGTAGATGTCGATGGATTGGTGTCACAATTAAATGTCGGCAGAATTGAGGTGCATGGCTCCTTGCAAAAGCTGATCTTATCACTATTGCTTCTTCAACTACAGCTGATGTGATCTTAGCTTGTCATAAGAACTAAGTCGATGGTTGATCTTTCTGAAAGTGTTTCTTGGAGAAAGAATAAAAAAAGAGTAGAGAAACGCATTGGTAAAGGAACAGCGATTATGGTTTCCGTACCTTGGGCCAAAAAGAAAAAGACTATGGTTTTCGTGTGCTGATTGACCGAACTTCCGATATTTTATCTGCCTTGAAAAGAAAAGCCCTTCTTCGCTTATTGCTTTTTCATTCTTTAGGAAATCATCCTTTGGCTTTGGAGGATGGCTGTAATATATCCTAAATTATGTCCAGGAAAGAAAGAAGTTCAATGGAGGCCATCCAAATATCCGTACATAGTATAACAAATTGTTGATTACGTAAGGTTTGAAGTGAGTAATGAATGGACAATTTTCTTGGTTATGTTTGCTAGGTCCAGATTAAGTAACATAAATTAGGTTGACCGTCCTTCATTTGTCATCTATATGCTAATACAGTGTAGCTCTAGGAGATGGATGGCATTTCTTGGTAGTCAGACCTCAGTGGAGCTTCCGGATAGTCTAGGAAGTGGAGTATACATGCTGATCGCATTATTGGTCTCAAAATGGCTTAAGCGTTTTTTTATATTGAAGTACTGACCATATCAGTGACATCAGGGAACACTTGATGATGGGAGAGTGATTGCTGTTAAGCAACTATCTGTAACATCCCACCAGGGAAAGAAACAATTCGTGACAGAGATTGCCACTATATCTGCAGTGCAACACCGCAACCTTGTTAAATTGTATGGATGCTGCATTGATGCAGATAATCGGCTTCTTGTATATGAGTATCTAGAAAACAAGAGTCTTGATCAGGCAATGTTTGGTAGGTGACAGAATATTCACCTCAATTATGTCTTTCGTCATGTAAAAAGTGACGCTTGGACTTATGATATAGTGCCTCCACGGTGCAGGGCAAAGGACCTTGAATCTTGATTGGGCAACACGGTTTGATATCTGTCTGGGTATTGCAAGGGGCCTAGCTTATCTTCATGAGGAGTCAAGGCTGAGAATCGTGCATAGGGATGTGAAGGCCAGTAATATTCTGCTGGACTCTGAGCTCACACCTAAAATATCGGACTTCGGTTTGGCTAAACTTTATGATGATAAGAAGACCCATATAAGCACCCGTGTTGCGGGAACCATGTAAGCTCCATGTTCTTCTGTCATATGCAAACAGAGCCATATGCATTAGTACATTGACGCCTACAGCTGCTGAGAATCTAATTCTGCTTTCTCATTGCTTTTGTAGTGGATATCTTGCTCCCGAGTATGCAATGCGTGGCCACCTTACAGAGAAGGCAGATGTGTTTGCGTTTGGCGTAGTGGCTCTAGAGGTTGTCAGCGGAAGGTCAAATTCAGACCCTAGCTTGGAAGAAGACAAAATATATCTCCTTGAATGGGTACGCGCTTGAATATTCTTCCACTTGTTCAGTTGTTTTATGGCCGTTTAAGAAGAAAACATCATTATCCTTCTTCCTATTATTCTTCCCTGTTAATTCTATCTATGAGGTTGCCTGATTACATCCTTGTCACTTTCTGTTCCTGCTTCTCAGGCTTGGAACCTGCACGAAACCAATCGTGTTGTTGAGCTGGTTGATTCTAGATTATCAGAGTTCTATGAAGAAGAGGCAAAACGCATGGTTGCAATAGCGCTTTTGTGCACTCAAACGTCGCCAGCGCTTAGACCCCCAATGTCCCGTGTGGTGGCAATGCTCTCTGGAGATATTGAAGTGGCGACCGTGTCCACGAGGCCAGGCTACTTGACTGACTGGAGATTCAATGATACCACTAGCTCCTTGGCTGAGACTGCTGATAAGAGCACAGACAAGAGCCCTTACAACTCCCCATTCACAGCAAGCACTGTTGGAACTGCAAATTTTTCACCGGAAATTGCAACGACGCCCATGTTTGATGAGATAATCGGAGATGGTAGATGAACATGGTTTACCTGGATGGATCTCTGCTGCATCCATATTGGACTTTATCAGTTGATTACGCCAACATTATGTACTGTAATTAATTAGTTGTACGTATAGATGAATTTCCTTTAAAAGATGGCTCTCCCTGTCAATCATTTTTGTCAGTATGTAATTTAAAGCTGTACGAATCAAGATTTGTAAAATCTATGGCTCTATAACACTCTTAGCTATCATTTCTATAAAAATCCGCAACTCAACGACTTAAAAATTGAATTTCGCTATGCAAATCTCCAATAATTTCGAATTTCAAATCCTAATTAAGAAAATACTCCGATTGAAAGAATGAGGAGAGTGAACACTAACCGGACGTTGCGCAATGAAGTCAAGTTGACTTGGCAAGGCGTATGCGATGTGCAAACGCCAAACTACTTTTCTCTTCTTCTGCCTCCTTTTTCTTTTTACTTTTCTCTCTCTCTTTTTTTTAATCTCCCGTCTGCTTTGGGCTCTCTTCGAGACTTCATTGAAAGTAAGGCAAAGTGGAGGGGCCATTTCTGATCTTTATCTCAAACGCCACTGCCCTTGGCTTTCTCATCAAATTATATCGACTCATATGCACACATATGTGGCTCTCCAGCTCTAAGGATCTCTCTCTCTCTCTGGTTGAGCCATGGCAAATTCAAGGGTGATCTTTGCCTTGCATGTAGCAGTGTGCATACTACTTGCAGACATCGCTCGTGCTCAGAATCAGACTCAGGTTGCAACTGACCCTTCTGAAGGTCCAAACAAACCCTCTTCCTCTCTATGTGTGTTCTTGTATTTAATGAGCTTTTTTTTCTTAAGAGTGCGGATGATGTCAACACCCTTCCTGATAATGAAAATCATCTCCTTCCTAAAGTATAATTAAGATTTTGACAAACTCTGATTAGATGACAGCACTAGATGATGTCCTCTTATTTAACCAAGGCAACCGGGTAACCAATTTACTACGTTTGCTTAAAAATTCTTGCTTAGTGCACTGTTATTTCAATTTTATGACGCTGCTATTTCAACGGCATATTTGAATTGTAGGAGATGGACCATTGGAAGAGCCAAAGAGTTTGTGGTTTCTTTTGCAAGCAACAACAAAACATTGAAATGATTTTTTTTTTTTACAAATTTAACAAATTCATAAGCGATAAGATATTCATGAGATGCCCTTTTTAAATGGTGGATGTAGCCCCCAAAATAAAAGGGAAAAAGATAGTGAATATAATTCACTAACTTATGCATCTGCATCTTTATTCTATTATGTTTTCCATACTAACTAGTACTAATTATCATTTTATTTTCAAGAAAAATACTTAATCATATACCGACTTCTTAATTATATGGAATGGCATAAGATCATGCATAATGTAGTTATATGCGTATACTCATTCACAAATTTTCTTCAATTTCTGTAATTCATTTAGGTCCCTAATGCCTTTTTTTTTTTTTTTTTTTTTTTTTTTTGGTACAACATTCAATTGAGTAGGTAATAATCTCATCTTGCGGTATTACACTACATGTTTTGAACATTTCGCTATGTTGTATAATGTTATGTATATCATATTTTTGCCATTGTTGTTCTGTATTGTTGATTTCGCCAAAACCTTGAATTAAGGTCTTCAACTCTTAACACAACTTAACTTGAATACAAAGAATTGGGAACCATATAAATGCACAATAATATGTCAATTAAACTTGAAATACAACATTGAGGTGTATTTGCCTTTTTTGAAATTTATTACATCCTTCTAATAAGTAGCTTTATCTGGGTATTTAATTTCGTTCATATATACACCCCTTGGAGGATTTGCTTTCTTCCCACCATGTCATTATCCTTTGCCGCATGCACCTTATTGCTTCTATCCAATCACCACTTGACACACACACACACACACACACACACACACAGATATATATATATATTGAAACAAATTAAAAATCATATTTCCTCTGTCTTCCTTCTAACCACCGCTCCGGCCTCTCATCTCCCCGTTCCGCCGCAACCTCCATTCACGAGCCCTTACCCCGCCGTGGTCGTCGCGCCAGCGGTGAGCTGAGTTCCCTCCCACCGCCGGAGCCCAATCACAGGGGAAGACGAAGCCGAAGATGAATAGAGGAAGTCGTCTTCTGGTGACGAGATGCGTCGGTCAACTTTATGGGTCAACTTTATTTTTTTTCCCCTGTTTTGTTCTGGTGACGAGATGCGCTGCAAAATGGGAGGGCCTTAGCATTCAAGTTTCTGGGCTTCTTTCTTTGTCCCCAGCTTCCACAGGTTTCCATAACCCAGCTTCTACAAATCTCCCAAAAATCGAGTTGTTTGCCATGTCATCTACCTTTTGGCCAAAAGGACAAGCCAAGAAACCGACTAAAAGGACAGGCCAAGAGACTCACTGCCCCCCTTCTTTGTCTCAAAAATATTTCCCCAGATTTTTGGGCATTTGCTCAAGGCCAAAAACGGGTAAAGATGACCACAAAGACGACGAAGAGGAAGGACCATTTCCGGCGAAGGCGAAGCTGACAATGAAGACGGCGGTGGGGGTGGATCGGGTCTGGACGCGCAGCAGTGTCGGTCGAGATGGGCGCCGGCGGGGGACGCTCGGAGGTCAGGGTCGGACGTGGCTGTGGCTGGAGAAGAGAAAAAAAAAATGAAGAGAGTGACTTGGTCTGAGTAGATTTTCAATTTTTTGCGATTCCACGTCAGATTATTACATGTCAAGTGGTGATTGGATAAAATAGAAAGGTATATGCCACGGAAGATGATGACGTCGTAGCATGTTAAGAAATCAGCGAATATTTTCTTGAGGGAGATGTCATATTCCTAGAGAAAATCCCATCCTCAATGTCAGTTCTCGAATGTACTCTCTTTCCATGTCCGGACAGAGATTCTTCTTCCAAAACATCTTGATGATATTTTTTCTTAACCTTTCGCCGACTTATCATTACCTCACTTTATTATCTAGAAACCGACTATAAGGATGTCAATGGTTCTTCTTTCACCTTCTTATGTTGATTCAGTTCATATGGAACTCACTTTTATTTTAGTGACTTGTGGTATAATCTTTACTCTTAAAATATTGACTATCAACGTAGCAGAAATGGTTTCCTTAAGACCGTATGTCTGGGAAATGCACAAATACTACTCCATATGAAGCGGCTGTCCCCGTTTATACAATTCAACTGGATGGACAGTATGCGAATACCCGTATTATAAATTGCACTTAATTGTCTAAATCACTCTCCATTTACTTAAGGTAAGAATCATGCACCAATGCATTTTGTTTGAGCATGAAGCTGAACAGGTGTGAGTTGATGATGGTTATGTGAATGTAGCGGCGATTCTGAACTCGATATGGTCAACATGGGGACTCGCTTCACAGACGCCAACATGGAACATAAGTGGAGAGCCATGCAGCGGAGCTGCGATCGACCCCTCCGTTTCCTTCGATGATTATAATCCTTTCATCATATGCGACTGCTCCTTCAGCACTACTTGCCACGTTACACAGCTGTACGTATCGACTACCATGCCCACCATGTGCGTGTCTCATCTCATGACCGGGTGGCTTTTCTTTGGTTGCAGCCGAGTTTATGCACTGAGCGTTGCTGGTCCTATCCCTGATGAGCTGTGGAACTTGACTTACGTCTTCGATCTGTATGTATTGGTCCCATTCCACTTCTTCTGTCTTTTCTAGAGGTTTCTCATTTCCCTGGAGTTTTTATGCTGTGCCATGTGTCATGCCTTATAATTAAGCAACACTCAGTTCGAGCTTGTCTACGCAACACTCACATGCTCTCATTTGCGGAAGCCCCATATTTGATTTTACACACCATGGTTTCAAAATCTTACCTAGTTTTCCATTGTTCTGATAGTGTTATGTACTTTATACAGGAACTTAGCCCAAAATCTCTTGACTGGTTCCTTATCTCCATCCATTGGCAACCTAACTCGCATGCAGTATCTGTGAGCACAACTCAATTCTAGTTTCAAAATTTATATGATTCTCCGCTCCTTTTCTTAAGCAGTTTTCTTTCTTTCCCGATGCTTACTCTGCTGCTTTGCTACAGGGGTCTGGGCATCAATGCATTATCAGGGGAGCTCCCACCGCAACTTGGGCAACTTTCAGAGCTATTGGCATTGTAAGTAACAGTTCCAGAACAGGATTTGTAATGTCAAGCAGAAGGATTCAACTGAAATAGGTCCATTGGATGTTCAGAGAAATGTTCAACGAAATTTGACATGCAAATTTAATATTGTAGGTCCTTTGGCACCAATAACTTCAATGGCTCTCTGCCATCTGAGCTTGGAAATCTGTCCAAATTGCGGGAACTGTAAGTCCTGCCTGCTTAACATTCTTAAACATGGATTTTTCCTTTTAAAATATTTGCAGGTATTGGAGTTTGTTAGAGGCCAGTTTTGTTGAAATAGGTGGCAATCGGTCTAAGTAAATTTTTTTCATGCATCCTTTCAAATTGATTAGTTTCTTTTAGCCTTTCCAACTTGCAGTAGCATGTTGTTGTTACTATCATTCTGCCCATCATCACATTGCCTAACCCTTATACCTCATATTTCACTTTCACTGTCATCCTCTTGTCGACATTTGAATTACTAGAGACTCCCGCAATGTTTGGCTGTGTACTTTCTGGGTGTAAACCTTTTCAAGTCTCATGGATGTTGTGCAAATGTTCCATGACACAGTGTCACCCTCTCCTCTTGACATCACTTCTGCTCTCAACTATTCAAAAGGACAAACTATTAAGTTATTTGAGTTGCATTCAATTAATAAAATTCCCTTAGCTGATGGAAGTCACTTATTGTGCAGTTACATGGATAGTTCCGGAGTCAGTGGTGAGATTCCGTCAACATTTTCCAAGCTTCAAAATCTTCAAACAGTGTAAGAGCTCCATTCCTCCTTTGATACTAGAAAAAAACTATTAACAGGAAAAGCTTCGTGATATGATTTCTCAGGAGAAATACCTTTTCCGTTTGCAGGTGGGCATCGGATAACAACTTCACTGGCAATATACCAGAATTCATAGGAAATTGGTCGCAGCTTACACAGCTGTAAGGCAATATATATATTTGTTTTTCATCTAACCATGCCTAGGACCATGAATGTCTACCTTTCACAACAGTTTCTAGGATCTGGAAATTGAAATTTGACAAGTTCTATAGCATTAATTCTGTATTATGTTATCATTAAACAGTACGCGATAAATTTGTCCAATTTTTTCTCAATCTGTTTTGTTTATAGGTTTCTCCAAGGAAATTCTTTCGAAGGTTCGATTCCTTCAACATTTTCCAATTTAACCGCTTTGAAAGACTTGTGAGTGGGCCATGTACTTTCTGTTTCTGTGCTTGTGAAAAATAGCCTTGAACAAAGTGACAATGAGTTGAGTACATAATGCAGGAGAATAAGTGACGTATCTAATGTGAGCTCTTCACTGGAATTCATCAGGAATATGACGAATCTGTCTATTCTGTAAGACATTGTGATTCCGGAGCATGTAGCAGACTTTCTTTTCCTTTATTTTTCTCTTTTGGCCAGTAAGTGATATGGGGTTACCCAATTGTTTCCAGGGTACTGAGGAATAACAATATCTCAGATTCGCTCCCATCAGATTTTTCAGGATACCAGAGTTTATCTCAGCTGTAAGTCGTTGTTTTGGTGGAGATTGATTGAAAATATGCTGAAGTGTGGCTGTCTTTCATTATCATCAACCTGGATATGGGTTGTTGCCATTTGCATTCTGAATATATATTCAGTGACTCAGAAGCAATATTTGAAAAGGGTTGAATAAGTCACCCTTCATTAATGGTTTATAATAGTAGTTACTAAATGATATGTACTTACTTAATATCATCTGAATGATCTATTTTAATTAAAGACCATCTTGTGCCCTCATTCATAGTACAGTACTTCAAAGGAGCATTTGCCTCCACGATTCTTCTCTAGACTTCAATTGACAAGATGTTATATTTATTGGGTATTGTGTTGTTTTTCACATGTAATCAGCTCAATTTTCCCAAAGGCATTTTTTTTTATTCAAACTTCTATATCTTGTTTACTCAATTTATTCATATAGTAACTTTGTTGCATCTATATTGGACCAGGGACTTAAGCTTCAACAAGTTAACGGGACAGATTCCAGACTCTCTTTTCAATTTAAGCTCGCTCACTTACTTGTAATGCACCTCATCTGGATTTCATATGCGTTCCTACAAATATGTTCTCTTTGTTAATGCTTTGCAAATCTCTTTGCTTCATTTCTCAGGTTTCTTGGAAATAATAGTTTGAATGGCACACTGCCTGAACAGAAAAGTGCATCCCTTCGTAACATGTAAGAAACACCTGAAAGATCTTCATTGCATAATAACCATAACGATGCTCACAACTGCCACTGATCAATTGAGAAGAGCATGAAGTTACGCACAAGTTTTTATGGGCACTTATGGAGTTTGAATGCAAAGAGAATGTGCCGTGAAAATATTCCATGTTCCTTCATAGGTTGAAGGTTCGAAAAGAGGATATAGCTATTTGAATAGATTTTTTCTTCTTTTCCCTTTATAGCTAACTCAGTACTGAATATAGTTTCTTTCAAAGCCATCTATTTTGTGCCTGTGAACATGGAGAATATAGCCAGCATTTTGTTGTTTGACATATCATGGCATGCTACTCGATACTGACAGACAACTACCCTGTTGGTAACTATATGACATCTCTCCTGTGCCATTTTTGCAGAGATGTGTCATACAATAACTTGATGGGAAGCTTTCCTTCTTGGGTCAGCAATGAATTACAACTGTATGTATTTCTGTCATTCGAAAAATGATAATTTTTACTTTTATTTAGATATATTAAGTGAGGACTCTTCTTTTGCACTTTATCAATCTTTTGTTGCTCGAGGGATGCTATATAGTACTTGAAGTCATCTTCTAGCTACAGGATGAGCTGTAAGTGTTCCAATTTTGTGGGGAGACTTGCGATCACAACTTTTTCCATGATGCATTTTGCAGTAATCTGGTCGGCAACGAATTTATATTGGACAACTCTTACACTAGGTAATTGCCCTAGCGATTTTTTGCTTATGATGCTTGAGTGATCATAAACAGTAATCAATTCAATCGAAAACGGTTAGCTTATGTGTCCTCAGATTTGTCTTGAATGCCTACATCACTTTACGAGGATAATCACCAATCCCACTATCCTGCTGGGCATTCTGGATGTTTATCTATCAAATTTGTCCTTTGTCATATTAATTCCATTAATTGAGATCACAGATGCATGCTGAATTTACATTAAAACTCACTCACATTTGGTTGCTGAATCTACTGCTTGGAACAAATGTAAATCATTTAAACACTGCCTACAAAAGAACTGTCATAGGTAGTGACTTTCATATGATTGTCCTTATTCATATGCCATTGTGGACGTCAGTAATTTGAATAAATACTGATACTACAGTTTCACCATCTTTTAATCCTCGTAATCGATGCAGTGGAGAATCAGCAATCCTGCAAAACTCAGTATTAGTATTCACTAGAAAAGCATGCAGTTTGAACTATGACTTGGAGGTGCTATCACTGCTTCAATGATTTAAGAAGTTTTAGCATTTAATTAGCAATTGCGTCTTCCATGAAGATATCTTGAATGTTTCAGCAAAAGTCATAAAAAAGAAAAGGAATTTTCCTTGCTATAGAAGTATCTGCTCTTGATTTACTCATAAGTTCATACCGCCATACAAGTCAACTGAATAAAATTTTCTCCTTTTATCTTAGCCTTCTTCCTTCAGGATTAAACTGTCTTCAACGGAATTTTCCTCGCAATACGGGGAATGGAATCTGTAAGTCCATGTAACCTTTTCCCCTTAATATGCTTTCCTTTTGTTGAAAGCCTCAACAAGAGGAGGATGGGAGATCGTGTTTCCAGTTACCTTAACAGAATGGTCAAACTAGTTTCTTCCAGTAAGTAAGATTAGGGGTAGTTCAGTAGAAGAGAGGAAAAATTAAGGTTCAAGTTAATATGCAAGGTTATTTTCTTCGAATGGGGACAGCTATGTAGTTTTGATGTCCCATTGTCAGCTCTTGCCACAGACACAGATATAAGTCAGGCTGCTTAATGTTCAATAATTATCTCTCTAGGCTCCTCCTTTATCTGTGATATTTCCCTCAAAAGGACCTTACTTCATTTTCATTAGTACTTTGTGGGTCTCTTCATTAGATTGTGAGAGAACCAATTTATTGTTACCTTTACAACTGCATATTACGATGCTATGCAACAGACTGTAGGAAGTAAGTTTTGATGACATTTATATGTATAGTTAGATCGGGCTGATTATGAAAATTTAATATCTACAAAGTTCATGTCCTTTGACAGATAATTCTTGTCCATTATGTAACGGAAGTACCTTTTACAAACTCATCATGATCTGCTCTTTTATGTTTGCCATGCAGATTATAATTTTTCAGTGAAATGCGGTGGCCCTCGGATTACTTCATCCAGTAATATTGTGTATGAGCAGGATATCAGTCTTGGGCCTGCTACCTACTACGTGACCGACTCAGAGAGGTGGGCAGTGAGCAATGTTGGTTATTCCACAGGAAGCAGCAACCCCGCCTATAGAGCTTCCTCGCTATCCCAGTTCACCAACACTTTAGACTCAGAGCTGTTCCAGACTGCACGGCTCTCTGCTTCATCTCTACGATATTATGGATTAGGGCTGGAGAATGGAAACTACAATGTCACCCTCCAGTTTGCTGAAATACAAATCCAGGATACTGAATGGAAACGTCTTCTAAGGCGTCTTTTTGATATATACATACAGGTAAGGCCATGCTTTACCAGGCTTCTTGTTTTACTAAGAAAGGTCATGGTCAATTGCTAATGCCATTTGTGCTCATTTCAGGGAAACCTCGTTGCGAAGGATTTCGACATTCGGAAAGAGGCAGGTGGTGCCTCTTTTACAGCTGTCATAAAATTGTATCAGGCTCAGGTAACAGCAAACTATCTTGAAATACACTTCTTTTGGGCTGGAAAAGGCTCGTGTTGTGTACTAAATGAAGCCACATATGGACCTCTAATTTCAGCCATTAGTGCTGTCCCAGGTACTATGATAAAAACCTGCTCATACTCCCAGCACCACTTTTTAAAACATTACTAAATTGGCGGACTTTGTGCAGACTTTACACCCACGGTCACTAACAAACCCCCAACCCGCAAAAAGGATCGTACTGGCTTGATAGTTGGAGTTGCTACTGGAGTTGGAGTGGTCGGTTTGGTGGCTGTTCTCCTGGTGTTCTATGTTGTTCGGAGAAGGAGAATGGCACGCATGATTGAAGATCAAGGTAAACCACACTATCAAAAGCTTCCGATAGCTTCCTCGTGATAATTTCCTATCTGTAATCTTGCGTGCTAATTATGTTTTTGGATAAAAGATGAAAACAATGTTCTGCAGAGATAAAAAGAACAAGAAATTTCCTTTACCCAAAAAAAAAAAAAAAAAAGAATAAGAAATTTCCATATCAAAATGCTACTGTTATCAAAAGCTTTTGAGCTCATTGCCCACTGGTGGTAGGAAGTGGAATTTCCATGTTTTCTAGTTGAAGCTAAATTTCATGAATGCATATTGATTTTGCTGGATGACTAATTAAGTGGCTAATATATTTCCAAAAAGTCAAATACTAAATGACAAAAGATTGCGAAATATTCTAAGAGCGGGAATCTTATCTGCATTATTGTGTCTTGCAGAGTTCCTTGGCATGGATGCCAGACCTTACACTTTCAGCTATGCGGAACTAAAAGCTGCTACAGATGACTTCAATCCCAATAACAAGCTTGGGGAGGGAGGATTTGGCCCTGTTTTTAAGGTTTGTTATAATCCGTTGGATAACACGAAAAAATTAACTGTAGATGCAGTGATGTCACAATTAAATGTCATGGCAGAATTGAAGTGCTTGGCTGCTTGCAAATGCTCATCTTATCACTATTGTATTTTCAACTATAGCTGCTCTGATCTTAGCTTGTCATAAGAATTTAGTCAATGGTTTATCTTTCTGAAAGTGTTTCTTGGAGAAAGAACAGAAAAAAAGAGCAACTCGTTACTAAGGGTGTGGTGTGTTTGTTTGAATGAAAGAATTTTTCGCGAATTAGTTTTCCCGACTTTCACTGTTTGGTTTGCTGAAAATGATTAGTCAACAAAAAACCATTTACGGTCTAAGAAAATATCAATGCTTAAAATAAGACAAATGAATTTCCTAGTCTGAAAAGGGGAAAAAATTTTCCTTGAAATTGAATTCCACAAGAAGCATTTTTCCGAAACAAATACACTGTAATTTACTAGATTTTCTCCTTCCAGAAAGAGAAAAAGGAAAACGATCTCCTCACTTATTTCTTTTTCCACCTTTAGGCAATCGTCCTTTGGCGTTGGAGGATGACTCTAATAGATCCTAAATTACGTTCAGGAAAGAAAGAAATGTAACGACCGACACCCACCCATCCTTGCGTTTTATAACTAAACGTTGTGATGTGTGTTTTTAAGTAACTAATGAATGGACAGTTTTCTTGGCTGTGTCTGCTGGGGTCCAGACTGAATAACATGATATATGTGGACGCGTCCTTCATTTGTCATCTATATGCTAATACAGTGTAGTTCCAGAAGATGGGTTCTTTGTCATTTCTTGATAGTCAGACTTAAGTGGAGCTCCCGGATAGTCAAGGAACTGGAGTATACATTATTATGCTAATCGCATTATTGAACTTAAAATCGCTGAGGATCTTTTATATCGTAAGTACTGACCATATCAAGGAGAACAGGGAACACTTGATGATGGGAGGGAGATTGCTGTTAAGCAACTTTCTGTGTCATCCCACCAGGGAAAGGATCAATTCATGACGGAGATTGCGACTATATCTGCAGTGCAACACCGCAACCTCGTTAAACTGTATGGATGCTGCATCAATGCAGATAATCGAATTCTTGTTTATGAGTATCTGGCAAAGAAGAGTCTTGACCAGGCAATTTTTGGTAGGTGGCAGAATCTTCTCCTCAATAATGTCTTTTTGTCATGTAAAAAGTGATGATTGGACTTATGCTATATTGCTTCCATTGTGCAGGTCAAAGAAGCTTGAATCTTGATTGGGCAACACGGTATGATATCTGTATTGGTGTTGCAAGGGGTCTTGCTTATCTTCACGAGGAGTCAAGGCTGAGAATCGTGCATAGGGATGTGAAGGCTAGTAATATTCTGCTGGACTCTGATCTCACACCTAAAATATCAGACTTTGGTTTGGCCAAACTTTATGATGATGATAAGACCCATATAAGCACTCGTGTGGCGGGTACCTTGTAAGCTCCATGTTCTTCTGTCACTTGCACACAGAGCCATATGCATTAGTTCATTGCGCATACAGTTGCTGAGACTCTAATTCTGCTTTCCCACGGTTTTTGTAGTGGATATCTTGCTCCCGAGTATGCAATGCATGGCCACCTTACAGAGAAGGCTGATGTATTTGCATTTGGTATAGTGGCTCTCGAGGCTGTCAGTGGAAGGCCAAATTCAGACCTTAGCTTGGAAGAAGAAAGAGCGTATCTCCTTGGATGGGTACACGCTTGAACATTGTCCCACCTTTACGGTTGTTTTATAGCCATTTAAGAAAGAAACGTCTCTCTCTTTCTTCCTACTATTCTTCTCTTTTAGTTCTGTCAGTGAGGTTGCTTGAATACATCTTTGTCATTTTTTTTCCTGCTTCTCAGGCTTGGAAACTGCAGGAAACCAGCCGCATTTCCGAGCTGGTTGACTCTAGATTATCAGAGTTCAATGAAGAAGAGGCAAAACGCATGGTTGCAATAGCGCTTTCGTGCACTCAAGCATCACCAGCGCTGAGACCACCGATGTCCCGTGTGGTGGCAATGCTCTCCGGAGATATTGAAGTGCCGACTGTGTCCACGAGGCCAGGCTACTTGACTGATTGGAGATTCAATAATACCACTGGCTACTTGACTGAGGCTGCTGCTAAGAGCACAGACGAGAGCCCTTACAACTCACTGTCCACCGTAAGCACTGTTGGAGGTGCAGATCTTTCACAGGAAATTGCTACAACGCCCTTTTCACCGGAAATTGCTACAACGCCCATGCTTGATGAGATAAATTAAAGAAGGTAGGGGTGAACATGGACTTTACCTGGATGGATCGATCTCTGCTACATCCATATCAGGCCTCATCAGTCGATTATGCCAACATTTCGTTCTGTAATTAATTACGAGTACATGTAGGTGAATTTCCTATAAAATATGACTCTCCCTGTCAGCCATTTCTGCCATTATGTAAAAAAGTTTGTGGATTAAAGCTCTACATAGGTAAATTTGCAAAGTATCAATTCAAAACCCAAGAGAACATAAACCAGTACACCTCCGCATGTGTCTAGCTAAATTGCAAATAACTCCTATGCTTTTCTTTCTATAAAACTTGCAAGAATAAGTGCATCATGAATCACATCTTTCTACCAGCTGAGAATCCTCTGATCCAAATTAAATCACCCAAAAAACAAAAGAGCAAAGGATTTGGGAAATGCTTATTCAACTTCTCATATGAATCCATATTACAAAAGCAGAATAGCATATTCTGCATCTGCCCAACATCCAATTCCAACGAAATTTGGCAACAAAGCAAGTAATCTCTTCCTCAACAAACCCATTTGCCAACGACCCATCCGAAAAAAAAAAAAAATACCTGACTATGACACTGCATAAATTTCCTAATCGCGAAGTACGACCCTCATCAACCCCAGCACGAGGCAAGACACGGCGAATAAGAACAGAGTCACGAAGTCCCTCGCCGACCACTTCCTCACCGGCTTCGCCTCCACGCGCAAGCTCTTCGCCCTCCGCAGCGCGTCCACCTCCTTCAACAGATCGAACTCGACGCCCTTCTTCTTCAACTCCTCCACGCACTTCCCCAGCAACTTCTCCAGGTGGACCTCCACGTCGGTCTTGTACCTCACGGCCCAGACGATGCCGAGCGAGAGGGCGAGCGAGCACAGCGAGGGGACCCAGGAGCGGCGGCAGGCGGCTGCGGCGGCGTCCCGGGGGATGGCGAAGAGGAGGAGGAGGAGGGAGAGGGAGTGGAAGAGGAAGAAGGAGATGGCGTGGAAATTACCACATTCTATTTTAACCTGGAAAGTTCACGATCAACTACCAATGCCTCTTATGATTACTTCAGGGAAACCTTGTTGCAAAGGATTTCGACATACGAAAAGAGGCAGGTGGTGCCTCTCTTACAGCTGTTCGAAAAGTGTATCAGGCTCAGATAACTGCAAACTATCTGGAAATACACCTTTTTTGGGCTGGAAAAAGGGACTTGCTGTGTACCAAATCAAGCCACATATGGACCTTTGGTTTCAGCCATTAGTGCTATCCCAGGTACTATGATAAAAACTTGCTTGTATTCCTAGCCCCATATTTTTAAGTTTACTTAATAGGTAGAATTTGTGTAGACTTCATACCCACTGTCAGTAACAATCCCCCAACCAGCAATAAGGATCATACTGGCTTGATTGTTAAAGTTGTCACTGGAGTTGGAGTGGTCGGCTTGGTGGCTGTTCTCCTGGTCTTCTATTTTGTTCGGAGAAGGAAAATGGCTCGCGTGATTGAAGACCAAGGTGAACCCAAATCAGATTTTTACAATAGATTCCTCCTGATAACTTTCCTATCTGTAGTCTTGTATGCTGATTATGTTTTTGCATTAGAAGACGGACACCGTGTTCTGCGGAGGTAAAAAAGAATGAGAAATCTTTACATTGTAATGCCACTGTTCTTGAGATCTTTTGAGTTCAATGAACCCTCGTGGTAGGATGCGCAATTTCCATGTTCTCTAGTTGAAGTTAAATTTCTTGAATGCATTTTTATTTTGCTGGCTGACTAATTTAAGCAGCTAATATGTTTCCCAAACTTATCTACATTATTGTGTCTTACAGAGTTCCTTGCAATAGATACTAGACCTTACACTTTCGGCTATGCGGAACTAAAGGCTCCTACAGATGACTTCAATCCCAATAACAAGCTTGGGAGGGAGGATTTGGCCCTGTTTTTAAGGTTCGTTGTAATTCGTTGGATAACCCAAAAAAGTAAATGTAGATGCAGTGACGTCACAATTGAATGCTATGGCGGAAGTAAAATACTTGGCTGCTTGCAAATGCTGCTCTTATCACTATAGCTTCCTAAACTATAGCTGATCTGATCTTACCTTGTCATAAGAACTAAATTGATGGTTTATCTTTCTGAAAGTTCTTTGAGAAAGAACAGAAAAAGAGGAGAAACTCATTACTGAATGGTACCAAAATTATGGTTTTGGTACCTTGGAACAAAAAGAGAAAAGTTCATTGTTTCCGTGTGCTGATGGACCTAACTTCCAGTATTTTCTCAGCCCCGGAGAAAAAAAAATAACTCTCCTCACTTATGCCATTTTCCTTTTTAGGGCAATCATCCTTTGGCTTTGGAGGATGACTGTAATAGATCCTAAATTACGTTTAGGAAAGAAAGTAATCCGGTGAAAAGCATCAACCCATCGGTGATAATATAACTAAATGTTGTAATGTGTGGTTTTAAGTAACTAATGAATGGACAATTCTTGGTTATATTTGCTAGGGTCCAGACTGAATAACATGATATAGGTTGACCTGTCCTTCATTTGTCATCTACATATTAATACACTGTAGTTCTAGAAGATGGGTCCTTTGGCATTCTTGATAGTCTGACTTAAGTGGAGCTCCCTGATAGTCTAGTAACTAGAGTAAACATTGTCATGCTAATCGCATTATTGGTCTTAAAATGGCAGAGGATTTTTTACGTCGAAGTACCGACCATATCAATGACAACAGGGAACGCTCAATGATGGGAGAGTGATTGCGGTTAAGCAACTATCTGTATCATCCCACCAGGGAAAGAATCAATTTGTGGCAGAGATTGCAACTATATCTGCAGTGCAACACCGCAACCTTGTTAAACTGTATGGATGCTGCATTGATGCAGAGAATCGGCTGCTTGTTTATGAGTATCTGGAGAACAAGAGTCTTGACCAGGCAATGTTTGGTAGGTGATAGAATCTTCACATCAATAATGTCTTTTGTCATGTGAATACATATTTAATGCACGAACTATGGAAATGTTACAAAACAAGTGGGAAATCAGCAAACTAAAGTTAAGAACAATGCCATGTAAGAAACATTTTCAAATTGCCATATATTTGATTAGCACTGATGCTTGAACTTATATTGCTTCCATGGTACAGGACAAAGAAGCTTTAATCTCGATTGGGCAACACGCTATGATATCTATCTGGGTATTGCAAGGGGCCTAGCTTATCTTCATGAGGAGTCAAGGCTGAGGATCGTGCATAGGGATGTGAAGGCCAGTAATGTTCTGCTGGACTCTGATCTCACACATAAAATATCGGACTTTGGTTTGGCTAAACTTTATGATGATGATAAGACACATATAAGTACCCGTGTGGCGGGAACCATGTAAGCTCCATGTTGCTCTGTCACATGCACACAGAGCAATATTTATTAGTTCACTGACGCATACAGTTGCCGAAACTCTAATTCTGCTTTCCCATTGCTTTTGTAGTGGATATCTTGCTCCTGAGTATGCAATGCGTGGCCACCTTACAGAGAAGGCAGATGTATTTGCGTTTGGTGTAGTGGCTCTAGAGGTTGTCAGTGGAAGGCCAAATTCAGACCCTAGCTTGGAAGAAGAAAAAATATATCTTCTTGAATGGGTACACGCTTGAACATTATCCCACTTGTTCATTTGTTTTATGGCCATTTAAGAAGGAAAAATCGTTTCTTTCTTCCTTCTATTCTTCCCTTTTAATTCTGTCTATCAGGTTGCCTGAATACATCTTTGCCACTTTTTTCCTGCTTCTCAGGCTTGGACCTTGCACGAAACCAACCATGTTGTTGAGCTGGTTGATTCTAGATTTTCAGAATTCAATGAAAAAGAAGCAAAACGCATGGTTGCAATGGCGTGCAATGGCGCTCTTGTGCACTTAAACATCGCCAGCTCTAAGACCACCAATGTCCCGTGTGGCGTCAATGCTTTCTGGAGATATTGAAGTGCTGACTGTGTCCACGAGGCCAGGCTACTTGACTGATTGGAGATTTAATGATACCACTAGCTTCGTGACTGAGAGTACAGACATGAGCACAGACAAGAACCCTTACAACCCTGTGTCCACTGCAAGCACTGTAGACGGTGCAAATCTTTCACTGGTACTTGGTTTCACACCCATGCTTGATGAGATAGTCGGAGAAGGTAGATGAATATGGTCTACCTGGACGGATCTCTGCCACATCCATGTCAGGCTTCATCAGTCACATTTTGTATTGTCGTTATTTACTAGAACATACATATGAATTTCCTATAAAAGATGACTCTCCCTGTCAATGATTTTGCTATTATGTAAAAAGT
The DNA here is from genome assembly GCA_017140595.1 of Eucalyptus curtisii. Classification (NCBI taxonomy): domain Eukaryota; kingdom Viridiplantae; phylum Streptophyta; class Magnoliopsida; order Myrtales; family Myrtaceae; genus Eucalyptus; species Eucalyptus curtisii. The sequence goes on along the minus strand of CM029499.1, from coordinate 37,338,651 downwards.
TGTGGAATAAAGCTGTACAAATGGTCAATTTTTCTGGTAAATTTGCAAAGTATCAATTCACAACCCACGAGAACATTAACCGGTTCCCCTCCACAAGTGTCTAGTTATATTGCAAATAACTTCTATAATTTTGTTCGGAAAATTGCAAGAATAAGTGCATCATTATTCACATCTTTCTACCAGCGGAGAATCCTCCGATCCAATGAAACTCATAAGAAAGAAGAAAGATTTGGGTAAATGCTGAAAAAAGCTCGAATTTTCTGAGGAGCATAGACTACATTTTCTGACAATGCTCAATTGTACCACTATCTATATAAGTTTGCTAATCACACTGCACTCGGTTTCTGCGTTGTCTGCTTTTGCCCGTCTCTGGGTCAAGTTCGTGTGTTGGGCATCACAATTACAATACACCAATCAAAGGTGACTTGGCGAGTTCTCTGGGCAACTTTCGTGTTCTCTCTCTAATCTCCAAACAAGGACGACTGTCATCCTGCTTGTTTGCGCGGTGCCAATATACTCCCAGAGGGAGGAAAAAAACAAGGAGGTCGAGGCTTTTCCTCTAAAGCATTAACTTACGGAATGTATTTGGGGGAGCAGATATAAACTCATTCTTCACCTGCACCATTCATCTAGTCTAAGTGGTCGATGTTAATTTCAGCTTTTTTTTTTCACATACCATGTAGGAAATGATAGTAATGTAACATGATAGCGACTACAATAATTTACTCTCGTTTGCCTTAAGAGATGATAACATAGGATGATCTTCCTTTAAAGCGATTTTCTTACTCTGTTTCCCGCATTTCCACTGGTGTGACACGTGAGCAGCTGAAGAAACATGGGCGCAGTGACAATCGATTCTTATCAAGTCTCTTGCATACATGCATGAATGAATAATATTGCGCAGCATAAAATTTCACCAACATGGTGCAATTGCCTAGTGAGCTTATTAAATTCATTGCGTTGAGATAAAAAGCAATCAGCGTTGCTTCATAAGATACATCCGTCAAGCTGTTGCTCCCTCCGCCCCACCCCCCAACCCTCGAAAAGTTGATTTTAGTTTGTTCCATTTTTTTATTGTCTTGAGATTCCTTTTCAGTCGAATCATGGTCCCCAGAAGTGCTTTTATGCGGAGGATTTCGATATCCGGGGGCTGAATGAGTATAAAATACCAAATGTTTTCAGGGGTATGAACACTTTCACATATGACAAGACAAAACATATATCCCTCGCCTCTCTTCGACGAATGCAGGAGTGGACGATAATTTCTTCTCGAAAACATTCAGGGTACAGGATCTCCTAGTTCTGAGATGCAGTATCACTGGCCATAAAGAACATACACGTCAGAATCACAGATTCAGCTCCAGCACCTTGTTGACACCCTTTCCAGGAGGCTGTGTTTGCTGCTCTCATAAGTCAGCCACAATATTTTGAATCACTGAGACAAGTAGTTTATTCCGAGGCTGTGCATGAGGATTCGCACTAAGCAATAACCGACTCTTATTCCCATTGATGTTCAGGACTATGAAGTAAGAAGAGATTTCCTAGCTAAAATTCCAGCTGAAATTGGTTTGCACATTCAGTTTAAGCCTCAGGGTTCATTCTTTATATTTGCCAAGATTCCTGAGGAGTGCCTTCTGTCTGACGAACGCTGCTTTTTGCCACTATTTTTATTGCTAATAAGCTGTCTGAAATCCGATATATGTCATTGTGAAAAGGTAAGAGTGCAGGTTGTCGATTCTTCTACTCAAACACACTAGATGAGGTTGGTGCTGATAATTTCTATCATAACAAATGTATCAGCTTCGTGAATAGAGCAGGTGGCTTTGATCGCAGCAAAAGTGTAAAGTGCTAATCTGTCTGAAGCCTGCCAGTTGAGAATTTTAAAATTTATGAATGTCTCTTTTTTGAAAAACCTTCCAAGCATAGAACACATGACAATGGAGCTCTTAACCTTCAGCTTGCTCATGTTAGTGGTAATCAGCTCCTATTCCTTTTTAAATTTATATCTAGTATGCCAAAAATCACCTTAGGAGATAAATTAATATTTTGCAATATGGGCTTTTGTCAAGCCGATATCGTTCTCTCTTGTCTGAGCTACAAGCCTACAAGTGCAGCAGTTGGCCTCTTGAACTTAATTTAACTTCTCATGGGGTTTCGCTTTTTCGTCAGAAAGCAACTTTAACTGTACCAGAAGAGAGAAACCAAAGAGCTTGAGTTGCAGATTCAGGCCGGGTCTGAGTGCATACCACAGCAATACATCTAAACAGAATGGCCCATTCACAGATATTATTGGCAACATAGTTACTCTAGGACTGACACAATTGGCGGGCTGTATTATGGTGGGAAAACCCAAACAACTGTTTGCTTAAGGACTTTCTCTAATGGACTCCAGAGTCTGGGTCTTGGAAAACTCACTAATTACTGTTCTTTACCTGCCAAAAACTTACTATTTTACTCTCCTTATACAAAGTAGCTTTAATTAGACTCGCCCTACAGGACATAGCACGGGATGTTTTAAGACCTCCTAAACCTGGTTTCTAGTAGGTAGATTACAACAGACGGTCAAGTAGAAGATACATGAGGGCATAAGTTCTGATTCGTGGGTTGGTTTTATTTGCGTTTGGCCATGCTAGATGTTGACACCTAAATTTTTCCCCAAAAAAATCATTTCCAAAAAAATGGGAACTTGCTTTTCCACAAAAGTATTTCTTGTCAAATTATTACATATAGATTATCTAGGTGTTTAGTATAGTTTTTTTAATGGAAAATGTTTTTCCTAAAAAAAGGAAAAAAAAAAAAAAAAGAAGCAAGTTGGGGGTCAATGATCTAAATGTGACTAGCCAAGCCTAGGGGGTCAAATTGGAATTAAAATGGCAAGTTGGGGCCAAAATGCAATTTTCAAAAGTTGAGGGACCAATTCGTAAATTTCGTAAAATTTCACCCGAACCCTTAAATCATCATCTTGGTCACTAATTAAGTTGAAATTGAACTTAGGCCAGGTCGAATCAATCAAATTGGGCCAAAAGGACCAAATTTGCCTTGAATTGGGTATTTTCGGATAAGAAAATGGCTAACTTTGAGGGGCTTTCTTGCAAAATTGGGTGGGTACAATTGCAAAATCTGGTCGAGATCTTAAACTACTATACATGAGCTTGCTAATTGATCAAAATCGCAGTCAAATTGGTGGATTAAAGCACTCAAACGAGCTACCAAAACCCAGCCCACGGTTTAGCCTCAATTCAAAGCTGCTAAGTAGGCATATTGGTGGCCCCACCATATCCCACTCAGCCGTCCATCCAGCCTGATATTTGCACGTGATGGAAGACCATATATAGTAGTGCAAGTGGACGAAAGTTGGCCACGGATAAGCTGCTGAAGGCACAGGAAAATTGCACCAAATCCGGACACTCAACATCTGCAGAAATTGAAAATTGGCTAAGTCAGAAAGTTGTTGAAGTGGCCCTGTTGATAGGCTTGGTAGGTGGACAAAAGACCGACCAAAAATCCCTTAATTCAAGGGATAAGATTACTGAAGAAATTTATTTCAAGACAAAAAGAGACAAGACGAGAAGGAGACGAGAGAGCTCGGAATCGTTCCCCAAAGAAGCCCTCAGAAGCAACTCCAGAAAAGGAAACCCAGAAATTCCAGACCGACTTAGAGAGATAAAAGTGAGATTTTCACACACCTTCAGCCAAAATTAGCCAAAACCTTCAACTAGAGAGTTAAACGTCACTCAAATATCTTTCCATCCATAGGTTGTACGTCCAAAATGGAGTTCGGGAAGGTCTCCTAAAGCCCCCCGAAAACCACCCTCTTGGCGGGCCAAGAAAGTCCGAAAATTTTCCACGTGTTGAGCCCGGTTGGTCACGGGTGAGAGAAAGCGAGTGTTTTTGAGAAAATTGAGAGACAAATGAGGAAAATATTGACTTTTACCCCAAACTAGAATACATATATTTTGGTTTGGTGTTAATTTTTCCAACAAAAAGGTCTTGAATTTTAATATTAGAGGTCAACGAAAACCTTCGTTGTCAGTTTTTTTTTTCTGCAGATCTCATTCTCAGTTGAAGAAGCCAACTACCACGGGCCCCCGAGGATAATTTCTTGGTTTCTTGGGCCAAGAACCACTTGAAAGGGAAACTAGGAAGCAAGGTAAGCATCCTAGATGTATTTTTTTTATTTTGAGCATGTTTTGATCATGAAAATCAAGAGGAAAACCAGCCCGGAAAACTGATTTCTGAGGCTGAAATTTTTCTAAGTGTTTGAAATCTCCTCAAGAGTATTGCATGTGTGCTTCTTGGAGAGGTCGTTTTGATGTTGTTCGGTGGGTCGTTCTCTATGATGTTTATTGCATTTGAAAGCTCATGTTACCTACTTTCACTCGGATTAAGAAGTGTTTCCCTTAGATCTCGTATGTGATGAGTGTCGGGGCTTGAATATGGGCATTCAACCTGTTTGCTTGACTTGGGTTCAAACCCAGATTTGCAAAATCAGCTCAAACCCGCATATTTGATGATGATTCCAGCTTGGTTTTCGTGTGTTTTAAGCTGTGATTTCCATCTAATCTTGCTCTTTGCATGTGGTAGTATAATCTTGATACTTTAGTTCCGCGTGAGATTGCTTATGGGTTGAGATTGAAGGCCGCAAACATGGCCCGGCGAAGCTGTTTTGGGGTGATTTAATGCACGTCAAGTGTTCGATGAAATGTGCAAACCAAGTTTCGATCTTGAAACGGTCGATTTGAGCTTGATTATTGTAATATTCATATGCTGTGTTGCTCCATGTTAGCATAGATCGGTTTAAGGAATTATTATTAATATTTTTAAAAAAAATAAAAAAATAAAAAAAATAAAAAAATATATGAAAATTTCAAAAAAATATAAAAGTGATAGATGGTATCAAATTAAGGAAAAAATGGCATCTATGAAATTTTCCTAATTTTAAAAGGTCATTTTCCTAATTTAATGCTATTTTGGTATTTTATGATCATTTTTGTAAATAATCCATTTTGCATAGATTAAAATTATCTAGAGTAATTTCATGCATCTAGAGTAATTTCATGCATATTTAAATTTCCATTTCGCTCACGGGGGTCCTGTCCCGGGGCATGATAACAAGGCCATGTAATATTATTTGCCCGACTTGTATCGGGTCTTTCTTTTCCGCATTACTTTCAAGTCATTTCAATTTCTTGGATATTTACTTGCGCACCGCTTTTCATTAATTTGAGTGTAAATTTCTCTTCCAAATTATGTTAAGGTTAGTCTAGACATTAAAAATAAAAAAAAAAAAAACCTACAAAAACATTTGCTTGGACACTTAGCGGTTTCATAAAGATTATAATTGGTAATCAAGATTGTGTGGCCATTTAGATTAAAACCTTTCAAGTTAGTGGTACCGCAAGGGCGTTAATAGAAACATTAGCGTAAACAAGTCCCCGTTCCTAGAAATCTCTGGTTGCGTAGGAATCGAGACAACACTCCCGTGTCTCGATTGGTTTCTAGCCGACCCCAATAGGCTAGTGGCGACTCCTAGAAATATTTAGGTTGTTAAGAACTAAAAAACAAAATCCAACGTCACGCGAGGTATGGGCTTGGGAGAGCCTACGCCTAATTTAGGGCCATTGGTCCGCCTCTTTAGGCAAATACCCCTAAACCGTTCTTTCTTTCCCCCGGACGAAAAAAAAGAGGTCGTGACAGCTTGGCGACTCCGCTGGGGACTTGGTTGCAAACCTTAGAGGACTTAGGCCGTAATAACTTGGTTGGTTGTTCACTAACATGGTCTTCATTTGATAGCGCGTGTCAAAGTCACGTGGAAAACAAGGTTAGTCCACTAACAATGTGTTAAATGTTTTTGTAGGTTTGGAGTAATAAGGGGTGGAGTGTTTGTTAACTCATTTCTTTTGCAGGGAGGCGTGGGAATGCATGTCTATATGGATGAAATTGAAGTGTTGTTTGGATATCAATTGTTGTGCGTGGATTGGATATCAATTGCTGTGCATGCATTTATACTTACATGAGCACTACATATTTACACACACAACCTGCGATCTAAAACCCCGATCGCACTAGGAAGCCCATAGGAGGTGCCAAAAGATGGAACCTGTGCGGGGAATGACCCATGGTTATCCACTTTTGGTCCCGCTCATTTTGATTAATGATAAAGAGAACTATCCGACGCAAGTGCGGAGTGGGGAAAACTCTTTTGATCTAATCAAAATGGGGACTTAAGCCTTTAGAATTCCACCTTTATGTGTCAAACCTCACAAGTTTACATCCGCGTGTCTATGTGATTAGAAAAAAAAGGGGGGGGGTCTTTTCACCCATTGTAAGTGTGATTTTTCCATCTACTTGCTCACTTCGGATTGAAATTTTCATTTTTTGAAGATTCGCGGAAATCAATGGAATGCCCTTGGCAATATGGGCTTGGCACTCATTCTTAATAAATAAGCATTTCAAATACCTATGATCTACCGAACATATGTTTTTGTTTAAATTTTCAATTATGAACTCAAAGTCACATTTTGTATAGAAATTCTTCCAAGTCAAGATTACATTTTGGGGCATAGACTTAAAATCAAATTTTCAATAAAATTCTTTCTTGGTCACATTCCAAAATTCAAATTCAAATCACATTTTGTGTGTTGATTTCTCAAAATAAAAATCACCTCACCTTTGCATGAGTGAAATTACAAATTAATCTTTCAAAATCAATGCCCCATTTCTGTATGAAACTTTTGGAATCGAATGGGCATTCAATTGATAGCCGCGGATCGATCTTTTAATGAAATCTCCTCTTACTAATAAAATCTTGACGAAATACCAAATTCTCGTAAGTGGATACTACGGAGACGGTATCATCGCCTTGATTTCATTGTAAGAGGCGGCTTTATTGAGAGATCAATTTTCCATTCATGTACTGACATTATCTTCCTTTCGCAGGTCATGCGTGACAACCATTCCTTGAACTCCTCTTGCTTGACCATGCCAAAAGTGGACTTTAAAGCTAGGACGAGAATTGTGCTTATTATGCTCCTTTTCGAAGAGCTTCTTACTTTATCCTTGTCATTATTCCTATTAGGAACATTGTTTTGCATTTTGGGTTTTGATTGTGGACCCAATCGAATGCTTTTGTAAATCATACAACTCACATTTTTTAATAATGAAGTTAGAGTTCACAAAATTTATATTCTTTAAAACACTTGAAGTGTTTCAAACGGGCCCTCTGGGCTGAATTTTATGCCTTAGCTTCAAAATGTTTGAAAATGAGTTTCAAAAAGAACTTGCGTAATATTTTATCTCTTCACTTAATCGCTTTTGTAGGTTGATCCACAGGATGATGCTTCGAAGGGGTAAGGTTGTAATCGTTCCAAAAGGGATTTCTTATGCAACGACTAACTCGACCATCCATTTTTGTCAAACAGGTAAAATGATGGTTTTGTTCAAGATTAACATTTACTTCCTTTGGAAAGACAAAAGCGCGGGCCTGTCCTTAATAGAGCAAGTCATGAAATGCACCAATTCATGCTCATTCATGGGCATATTTGGTTGAGCCATGAACTGTAGGAATATTTTCGCAGCATATGAATTCAAACATTGCTATTAAGTGTGAAAAGAACCGTCAAAGCCTCGAAGATCACAAATCTACCAGCCTAACGGCAATCTTTATTGCTTCGAAATTGGCTTCCACGAAGTTCCACATCCCGGACGACCTCATATTAATTTGACATTCTTTGTGGAAAAAGAAATCTATAGACATTCTTTGCCATCAAACTATTTCATTAGTTGCAAACAAGAAGCAACTGCAATTCCTACACTTCTAATGGTGTCTTGGCATTCAATCCTATATGGAGATAATTATTGGTGGTCTGCAAGACAACACTTCAAGATGTAGATGTACACAAACAAGAATCGGTCATCAAATGTTGCCTTCAAATAAAAGGTGGTAATCGTTTCAAGTTAAATTCGATTTATTTTAGGAATGATTTGTCCTTCTACTTTGTGTAGATTTTAGTGAGGCAAATTACTGGCAAGCAACAAGATTACATGGGGAGGACAACCTGGTCCAGAATCACATGATCTCTAAAAGAAAAGGGTGTATCCGTTCCAAAAGTCAAAACAACTCATTCATAAACTGACATAGCTACCCATGCTTACAGATTGTGAAGTGGGAAATGCATTGATGCAACAAAAATGGCAAAAGGTCACCTACCCTAAAAGGGGTATGCGAGAAACTGAGTAAAGCATGAAGGATTCAAATGAAATGAAGATTCATCAATCCAACATAATGGAGCTGCATATGGACAAGTTATCTAACTCAATGTGGCATACATTCGACCATAAGGATAATGTCTTCCCTTCCTCAACAAAGCTACAATGAGATGCTGAATTGCCCGACTTTGAAAAAGGGTGTACTTCGTTCCCCGAACTTAATGCACCTAAGAGTAGAAATAATACATTGTTTCCACATGTGTAGGAAATTTTAATTGGGGCGACGGCCACAAAATGGATCGAGAGCACGCAATGCCCGAGTCACCCGACTTTTAAAAATGGAAAGATTCAAATGGAATAGACATTTGTCAAGTGAATTGCTATCAATCATGAGAGCAAATCTGTCCCCATAGCCAAGGAAACGAGATGGAATGCAGTCATCATATATGCCGTAAAAGGGAGTATACCGTTCCTAAAATGAATCAAGTTGAGTATGAAAATAACATATTCGTCTCTTTTTCCTTGCAGTTGATGAATGGGGCAAATCACTTAAAGCAAAGTAACTCTCACCCATGAGCAAGATGAAACAAAGTCAATTGATTCAGCACAAAGGGAGTATCGTTCCTAAATTAGTCCAATTCAATTTTGGAATATAAGTAACATGCTCCATCTCTTGTAGGAAAAGGTGTACATTGACCGCTGGAGCAAAACCTTATACCAAGAAAGCATGCTAAGGCCCAACCATCCATTTTTGATGGAATAAATGGAGTAAAACATCCAAGGAGTAATGCCCTCACATGTCGAAACAAGGAGTACCCCTCCCTTTCATCTTTGACGTCCACTTAGAATGAGTGAATTCGATAACATCTTTGAAAGCAAGATCTTCAAGGAAATGTTAACACCTGAGGAGCAAAGGCACATGAAGAGGAAACACAGGACATTTAAAGTCAGATTTAGGAGAAGGGTAATTCGGTATCGTTTCCAAAATGCCCCCTTTAACTTCATTTTTTGACATAATTCCCTTGTTTAATAGGAAGCATCGATATTCGAGGAACAACTCAAGAAATTGATTTAAGCATTATACATATCGACCAAGCAAGCATATGGAGGTAACACATGTCAAATTCACCTAACTTGGTTTAAAAGATGTGAAGTTCTAGAGCCGGTTCAGTTAAATAAAAAAGGAAGCGCCCCATGGACACTACCAGCGCTTCGGCCTGGTGGTATGGGGAATGAAGTGGTCCGAGAACAGCCGGGGTTCAATCCTCGGAAACGGCAACGAGGTTGCCATGTAAAAAAAAAATAAAAATAAAAAAACTTTTGCATCTCTTATTTTTGCAAAAAGAGGAAAATGCTTGGACTAATGAGACCAAAGACCTGCGATTCTCTTCAAGCCTTAAAACGGCACGTTCATTCCGCCGTTTGCCGCCAAATGGTGAAACCGACCAAGGGTAATGTTGTATCGTCTCCGGCTTTACGATCCCCGAGGATTCATGTACTAACACATTCCCTTTTGTTCTTTGTAGGGTCGCCGACTACTAAGGCACGGGTAAGTACCCTTCTTCTCAAAATCAAATGGAAAATAAATGGAGAATTTCCATCGCAAAAAAAAAAAAGAACATTTAGTGTTTTTCTAGAAACAAGTGCAAAAAACGGAAATTGAAGAAATAAGTTTTCCACAAAGTTTGTAAAAATCTTCTTTACCTTTAAATTGTCCATCCACTCGACGGATCACTCATTTTGAATCAAAGTTCCCTATGGAGATTAATCCACCCAAATGACCTCAACAAAAATGAAAGGCGATGTTACTCATGCCAAGCGGGAAACTCTTAGGATGAAGAAAGGCAACCCATTTCCAAACATGTCCTTTAAGCACTCTGGGATTCGAGCAAAAAGAAGAAAACCCGTGTTGTTTAGGGTCAATGAATTCATTCGCAAGTGGTACATAGATCAAGATGATGAGAGGCATTTCTTTCATCTATCATACACACCACAGGTGACAATAGTTAGCCCATTTGAGCCTTTTGATGTGAAGATTTTCTACAAAATACCCCTGTCAAGAACCACCCCACGATGGGGCAATTATGAAGGTTTGGGTTGATATTATTTGGAGAGGAAAGATGAGAAAGGTTTCTTTGCTCTCACTTGCATAAATCTTTTTGTGGTAACTTCAGGTGAATTCTTATGGAAGCTCGAAGCATCCCAAGATGAAGAAGAGCATTCTTTTCTCTACCCAAACACCAATACCCTTTGCTTAAACCAAGTTGAGCCTAATCGTTCATTTCCAAAACCCGAGTGGTGATTATCTCCCCACATTGGGGCAAGGCATATGATTTGCCAAGGCAAGTGATGTTTACGTTAAAATACAGAAAGCATCTCGAAAGTCCTAAGAGTTTAAAAAGTTCAAAAGAGCAAAAGTCAAATGAAAATTAGGGGGTATGAAAAAGCAGTACGCCTGGTAAAAGCAAGGCCAATGCCCGAAAAAAAAATGGAGAGAGAGCAGAAGAAAAACAATTGCATCAAGAAGAATGTCTCCGTGAAAGCAAAAATGACAAAAAAACAAAATGCTAGTATCAAAAGGAGATCACTGCAAATGCAAAAGTTATGAGAGGAAAGAGCAAAGCTCTTATTTTGCGATGATTAGTCAAGGGACTTTCGAGACAAATTCGAGTGCTTTCAAAAATTGGATGATATGGCAATGATGTCGTTGCAATCACCAACTCTCAACCCTCTTTGAAAAAGTGCTAAGCCTTTTGAGCCTTTCACCGAACCAGCATTACAACCTATTCCCGAAGTCTCTTTGATTGGGATAATTCGAGTGGAAATAAGGACTTCCCAAAGAAGATGCCGCTCAAAGAAGTGAGAGCAAGGTTGTCTTATCTCATCTTAAGGTTTCTTGACTTGTAAACCCGGCGAAGATGTTGATCGGTGATTAATTCATTTCATAGCCAATGATGCTTATCCATTGCTAAAACCATGACCAAACCGCACTACGGTCCTTCTAAAAGACCTCTTAGATTGGTCAATGTGTACTTATTGCGAATGATTCAAAGCCTTGCACACTGGAAGAGTGAGATTGAGTGATCAGTTTATTTCCCACATGAATAGATGGGATCAAATAGCCATTTTCTTGAGAATATGCGAGAAGCCCTTTCTAACTAGGTGTCCTTGCTCGGCATACTTAATAGACCTTTCTCATAAGTCAAGGTCATTTCAACAAGGATTTTTCTCCCAAGAGAATTTGACGATTAATGATATCATCCGACTGTGATGATAGTTTTGCGAGTTTGTCAAGTGGTCGGAATTAATTTGATTTGTTTATGCACTCATTGCCTTCTCATTACCGATACACTTTTGATATTGTTTCTGATGACATGTGCTGAAATCGATCTCATCTAGTATGCTTTCGCTACTAGAGTACTTGTTATAATGAATTCTATTTGATGTGCAGTACCCATTTCAGAATATTCTTGAATGACGGGTTTCTCCAATGAAACCACGCCATTTCAAAGGGTTCATGGAATAGCCTTAAATCATGCATTTTCAAAAGGTTCTTGGTTATCCTTAAACCTTGCAATTTCAAAGGGTTCATGAGTTAGCCTTAAACCATGCATTTTCAAAAGGTTATTGGTTATCCTTAAACCTTGCAATTTCAAAGGGTTCATGGGTTAGCCTTAAACCATACATTTTCAAAAGGTTCTTGGTTATCCTTAAACCATACAATTCCAAAGGGTTCATGGGTTAGCCTTAAACCATGCATTTTCAAAAGGTTCTTGGTTACCATTAAACCATGCAATTCCAAAGGGTTCATGGGTTAGCCTTAAACCATGTATTTTCAAAAAGTTTTTGGTTAACCTTAAACCATGCAATTTCAAAGAGTTCATGGGTTAACCTTAAACCATACATTTTCAAAAGGTTCTTGGTTACCCTTAAACTATGCAATTCTAAAGGGTTCATGAGTTAGCCTTAAACCATGTATTTTCAAGAGGTTCTTGGTCATCCTCAAACCATACACTTTACGGTTAGTGGGACTGCCTTAAACCACAAGGTTAGTGGGTCTGCCTTAAACCACACGGTTAGTGGGACTGCCTTAAACCACACGGTTAGTGAATTTTCCTTAAATCACACGGTTAGTGGGTAGTGGGACTGCCTTAAACCACACGGTTAGTGGGACTGCCTTAAACCACAAGATTAGTGGGACTGCCTTAAACCACACGGTTAGTGGGACTGCCTTAAACCACAAGGTTCGTGGAATTGCCTTAAACCACATGGTTAGTGGGACTGCCTTAAACCACAAGGTTCGTGGAATTGCCTTAAACCACAAGGTTAGTGGGACTGCCTTAAACCACACGGTTAGTGGGACTGCCTTAAACCACAAGGTTCGTGGGACTGCCTTAAACCACAGGGTTTGTGGGTATATCCTTAAACCACACTTTTCAAATTGTTCACATGTACATCTTTAGATCACGCTCTTTACATTAAGCTCAGTTGCATTTTCATTTTTCTATTATTAAAAAAAAAACCAAAAAAAACCAAAAAAATAAAAATAAAAAAATAAAAAAACAAAAATTAGGTGTCACCTTATCTTTGAAAGAAATCTCTTTGAGCTTCCTTCCAAAGAGGGGCAGCTGTTGACACCTAAATTTTTCCCCAAAAAAATCATTTCCAAAAAAATGGGAACTTGCTTTTCCACAAAAGTATTTCTTGTCAAATTATTACATATAGATTATCTAGGTGTTTAGTATAGTTTTTTTAATGGAAAATGTTTTTCCTAAAAAAAAAGAAAAAAAGAAAAAAAGAAGCAAGTTGGGGTCAATGATCTAAATGTGACTAGCCAAGCCTAGGGGGTCAAATTGGAATTAAAATGGCAAGTTGGGGCCAAAATGCAATTTTCAAAAGTTGAGGGACCAATTCGTAAATTTCGTAAAATTTCACCCGAACCCTTAAATCATCATCTTGGTCACTAATTAAGTTGAAATTGAACTTAGGCCAGGTCGAATCAATCAAATTGGGCCAAAAGGACCAAATTTGCCTTGAATTGGGTATTTTCGGATAAGAAAATGGCTAACTTTGAGGGGCTTTCTTGCAAAATTGGGTGGGTACAATTGCAAAATCTGGTCGAGATCTTAAACTACTATACATGAGCTTGCTAATTGATCAAAATCGCAGTCAAATTGGTGGATTAAAGCACTCAAACGAGCTACCAAAACCCAGCCCACGGTTTAGCCTCAATTCAAAGCTGCTAAGTAGGCATATTGGTGGCCCCACCATATCCCACTCAGCCGTCCATCCAGCCTGATATTTGCACGTGATGGAAGACCATATATAGTAGTGCAAGTGGACGAAAGTTGGCCACGGATAAGCTGCTGAAGGCACAGGAAAATTGCACCAAATCCGGACACTCAACATCTGCAGAAATTGAAAATTTGGCTAAGTCAGAAAGTTGTTGAAGTGGCCCTGTTGATAGGCTTGGTAGGTGGACAAAAGACCGACCAAAAATCCCTTAATTCAAGGGATAAGATTACTGAAGAAATTTATTTCAAGACAAAAAGAGACAAGACGAGAAGGAGACGAGAGAGCTCGGAATCGTTCCCCAAAGAAGCCCTCAGAAGCAACTCCAGAAAAGGAAACCCAGAAATTCCAGACCGACTTAGAGAGATAAAAGTGAGATTTTCACACACCTTCAGCCAAAATTAGCCAAAACCTTCAACTAGAGAGTTAAACGTCACTCAAATATCTTTCCATCCATAGGTTGTACGTCCAAAATGGAGTTCGGGAAGGTCTCCTAAAGCCCCCCGAAAACCACCCTCTTGGCGGGCCAAGAAAGTCCGAAAATTTTCCACGTGTTGAGCCCGGTTGGTCACGGGTGAGAGAAAGCGAGTGTTTTTGAGAAAATTGAGAGACAAATGAGGAAAATATTGACTTTTACCCCAAACTAGAATACATATATTTTGGTTTGGTGTTAATTTTTCCAACAAAAAGGTCTTGAATTTTAATATTAGAGGTCAACGAAAACCTTCGTTGTCAGTTTTTTTTTCTGCAGATCTCATTCTCAGTTGAAGAAGCCAACTACCACGGGCCCCCGAGGATAATTTCTTGGTTTCTTGGGCCAAGAACCACTTGAAAGGGAAACTAGGAAGCAAGGTAAGCATCCTAGATGTATTTTTTTTTTTATTTTGAGCATGTTTTGATCATGAAAATCAAGAGGAAAACCAGCCCGGAAAACTGATTTCTGAGGCTGAAATTTTTCTAAGTGTTTGAAATCTCCTCAAGAGTATTGCATGTGTGCTTCTTGGAGAGGTCGTTTTGATGTTGTTCGGTGGGTCGTTCTCTATGATGTTTATTGCATTTGAAAGCTCATGTTACCTACTTTCACTCGGATTAAGAAGTGTTTCCCTTAGATCTCGTATGTGATGAGTGTCGGGGCTTGAATATGGGCATTCAACCTGTTTGCTTGACTTGGGTTCAAACCCAGATTTGCAAAATCAGCTCAAACCCGCATATTTGATGATGATTCCAGCTTGGTTTTCGTGTGTTTTAAGCTGTGATTTCCATCTAATCTTGCTCTTTGCATGTGGTAGTATAATCTTGATACTTTAGTTCCGCGTGAGATTGCTTATGGGTTGAGATTGAAGGCCGCAAACATGGCCCGGCGAAGCTGTTTTGGGGTGATTTAATGCACGTCAAGTGTTCGATGAAATGTGCAAACCAAGTTTCGATCTTGAAACGGTCGATTTGAGCTTGATTATTGTAATATTCATATGCTGTGTTGCTCCATGTTAGCATAGATCGGTTTAAGGAATTATTATTAATATTTTTAAAAAAAATAAAAAAAAAAAAAAAAATAAAAAAATATATGAAAATTTCAAAAAAATATAAAAGTGATAGATGGTATCAAATTAAGGAAAAAATGGCATCTATGAAATTTTCCTAATTTTAAAAGGTCATTTTCCTAATTTAATGCTATTTTGGTATTTTATGATCATTTTTGTAAATAATCCATTTTGCATAGATTAAAATTATCTAGAGTAATTTCATGCATCTAGAGTAATTTCATGCATATTTAAATTTCCATTTCGCTCACGGGGGTCCTGTCCCGGGGCATGATAACAAGGCCATGTAATATTATTTGCCCGACTTGTATCGGGTCTTTCTTTTCCGCATTACTTTCAAGTCATTTCAATTTCTTGGATATTTACTTGCGCACCGCTTTTCATTAATTTGAGTGTAAATTTCTCTTCCAAATTATGTTAAGGTTAGTCTAGACATTAAAAAAAAAAAAAAAACCTACAAAAACATTTGCTTGGACACTTAGCGGTTTCATAAAGATTATAATTGGTAATCAAGATTGTGTGGCCATTTAGATTAAAACCTTTCAAGTTAGTGGTACCGCAAGGGCGTTAATAGAAACATTAGCGTAAACAAGTCCCCGTTCCTAGAAATCTCTGGTTGCGTAGGAATCGAGACAACACTCCCGTGTCTCGATTGGTTTCTAGCCGACCCCAATAGGCTAGTGGCGACTCCTAGAAATATTTAGGTTGTTAAGAACTAAAAAACAAAATCCAACGTCACGCGAGGTATGGGGCTTGGGAGAGCCTACGCCTAATTTAGGGCCATTGGTCCGCCTCTTTAGGCAAATACCCCTAAACCGTTCTTTCTTTCCCCCGGACGGAAAAAAAGAGGTCGTGACACTAGACATTCTGCACTATTTCTTTAAACCTGCAAGATTATTCCTGTCACTGAGAGAGGAAGCTCAGAAACTCGGCCAGTGTAACTAATCATCTGTCTAATTGGATGGATACTCTTTCAAAATGTTTAGGTCATAATTAGCGAATCGCTTAGTTTGATTTAGTTATGGTTTAGAGGATGAGCCTCACAGGCACAAAACTGCAATTACATTAGATTAAATTAACTAGTAGATGCAATTAGAGATTCCTTTGATGACGCAAACAAGTTGATAGCTGGACTGTTAAGGTGGAGACTCCGTTCCCGGAGCAATTAAGCTTTGCTTTCTTTTATTCTCATTCTCATTTCTTTATATCTCCCATTATTATCATGCATAGTTGCGCTGACAACTGAAACATGTGAACTTCAGAAATAATTCAAACCTAAAACAGATGCCACTACCCATGAGACATACTATTTCATTTGTTTATATCTTCTAAGAAAATATTTTCCTGCTGAATTTTTATTATAGGCAGTGCTCATCGTTTGGTCATGGCATAGCTCTTGAGCAACACATCTGCGTTTCACTAACTCAATGGATAAAAAAGAAAAACAGAGGACTTCCTCCTTCTGGCATAGCAAAATGATCAATGATCAATAAACTTGTTACCACAAACTGTGGATCGAAACCTTTACTATGACTGAGTCATGCTGTTTGATCACGATTGAATTTGGTGCGCAGCTCCCTCAAAAACTCGGACCCCACCGGAATAATGACGAATCAATCAATCCATCCACATTCGGTTTGGTATCAAATTGTCTGGATTCTTGATCCCATAACACAATCTTGGAAGCATGCGGTACGAGGAAAGAACAGGTGAAAAGCTGACATGTCTCTTATATCGTTTGGACCCATTTTTACTTCACCTGGTCAATTCAAAGAGAAGACGACGGTCAGATCAACCAGTTACCACAAAAGAAATGGAAAAAGGATTCTTTCGGATTCTCGTTCTGCAAGCTCCCATCGCTATAAACGACGACCATCTCTTTCCAAGAATGAATGCATTGACGTGGAGGTCGCTATAAACGACGACCATCTCTTTCCAAGAATGAATGCGTTGACGTGGAGGTCGCTATAAACGACGACCATCTCTTTCCAAGAATGAATGCGTTGACGTGGAGGTCGCTATTTTTGATATCCCACTTGCCCGCGGAGTTGGAGTTCATGCTGGGTCTTGTACAATGGACGTGGGCAAATTCTGAAAAGTCCATTTTGAAGTGCAAGTAACAGTCCGTACAGGTCGATATTTTCTCCTTCATCCCTATTCCAACCATGAATCTAAGTTTTCTTCGACCTCAATTAAAATCTCATCTGTGTATATAAATAAAAAGAAGTTGTCATCTCATTTTGGATGGAAACTAACAAATTTTAAAATATATATATCGGCTATATGATTATTTGTCAAGATAATAAATTAAAAAAAAAAAAAGGCGAGAGACGCGATACTATATCCGTAAGAGAAAATCCAAGGGGTTCTTTTCTACTTTGATTATGTCATGACATTTACAGATCTCCCAATGAAAGTTCCCATCGCTGGTCTTTTTTCGTGTGTGTTGTTATACCTTGACTTTTCCATACTCATCGACCTTTATTTTCTTCCTTTAATTTCCCATTCTAGATTCACAAAAATCTTCAGTACTTTCACATCTAATTCGAAATAAAGTGGATGTGGAGGTGCCACGACTTGGATGGATGAACCTGTCAACTCTAGACGTCCATGTTGATCTTAGCAAATGCGGAATCTTTTCTCTATGGCTCTTTCCCCCCAATATCTCATCACGTGCCTCTATCAAGCCACACAATGCATTTTGACAAAACGAAACACTTCGCTATCATCACAAAGAACGTGACTTTAAACACCACACATGACATTTGAAAAAGTATTAAAAAAATTCTTAAATATAATTGTACTTGTGCTTATTCAGTCATAAATATTTTAATTATATTAATTAAAATCTAGATCTTTTCATGATTTGACAATATGGTCCATCCGATCAATTTTGGTGTGAACGTTGATTATTCTACATGACGCGATCCACACAGACATGGATCTTAATATTTTCTTTGAATTTTTTGTTATTATTTTCTTTTCTTTTCTTTTCGTTGTTTTTTCTTCTTTTTTACAACTCTGGCTAGCAAAGTCGTCGGTCGACCATTGTCAGCCACAAATGAGGGTCAGGGAGTTTGGTTGAGGGCGTCATGGCTCTCGTCTAGATCCAAGCGAGTTCGACAAGGGCGTTGGGCCCTTGCCCAAACCTCTCTTGGCCCACAATTTGGGAAAAAAAGAAAGGAAAGAATATAGAAATGAAAAGAAAAAAAAGTAATAAAAAATTTAAAAATGTCTAAATTAGCATTGATCATACCATGTAGAACGATTGGTATTCATGTCAGCAATTTCCAACTATAGCCTGATGTATTAGATTTGCAAATCGCCAATAAGCTTAGGACTCAAGTGGCACAAGTATAATAAGTTTAAGACTTTTTTGTACTTTTTCCCATGATATTGACTTCGACAAGCCGTCGACTCGCATGTTGCATTACTTTTTGAGCAAGAAAGTGACTTTTCGCCCAAATACAAATGCATAACTAGCGACTAAATTGCCTAAATTGAGTTTATCAGTGTTTTCAAATGGTGATCCCAAAATATTTAATGAGGACGTACTATGTAATTCCACATCCTTTCGTAGATATTTTCAAATGGGTACTCGATCTCTTCTTAATTAGACTTGCAGCTATGCCCGGCAGGCAAAAAGAACTACTATTCGTTTTTCTTTAGTGGTAACAAAAATTTCACTCTTCTAACTGTGAAGTGTCTTTAAAGTGTAATACGAGCATGAGACATTTGACCCAGACATTGCTTAGCCAATTTCTCATCCACGGTTATCGACCAGAATTTTCGAAGGCTGATTTCAAACATTTGTACGGCACGGAGAATTTAGTGAAGGTAAAGGGAGCATTTCTGATCTCTATCTCAGACGCCACTTGGCTTTCTCATCAAACTATATCTACGCATATATATACATATATCTGGGAGTGCGGTTGGTCAGACTTGACATGGTGGCTCTCCAGCTCTAAGGCTCTCTCTCTCTCTCTCTCTCTCTCTCTCTCTCTCTCTCTCTGGTTGAACAATGGCAAATTCGAGGGTGATCCTTGCCTTGCATGTAGCAGCTTGCATACTCGCTTGTGCTCAGAGCCAGAATGCTACGACCGACCCTTCTGAAGGTACAAAACGAACCCTCTTCCCCTCTTTCTCTCCGCGTGTTCGTGTGTGTTTAACGAGTTTGCTATCCTTAAGGAGTGCGCAAGATCGTAAGCATCCTTCCTGAAAATGGAAAATCATCTCCTTCCTACTAAAGTATGATTATAGTGATTAGGTGACGGCACCGTTATCCTTCCACGAAGGACGGTGTTCTCTTACTTCACCAAGGCAACCCGGTAATCAGTTTGCCCCGTTTGGCTTGAAAATTCTTGCTTAGTCCTCGGTGGGATTTGCTGGCATAAAGCAAATCCCCAAAAGTGGGGTTCTTTATATATTAAAAAAATAAAGAAAGAAATACTTCTGAATGATATTAAATACCTAAGTATGGCTGATCACCTGTACGATTAGTTATTACTAAATAAAACTTATTAAAAGGATCTATTAAATTATAAATTTGGGAAAAAAACACTTCAAGAAACCACGACTTGAATGTTCTTCTCATCGCTGGCTAAATAGTAGTCACGTTGGTGTAAATGTATTATTTATTTAATTTAATGACAGTAGTGATTTGGCGACACAATTTAAATTGTAAGAGATGGATCTTTTTTTTTTTTTTGGTCGAAAGAGATGGACCGTTGGAAGAGCTAAAAGAATTGTGGCCTCTTGAGCAAGCAACGAGGCAGTGAACTGGAATTGTTTTTTTTTTATATTTAAATTCACAACATGATATTATTAAACAATAAGATATTCATGAAATGCCATATTTAAATGATGGACATAACCCCAAAATAGATTGGAAAAAGATACCGAATGTAATTCATCTAATTTATGCATCTACAAAATCTCTTTTTCTGTTTTCTATAATAACTAGTACTAAGGGTGCGTTTGATCTGGAAATGTATTCTCCCGGAATTGTTTTTCTGACCTTTTACTTATTTGGCTCGTCGAAAATGATATATTAAGGGAAAAGTGCCAAAAAAGTCCTAAACATTTTGTCTTTGTGCCGATTTAGTCATAAACCTTTTTTGGTGCCGATATAATCTTAAACATTTTTACATCGTGCCAATTCAGTCATTTCCGACCAATTTTAACCAGATTTTCTTGTTGGACGCCGGCCATTTGACGTACCGATCGGCGTTAACGTGGATAACTTTTAATAATATTTTTTCTTTTTTTCTTCTTTTTTTCTTTTTTTTTTTTTTTTCTTTTTTCTTTTTTCTTTTTTCCTTTTTCTTTTTCTTTTTCTTTTTCTTTTTTTCTTCGCTCTTCTTCCTCCAGCTGGTCACCGGACCTCGGCGACTGGCTAGAGGCAACGACCGGCGAGGTCGAGGTCGACCTCGCCGGCCACCTCGCCAGTGGCCGCGAGGGCGGCCTCGCCACCCAGCCTCGAGGGCCGGCGAGGGCGAGCCCCGCCGGCTCGGCGCGAGGCCGGCTCTCCCCGCTCCGTTCCCCGATCCCAATCTCACCCTAGAAATTTCCTCCCTCCGCTCGTCGTCATTGTCTCTAGGGTTTTACGGGAGCTCGGGGGTGTCCTCGATCACGCGGCTCCGGCCCGGATTTTCGCCTGGTTTCCCCCGCCGCGGCGATCCGTCGAGCGAGGCCGGACCCTCGCCGGATCCGGCGAGGGCGAGCCTCACCGCCCAAGCCTCGAGGGCGGGCGAGGCTCGCCCTCGCCGCCGCCCTCGCGGCCCGCGGCAAGGTGGCCAGCGTGGTTGACCTCAACCTCGCCGGCCATCGCCTTTGGCCGGTCGCCGAGGTCCGACGACCGGCTGGGGGAAGAAGAGGGAGGAAAGAAATAAAAATAAAAATAAAGATAAAAATAAAAATAAATAAATTCAAAAATATTAAAATATTATTAAAAGTTGTCCACTTCGGCGCCGATCATGCCACGTCGGTTGGCCGATGTCCAATCAGCAAAATCTAACCAAAACTGGCCGGAAATGACTGAATTGGCACAACGTAAAAAGGTTTAGGACTAAATCGACACAAAGACAAAAGGTTTATGACTTTTTTGGCACTTTTCCTGATAAATGAATGAAAAACACTCTTCGATCGAGGAAAATACAAATACACAATATAAGGAAAATAAATTCCTAAATGTCACAAAGTAAAAACAGTTTGAAGAATTGCTCTTCTTGAATTTTTTAATATTTTACTTTTTTATTAAAAATTGATTTTTAAATATTTTTTCTCTCGTTCTTTTTCTTTGTCCTTTCCTTCTTCCTCATTTGCTAGTTGTTGGGCCTTGGCGACCGGCCACAAGTGCAGGTTGGCTAGGGTTGGCCTTAAGCCGGAGGCTAGCCAAGTCGACCCTTGTCAAGCCTCAATGACGGTGCCAGTGGCTTGTCGCAGCTATCGGCGGGGCTTGACGACCGGTAAAGGAGGAAGAAGGAAAGTGAAAGAAAAGAAAACTAAAAAATAAAAATTATTTAAATAAGATTTTTTTTGCATGAGATTAAGATCATTTGTAAATGAGATCCAAACATCATAAAACGTTTTTGGTCACATATCACCAAAGAAAATTTAAAAAAAAAAACGTTTTTCTGAAAATTAATTTATCGGAAAGTATTTTCCTTTTTCATAAAGTTTTCTCCCAGACAAATGCACCCTTATTATCATTTTATTATCAAGAAAAATACTCAATCATACATAGACTTCTTAACTATATGGAATGACATAGGATCATGTATTATGTAGTTATATGCGTATGCATCTTTTTCTACAATATTTGATTCAGCGGGTAATAATCTCACCTAGCAATATCACATATTCATGTTTTGAAATTGCCCTATTTCATATAATGTTTTGTGTATTGTATTTTTGCCATTGTTGTTATGCATTGTTTATTTCGCCAATACCTTGAATTAAGGTCCTCAACTCCTCACAATTCTACTTGAATACAAAGAATCACGAACCATTTAAATGCAAGACGATGTGTCAATTAATGTTGAAATACAGCATTGGGGTGGTTATTTTCCATTTTTGAAATTTAATAGATCCTTCTAGTAATATTAATAAATTTTATTTAAAGATAATTTTATCATACCAGTGATTAGCTATATTTGGGTTATTTAATTTCATTTATATATTTATGCATGTATATTAGTAATTTAAAAAACACACTTTGAGGACTTGCTTTCTGCCAGCAAATCCCACCAAGAGAATTTTCAAGGAAACCTGGTAAACAGGTTTCCCGATTGCCTTGGTTAAGTGTGGAGATCTTGATGTCTCTTACGGAAGAATAACAGTGCTGTCACATAATCACCGTCCAATCGAGACTACACCCCTTTCCTCTTTAAAACATTTCGCCAACTTATCATTACCTCGCTTTATTATCCGGGAAGCATTATGTTATGGGATTGCAAGGACCTCTGCGGTCCCACTTTCACCGTCACTTTTATTTGACGGATTGTTGTATAATCAAAAAAGCAAAATTGATTCCCTTAAAACCATGTCTGGGAATTGTGAAGACGCTTCTCCATATGAGCGGCTGTCCCCGTTTGTACAATTCAACTGGATAGACAGCATGTGCATACCTGTATTCTTACTTGGACTTAATTGTCTAAATCATTCTCCATTTACTTAAGGAAAGAATCATATACCAATGCATTTAGTTTGAGCATGAAGCTAAACAACAAAGTGTGAGTCGATGATTGTTATGTGAATGTAGTGGCGATTCTGAACTCGATATGGTCAAAATGGGGACTCACTCCACAGACGACGACATGGAACATAAGCGGAGAGCCATGCAGTGGAGCCGCCATCGACCCCTCCGTTTCCTTCGATGCTTACAATCCTTTCATCATATGCGACTGCTCCTTCAGCAATTCCACTACTTGCCACATTACACAGCTGTACGTATCGACAGTACCACGGCCACCATGTGCGTGTCTCATCTCATGACCGGGTGGCTTTTCTTTGGTTGCAGCCGAGTTTATGCACTGAGCGTTGCTGGTCCTATCCCTGATGAGTTGTGGAACTTGACTTACCTCTTCAATCTGTATGTATTGGTCCCATTCCACTTCTTCTGTCTTTTCTAGAGGTTTCTCATTTCCCTGGAGTTTTTATGTTGTGCCATGTGTCATGCCTTATAATTAAGCAACACTCAGTTCGAGCTTGTCTACGCAACACTCACATGCTCTCATTTGCGGAAGCCCCATATTGATTTTACACACCATGGTTTCAAAATCTTACCTAGTTTTCCATTGTTCTGATAGTGTTATGTACTTTATACAGGAACTTAGCCCAAAATCTCTTGACTGGTTCCTTATCTCCATCCATTGGCTACCTAACTCGCATGCAGTATCTGTAAGCACAACTCAATTCTAGTTTCAAAATTTATACGACTCTCCACTCCTTTTTTTAAGCAGTTTTCTTTCTTTCCTCATGCTTAGTCTGCTGCTTTACTGCAGGAGTCTGGGCATCAATGCATTATCAGGGGAGCTCCCACCGCAACTTGGGCAACTTACAGAGCTATTGTCATTGTAAGTAACAGTTCCAGAACAGGATTTGTAATGTCAAGCAGAAGGATTCAACTGAATTAGGTCCATTGGATGTTCAGACAAATGTTCAATGAAATTTGACATGCAAATTTAATATTGTAGGTCCTTTAGCACCAATAACTTCAATGGCTCTCTGCCATCTGAGCTTGGAAATCTGTCCAAATTGCAGCAACTGTAAGTCCTACCTGCTTAACATTCTTAAACATGGATTTTTCCTTTTAAAATATTTGCAGGTATTGGAGTTTGGCAGAGGCCAGTTTTGTTGAAATAGGTGGCAATCGGACTGAATTTTTTTTCGTGCATCCTTTCAAATTGATTAGTTTCTTTTAACCTTTCCGACTTGCAGTAGCATGTTGTTCTTACTATCATTCTGCTCATCATCACATTGCCTAACCCTTATACCTCATATTTCACTTTCACTGTCATCCTCTTGTTGACATTTGAATTACCAGAGACTCCCGCAATGTTTGGCTGTGTACTTTCTGGGTGTAAACCTTTTCAAGTCTCGTGGATGTTGTGCAAATGTTCCATGACACAGTGTCACCCTCTCCTCTTGACATCACTTCTGCTTTCAACTATTCAAAAGGACAAACTATTAAGTTATTTGAGTTGCATTCAATTAATAAAATTCCCTTAGCTGATGGAAGTCACTTATTGTGCAGTTACATGGATAGTTCCGGAGTCAGTGGTGAGATTCCGTCAACATTTTCCAAGCTTAAAAATCTTCAAACAGTGTAAGAGCTCCATTCCTCCTTTGATACTAGAAAAAAACTATTAACAGGAAAAGCTTCATGATATGATTTCTCAGGAGAAATACCTTTTCCGGTTGCAGGTGGGCATCGGATAACAGCTTCACTGGCAATATACCAGAATTCATAGGAAATTGGTCGCAGCTTACACAGCTGTAAGGCAATATATATGTTTGTTTTTGGTATAACCATGCCTAGGACTATGAATGTCTATCTTTCACAACAGTTTGTAGGTTCTGGAAATTGAAATTCGACAAATTCTATAACATTATTTCTGTATTATGTTATCATTAAACAGTACATGATAAATTTGTCCAATTTTTTCTCAATTTGTTTTGTTTATAGGTTTCTCCAAGGAAATTCTTTCGAAGGTTCGATTCCTTCGACATTTTCCAATTTAACCGCTTTGAAAGACTTGTGAGTGGGCCATGTACTTTCTGTTTCTGTGCTTGTGAAAAATAGCCTTGAACAAACTGACAATGAGTTGAGTACATAATGCAGGAGAATAAGTGATGTATCTAATGTGAGCTCTTCACTGGAATTCATCAGGAATATGAAGAATCTGTCTATTCTGTAAGACATTGTGATTCCGGAGCATGTAGCAGACTTTCTTTTCCTTTCTTTTTCTCTTTTGGCCCGTATGAATGGGCTTACTCAATTGTTTCCAGGATACTGAGGAATAACCATATCTCAGATTCGCTCCCATCAAATTTATCAGGATACCGGAGTTTAACTCAGCTGTAAGTCGTTGTTTCAGTTGAGATTGATTGAAAATATGCTGAAGTGTGGCTGTCTTTCATTATCATCAACCTGGATATTGTTGTTGCCATTTGCATTCTGAATATATATTCAGTGACTCAGAAGCAATATTTGAAAGGGATGAATAAGTCACCCTTCATTAATGGTTTATAATAGTAGTTACTAAATGATATGTACTTACTTAATATCATCTGGATGATCTATTTTAATTAAAGACCATCTTGTGCCCTCATTCATAGTACAGTACTTCAAAGGAGCATTTGCCTCCACAATTCTTCCCTAGACTTCAATTGACAAGATGTTATATTTATTGGGTATTGTGATGTTTTTCACATGTAATCAGCTTGATCTTCCTGAAGGCATATTTTTTTTTTTTTTTAATTCAAACTTCTGTATCTTGTTTACTCAATTCATTCATATAGTAACTTTGTTGCGTCTATAATGGACCAGGGACTTAAGCTTCAACAAGTTAACGGGACAGATTCCAGACTCTCTTTTCAATTTGAGCTCACTCACTTACTTGTAATGCACCTCTTCTGGATTCATACGTGTTCCTACAAATATGTTCTCTTTGTTAATGCTTTGCAAATCTCTTTTGCTTCATTTCTCAGGTTTCTTGGAAACAATAGTTTGAATGGCACACTGCCCGAACAGAAAAGTGTATCCCTTCGTAACATGTAAGAAACACCTGAAAGATCTCCATTGCATAATAACCATAATGATGCTCACAACTGTCACTGATCAATTGAGAAGAGCATGAAGTTACACAAGTTTTTCTGGGCACTTATGGAGTTTGAATGTAAAGAGGATGTGCAGTCAAAATATTCCATGTTCCGTCATAGGTTCAAGGTTCATAAAGAGGATGCAGCTATTTGAATAGATTTTTCTCCTTTCCCTTGATAGCTAACTCGGTACTAAATATAGTTTCTTTCAAAGTCATCTATTTTGCGCCTGTGAACATGGAGAATACAGCCAACCTTTTGTTGTTTGACATATCACAGCATGCTACTTGATACTGATAGACGATTAACCAACCCCGTTGGTTAACTAAATGACATCTCTCCTGTGCCTTTTTTGCAGAGACGTTTCATACAATAACTTGATGGGAAGCATTCCTTCTTGGGTCAGCAATGATTTACAACTGTATGTATTTCTGCCATTTGAAAAAAAATAATTGATACTTTTAGTTAGATATCTTAAGTGAGGACTCTTCTTTTGCACTTTGTCAATCTTTTGTTGCTCAAGGGGTGCTATATAGTACTTGAAGTCTTTTTCTAGCTACAAGATGAGCTGTAAATGCCCCAACTTATCGAGAGACTTACGATCACAACTTTTTTCACGATGGATTTTGCAGTAATCTGGTTGGCAACAACTTTACATTGGACAACTCTAACACTAGGTAATTGCCCTAGCAATTTTTTGCTTATGATGCTTGAGTGATCATAAACAGTAATCAATTCAATCGAAAACGGTTAGCTTATGTGTCCTCAGATCTGTCTTGAATGCCTACCTCACTTTACGAGGATAATCACCAACCCCACCACCCTGCTGGGCATTCTGGATGTTAATATATCAAATTTGTCCTTTGTCATACTAATTCTATTAATTGAGATCACAGACACATGCTGAATTTACATTAAGACTGACTCACAGTTGATTGCTGAGTTTACTGCTTGGAACAAGTAAATCATTTAAACACTGCCTACAAAAGAACTGTCATAGGTAGTGACTTTCATATGATTGTCCTCATTCATATGCCATTGTGGATGTCAGTTATTTGAATACTGATACGACAGTTTCACCGTCTTTTAATCCTCGTAATCAATGCAGTGGAGAATCAGCAATCCTGCAAAACTCAGTATTAGCGTTCACTAGAAAAGCATGCAGTTTGAACTATGACTTGGAGATGCTATCACCGCTTCAATGATTTAAGAACTTTTAGCATTTAGTTAGCAATTGCATCTTCCATGAAAATATCTTGAATGTTTCAGTGAAAGTCATAAAAAAGAAAAGGAATTTTCCTTGCTGTAGAAGTATCTGCTCTTGATTTACTCATAAGTTCAAACTGCCATACAAGTCAACTGAGTAAAATTTTCTCCTTTTATCTTAGCCTTCTTCCTTCAGGATTAAACTGTCTTCAACGGAATTTTCCTTGCAATACGGGGAATGGAATCTGTAAGTCCGTGTAACCTTTTCCCCATAATACGTTTCCTTTTGTTGAATGCCTTGACAAGGGGAGGACAGGAGATTGAGTTTCCAGTTTCCTTAGATATTCTACGTGCTTGCATCCTGATACGTGAAGTGAATGGTAACTTTAAATGTAGTAGAAGACAGAATGGTCGAACTAGTTTCTTCCAGTAAGTTATATTAGGGGTAGTTCAGCGGAAGAGAGGAAAAATTAAGGTTCGAGTTATTATGCTAGGTTATTTTCTTAGAAAGGGGACAGCTATGTAGTTTTGATGTCTCGTTGTCAGCTCTTGCCACAGACAGAGATATAAGGCAGGCCGCTTAATGTTCAATAATTGCCTCTCTAGGCTTCCCCTTTATCTGTGATATTTCCCTCGAAAGGCCCTTACTTCATTTTCGTTAGTACTTTGTGGGGTCTCCTCACTAGATTGTGAGAGAACTAATTTATTATTACATTTACAACTGTATATTATGATGCTATGCGACAGACTGTATGAAGTAAGTTTTGAAGATAAGTATGTGCCATTCATATATATAGTTAAATAGGGCTGATTATGAAAATTTAATATGTACAGAGTGCATGTCCTTTGGCGGATAATTCTTGTCCATTATGTAACGAAAGCACCTTTCACAAACTCATCACGATCTGCTCTTTTATGTTTGCCATGCAGATTATAATTTTGCAGTAAAATGCGGTGGCCCTGAGATTACTTCGTCCAGTGATATTGTGTATGAGCGGGATAATATCAGTTTCGGTCCTGCTACCTACTACGTGACCGACTCAGAGAGGTGGGCAGTGAGCAACGTTGGTTATTTCACGGGAAGCAACAATCCCACCTATAATGCTTCCTCGCTATCCCAGTTCACCAACACTTTAGACTCAGAACTGTTCCAGACTGCTCGGGTTTCTGCTTCATCTCTACGATACTATGGATTAGGGCTGGAGAATGGAAACTATAATGTCACCCTCCAGTTTGCTGAAATACAAATCCTGAATACTGAATGGAAACGTCTTGGGAGGCGTCTTTTTGATATATACATACAGGTAGGGCCATGCTTTACCAGGCTTCTTGTTTTACTAAGAAAGGTCATGGTCAATTGCCAATGCCATTTGTGCTTATTTCAGGGAAACCTCGTTGCAAAGGATTTTGACATACGGAAAGAGGCAGATGGTGCCTCTTTTACAGCTGTCCCAAAAATGTATCAGGCTCGGGTAACAGCAAACTATCTTGAAATACACTTCTTTTGGGCTGGAAAAGGGACTTGTTGTGTACCAAATCAAGCGACATATGGACCTCTAATTTCAGCCATTAGTGCTGTCCCAGGTACTATGATAAAAACCGCTCATGCTCCCAGCACCACTTTTTTAAACATTACTAAATTGGCAGACTTTGTGCAGACTTTATACCCACTGTCAGTAACAAACCCCCAACCCCAACCCGCAAAAAGGATCACACTGGTTTGATAGTTGGAGTTGCTACTGGAGTTGGAGTGGTCGGTTTGGTGGCTGTTCTCCTGGTGTTCTATGTTGTTCGGAGAAGGAGAATGGCACGCATGATTGAAGATCAAGGTAAACCACACTATCAAAAGCTTCCGATAGCTTCCCCATGATAATTTCCTATCTGTAATCTTATGTGCTAATTATGTTTTTGGATAAAAGATGAAAACAATGTTCTGCAGAGGTAAAAAGAATGAGAAATCTCCATATCGAAATGCCGCTGTTATTAAGAGCTTTTGAGCTCATTGCCCACTGGTGGTTGGAAGTGAAACTTCCATGTTTTCTAGTTGAAGCTAAATTTCATGAATGCATTTTGATTTTGCTGGATGACTAATTAAGCGGCTAATATATTTCCGAAAAGTCAAAAATTAAGTGACAAAAGGTTGCGAAATATTCTAATAGCAGGAATCTTATCTGCATTATTGTGTCTTACAGAGTTCCTTGGCATGGATGCTAGACCTTACACTTTCAGCTATGCAGAACTAAAGGCTGCTACAGATGACTTCAATCCCAATAACAAACTTGGGGAGGGAGGATTCGGCCCTGTTTTCAAGGTTTGTTGTAATGCATTAGATAACACAAAAGAGTAGATGTCGATGGATTGGTGTCACAATTAAATGTCAGCAGAATTGAGGTGCTTGGCTCCTTGCAAAAGCTGATCTTGTCACTATTGCTTCTTCAACTATAGCTGATGTGATCTTAGCTTGTCATAAGAACTAAGTCGATGGTTGATCTTTCTGAAAGTGTTTCTTGGAGAAAGAATAAAAAAAGAGGAGAGAAACGCATCGGTAAAGGAACAGCGATTATGGTTTCCGTACCTTGGGCCAAAAAGAAAAAGACTATGGTTTTCGTGTGCTGGTTGACCTAACTTCCGATATTTTATCTGCCTTGAAAAGAAAAGCCCCTCTTCGCTTATTGCTTTTTCATTCTTTAGGAAATCATCCTTTGGCTTTGGAGGATGACTGTAATAGATCCTAAATTATGTCCAGGAAAGAAAGAAGTTCCATGGACGCCATCCAAATATCCGTGGATAGTATAACAAATTGTTGATTACGTAAGGTTTGAAGTAAGTAATGAATGGACAATTTTCTTGGTTATGTTTGCTAGGTCCAGATTAAGTAACATAAATTATAGGTTGACCGTCCTTCATTTGTCATCTATATGCTAATACAGTGTAGTTCTGGAAGATGAATGGCATTTCTTGGTAGTCAGACTTAAGTGGAGCTTCCAGATAGTCTAGGAACTGGAGTATACATTCTCATGCTGATCGCATTTTTGGTCTCAAAATTACTTAAGCGTTTTTTTATATTGAAGTACTGACCATATCAATGACATCAGGGAACACTTGATGATGGGAGAGTGATTGCTGTTAAGCAACTATCTGTAACATCCCACCAGGGAAAGAATCAATTCGTGACAGAGATTGCCACTATATCTGCTGTGCAACACCGCAACCTTGTTAAATTGTATGGATGCTGCATTGATGCAGATAATCGGCTTCTTGTATATGAGTATCTAGAAAACAAGAGTCTTGATCAGGCAATATTTGGTAGGTGACAGAATATTCACCTCAATTATGTCTTTCGTCATGTAAAAAGTGACGCTTGGACTTATGATATAGTGCCTCCACGGTGCAGGGCAAAGGACCTTGAATCTTGATTGGGCGACACGGTTTGATATCTGTCTGGGTATTGCAAGGGGCCTAGCTTATCTTCATGAGGAGTCCAGGCTGAGAATCGTGCATAGGGATGTGAAGGCCAGTAATATTCTGCTGGACTCTGAGCTCACACCTAAAATATCGGACTTCGGTTTGGCTAAACTTTATGATGATAAGAAGACCCATATAAGCACCCGTGTTGCGGGAACCATGTAAGCTCCATGTTCTTCTGTCATATGCAAACAGAGCCTTATGCATCAGTACATTGACGCCTACAGCTGCTGAGAATCTAATTCTGCTTTCTCATTGCTTTTGTAATGGATATCTTGCTCCCGAGTATGCAATGCGTGGCCACCTTACAGAGAAGGCAGATGTGTTTGCGTTTGGCGTAGTGGCTCTAGAGGTTGTCAGCGGAAGGTCAAATTCAGACCCTAGCTTGGAAGAAGAAAAAATATATCTCCTTGAATGGGTACGCGCTTGAATATTCTGCCACTTGTTCAGTTGTTTTATGGCCATTTAAGAAGGAAACATCATTATCCTTCTTCCTACTATTCTTCCCTGTTAATCCTGTCTATGAGGTTGCCTGATTACATCCTTGTCACTCTCTGTTCCTGCTTCTCAAGCTTGGAACCTGCACGAAACCAACCGTGTTGTTGAGCTGGTTGATTCTAGATTATCAGAGTTCGATGAAGAAGAGGCAAAACGCATGGTTGCAATAGCGCTCTTGTGCACTCAAACATCGCCAGCGCCGAGACCCCCAATGTCCCGTGTGGTGGCAATGCTCTCTGGAGATATTGAAGTGGCGACCGTGTCCACGAGGCCAGGCTACTTGACTGATTGGAGATTCAATGATACCACTAGCTCCTCAGCTGAGACTGCTGATAAGAGCACAGACAAGAGCCCTTACAACTCCCCATTCACTGCAAGCACCGTTGGAACTGCAAATTTTTCACCGGAAATTGTAACGACACCCATGCTTGATGAGAAAATCGGAGATGGTAGATGAACATGGTTTACCTGGATGGATCTCTGCTGCATCCATTGTTGAAGATCACCGCCTCTCTCTCTTCTGGAGTTCTCTAGAGATCTCTCTCTAGAGTTCTCCATATCTCTCCCTTCTCCAGAATCTTCTAGCAAAATTCATCAACTGCGCCACTTCTAGACTTCTCCAAAGAAATCTAGTTGTTAGGCTATAATAAAATAATACTTCTAGAAGAGTGTAGAAAGCTAGGAAAGTCACCGACTTTCCATCATATAAATAGGAGCAACTTGCTCCTCATTTGTGAGTCCAACTAAGAGTGTGTGAGAAGTGGTGTGGAGTGCGTACGTGAGGAGTGTGGGTGTGTGTAGGGGTCTTGAGAGTGTGTTGTAGAGTGTGCTATGTATGCATATGAGTGTGAGAGGAATTGTGTAAAGTTGTTCAAGTATTGTATGTGGTATGAGAAAATATTGTATTAGTGAAAGTCATATTTCGTAAATTATATTTGTACCACGTTTCCGCTAGATTCTACAAGTGGTATCAGAGCAGGTTGTCGAAGACCGTGCGAAGACAGTGGTCGGGGACCATTGTAAGTGAGTAGGCGGTCAGGTTCGTCGAGCCAACGAGCGGAGTACGTCGTAGTTCTGCCAGTGCACAATCCGGGATTGTGAAGTTAGTTGATCCGGGACCAGACTTACTTGGTATAGTGCTGGGCATTATACTCAAGTCACAATGGCAAATTTCTCAAGTTCGGTAAGTGGCGTCGAGAAGCTTAACAAATCAAATTATAATAATTGGAGTACCCGCATGCAATATTACTTGCTAGGTCAAGATTTGTGGGATATCGTTGGCGAGAGTAACACCACACCACGCACAAATGATAGTGATTTAAGAAAGTGGAATGTCAAATCAAGTAAGGCTCTTTATATTCTTGCTATAACTGTTGAAGATGAATTATTGCAACACATAAAGAGTGCGAAGACCCCCAAAGGAGGCTTAGGATAACTTAGTGACACTGTTTGCAAGAACAAACGATGCCAAGTTACAACGACTGGAGAACGAGCTCCTCTCAGTCTCGCAACAAAGTATGACGGTAAGTCAATACTTTTCTAAAGTTAAATCTATTTACGAAGAAATTTCAAAATTAGATCTTGAGAATGCCATCTCTGAGACAAGAATGAAAAGAATAATAATTCACGGGTTAAGGCCGGAATATAATGGTATTGTTACGGCCACCCATGGATGGGCAAATGAGCCAACTCTAACTAAGTTGGAAAATATATTGGCCAATCAAGAGGCCTTAGATAAACAAATTTCTAAGGTTTCAATTAAGGAGGATGAAAGTGCCCTCTTCAGTAATAAAAGAGGGTTCAAGGGCCGGAATAGAAATAGAGCAGGTGCAAAAGATGGCAAACCATGGAAAAGTCATAGAGATTGGCGGAGGCAACTGGAAGAGAAGGGTTATCAGCCAGGGGAGATCATCAAGATTGCGACGACGACGACGATGAAGATAAGAGCAACAAAAGGCATAGCAAACGGTGTTATATTTGTGGCAAGGTAGGACATATTGCTAGATTCTGTTGGTACAGGCGGGAAGAAGGAAATGTCGTCACTTCCTGCAAGAAGGAGATTGAAAGCGAAGAAGAATGGGACTTTCAAGCGCCTGTTGCAATGAAGGAACGAAAAGAGCTTGCAACCGCTTGTATAATTGAGTTAGATAATTCGACAGGTTCTATCACGACCCCGAATAAGAGCAAGCCAAGAAAGAACTCGAAGAAGCAACTAACAACGCAAGAGATGCAGGAGATGATAAAGAAGTTAAAAATTGAGAAGGCAAGGATGGAGAATATGTCACACCCCGAACCCCGAGTGCATGCCCATCCCTCTCTGGTCGATAAAATTTGCGACTTCCCAGGATTAGTCGCCGACCCTTTATCTTTAATTGCACATGCGGAAGCGGATTATAAATCCCCTGACAGTAACCATCTCGGGATAGAAAAGCAAAACAATTTCACAAACAAACATGCCTTTATAAACATATGCTGAGTCATGTACAAGAGTCTATGGTCAAAAGACTACAAAAGACTGTTCTCCAAAAGAAGCGGTCATATCCGACCTATACTTCAGATCACCTCCTCTCTGATCCAGGTCCTCCACTCGATGACCCTGAAAGTAGTTATACAATAACCAGTGAGACAATGTCTCAGCAAGTCCATGCTCTAAACTTCGACTAGGAGGGAAAGACGCTAAGAAGCGTCCTAAGCACGCAATCACACAATCAAGGAGACTTACCTCGTCTCAGTTCCACCCTGCAGGTCAGTACAGTTCATATCACAAATTAGAGCATCACTCAAGCTCAATTAATTGGAATACAATACTCAATTCAACATGCGTTCCTAGTTTTGATCTCGGCATATAGCACGGCTTACTCTCTGTTCGGCGGTCTTCTGGCATTGCCAGGCATCGTCTCACCCCATTGAGCACGGCACGTCACTACGTTAACGGCTTTCCCGAATGAGCATAGGGTCCATAATCTACTGCGACCGGCTTCCCTTTGTTTAGGAGCATCCCATATAGGGGTAACGTTCAGCTCAACAACCCGGGACGGTTTCACTTAACCAACACACGACCACTCAATTATGGCCCAGGGCACCGTGCATTACACTCAAATGCTTCGATTAAAATGGTGAACCTGGCCTTTTTCTTCGTATTAGAAATACATTGTAAATTAGTAGTGTGTGGGTACACGGTCAACTCAATCCAGAAAAATTGATATCTTCCACTTTTAAAATCCCACTGTTTTATATAGTATATAAAACCATTTTCGGTATTAAAATCCGACACCCGGGATTTTCTGAATAAATATTGAAAATTCACAATTTTTGGAATTAATTACCAAAAATCCAATCATCACTCAATTTGCATAATTTAACACTCAATTGCAGAAATTAACCACACCATTGCAATCAGCACGAAATTCCGGTCACCGGCTATCCCGGCCTAATTTCCAGAAATATAATTAATAAATAATTAATTTCGAAAATTGATTAAATAATTCAATTTAAATTCTAAACATAACAACCTAGGCCAAAATTGCTAAATTAAATACCAATACGGACCCAGAAAATTCCCGAACCCTTCTAGATAAATAATACAATTTATTTAGGCCTTAGCTAAACCATGCTAACCACCTAACATGCTCAATTAAATAATTAAATCACTAATTTAATCTAACTAACCACCTAATTTTTAATTAAATAAATCTAAACACC
The DNA here is from genome assembly GCA_017140595.1 of Eucalyptus curtisii. Classification (NCBI taxonomy): domain Eukaryota; kingdom Viridiplantae; phylum Streptophyta; class Magnoliopsida; order Myrtales; family Myrtaceae; genus Eucalyptus; species Eucalyptus curtisii. The sequence goes on along the minus strand of CM029499.1, from coordinate 37,303,915 downwards.
CCTTAGCATCATTAACCTACTAAGAAGAGTTTAAAGTATAAACTCACCGGGGTATCGCGAAAACCGGTTCACCGCGACGATGACGAAACGGCAGCCGAAATCTTAATTTTCGGCGGTGTCGGCGAACTCTCAGACCGGGCCTAAAACGGGCCCAACTGAGATTTGTTTTCAACTTGGGCTGCAGGTCGCGGGCTTGGGTTTTCTTCGCGGGCCCAAAATGGGCTGAACTTCAAATGGGCCAAAACCAACTGAACTTGGGCCAGAGCTTGGGCTTCAAAGTCTGTTGGAGATGGGCTGAAAATCACTGGGCTGAAGACTTCATCTGGGCCGAGGAATTGCTGGCTGCGCTGTGGGCTGGATTTGGTGAAGCTGGGCTGATCCGCAAGAGGAGACTGAAGCTGCTGGATCCGTGGGCTTCGGTCTTCACTTGGGCTGAACGAAGGAGCAGCCACGGAGAAGAAGCAGCCTCGAGTTGGGCTTGCTGGCCGCGTGGAAGAAGACTGCCGCTTCGGTGGGTGAGCTGCACGAAGACACGGGCAGGGCAGCTTTGGTCAACAAACCGCTTGAGGGGATGGCGTGGTTGACTGGCACCAGCTGCTTCGCTGGAAGAGTGGACGGCTCGAAGAAATTGAGGCAGCAACGAAGATGGATGAAGGGCGGCTAGATTTCTTGCTGCGTGGAGAGGGCGTCGAACGTGAGGCAGCAAAGGAACAAGCGGAGTCAACAAACCGCTTTTGTTGGGTGATGGTATTGACTCAATAAGTGGGGCTGTTCGGTGCGTGAGATGGGCAGAAGGAAACAGGGCTTGCGGACGTGTGGAGAGAAGACGCGGGCACGGAGTTACTTCGGTGGACGGTGATGCTGCTTCACTGGTTCCCTCGATTGTTGTTGAACGTGGCCGTGTGAAGGAAGAAATTTGGTGGGGGCGAGAGCTGCTTCTCTCGGTTGGATCTCTGTCGTCCCCTGGCTTCAACCGAAAGAAGAAATGTAGAGAGCAGAGGCGGTGAAGGAGGGACAGCGACAGGAAGGAAGCAGCTGGCAAAGTGTGCTCGGCAAGCTTGGAGGCTTGAAGTCAAAGATATTACCTCTTGCATTGATTAGTTGGTCTCCTAATACTTTCCCCAACATTTAAATACCTCAAATACTTCAAATTGACACCAAAATTCCAGCTCTAGGCCTATATCCGAATTTCACCACTTTTGATCTTTAATTTCTTCAACAAAATTCCAAAATTGAAGTCAAATTTTGATGTAGAAAAATCCCATATAATTTTCTGTAAGTCCCTGACACTCGAAGGCTCGGCTTAAAAGTTCCAATTTCCATCGATTTAGCCCATTTGAATTTTCGTTAATTTTCTGCGGCGTCCGAAACGGTTTTCCATAAAAATCTCGGAATCTCTGAAAAATCTTCAGAGGATGAGTCGACGTTCCTAAAATAGCTCGTGACACCACAGAACTTTCAATTTCTGAAATTGGGTTCAAATTCACGGTTAATTTCAATCTGGCGCGCTTTTAGCGTGACTTAGTCTACCGGGTCACTTTTAGGAATTTTTGGTGCAATTGACCCGTGATCGATTTATCTCGAGTCACAATGTACATCTCCGACACATTGACGACTCTCGGTTGTCGTGAAAATCTCAAGGTTTCAAATACGGACACCGGGTACCAAAACAATAGAAAAATCGGTCTAGTGCCGATCGACGAGTATTTTGCAATCAGGTGAAATCACCCACACTCTGATCACATATCTCAGTCGAATCGACCTATCTCCGGTCTCTGATCGATTTCAACAGTGCCGTAATGATCTCAGCAGATGGACAAGGTCGAGCAGTCGATTCCTGGTCAAATTCTCAAGTCTATTGCATTTAGATTCCTTAATGGCTTCCCCAGATAGTCCAGTTATCTCATGAGTGGCCAACTCAGAGAATAGCACTATAGACGCGTCGACGAAAAGCCTGATTCATTTAATCGAAAACAACTCAAAAAATTCAGGTTGTCACAGAATATGTTGAAGAAAAGGGATGAGATGATAAGGCAGAAGGATCGAGAGCTCAAGGCAAAAGAAAGGGAGCTAGAGAAGTTCCGATGTGAGTTCAAGAAGCTTCAGAAGCTCCAGGACCTCAAGCCCAATATGACGTTCCGAATTAATCATATCGGAAGAGACAACAAACAAATGAAGGAGAAAAAGAAAGGTTTCTTTGAGAAAAGGAGGCCATCTACACCCTACATCCCGTGGTGTAAGGATAAGTGGAATAAGATCAAGGGGAAGAAATTTTATGAGGAAAAGGATCAAGAGGTCTACATTGAAGTGCTTCGGATGGGACTGAATCAGTTGAAGCATGAAATGAAAGTCACGAGTGAGAGGCTTGATCAGATGAGTTCCAATCTCAAAATTCTTAGAGGAGATATGCTGAATACAAAGGCCGAATTGAGTGAGAAGAAGGAAAAGAAGACTAAAGGGCAAAATGAGTTGGCATTGCAAAAATTCAAGAATCACAAAACTCAATGGAAAGTCGCAGCAAGAGAAGCAACTGAAGATGGAGCCATAGAGCCATCCACGTACAAGGAAGTTTCACAATGTGCTGAATGGAAGAAGACAAAAGCAAATGCCGAAAAGCAACTTGACATAGTGTTACATCCAAAAGAGAGAGCAGTCGGTGAGAGGGAGTGTTGAAGATCACCGCCTCTCTCTCTTCTGGAGTTCTCTAGAGATCTCTCTCTAGAGTTCTCCATATCTCTCCCTTCTCCAGAATCTTCTAGCAAAATTCATCAGTTGCGCCACTTCTAAACTTCTCCAAAGAAATCTAGTTGTTAGACTATAATAAAATAATACTTCTAGAAGAGTGTAGAAAGCTAGGAAAGTCACCGACTTTCCATCTTATAAATAGGAGCAACTTGCTCCACATTTGTGAGTCCAACTAAGAGTGTGTGAGAAGTGGTGTGGAGTGCGTGCGTGAGGAGTGTGCGTGTGTGTAGGGGTCTTGAGAGTGTGTTGTAGAGTGTGCTATGTATGCATATGAGTGTGAGAGGATGTGTAAAGTTGTTCGAGTATTGTATGTGGTATGAGAAAATATTGTATTAGTGAAAGTCATATTTCGTAAATTATATTTGTACCACGTTTCCGCTAGATTCTACATCCATATCAAGCTTTATCAATTGATTACGCCAACATTATGTACCGTAATTATTTACTAGTACATACAGAAAAATTTCCTCTAGAAGATGACTCTCCCTGTCAAATCATTTTTGCCGTCATGTAAATTAAAGCTGTATGAATTGTCAATTTTTCTGGTAAATTTGCAAAGTATCATTTCACAACCCAAGAGAACATAAATCTGTTCACCTCTGCATGTGTCTAGTCAAATTACGAATAACTACTATGATTTTGTTCTGAAACTTGCAAGAATAAGTGCATCGGTAATTGCATTTTTCTACAATGGCATCCTGAATAATGGCAAATCAATCAATCCATCCACATTCAGTTTGGTAACAAATTGTCTGGCTTCTTGATCCCATCACATAATCTCGGTACCATAGCGCGAGAAAAGAACAGGTGAAAAGCTGATATGTTTCATATAATGTTGGGACTATTTTTTCTTCACCTGGTCAATTTAAAGAGAAGACAGTAAGATCACCCAGTTACCACAAAAGAAAAGAGAGAGGATCCTTTGGATTCTGTATCTGCAAGTTGCCATCAGGCTTTGGAAGGACGTGCATAGAGATTGAATATGGAGAGAGGAGGCTGCACTGTGGCATCAAGCAGGTGCGAGAGAACGATCAACGCCACGAAAAAAACGATAACCGTCTCTTTCCAAAAGTAAATGCGTTGACGTGCAGGTCGCTACTTTCTAAATTCCACCTGCCCCACTGATTTCGTACTGGGTCATATATATCGGCAAATTCTGAAAAGTCCATGTTGAAGTACAAGTAATGGTCCGTATAAGTTGGTATCTTCTCCTTCACACGCTATTCCAATCATAAATGCAAGTCTTCTTCTTTTAACATTAAGCGGAGTCAACCTCGATTAGATCTTGTAAGTGCATACGAATAATAAGAGGTTTTCATCTCTTTTTGGATGGAAACTAATGCATGTCAGAACCATACATCAGTTAAATGATTAATTGTCAAGACAACCTCAAAAAAGAGTAACTCAGGCAAGAGATCGAGGGAAAATTCAAGGGATTCTTATTTACGTTGATTATGTGAATACATTTGCAAATCTCCCAACGACGGTTCCCTATTGTCTCTTGACATTTTCATACACGCGGACGCTTATTTTCTCGCTAAAATTTCCCATTATAGATTCAAAAAAATCTTTCATCCTTTCACATCTAATTCGAAATGAAGCAAACAAACATTGAGATATGCCACCACCTGGATGGATGAATCCATCAATTCTAGACGTCCAATATGACCTTAGAAAATGGAATTGAAAAGTCCCCCGTATCTTTCTCTTTGCCTTTTCGCCCCCAATTTTAGCATATGCCCATGCAAAGTCAACAAGTCTGATTGAAGGCGAGACTTTGAACACCACACACGATATTAGCCTCCGGAAGCAGCCAACTCGCAAATCGCCATGCTTTTTGTAAGAGTGACTTTTCTTCCCAATTCGAATGTACAACTAGCGACTAAATGGTTGTCGTAAAATATGTAATGAGGATGTACTATGTAATTCCACAACCTTTCGTGCGGTAAGAAGAAGTTCTCAATTGGGTACTCGACTCTTCTTAAGTAGAAAGATTTGCACCTATTCAATGAAGAAACTTTTACTGGCAACAAGAATTACTATTGGGTTTTCTTTGGTGGTAACAAAAATTTCACTCTTCTAACAATCAAGGTTCTCAAATGTGTAGAACGAGCATGAGATATTTGACCCAGATATAGCTTTAGCCAATTCCTCATCCACGGTCAACAACGAGAATTTTCGAAGTCTGATTACGAAAATGGTTCATTGTTCGAGAATTTATTGAAAAGTAAGGCGAAGCCCCCCGCGGGGGGAGCGGGCAGCATTTTTTATCTTTATATCAGACGCCACTGTCCTTGGCTTTCTCATTAAACTTTCTCTACACAAATAAACACATATCTGGGAGTGCGGTTCGTCAGACTTGACACGGAGGCTCTCCAGCTCCAAGGATCTCTCTCTCTCCCTCTCTTTCTTTCTCTCTCGTTGAACAATGGCAAATTCAAGGGTGATCCTTGCCTTGCATGTAGCAGCGCGCATACTACTTGCAGATGTCGCTCATGCTCAGAACCAGACTCAAGCTACGACCGATCCTTCTGAAGGTACAAAACAAACCCTCTTCCTCTCTCTCTCTCTCTCTCTCTCTCTCTCTCTCTCTGCGTGTTCGTGTGTGTGTGTTTAGCGAGTTTGCCATTCTTAAAGAGTGCGGATGATCGTGAGCATCCTTCCTGATAATGGAAAATCATCTCCTTCCTACTGAAGTATGACTAAGATCGTGAGGGACAGTGATTGCGTGACGGCTCTGTTATCTTTCCATGAAGGACGGTGCCCTCTTACTTAAACCAAGGCAACCCGGTAATCAGTTTGCCCCGTCTTGCTTGAAAATTCTTGCTTAGTCCTCCAGATTTGTTGACGAAAAGCAAATCCCTCAAAGTGGGGTTCTTTATATATTAAAAAAATAAAGAGAGAGATACATCTGAATTATATTAAATACCTAAGTATATTTGATCGCCGGTACGAAAAGATATTACTAAATAAAACTTATTAAAAGGACCAATTAAATTTCAAATTTAGGAAAAAGAAAACACTTCAAGAAACCATGACTTTAATGTTCTTCATCGTTGGCTTAACAGTAGTCACGCTGGTGTAAGTGCACTATCATTTAGTTTTATGATAGTACTGATTTGGCGGACACAATTCAAATGGTAAGAGATGGACCATTGGAAGAGCTAAAGACTTGTGGTTTCTTAAGAAAGCAACGAGACATTGAACTGGATTTTTTTGTCCACGACATGAAATTATTAAGCAATAAGATATTCATGAAATGCTACTTTTAAATAATGGACAAAACCCCAAAATGGATTGGAAAAAGATATCAATTGTAATTCATTTAATTTTTGCATCTACAAACTCTCTTTGTTCTGTTTTCCGTAATAACTAGTACTAAGGCTGTGTTTGTTTGAGGGAAGGTATTCTCCCAAAATCATTTTTCCAAATTTTGACCTGTTTAGTTTGTCGAAAATGATTAGTCAACGAAAAACCCGATCAAGGAAAATATTCATACATAAAATTAGGAAAGTGAATTCCTAAATATAAGAAAGTGAAGACACTTTGTGGAATTGCTCCTCTTGAATTTTTTAATATTTTTTTATTAAAAAATCAATTTTTAAATATTTTTCCTTTTTCTTTTTTTCTTTTCTTTTCTTCCTCCTCCATTAGCTGCCGGGCATCGGCAACCGGCCACAAACACAGGCTAACGTAGGTTGGAGAGGGTCGGCCTCAAGCCCAAGGCCAACAAGTCGACCCTTGTCGGGCCTTGGCAACAACGCTAGTGGCTTGTTGTGGTTGTCACCGGGCCTCAACGACCGGTGGAGGAGGAAGAAGGAAAGTGGAAGAAAAGAAAAAAATAAAATAAAATAAAATTTAAAATTTAGAATTATTTTAAAAATATTTCTTTTTTGGCGTGAATTGAAAAAAAAATTAAATGAGATCCAAACATCAGAAAATGTTTTCGGTCTCATATTACCAAATAAAAAAAAATAGCCAATTTTTTGAAAAATAATTTCTTGGAAAGTATTTTCTTTTTTCATAAAGTTTTCTCCCAGAAAAATGCACCCTAATTATCATTTTATTTTCACGAAAAATACTTAATCATACATTGGCTTCTGCAAATTTCTTTAATTTCTGCGATTCAATTAGGTCCTAATGCATATTTTTCTACAACATTCGATTTAGTAGGTAATAATCTCACCTAGTAATATCACACTAGTCATGTATTATCATTTTGCTATTTCATATAATGTTTTGCATATTGTATTTCTGCCACTGTTGTTATGCATTGTTAATCTCACCAATACCTTGAATTAACGTCCTCAACTCCTCACACTTCTACTTGAATGCAGAGAATCGAACCATTTAAATGCAAGATGATATGTCAATTAATGTTGAAATACAGCATTGGGGTGGTTTTTTCTTCTTCTGTTTTTTTTGGGGGGGGATATAATAGATCCTTCTAATAACATTAATTAAAAAAATTAGAACTAATTTTTTCATACCGATGATAAGCTATATTTGGGTTATTGAATTTCATTCATATTTTTATTCATATATATAGATATTAATAATTAAAAAACCCCGTTCTGGGGAATTCCCCATCGAGAGAATTTTCAAGCAAACCCAATAAACAGGTTACCAGTTGCCTTGGTTATATAATCGTGGAGATCTTTCCGTCTCTTACGGAAGAATAACAGTGCCGTCACATTATCATTGTCCAATCGAGACTATACACCTTTCCTTTTTAAAGTATCGTGATGATCATTCTTCGGAACCTCTCGCGAGCTTGTCATTACCTCGCTTTAGTATCAGAAAGCATTATGTTATGGGATTGGAAGGACGTCTGTGGTCCCCCTGTCACCTACTTATGTTGATTCTGTCTTTATGGAACTCAGTTTTTTTATGACTTGTCGTATAATCAGAAAAAGCAAAATTGATTCCCTTAAAACCATATGTCTGGCAAATGTGAAGACACTACTCCATATAAGCGGCTGTCCTCGTTTGTACAATTCAACTGGATGGACAGCATGTGCATACCTGTATTATAGACTGCACTTAATCGTCTAAGTCACTCTCCATTTATTTAAGGTGAGAGTCATGCACCGATGCATTTAGTTTGAGCATGAAGCTAAACAAAGTCTGAGTCGATGACGGTTATGTGAACGTAGGGGCGATTCTGAACTCGGTATGGTCACCGTGGGGACTCACTTCACAGGCGCCAAAATGGAACATAAGTGGAGAGCCATGCAGCGGAGCCGCGATCAACGACTCCGTTTCCTTCGACGATTCCGATTACAACCCTTTCATCAAATGCGTCTGCTCCTTCAACAGTTCCACTACTTGCCACATTACACAGCTGTACGTATCTCGCCCACCATATGTACGTCTCTTCTCGTGACCGGGTGGTTTTTCTTTGGTTGCAGCAAGGTTTATGCAGTGTCCGTTGACGGTCCTATCCCTGATGAGTTGTGGAACTTGACTTACCTCTCCATTCTGTATGTATTGGTCCCATTCCACTTCTTCCGTCTTTTCCAGTAATTTCTCATTTCATTGGAGTTTTCATGGTGTGCCACGTGTCATTCCTTATAATTAAGCAACACTCAGTTCGAGCTTGTCTACGCAACACTCGCGTGCTCTCATTTGCTGAAGCTCCATATTGATTTTACTCACCAAGGTTTCAAAATCTTACGTAGTTTTCCATTGTTCCGATGGTATTATGTACTTTATGCAGGAACTTGGCCCAAAATCTCTTGACTGGTTCCTTATCTCCATCCATTGGCAACCTAACTCGCATGCAGTATCTGTGAGCACAACTCGATTCTAGTTTCAAAATTTATACGATTCTCCGCTCCTTTTTTTAAGCAGTTTTCTTTCTTTCCTGATGCTTACTCTGCTGATTTGCTTCAGGAGTCTGGGCATCAATGCATTATCAGGGGAGCTTCCACCGCAACTTGGGCAACTTACAGAGCTATTGTCATTGTAAGTAAAAGTTCCAGAACAGGATTTGTAATGTCAAGCAGAAGGATTCGACTGCATTAGGTCCATTGGATGTTCAGACTAATTTTCAATGAAAATTGGCTTGCAAAAAGATATAAAAGAAAAAGTGGATCTGACAACTAGTTTAATGTTGTAGGTCCTTGAGCATCAATAACTTCAGTGGCTCTCTGCCATTTGAGCTTGGAAATCTGTTCAAATTGCAGCGACTGTAAGTCCTGCCTGCTTAATATTCTTAAACATGGATTTTTCCTTTTAAAATATTTGCAGGTATTGGAGTTTTGTGGAGGCTAGTTTTGTCGAAATAGGTAGCAAACGGACTAAGTAAATTTTTTTCATGTGTCCTTTCATATTGATTAGTTTCTTTTAACCTTTCTGACTTGCAGTAGCATGTTGTTGTTACTATCATCCTGCCCATCATCACATAGCCTAATCCTTATACCTCATATTTCACTTTCACTGTCATCCTCTTGTTGACATTTCAACTACTAGAGACTCCCGCAATGTTTGACCGTGTACTTTCTGGGTGTAAAACTTTTCAAGTCTCGTGGATGTTGTGCAAATATTCCATGACACTGTCAACCTCTCCTCTTGGCATCACTCCTGCTTTCAACTATTCAAAAGGACAAACTATTGAGTTATTTGAGTTGCATTAAATTAATAAAATTCCCTTGGCTGATGGAAGTCACTTATTGTGCAGTTACATGGATAGTTCGGGAGTCAGTGGTGAGATTCCGTCAACATTTTCCAAGCTTAAAAATCTTCAAACAGTGTAAGAGCTCCATTCCTCCTTTGATACTAGAAAAAAACTATTAACAGGAAAAGCTTCGTGATATGATTTCTCAGGAGAAATACCTTTTCCGGTTGCAGGTGGGCATCGGATAACAGCTTCACTGGCAATATACCAGAATTCATAGGAAATTGGTCGCAGCTTACACAGCTATAAGGCAATATATATGTTTGTTTTTGGTATAACCATGCCTAGGACTATGAATGTCTATCTTTCACAGCAGTTTGTAGGTTCTGGAAATTGAAATTCGACAAATTCTATAGCATTAATTCCGTATTATGTTATCATTAAACAGTACGCGATAAATTTGTCCAATTTTTTCTCAATCTGTTTTGTTTATAGGTTTCTCCAAGGAAATTCTTTCGAAGGTTCGATTCCTTCGACATTTTCCAATTTAACCGCTTTGAAAGACTTGTGAGTGGGCCATGTACTTTCTGTTTCTGTGCTTGTGAAAAATAGCCTTGAACAAACTGACAATGAGTTGAGTACATAATGCAGGAGAATAAGTGATGTATCTAATGTGAGCTCTTCACTGGAATTCATCAGGAATATGAAGAATCTGTCTATTCTGTAAGACATTCCGGAGCATGTAGCAGACTTTCTTTTCCTTTCTTTTTCTCTTTTGGCCCGTATGAATGGGCTTACTCAATTGTTTCCAGGATACTGAGGAGTAACCATATCTCAGATTCGCTCCCATCAAATTTATCAGGATACCGGAGTTTAACTCAGCTGTAAGTCGTTGTTTCAGTTGAGATTGATTGAAAATATGCTGAAGTGTGTCTGTCTTTCATTGTTATCAACCTGGATATGGGTTGTTGACATTTGCATTCTCATATATATTCAGTGACTCAGAAGCAATATTTGAAAGGGATGAATAAGTCACCCTTCATTAATGGTTTATAATAGTAGTTACTAAATGATCTGTGCTTATTTAATATCATCTGGATGATCATATTTTAATTAAAGACCATCTTGTGCCCTCATTCATAGTACAGTACTTCAAAGGAGCATCTGCCTCCACGATTCTTCTCTAGACTTCAATTGACAAGATGTTATATTTATTGGGTATTGTGTTGTTTTTCACATGTAATCAGCTCGATTTTCCAAAAGGCATTTTTTATTTATTTATTCAAACTTCTATATCTTGTTTACTCAATTTATTCATATAGTAACTTTGTTGCATCTATATTGGACCAGGGACTTAAGCTTCAACAAGTTAACAGGACAGATTCCAGACTCTTTTTTCAGTTTGCGCTTACTGACTCACTTGTAATGCACCTCATCTGGATTTCATACGTGTTCCCACAGAAATGTTCTCCTTGTTAATGCTTTGCAAATCTCTTTGCTTCATTTCTCAGGTTTCTTGGAAATAATAGTTTGAATGGCACACTGCCTGAACAGAAAAGTGCATCCCTTCGTAACATGTAAGAAACACCTGAAAGATCTCCATTGCATGATAACCATAATGATGCTCACAACTGTCACTGATCAATTGAGAAGAGCATGAAGTTACGCACAAGTTTTTATGGGCACTTATGGAATTTGAATGCAAAGAGAATGTGCAGTGAAAATATTCCATGTTCCTTCATAGGTTGAAGGTTCGAAAAGAGGATATAGCTATTTGAATAGATTTTTTCTCCTTTTCCCTTTATAGCTAACTCAGTACTGAATATAGTTTCTTTCAAAGCCATCTATTTTGTGCCTGTGAACATGGAGAATATAGCCAGCATTTTGTTACTTGACATATCACGGCATGCTACTCGATACTGACGGACGACTACCCTGTTGGTAACTATATGACATCTCTCCTGTGCCATTTTTGCAGAGATGTGTCATACAATAACTTGATGGGAAGCTTTCCTTCTTGGGTCAGCAATGAATTACAACTGTATGTATTTCTGTCATTCGAAAAATGATAATTTTTACTTTTATTTAGATATCTTAAGTGAGGACTCTTCTTTTGCACTTTATCAATCTTTTGTTGCTCGAGGGATGCTATATAGTACTTGAAGTCATCTTCTAGCTACAGGATGAGCTGTACGTGTTCCAATTTTGTGGGGAGACTTGCAATCACAACTTTTTCCATGATGCATTTTGCAGTAATCTGGTCGGCAACAACTTTACATTGGACAACTCTAACACTAGGTAATTGCCCTAGCGATTTTTTGCTTATGATGCTTGAGTGATCATAAACAGTAATCAATTCAATCGAAAACGGTTAGCTTATGTGTCCTCAGATTTGTCTTGAATGCCTACATCACTTTACGAGGATAATCACCAATCCCACTATCCTGCTGGGCATTCTGGATGTTTATCTATCAAATTTGTCCTTTGTCATAATAATTCCATTAATTGAGATCACAGATGCATGCTGAATTTACATTAAAACTCACTCAAATTTGGTTGCTGAATCTACTGCTTGGAACAAATGTAAAAACACTGCCTACAAAAGAACTGTCATAGGTAGTGACTTTCATATGATTGTCTTTGTTCATATGCCGCTGTGGATGTCAGTAATTTGAATAAATACTGATACTACAGTTTCACCATCTTTTAATCCTCGTAATCGATGCAGTGGAGAATCAGCAATCCCGCAAAACTCCGTATTAGTATTCACTAGAAAAGCATGCAGTTTGAAATATGACTTGGAGATGCTATCACCGCTTCAATGATTTAAGAACTTTTAGCATTTAATTAGCAATTGCATCTTCCATGAAGATATCTTCAATGTTTCAGTGAAAGTCATCAAAAAGAAAAGGAACTTTCCTTGCTATAGAAGTATTTGCTCTTGATTTACTCATAAGTTCTAACTGCCATACAAGTCAACTGAATAAAATTTTCTCCTTTTATCTTAGCCTTCTTCCTTCAGGATTAAACTGTCTTCAACGGAATTTTCCTTGCACTACAGGGAATGGAATCAGTAAGTCCACGTAACCTTTTCCCCTGAATATGCTTTCCTTTTGTTGAATGCCTCAACAAGAGGAGGACAGGAGATCGTGTTTCTAGTTACTTTAGATATTCTGTGTGCTTGCATCCTGATATGTGAAGTGAAGGGTAACTTTAAATGTAGTAGAAGACAGAATGGTCAAAGTAGTTTCTTTCAGTAAGTTAGATTAGGGGTAGTTCAGTAGAAGAGAGGGAAAATTAAGGTTCAAGTTAATATGCTAGGTTATTTTCTTTGAAAGGGGACAGCTATCTAGTTTTGATGTCCCATTGTCAGCTCTTGCCACAGACACAGATATAAGGCAGGCCGCTTAATGATCAATAATTACCTCTCTAGGCTCCTCCTTTATCTGTGATATTTCCCTCAAAAGGACCTTACTTCATTTTCATTAGTACTTTGTGGGTCTCTTCATTAGATTGTGAGAGAACCAATTTATTGTTACATTTACAACTGCATATTACGATGCTATGCGACAGACTGTAGGAAGTAAGTTTTGAAGATAAGCATGTGACATTTATATGTATAGTTAGATCGGGCTGACTATGAAAATTTAATATCTACAAAGTGCATGTCCTTTGACAGATAATTCTTGTCCATTATGTAACGGAAGTACCTTTTACAAACTCATCATGATCTGCTCTTTTATGTTTGCCATGCAGATTGTAATTTTTCAGTGAAATGCGGTGGCCCTCGGATTACTTCATCCACTAATATTGTGTATGAGCGGGATATCAGTCTTGGGCCTGCTGCCTACTACGTGAGCGACTCAGGGAGGTGGGCAGTGAGCAATATTGGTTATTCCACAGGAAACAACAACCCCGCCTATAGGGCTTCCTCGCTATCCCACTTCACCAACACTTCAGACTCAGAACTGTTCCAGACTGCACGGGTTTCTGCTTCATCTCTACGATACTATGGATTAGGGCAGGAGAACGGAAATTACAATATCACCCTCCAGTTTGCTGAAATATAAATCGAAAATACTGGATGGAAACATCTTGGGAGGCGTCTTTTTGATATTTACATACAGGTAGGGCCATGCTTTACCAGGCTTCTTGTTTTTCTAAGAAAGGTCATGGTCAATTGCCAATGCCATTTGTGCTTATTTCAGGGAAACCTCGTTGCAAAGGATTTCGACATACGGAAAGAGGCAGGTGGTGCCTCTTTTACAGCTGTCCTAAAATTGTATCAGGCTCAGGTAACAGCAAACTATCTTGAAATACACTTCTTTTGGGCTGGAAAAGGCTCGTGTTGTGTACCAAATGAAGCCACATATGGACCTCTAATTTCAGCCATTAGTGCTGTCCCAGGTACTATGATAAAAACCTGCTCATACTCCCAGCACCACTTTTTAAAACATTACTAAATTGGCGGACTTTGTGCAGACTTTACACCCACGGTCACTAACAAACCCCCAACCCGCAAAAAGGATCGTACTGGCTTGATAGTTGGAGTTGCTACTGGAGTTGGAGTGGTCGGTTTGGTGGCTGTTCTCCTGGTGTTCTATGTTGTTCGGAGAAGGAGAATGGCACGCATGATTGAAGATCAAGGTAAACCACACTATCAAAAGCTTCCGATAGCTTCCTCGTGATAATTTCCTATCTGTAATCTTGCGTGCTAATTATGTTTTTGGATAAAAGATAAAAACAATGTTCTGCAGAGATAAAAAGAACAAGAAATTTTTCTTTACCAAAAAAAAAAAAAAGAACAAGAAATTTCCTTTACCAAAAAAAAAAAAAAGAACAAGAAATTTCCATATCAAAATGCTGCTGTTATTAAAAGCTTTTGAGCTCATTGCCCACTGGTGGTTGGAAGTGGAATTTCCATGTTTTCTAGTTGAAGCTAAATTTCATGAATGCATTTTGATTTTGCTGGATGACTAATTAAGTGGCTAATATATTTCCAAAAAGTCAAAAACTAAATGACAAAAGATTGCGAAATATTCTAAGAGCGGGAATCTTATCTGCATTATTGTGTCTTACAGAGTTCCTTGGCATGGATGCTAGACCTTACACTTTCCGCTATGCGGAACTAAAAGCTGCTACAGATGACTTCAATCCCAATAACAAGCTTGGGGAGGGAGGATTTGGCCCTGTTTTTAAGGTTTGTTATAATCCGTTGGATAACACGAAAAAATTAACTGTAGATGCAGTGATGTCACAATTAAATGTCATGGCAGAATGAAGTGCTTGGCTGCTTGCAAATGCTCATCTTATCACTATTGTATTTTCAACTATAGCTGCTCTGATCTTAGCTTGTCATAAGAATTTAGTCAATGGTTTATCTTTCTGAAAGTGTTTCTCGGAGAAAGAACAGAAAAAAGAGCAACTCGTTACTAAGGGTGTGGTGTGTTTGTTTGAATGAAAGAATTTTTCGCGAATTAGTTTTCCCGACTTTCACTGTTTGGTTTGCAGAAAATGATTAGTCAACAAAAAACCATTTACGGTCTAAGAAAATATCAATGCTTAAAATAAGACAAATGAATTTCCTAGTCTGAAAAGGGGAAAAAATTTTCCTTGAAATTGAATTCCACAAAAAGCATTTTTCCGAAACAAATACACTGTAATTTACTAGATTTTCTCCTTCCAGAAAGAGAAAAAAGAAAACGATCTCCTCACTTATTTCTTTTTCCACCTTTAGGCAATCGTCCTTTGGCGTTGGAGGATGACTGTAATAGATCCTAAATTACGTTCAGGAAAGAAAGAAATGTAACGACCGACACCCACCATCCGTGCGTTATATAACTAAACGTTTTTTTTTTTTTTTTGATTTGCAACTTATATAACTAAACGTTGTGATGTGTGTTTTTAAGTAACTAATGAATGGACAGTTTTCTTGGCTGTGTCTGCTGGGGTCCAGAGTGAATAACATGATATATGTGGACGCGTCCTTCATCTGTCATCTATATGCTAATACAGTGTATTTCCAGAAGATGGGTTCTTTGTCATTTCTTGATAGTCAGACTGAAGTGGAGATCCCGGATAGTCTAGGAACTGGAGTATACATTATTATGCTAATTGCATTATTGAACTTAAAATCGCTGAGGATCTTTTATATCGTAAGTACTGACCACATCAAGGAGAACAGGGAACACTTGATGATGGGAGGGAGATTGCTGTTAAGCAACTTTCTGTGTCATCCCACCAGGGAAAGGATCAATTCATGACGGAGATTGCGACTATATCTGCAGTGCAACACCGCAACCTTGTTAAACTGTATGGATGCTGCATCAATGCAGATAATCGAATTCTTGTTTATGAGTATCTGGCAAACAAGAGTCTCGATCAGGCAATCTTTGGTAGGTGGCAGAATCTTCACCTCAATAATGTCTTTTTGTCATGTAAAAAGTGATGATTGGACTTATAACATATTGCTTCCGTTGTGCAGGTCAAAGAAGCTTGAATCTTGATTGGGCAACAGTTATGATATCTGTATTGGTGTTGCAAGGGGTCTTGCTTATCTTCACGAGGAGTCAAGACTGAGAATCGTGCATAGGGATGTGAAGGCCAGTAATATTGTTCTGGACTCTGATCTCACACCTAAAATATCAGACTTTGGTTTGGCCAAACTTTATGATGATGATAAGACCCATATAAGCACCTGTGTGGCGGGAACCTTGTAAGCTCCATGTTCTTCTGTCACATGCACACAGAGCCATATGCATTAGTTCACTGCGCATACAGTTGCTGAGACTAATTCTGCTTACCCATGGTTTTTGTAGTGGATATCTTGCTCCCGAGTATGCAATGCATGGCCACCTTACAGAGAAGGCTGATGTATTTGCATTTGGTGTGGTGGCTCTAGAGGCTGTCAGTGGGAGGCCAAATTCAGACCGTAGCTTGGAAGAAGAAAAAGTGTATCTTCTTGGATGGGTACACGCTTGAACATTGTCCCACTTTTACAGTTGTTTTATGGCTATTAAATAAAGAAATGTCTTTCTCTTTCTTCCTACTATTCTTCCCTTTTAGTTCAGTCAATGAGGTTGCTTGAATACATCTTTGTCATTTTTTTTCCTGCTTCTCAGGCTTGGAAACTGCAGGAAACCAGCCGCATTTCCGAGCTGGTTGACTCTAGATTATCAGAGTTCAATGAAGAAGAGGCAAAACGCATGGTTGCAATAGCGCTTTTGTGCGCTCAAGCATCACCAGCGCTGAGACCACCAATGTCCCGTGTGGTGGCAATGCTCTCCGGAGATATTGAAGTGCCGACCGTGTCCATGAGGCCAGGCTACTTGACTGATTGGAGATTCAATGATACCACTAGCTTCTTGACTGAGGCTGCTGATAAGAGCACAGATGAGAGCCATTACAACTCACCGTCCACTGGAAGCATTGTTGGAGGTGCAAATTCTTCACCGGAAATTGCTACGACGCCCATGTTTGATGAGATAATGGGAGAGGACGGTGATGAATATGGTTTACTCGGACGGACCTCTGCTACATCCAAGTCAGGCTTCATCAGTTGATTACGCTCACATGTTGTATTGTAGTTAATTACTAGTACATACAGATAAATTTCCTATAGAAAATTACTCTCCCTGTTTCTTGCTATTATATATAAAAATTTGTGGATTAAAGCTGTACGAATTGGCAATTTTTCTGGTAAATTTGGAAAGTATCGATTCACAACCGAAGAGAACACAAACCGGTTCACCTCCGCAGCTAACTTCTATGCTATTCGTTCTGAAACTTGCAAGAACAAGTGCATCAAAAATCACATCTTTCTAACAACTGAGAATCCTCTCATCCAATTTAAACTGGTATATTCCTCACCCAACAAAAAGAAGGATCTGGGGAAATGCTTATTCAACTTCTCATATGAATCCATATTACAAAAGCAGAATAGCATATTCTGCATCTGCCCAACATCCAATTCCAACGAAATTTGGCAACAAAGCAAGTAATCTCTTCCACAACAAAGCCATTTGCCAATGACCCATCCAAAAAAAAATACCTTACTATGACACTGCATAAATTTCCTAATCGCAAAGTACGACCCTCATCAACCCCAGCACAAGGCAAGACACGGCGAATAAGAACAGAGTCACGAAGTCCCTCGCCGACCACTTCCTCACCGACTTCGCCTCCACGCGCAAGCTCTTCGCCCTCCGCAGCGCGTCCACCTCCTTCAACAGATCGAACTCGACGCCCTTCTTCTTCAACTCCTCCACGCACTTCCCCAGCAACTTGGCGTCCTCCTTCTCCCGCTCCAGCAACTTCTCCAGATGGACCTCCACGTCGGTCTTGTACCTCACGGCCCAGACAATGCCGAGCGAGACGGCAAGCGAGCACAGCGAGGGGACCCAGGAGCGGCGGCAGGCCGCTGCGGCGGCGTCCTGGGGGATAGCCAAGAGGAGGAGGAGGGAGAGGGAGTGGAAGAGGAAGAAGGAGATGTGGAGGTGGGTGATCTCGCCGCGGACGGCGTCGATCTGGGTCTCCTTGAGGGCGGTGCGGGAGAGGATGAGCTCCTCCTCCTTGAGCCACTGCTTGAGGAGGAGCTTGTGGGTCGGGGTCTCCGCGATTTGGCAGAGCGGGTGAGGCGGCTTGGACTCCATTATGGACTGCTTCGGTGCTTGATCCGCCATGGATTCTGCACTTGTATAGCAAGAGAGAGTATAGAGTAGAGAGAGAGAGAGAGAGAGAGTAGGAGCGAATTGAGCGGAACGGTCGACTGGGCTTTTTAAATCTGCGGGCAACGGTCGGATTCGTATTTTAATAGGGGAGCGGATGAAGGGTCGAAACGTCGCCGTTCTGGCCCCTCCCGGTCGGCGATTATGATACGCCACCGTCGTAGAATCTTCCTTCTGACAACATCGCGTGATTTCCAGCAAGAGGAACGCCAAGGAAAACCGTTTTACGAAAATCCTATTTACTTTGCAAAATGTAATAAGCCAATAATTTATATGTCCGACTCATTTCGTATATCTATTATTACTCTTGTAAAGATAATGGGTTATCCCACCTAAAATTGGATGATCTCTCTCTTTTAATTTATGGATATTTGGGGTTAATAAATTAGAAACCATTTACTTTTACCAAAAAAAAATTAAGTACAACAATTATGTGTAGCATAAAAAGTGCAGTTCGTCAACTAAATTACTGTTATATACAAATGTAGGGAGGTGACAAATTCAATTTTATTTTGTAAATTCCTCCATCGCATTCAAAAGGTTAAAATGTGTAGGATTCCATAACTACTTGATATTGTGAGATAGAACATGCTATATGGCTTAGCATATGTAGGACTAGGACATCATCAATCGGGTTAAGATTGTGATGCTTTATTTGAAAAGCTTGAGAAAATGGAGAGGGACTGATAATTGGTCTGAAAAATAACAAGAAAATCGTTGAACTGATGAGAGAGGAAAGGGAAATTCAAAATGCGCTCTCATAAGTTTCGAAGAAAATACGGACGGGGAGAAAGTGGGGGGCGGCTCTCCAATCACGCGGCGAACGCTTGCGCAGGACCGGGTCCACGTGCATCGACGGTCGCGATTGCTTTCGCCCGACATGCGGGGGTCCATGCAGCACCGTCTTCAACTACAGGCGTATCAAAAAGCGACACGTGGCCTCCCAACCCTGCTTTCCGCATGCAGGGCAGCCTCCAGGGCAAGGGCGATAGCGTTCTTGCAGCCGCCACCCAACCCAGCGCAGAGCAGCGCAGCCCAGCCCAGCCGTCGTACGCTGTCCGAATCCCCTCCGCTCCTCCGCCTCCGGCGACAATTCGCTGCCGGTCGAGGCCAACCCCATTTCCCGATTGGCCCGATCGCAGCGCCGAGGAAACCATGGCTTTCGCGCGCGCCTCCCTCGACCGATCGATCCTCCAATCCCGCGATCTCCTCCGCCGACGCAACCCCGTCTGGGAGCGACCGCCGTCGTCGCTTGTCAAGCTCCCCCGCGGCGGCGCGGGAATCGCGGCTTGCCTGAACCTGGAGGTGGAGGAGCCTCGCGCGCCGCCTCGGAATGTAGGGTTTGGTGACTACAGCAAGGGGGTGATGGCGGCGGAAGGCGAGGTCCTCGTGGGCACCTACGCCAGAGCTCCCGTCGTGCTCGCCAGCGGCCGTGGTTGTAAGTTGTACGACGTGGAGGGGCGGGAGTACTTGGACTTGAGCTCCGGGATCGCGGTGAACGCGCTCGGGCACGGGGACCCCGACTGGGTGAACGCGTTGGTGGAGCAGGCCAACACCCTGACTCATGTCAGCAACGTGTATTACTCTGTTCCTCAGGTTAGCATCTTCTGATGATGAGCTTTGCTTACATGCTGAATGGTTTTGCGCTCTATGAATCACATCATTTCTTGACTTGATTATGATGAGTATAATCACTTGCATTCTAGAAAAGGTGCATTTTTTTTTTTATCATTGCGCGCCTTCAGGTAGAGGTATTGCAAAATTTGCGCGGAATTTTTGTTTCCTTGGTGGATAGATGGAAATTGTTAGTAAAGGGAAACATCGGTCAGATTTTCTGCTGATTAAAATCTCATACTAGTGAAATGGTTGCTCGGTTTGGGATATGCATAGTGCAGGCGATATAGACTGTCTGTTGCGTAAGAAGACTTATCTTTATCATCTGATGATACGCGATGGTACTTTGAGGGATCCTTACCCCTGAGCTAAGAATGGTTTATGGTTGCTGCAGGTAGAGCTTGCTAAGCATCTTGTCGCCAGTTCTTTCGCTGACCGTGTGTTTTTTACAAATTCTGGGACGGAAGCAAATGAAGCGGCCATAAAATTTGCTAGGAAATTTCAGAGACACACGCACCCTGATGAAAAAGAGCCGGCCACTGAGTTCATTTCGTTCACAAACAGTTTCCATGGAAGGACAATGGGCGCTCTCGCTTTGACAAGCAAAGAGTATTACCGAACACCTTTCCAACCTGTCATGCCGGGAGTCACTTTTGTGGAGTATGGAAACATAGAGGCCACAAAAGAGAAAATTAAGCGTGGGAAGACTGCAGCTGTTTTTGTGGAACCGATCCAGGGTGAAGGGGGCATATACAGTGCGACCAGGGAGTTCTTACAATATCTGCGAAGTGCTTGTGATGATGCTGGTGCTCTTTTGGTTTTTGATGAGGTAAAGCCTTTTCCACTGAATGTTGAGCCCAGAATCTATAATGTCTCAAAGAATATGTTGCTTGTGAAGATGTCTGTTGTCATTTGTTTCATGTCCTTTGTTCTGCTTTTTGTGATAAACACGATTATTAGTTAGACATGTCTTATGTATTATGCTGGTTGCAGCATGAGTTACTGCAAGAAAAGCATAAAGAATGACATAATTATTGGCTCTCTCTCTCTCTCTCTCTCTCTCTCTCGTTGATTTGGTTTTTGGCTGTGCGTGCATGGAAGATTGGGAAGAGCATGAAATGAAATCCTGAAGTCTGAAGATTAAGATTATGGAAGAGTGCTTCTCAAATGCTTTCTCCAACTGGAACAATTGTTGATACCTTTTTTTTTTTGTGTGCTTCTTTGTTGCAATTTGGAGAAGCCATTTGATACAGCCTTTGGACAAGCATGTAGTCTCTTCAATTCCATACTTATTTTTAATTACACATATACGTGTTACTGCTCTGGGATAGCTTTGGATTCACAATAATCATTCTGTTTTTGCTCCTACAAGTGACTTTGAACGTTGATCTGTACACCTCCACTAAATCTGATTTCTGAATTTACATTGTCATAGCAGTTAAGTCTACCCTGTTTACCCCTTTTTTCATCTTTTGACTTCAAATGAAGAAGATAGTCTTTCAGAATTCATGCTTTGCATAACTTTTCAACTATTTATTCCTTTACCTTATCTTAGAAAGGTGGTTTGTTTATCTGCAGATTCAATGCGGTTTGGGTCGCAGTGGTTACCTCTGGGCCTACGAAGCCTATGGTGTTTATCCTGACATAATGACGCTTGCTAAGCCTCTTGCCGGAGGGCTTCCCATTGGTGCCGTTCTGGTTACTGAAAAAGTTGCTTCTGCCGTGAAATATGGAGATCATGGGAGCACATTTGCAGGTTCGCCTCTCGTATGTAAAGCTGCACAAGCTGTCCTAGATAAAATCTCGAAACCCGATTTCTTGGCCAGCGTGAGGAAGAAAGGAGAATATTTCAAGCAAAAGTTAGTGCAGAAACTTGGAGGGAACTCCCATGTGAAAGAAGTGCGCGGTCTTGGGTTAATCATTGGGATTGAGTTGGATGTATCTGCCTCGCCACTAGTTGACGCTTGTCGAAATTCAGGCCTTTTAATTCTCACTGCTGGAAAAGGGAATGTTGTGAGGCTTGTACCTCCATTGATTATAACTGTGGAGGAGTTGGATGAGGCAGTTGAGATCTTGTTCAATGCTCTGCCCGCACTTGATGAGAACAGTTCGAATTAGCGGGGCAGTCACTGCAGACTAGAAGCTCCCAGAGGACTATTCGTTCTGACATTAGGAAAAGCAGAAATTGTGAATGTGCATCTAGAAAAGCTATGTATTGTTAACTTTATCAGTGAAGCACGATGCTGTGAAAATGATGTGAGAAGCATCATTCTAGTGCTTCTGTATGTTTAAAAACAAGTCATTTAAATTGAAATGATCATTGCATTGCTATCTTGTTTGTCTGCCAATGACACGTTCGTGGAGATGACAAAAAGCCATGTTAGTACTCAGGGAAATGAAATTTTCTCAATGCGTATCCTTAGATTCAATTCCTTATTCTTGAGATGAGCCAACACCTTCATTAGGTGTTTTGACCTCGGCGTTTGTTGTTATCAGATACCAAGAACTCATTTGCACGGGAGCGTTCTTTATTGGATTTCTTTGTATTCGGAAAGGGAACATAATGAAATCGCCCAGATTTCGGTTGCATTTGGTTTGATGTTTCTAGACATGAGACTGCACTAAATGATGGAACTCTTTTTCGCAACATGGAAAGACAGATATCCTCCTAGCCTCTGAAAGGCAAATGACACTGTGGGACATGAGGAAAAAAGAAAGGGGGGTCTTTTTGAGGTTATTTTATTACGTTGTCTAACAAAGAAGCGAACTTTGCTTTGGCCAAAAAGAAAGTAGTAAGATATTTATTGACCAAAAATGTGATGGATTCGATTGTCTCTTGATGAGCATATGATAACTTCATCCAACTTTCTCCTCAAAAAGGCAAAAAAAAAAAAAAAAAAAAAAAAAAAAAAAAAAAAAGAACACACTTTTGTATTTCCACTTTCTTGTTCTAATGATTCACTTGAAACGAAGGAAGTAGAATCGGACTTTTCGAATATGATGTTCATCATATTCTGGAAAAGATGTTGTCTACAACGTTTCTTTTTGGCCACGAGCGTGACTCATGTCCGTAAGTTGGAAAAAAAAAATGATTTATTTTATTTAATCCCAGACCAATTATGTGTCCCCCAAATGTCGCAAATTACGACGTGTCGTTGTCGCATTAGGACTCCCATAACCTAAAATCAGAGCCACACTCTCCCGCACCTTCCTTCTCCCTCCCTTCCCCTCCCACGACATTCTCAGATTCCTCTCCATTCATGCGGATCTGCCCGATCGCCTCCGACGAATCCGATCCCTCCCCCCGGCGACCGCCGTTCGCGCCTCCTCCCGATTCGGCGATCTCTTGAAGGGCCTCCTCGCCGATCGAGCGGGAGCGGGGGCCCATGGCGTCGTCGGGGACGCTGAACCTGATCGAGCGGGCCCACCAGATGTACCGCGACGGGCGGTACGAGGTGGCGCTCGGGTTCTACACGGAGGCCCTCGCCATGGCCAAGACGAAGTCCCAGAGGATCGCCCTGCACAGCAACCGGGCCGCTTGCTATCTCAAGCTGCACGATTTCAAAAAGGTCCGCATCTCGGCCTCCTTCGCTTCCCTCTGTCACGATCGAACCGTCTCTGCTGACGCGGAAACCTAATCCCGTTGTTTGTGTGGATGTATTTGAAGTCCTTTTGATTGGGAGCCTTGTTGAGTAACGAATGGGATCTGCTGTTTCGTGTTTTGAGTGATGCATGACTCATGCGAGTGCACGAAATCTTACTGATTGATGATGGAAGGTTGCTGGTGATTCCAAACCGTCTCGACGTTTCCTCTTCTTGAGGCGAGCCTGGCGGCACTCCTGTTGACACCTGATCGGCATTAGGATTTAGGATTATGACCTGTCTCGTGATTCGCTTCCGAGGATGTAGAGCTCCGAGGGTGTGAATGATTCCGGAAGATGGATAATTTTGTTGTGTGGAAGATCAGTTGATGAAGTAGGCAGTTGCTTTTTTTTTTTTTTTTTTTTTTTTTTTTTTTTTTTGAATCCTGGGAATGTCTAGTCTTTGCAGATCTTCATTTCCTGTTCATTTGAATAAGTATTGTGAACATCTCTCTTCGAATGAGCTTGTTGTGCTTTTCTCCCCATCCAAAATGCTCCAGTCTAGTACAGATATCAACAATCTAGACCCTTTTGAAATTTAGAATACGTGTCTACTGGCGCTCTTACGTAGTTACCAATGAAATAACGAGTCACTTATGCATTTGAAAAAAATTAGCACGACCTCTTGAAAATTACAATCATATCTGGTCCATCCAGCTCAATGGTTTTCAGAATTTTGCATTTAACAACATGATCTGAGATAGTTGGTTTTTATTCAATGTCACTATTGGTTATGATATGATTGGAGATATTTGGTTTGTATAGCTATTTGGAGCTGGTGCCAAAAATCCCAAGGCTGATAAAAGAAAATTTTCTCCCGTAGTATACGTGATCTTGTTTTTTCTGCAACTAATGAAGTAGAAACAAGATCATGATACAATGTTCTTTGTATATGATGGGAGCATTAGAGCATCTCATGCATCTACTTGGTTCTTCTAGCAGGTCAATGTACTACAAGCAGCATGGCTTACAAAGCTTTCATTTTAGAGTGTTGCTTGATATTGTCTCAAATTCTTCCTGCTGTTGCTTCCATGGATACTGTTGCTACCTCTTTTGTCTTTGGGCTTTTCAGCATATTTGACATTATCTTCATTGTTTAGGCGGCTGAAGAGTGTACTTCTGTGCTTGAGCTTGATCACAAACATACAGGAGCACTGATGCTACGGGCGCAGACCCTGGTTACTTTGAAGGAGTATCACTCGGCGCTCTTTGATGTGAATAGACTCATTGAGTTGGATCCTTCATCAGAGGTGTACAGGAACCTTGAATCTCGTTTGAGGACCCAACTGGTAGACATATACTTTCTGTTTCTTGCTCTCAGCAGTGTTCATGTTTTTATCTGTTTAGAGCGGTCAGGATTAGTGCAGCATCTAGATAGGGTGATAATTCATTAGGTGAACACAGTTCCACACTTCTTTTCCGGTGAGGAAGCGAAAGCCTAGTTTTGCAGTCATCTCTTTTTTTCATCAATGAAGGAAGCCTTATGCTTGAGGATCAAACTGTTTGCTGCAGCTTTGAGTATACATATCATGCGAGCCATTTCTTTTGTCTAATAGGTGCTGTTGGTTTCATGTCATCAGCCTTTTGTCACTGAAAAATGTTTTCTACCTCCTGTTTTAAGGAAAGTCATTGGCTCCAATACCTGAATCTGAGGCAGAGCTAGAAGAAGATGAAGAAGAAGGAGAAGGAGAAATTGCAGTTGATATCAGAGGAGATGAAGCAGAAATTCGTCGACATGTAGGACTTAATTCCACCAGTGCAGCTCAAGGAACAGATCAGGAAAATGAGTCTGACACGACATATCTTGCTCAGTCTGTCTCTAGTGAAATACAGCCTGAGAGGGAATCATTTGAACAAAGAGATGATGAAAAGGCTGTTCGCGTTGATACTATTCCTGCCACAGGAGTCGGTGTCCCTAATGCCCAAGGCACTAAGGATGACTCTAAAGGATGGCAAGCAATCCCTAAACCAAAGGGGCACTCAACGCTGGACTATGCTCGTTGGGATAGAGTTGAAGATAATTCTAGTGAAGATGACGACGACGATGATGATGATGATGAGTGTCAGTATCGCTTCCGCGTAAGAACAGTTGGTGTCCGTCCAGTGAAATGATTTCCCGTTTACTCAAGACGTATCTGATCCCTACATTTTTCATGGGAAAGAGGTTATTAAGTCGAAGCTGTGCAGATCAGGTGACTTTATTCAGATAAAAAGAGCTTTTCCCGATTTCAGTCCCTTTGAGTAATGTGCGCAATATTCATTATAATTCCCATGGTGTACAAAATGGAGATCAATCTTTTAGACCGGGTTCTCAAATCTGTTTGGATGGTCTATGCAATTCCGTTCTTGTACAGGAAATAAGGGGGGCAGTTATTGTAGTGTGATTGAGATGTTGCATTGTGTTGACTTTGATTAGCTGGATGTCGAATTATCAGAAACTTGTTTATTCATTTGATCAAAGCTTCTGAAGTGTTTCATGTAATCAAGTGCCTGAATTTATAAAACAAATGAAGCAACTTTCTAGTTCAGATTCTTGGCAACGCACGAAGCGGAACCACCTGTCACGTCCGGGGTTTTGACTGTTGGATAGGTTCTCTCTTTGGCCAAAGACTACTAGATAATGATCCCATATTCTGATGCATTAGAAGATCGGAAGGACTATTGATCAACCTGAACTAATTAATATGATGCGTGTCAATTCTATTGATTGTAATAGTGATACAACTCTAGTGTTAATCTGGAATCGTCCATCTTGTGTTGATTCAATTGTACGACACATATTTCGATCGAAAGAAGATGGTTATAGAATCATTTTCACTTTCATCATGGCAAATCTTCTCTGTGAAACTCTTGTTATTTTTCTACTGATCCGAGGTGTTCAAACTCAATCCAATTCTCGGGTTTGTTAAAGTAAGGTATCAAGAGCCTCTTGACGCAGCAAATGACGGTTTTTTTTTTTTTGGTTGTAAAATAACAACTTTGACAACAGTAAACTCCAATTCTAAAACAATGTAGGGGAGCATAGACCACTGCCTTTCCCTTTGCTTTTGGGTCACTTAGACCAAAATCAGAAATCTATGATTTTTCTTCAAAAGCAATCTATGCTTTCTTTTGAGCTACTTTCATTCTTAAGTTTTCAACAATCGAAATGTAAGTTTGGTTCTACACGGCAACATCAAACACTTCAATTATTAACAATATGAATAAACGCAAGAAATATTGAGATCCAAATACTAGTTTAAACAGCCACTCGCCGATTGTCATTATACTTAACAAACCCCTTCACTATACAAGTTTTTGGCATTTTCCAGCGTTGGAGCGGAAAACTTCCTCATAATTGTGAAGAACAAAATGTCAAAATCAGGGCCAGCTCTGCTGGCGCCTCTCTTTTCCTGGAAAAAGACTTCCCGTTTTGGAGGGAAAATCTGCAACTTTCAAAACGCGGAAAACGACAGGACACCCCCACCGCATGACATTACATTGCACGCCCGTTCTCACCAAACCCTAACCCCCTCCTCTCTCTCTCTCTCTCTCTCCTCGAAATCGATTCGTCCGAGGTCGGTCTCCGTCTCTCCGAGCAGCACGATCGACGCCCTTCCTTCGCAATCGCAAATCGCAATCGCAGTCGCGGTCGCCATTCTTGGTTTCGTGTTGCCTTGAGAGGGAAGGGTGGGTGGGTGGGCGATTGGAATTGGGGGGTATGATGTCGCAGAGCGGCGTCGGCAATGGCGGCGGTGGCCCCGACTTCGAGCTGGCCGAGGAGATACTGGCGGTGATGCCGACCGACCCTTACGACCAGCTGGATCTGGCCCGCAAGATCACCTCCATGGCCATCGCCTCCCGCGTCTCCAAGCTCGAGTCCGACGTCGGCCGCTCCAAGCAGAAGCTCCACGACAAGGACCGCATCATCTACGAGCTCGAGGAGAAGGTCGCTCACCTCGAGCGCTCCCACCAGGAGGCCGACTCGCGTCTCAAGATTGTGCTCGATGAGAATGTAGGTTGAATTTTTTTTTTTTTTTTTTACAGTTTCATTTGCCCTTTGACTACCGATGGAACGGTTGCTGCTTTGGTTTCGTTGATGTCAAGCTTACGTGCTCAAGCTTGTTATTTATGTCGGAATTGACGAATTCGATTCTCGAGAACTTAATTCTGTCGGAGAATCATGAAGCCATCTATTTAGTGGTACCGGTTTATGTGCGTACGAGATTGTATGAAAAGCTTTCACCTGCTGTAAAAAATTGTGGCTCTTTCATGTCTAGTTGAAGCTAAATTGGAGCTGATACTTTTGTTTGTCTTGTCTGTTGCTGAAGATGAGGCTCTCGAAAGAACGCGATTCCTTGTGCATGACTGTCAAGAAGCTCAGTCGTGATCTTGCAAAGGTGATATTGCTTTACTTCTGAGTTAATGTCTTTCACCTTGTTTCTGATTAAAGGGCTTAAAAAAAGACTAATCTGCTTGGGTGTGTTCGTTTGGCTGACAATCGATGGTTTAGAAAGTATATTCTTAAAAATGATTGTTCGTATCACTTACGAAAATGAATTGGCGAATGCTATTTTCATCGTTTAAGAAAATATTTGGGCATTAATTGTTGATAATAGTAAAAAATGTTTCCTGTTGACTAATTTTTGTAAGTGATAGAAGCGGTCAATTTTAGGATAACATTTTCCGAATTGTTGAATTTTTGGCAAATCAAACACATGGTTTTTCCCAGTATATATTTTTTTCCTGCAAGGAATGCAGTTATGGAGTAGGATTATTTTTTTCACAGTAAAGTCAGTCAGTGCAGCCTTTTACTCTATACTTGACGTCTGTCATGGATTTTCCTTGAGTTGAAATATCTTCCCTGTTCTTGATGAGTTTGCCCCTTGCCATCAGGCATGTTATGTTCCTTACTTGCTGCTGCTAACAATCAAAAGTGATGAAACCTGCGCGTTATGTGCATTTTTATTATCACAAAATATTTGATATTGATGTACATCTCCTATTGACAGCTAGAAACTTTTAAAAGACAACTGATGCAGTCGCTGAATGACGAAAATGCATCGGTAAGATTCCAATACTCAGCTTCCATTTATATTGTCCATGGTTTTCATCACTTTTTTTTGGTGTGAAGTCTTTCATGTTTGTGATTTTCTTCTGTTACAATTTCAATTTTATCGATGGAGATTTAACTTTTCACAGCCTGCTGAAACCGTTGATATTGGGACCTGTGATCAGTCAAATTCAAACTCCTATCCATTTAAGGGTACGAGAAACATGCTTTGAGGAAGCTTGTCATTGTATAAATGAAAGGCTGTTCATGTCCATCAATTTTTCGTCCATCCATTTCCATGACCAATTTTTTTTTTTTGTTTTCATGTATTTAGCCACTATTTTGGAATTGACTCACAATGCCTGACTTGTGATGTAGATGCAAATGGTTACAGTGGCTCTGCTAACGTTGGCAACAACATGGATGGAGGTATTTATTCAACAATTGCATAAAAGAACACTGCCTATTTCAAGGCTTTAAAGTACTTGTAGATAATGAGGGAAGCACTTTCATTTGAGCATTCTCTAACTGTTTCTGTTTATTCTATAGTTTAATAATTTGTTTCTCTTTGATCGATATCATGTGATTAACTTTGTCCCAGGCATACTTCTGAATGAATGATCAAGGATTTCAAGGCATTATAAGCCATTTGTTAAATTTGACTAACGTTATGGTAAATTGAATGCATTGTTACACGAGTTCGTTCTATCCAAGTACTTCAAATACTGGGTCAGGAACATTGATTTAAATATGACACTGTAGCTGCATGTGCTGGATCTTGTTTGCGGTGGCTTAGATTTTTTACTTCGTGATTTTGGTTCTGAAGTTTGTGGAACTTTGCTTTGTAGCTTATAGTCTACAAATACCAAAGGCATAGGTGAAGCATGTTATAATTCTGCTCTGAACACTTCAAAAAGTAATTCTTCTTTTATGTTTACATTTCTCTATTGAAGCTTAAAGCATAGACTGAATCTCAGCTACAGTTTATTTTGCTTCTGGTTTCTGCATATATATATATATATATATATTTTTTTTTTTTTTTGGTCGGCTTTTTTATGGCAAACAACCAATTGCATCGGAAGGTATAAGCCAAAGAAATCTTGCTTGGAGTGTGATGACAAATAGAAATGAACCAAAAACCATAAGCTGGACGCAGAACCAAGGGGCTAAAATGCAACCTGATCACCACTTTCAAAACTGGTCCTCTATTATTCAAAATATTAATCAGAGCAACATGGGTTCCTCTACCATTTACACACCATTGAGAGTTAAATGAGTACTTGGGATGGTGTGCACTAGTTGCACAAATTTAAGGTGGTGGATGTCAAAGCATGTGAAGCATATAACTGGGGTGTGCATGCTCTCACTTTATATGCGCTTTCTTCTTTTTGAGATGTCTTAACTTTGTTTGGATCCTCTGGAACTTTTCTAATGAAGTGTCAATTGAATGTGATGGGTATACTGCAGATTGATATCATGCCATGTTATCTATCTCTACTTTATAAAAGTAGAAAAAAAAAAACATTGTTAAGCACTTCTTTGATTTCCTCACAGCTTCACGGCAAGCTGCGCAAAGACTTTCAATAACTCCATATATTACACCAAAACTTACTCCAACTGGGACTCCAAAAATTATTTCTCAAAATGGCTCTCCTAGAGGATATTCTGCTGCTGGATCACCCCAGAAAACTTCAGGTGCAACAACTCCTACAAAAGCCCAGTATGCACTCTCTATGTGGTACCCATCAAGTCAGCAGTCATCAGCTGCAAACTCGCCTCCTCGTGGACGCTCTTTGCCAGGTTTGTAATGAAGAGTGATTACTATTTTATTTTATAACTGTTTGTTTTCATAATTTTGAACTTTGGATCTGCTTGTTGACTGTGTTTGTCTTCTGCTGTATACTTTTGTTGAGCCATATTCTCTTTCCAACACTACGATGCTGTTTTTCCTCTTGTATAAGCCAACACCAGTGTAGATTATGTTAGCTATAGAATATTGTGTTCCTTTGGTGGACAACTGAGTGCATCTTTCTTTAAAAAATTACCGTAGGTCGCACTCCTCGAATTGATGGAAAAGAATTTTTTCGTCAAGCAAGGTACATTTGCACCAACTCCATTGCAACTTTGATTTGAGTGAGAGACCTATAGTATTGCGACATTTCTGATGAGGCTATGCTCTGTTTGGTATTGGGTTAATGCAGGACTCGTCTATCGTATGAGCAATTCAGTGCTTTTTTGGCAAACATTAAGGAGCTTAATGCTCAAAAGCAAACTCGAGAGGTGACATTCTTAGAGAAAACAATCTCTTTATTGTTGAGATTGGCTTGTTAGCTTTCAGATTATTGTGAACTGATGTGGTTTATACTCATCTTTCCAGGAAACTTTGAGGAAAGCAGAGGAAATATTTGGGACTGACAACAAAGATCTCTATGTATCATTCCAGGGATTGCTTAACCGCAATGTTAATTAGGTGAGGAGAAAGTCTCTACTTGACATAATAAAAGGTACTTTTGCTTCTCTACCTAACTGCAAAAAAGTTCACTCCAGTCCTGTCAAAGTTGGTCTTGAGCAACATGTATGGTGGACTAGCCATGTACCCAAAATTTGGAGGAAGTTATATTTGATGCAAATAGAAATTCCAAATTGATGTCATATATATATCGTTTTACCGATGCATTTAATGAATTTATACACGGTAGCACTCTGCAAAGCATATAAAATCATCCTTAGTATTGCTGCTTGTTTTTCTTAATTCCCCTGGGTGCTGTTGCCCCATTTTTTCTGCAAGTCTTTGACCAACCTTTCTTTAGGTGATTTTTCTGTTACCAAAGAAGTCCACCATTCCATACAGTGATTTGATGGTTGGATTTTATTTAAGCATAAGCTGCTTTTGGTGTGTAAAATCCATATTTTTCCGAAGTTTGTTTGTTGATGGGAATGACTGAATTCCAAAAGTTATCTTTTCTTAGGAAAGATAATTGGTTTTATGATTCTCTTTTGCTATCCCATAACTAAAAGTTCACTTGTCTCTGTTTGGAGTTTAATGAATGCTATTTGCACAATAAATCCATACTCTGCAGGAGCTGATATATATATCATTGTCATACTGGGGATTGCTCATCACCAACTGTCGCTCATATTCACTGGACTATACTTTCTCTGCAACTCACTATTATTTCAAGGGCGGTTAATCAAGCTAAGAGGAAGGCCAATTTTGGTATCACTGCTTTCCATAGTTTGCTGTTGTCTGTGTACATCGTAGTTTGCTTGTGCAATGCCACCTCAGGCAGTAAATTTGTAAGAGTGTGCAATGTAGGGAGGAACGTTTACTGCAAGTCTCGTCGCAAAAATGTGCCCCTAACCACTCCTCCTCCCCTCCCCCCCCTTGCCGCGAGGACCAACGATATTTATATTAAGCATCTCTTCAAAGGTTTTTCTTTAAACCAAAAATAATGGGGTTCCATATTCTTATGCAGTTCATTACAATATCATGTGTTTTATGGATTTCGGTCACCGAATGAAACAAAGTTCATGCTCTAAACCGACACTGTCGAGGTGCATCAAAGCTGGAGAGTTAACATATATACCCATAATCAGTAGGTTCACTCTGCCAATGTGCATGAACGTTGGTACCATGACTCATTTGTGATGGATGAATATGGATGTTTATTTATTCAGCTGGCAATGGGGTAGAGTGCTCGACTGCGTAGCCCTTAGGCCCCGAGATAAACAAGAAGTGTTGGCTTTTGGTGTGTGAATTGCTCACATATATGCCTTATTTACTGAATATTCTCTTAGCTCCTAATTGAAATTTAGGAGCTAAGAGAATCTTAAGTAAATCAGGAGCAATTCACTCGCCATGAATAATTTGTGATGAGTGAATATGGAGCTAAGAGAATATTCAGTAATTTAGGAGCAATTCACTCACCATGAATCATTTGTGATGAATGAATATGGATGTTTATTTATTCAGCTGGCAATGGGGTAGAGTACTCGACTGCGTGGCCCTTAGGCCCCGGGATAAACAAGAAGTGCTGGCTTTTGGTGAGTGAATCGCTAACATACATGCCTGAGTTACTGAATATTCTCTTAGCTCCTAATTGAAATTTAGCTAAATCATCTTAGTATAGAGCTCCCCGGGGCTATTCCGACATCGGATATTTGTGCGTACGAGCGAGGTGGTGGATAACTTTGGTTTGCGAAGTGGAAAGCAGTAAAACATCCTTTTCGACGTGGCAGCTTTAGAGCCAATAAATTCTCACACTTACCATAATCAAGTACACGATCGACCAACGGTATTTCGTTCGATCAAGACAATTGCGTTCATTACGGACCAAAGTTCCTGAAAACACTAATTTGATTCGTAAAATTATTACAGAAGTCATGAGATAATTTAAAGCTCATTACCACATTGATATGAAGGTAATCGAGCATATCCATCGTGGAATGTTGGTAGGCCAATACTCATTTAATGAGGTAAGAACTGGCTAAGCAGCCATGTTGAAGTCGGATCGAAGGCAAATGCACTTTTGCATGCATGCCTGTTATCATACACCTCGGAAACCTTGCAGTAAAGCCCTAAGTTTGCGTCATATTTGAAAGGATCCAATTGCAAGCGCATCCTCTCTGATTTGAAAAGGAGCAAGCAGCATCCAAACGCACTTCCCCCCTTGAATAAGCGAGATCAATTCGTACCATGGAAACAAGAAATCATTATATAGATATAAGGCCCAACGGCAGTATACCGTCCCAAAGAACTCCTCCAGAACAACCAAACAAATCACTTGGAACAACATTTCCTAGTCTTAGCTGGGGCTTCAAGGTCATAGAAGCCTCAGAATACCCTTTTCTGCTTTTTGTTGCATCAAACTTCATGTCGCCATCAAGCGGGTCTGAGGCCAGTAAAGAATGAGAAAACCAGCTGTTTAATTGTTATCCATCAATTCAGCATCTAATCTTGAGTTCTCCCTCAGTAAAAATTCAAATTCCTGGATGAGCATAGCCAGCTTCGCAGAATTCTCTTCCTGGATATGAAGCGGGACCTTCTGTTCATAGCCAGATACATTCATGGTCTTCTTAAGTTTCTCTTGCTGCCTGCAAAAGTAGACAAGTCACACCAAGTTATTAGATCCTAGCCATGTAATCAAGCCATGTCTTCAAGGTTCAATAAAACTCTAGAGAACCAAGGTAATAACAAGCTTTCTTATATGAAAATTTGCCAAAAGTAGCTCTAATTCACAAGAAAAATAAAAAATAACATGCATCACCATAACAATCGATGACACCAGCTGGATATATGAGGTCAAGGACAAGTGAAACACCATGGGACTTCTCCTAGAAATGATGCTCACAGAAATAACAGGGGAGAAAAGAAATACCAGCTCTCAGTAAAGTTATCATAGGACAACTAGATTCTTTAAATGAACATTTCTTGTCTAACGAAGAAGTTCTATTGAGGCTAAAAGGAGCGTGCACATTAGTTCTGATTCTGAGCTGCTAAAAGTAACTTTTCAAGCCAAGTGCTGTTTAGATTCAAGCATGCACATGCGCACAGTACACACATTCAAACACACGTGCAATCACAGAGATAGATGTGGACGCCTCCATTTTCAGTGGATTTACTTTTGAATCTCTTCCATCTTATTCTTGATCCTTTCACGTTCTGCCTCTGCATTGAGATTTCCTTGAACCTTAAGATACACTTTGAGATTTTCATTAACATTCTCCAAAGCACATCCTGCTGGAGCAACATCTCTTTCACTCAGCAAAACCTGTAAATTAACAGTGAAGTCATCCCTTGAACCAAAGGAAAACAAGAGGCATTTTACGAAATTAACGACTAATATTTGAAGCATTTGACCTAGAGATTAAGCAGTGAAACCCTAGCAAGTTTATACAGTAGGACTAAAAGTATAGTCAAGGTACAGATCTTCATCATATTGACTAGATTTTTATCCCCAATGGACAGCTAAACAACATTCAAGAACAATAATGATTAGAGGCAAATCATCCTTTGGACCCTAAAGAGAAAGACTGCCAACTTTTTTTTTTTGACAACAAACTAAGCTTAAGATGAAATGGTGAACCATATTTAAAAGGTAATGAGCACACATAGGTTAAAAATGAAACACACCGTACCTCTAATGACGATAAAGTAGCAAGAGTTACAATCTCCAATTGATGGCTTTTAATGATGTCTGCAACTTCCTCATTTTGACAATACGCATAAGCAGGTAACCTGAAAAAAAGGGTAATAAACAAAGAAAACAATAAAACATACGAATTATTAAGTGCGAACTCAGTTGATCTTATTTTGAGATCTTTTTACCCCACAGAGCTAGACTATTATAACATAGGTACCTAAGAAAACGCACGAGAGAATTGAAATAGCTAAACAACCCAGCAGATTAGATAATCGATTATAGAAAATCTCCTAACTCGGAATATATCTGAGGACTTAATACTGATCAGGTAAGACCCCCAGGTAAACGGCTAGGTATGTGTCCATTTCACCTGATAGATCCTTTTTTGACAACTTTAAAATTTCTATCGCCACATGTTCATCTAAGCACACGTTTGTGGAATGAAGGTGCTATAGTGATGGGATTCCCCAATGCCGCAGTGCATGGTAAGCAAGCACTACAAACTTCAAGCAGTACCTTTAACAGTTATAAGATACCCAGGAAGGAAGCATGTTATCTTAATTCTCCAGGGGAGAGAAGATACAGGAAAACAAAACAAAGACCTCAGATCAAAGCTGGAAAAATAAATCAAAAAACTCAGTGGACCTTTACTATTAGGATAACCAAGTACAACATCAGCCCAGCAAATGAATGATGGTATCACATAATAGCAAATACACGGCAGCAAACAAAATGGAGAAAAGGCAAACCCATACCTTTCATTTTTGTGTTTTGTAAGCACCCCTGACCTTAGTGACCGAAGAGATTTTACCGTGGACTCAACAAGATCCATCTCAAGCTCCACCCTATCATTTGTCCAGCACTGCACAAAAAAGAAAATCACAGTGATAATCAACCCATTGAATTTTAAACCAAATCCTAAGAATCATAGACTTATAATAGAATCACAAGTGTGGTTTGTCCCAGTTATAATATATAATGGCATATAAAAATTATACTGTCAAAAACGAACTTTCATTAGATTATCAACCTAGATTTACCTCCACATAGGATGGGTAATCGCATATCATTATGGATTCTTTTCTCTGATTGCCCTGCGATGAAGGCAGCCGCTGCCACAATTCTTCAGTGACGAAAGGCATGAAAGGATGAAGCAGCCGTAGCCCAGTTTCCAGGCATAGCCACAAAGCTTCTCGTGAAGAATTCCTTTCAGAGGAAAAGGTTGGGTCCTCACCAGCAAAGTAGGGCTTGATTGCTTCAATAAAAACATCACAGAACTGATACTGCCACCATGAGTACACTGTAGTGGCTGCATCTGAAAATTCAGACGAATCTAGTGATGATACTGTTTTCGATATAGCCTTGTTCATCACAGATATTATCCATTTGCAGCTAAATGGCATAGTTTCTGGATGAACTTCCACGGGAGGAACATAATCATCTCCAAGCTTGCTCATAGCAAATCGAACGGCATTCCACAATTTGTTGCACCATTGACGATAGCCAACAACTCTTTGGATATCCAGATTTATTTTATCAGACTAGAAAAGGAGATGGGAAAATTTGTTAACACAGAAATACAAAGGAGATTTTACTGAAATTGCAACTTAGCAGTTGTAGAATGACATTAAGTCCCATAGACAGTAAGTACTATATCAAGGTCAAATAGGCGAGCAAAAAGCATGAACCTGAGCTGTGTAAGAGACAAGTGCAAATCGGAGAGCATCTGCACCACATTCAGCAATACCATTGGGGAAGTCTTTATCCTGTCCTGCTTTTGCAACAGCCAGCTCATTAGGGTCCAAGTTGCCCTCCTCCAATCTCTTATGAAGACCTTCAAGGCTTACGCCATTAATTACTTCAAGTGGATCGATGACATTTCCTAAAGACTTAGACATCTTTCGTCCGTGTGCATCGCGAATCATGGGATGTAGATAAACCTGACAAGACAAATCATGGATCAAACCATAATTATAGCAGAAAAGAATTCCACGAGCACAGACAAAAACTCTTCATTTCCCAAGCTGTAGCAGCTCATTAAATTTTAATCACACAGCAATCAGACTGAGTGTTGACTCTTGACTATACCAACTAGAACTATTAAGATGCTGACAACGGGGACTCAACAAGTTAGTCGCAAAAGCAAGAGTCACACCAACATTTGACAGAAAATAACCATCCATGCAAATTTCTGAGTGTCTATGACAACAAAGAAACAAGCTTGTTGCTTTCAAGCATTTATACTATATACTCGCAATCCTTATGCAGTTCAAGTTATTCCAGATCCTCTAGGGGAAGTTAATCTGGAAATTTGTGTTACAATGCAGTTTTAGGTAAGTCTCAACCAAGTACTCAAAAGGATATTTCTGAAGAATCAAACTAAACGCCAATCGATAGACACGTCACATTTCTACCAGGTTTAGAGAGGAGCTCAATCCAGGCATTTTCCTGGAAAGAAATCTCCTGCAAAGCCAGTGCTAGCAAGCTGAGCTATTGGAAAATAAAAGAGCAATTATCATAAATTTAGCACCATAATAGTAAGTCATATGAGCTGGAAGAGGATTTTACTCACCTTCCTAAAAGGTACGTCTCCTCCCAGTTTAATTCCCAACATTACCATTCGGGCAACCCAGAAAAAGAGAATATCGTGACCAGTCTCAAGGACAGAAGTAGGATAAAAGGCCTTCAAATCTTCTGTATCATCTGGCCATCCAAGAACAGATAATGGAAAAAGGCCAGATGAAAACCAGGTGTCAAGCACGTCAGGATCTTGGCACAAATCAAATTTCCTCCCTGCATACTTCTTGCTGGCTTCCTTGTGAGCTTCACTCTCATCTTTAGCAACTATCCAGTGATCATTATAAGCACCAAGTTCCTTCAGATCATCATCTTCCAACGTGACATACCATGCTGGGATCCGGTGACCCCACCAAAGCTGCCTCGAAATGCACCAATCGCGTATATTCTCAAGCCATCTGGGATGTTGAAACATTTCTTTAGTTCAAAAACACTTGCTATAACTTCATAAAAATGCTTACAGTCAAATGAAATGCATTAAAACACATGGCCATCAGACAATTGATAACCACACTGTCCGAAAATGAGGAACCAGTTTTGACCCGATAAAATAGCCTGCATCTATGCAAATTGCTAGGAGCCAACCAAAGGGAAAAATTATCAGAGGAAACATGGTTTCATGATTAGCCCATCACAACAGCAAGCACATCAGACTAAAATATTGGGTGGAAAAATAAACAGCAAGCACTCCATAGACATGGCTCCCAATACTGTAGAGGAGATGACAGCACCTTTTCCAATCGGCAGCATACTGTTTAGGGATGATTTCAAGCTTTCTATTCTCAGCATCCATCGCTACATCAAGAGCTTGCTTCGCCATAACATTACAATCCACGTACCACTGGGGCTTTATTAATGGTTCCACAACATCATTGCTCCTTGAACAAACTCCAAGCCTCATCTCATTGTTTTTAGAACCTCTATATAGTCCCTAAAAGCATGCAAAAAAAAAAATAGCTCAACAACTGGACGTGCTGGAGAGAATAAGAAGTGATATGTAAAAGAGCATAAGCTAAGCATCCACGTCAATATTATTCCAAATCAGAGGGAAAAAAGCACTGGAGTACCTATGTGTAAAGCAGAGAAAAAGTAAAAGATCCAGAGTTTAGTAGAGGTATTTGTCTTGTGTGACAAAGCGCATTAACCTCACACCAACATCAATAGGATAATGAGAATGTGAGTTCAACCTAAATAGCCAGGGCATTCTCCAACCAAATTGAAAGCTGACTGTAGTGATGGAGGACAATGGCAACAGCCTCTGAAGACTTACAAAAGCGCGCCAAATGAAGTGTGTTGTTTTTTCTATTTGATTAATCAGGAATCTTCTTACGTGATTGGAGTCTATTAGGATCTTGAAATGTTTCCTTCTCCTAGATGGAATAAAATTTAATGCTTCCTTTTCCTAGCTGGTAGTGGATATGCATTTCCTAGTTTTGATATATCAGGTTCACTATTTTGACTAAAATAGTACATTAGAGAGTCTACGTATGAGGTTGTAATTATTTCTTTTGAATGGAGTTGATGATTATTTGAATTTGGCAATTCTTTGTTTTGGGATTGTGTGATGCAATGATGCTTAAGAAACCCTATGTGTGACGCTTAGGAAGCTTTGGGTGTGAAGCCTAAAGCTTTATTCTTCATCGGGACTAATTGTCCTACATCATGTAGTCAACCATATCATCCAATAAAAGAAATTAAAGATGTAGTGCATGGAAAGTCAAATAACATATCGGTTTTTTAAGCCTCTGTCAAAGTTAGGCGATTGTCAATATCTTCAATTTGAGGATGCGACTGTTTCAGTATACAGCCTTAATCCACAGTCAAACTTCTGAACAGATCTACATAAGAAGGAAGCCCAGCAGGCATCTCCCTCATTACACCCATTTTGCTAACCAATTTAGGAGTTCCAGCTGGGGAAGACATCTCCAAGTGGGGTTTGAGGGCATGGTGATGTAGGAAGGGTGTTGTCTGACGACGGGCCCAGGAGCTCGATATAATGTTGCAACAAACAGGTCTGTTCTAATACATCGCATGGGTTTGATGGAACTGCCCCATCATCTAGTACATACCCCATTCTTGTGTATGGGAGAAGCTGTGATGGACTTTGACTCGTGACTTTCAATGTGAGTCGAGTTCTGAAGAACTCATGACAGAAAAACTGATGGCTAGTCTATATAAGCTACAGATGCATGTGTATTAAGGGAAGCAGATTTATAATAGATTCCTCCCTCTACTACTTTGGCAACTTGAATATGCCTATGTAATACTGATAATACCATTCAGTTTGTTCGCAAAAATTTGGTTGCAGACCCAGAAATGTTGATATAAAAAATACCTGACTCTGTGGGCTTCGAAGATTCATTCAAATTTGCCTCTCCCAATACAATTACAGAGGAATTGACCACATCAAACAAGTGATAAGGAGTCGAACAAATCGTAGATGTCAAAATAAAAAATAAAAAATTCAACAAAATTGAGAGTTGTATAACCATGATAACCTACAAAATAACTGGAAACATCTACCGTGCAGTGCATATAATCGTACCTTTTGCTGCAGTGCCTCAGTAATAGCTTGACGGGCCTTAAAACGTGGCATGCCAACAAACTCCGAACTGCCATTGCTATTTATTTTCCCATCATCAGTAAAAATGTTGATAAATTCAAGACTGTGACGCTTTCCAACCTCAAAATCATTTGGATCGTGTGCAGGGGTGATCTGAAAAAGATGGAACAGGGTATAAAAGCTATCGTAGGAAAAGACATATAAGGCTTACAATTGCAATCAGTCAAAATTGTACCTTAACAGCGCCAGTACCAAAACTTGGATCAACAAGGATTGGATCACAGACAATGGGAAGTCTTCTTCCATTAAACGGATGAATTGCATATTTTCCATGCAGATGAGTATACCTTTTATCGTCAGGGTGAATTGCAATAGCAGTGTCACCTAGCATTGTCTCCACCCTTGTCGTGGCAACAACTATCTCTCCCAGGCCTTCCTCTAGTGGGTAGGCAAAGGATGTTAAAACTCCAAATTCCACAGGATTTTCATAGCCTGGAACCTTTAGAAGTGTTCTTTCCTTGATATCCACATAATCTACCTACAAACAGATTTGTCCAGCTAAGCAATGGAAAATGGCATTAAATGACTATGCAGTCATAAGGCAGCACTTGCCTCAATATCCGATATTGCGGTCCTTAAGATGCAATCCCAGTTCACTAGGCGGATATCCCTGACAAAATTTTCAATTGAACATGAAGAGAAGTCTACCACACAAAGAAGGAATAAAAAGCAGCCATCTTAATTAAAAATATGAGATGCAAATATAAAACATACCACCTGAGATTTCAACATACATGCAAATTTATTTTACTACTTTGAAAACGTAAAAAGAAGTTCTAAAAAAAATACGAAAATTTAATATACAAATCTGCTCGCCAATTTGTTAATACTGGTCATCATAAAAATCAAAGAGGTAAGCCTCAATATTTGAGAAAAGCAAAAGGTACATCAAAAGAATGATACCGAACATCTCACAGTAAATATGTTAAAACATGGTAGCTATACATCCAGTTGATGACAATCAACCATCAGAATTATAGAATGTTTGTTCAGTTGACTAGTTCCCATAAGAAACCTATTACTTTTTTGGACATTATTGTACCAAAAATACATGCAGACAGTGTGTTAATAAGTAGAAAAAAGCAGAGAACAACAGGAGAAGAAAAGAGCCTGGAAAAAGAATGTTATTTCTCAAATACCTATAGATAAGACCATCTCTGTACAGTCGAACAAATGCTTCAGTAACAGCCCTTGATCTTCTCTCATCCAT
Organism: Eucalyptus curtisii; assembly: GCA_017140595.1. Classification (NCBI taxonomy): domain Eukaryota; kingdom Viridiplantae; phylum Streptophyta; class Magnoliopsida; order Myrtales; family Myrtaceae; genus Eucalyptus; species Eucalyptus curtisii. The sequence continues at coordinate 37,262,985 of CM029499.1, read as the reverse complement.
TGTAAAGCACTTAAAAAAAAAAAGAAAAAAAAGAAAGAAAGAAAGAACAACAGATATTTCAGGATAATAAGTTTCAAGTCAATAAATCACCAGAGGTAAACTGAGATATTGACACTAATGTCTTCATCAGCTTCAAACTCAAGTACACAATCTATTCCAGTCCAAAACCTTATCACAAGATTCATGAATTTAAAAAAGTCACCTCACGGGACCAATCAAGCGATGCACCCAAACGACGTTGCTGGCTTAATATAGTGCCACCATACTCATCCTTCCACTTCCATACCTAGTCACAACCAGACAACAAATATATTCATCAAGCACAACGTCTTCCACGTGGACAGTGTAGTACAACCACCAAAGGTCCAATTAGCAAGAGGAATTTCACCTCAGACACAAATTTCTCTCGACCAACATCATGTCTTGTCAAACGACGTTCACGCATTAGCTTCTTCTCCACAACAACCTGCAAAAAATTCCGTCAAAACCATCTCAGCATAGTGAATAACCTTCAATTTCGACCAAAACCACAAAACTGACCATACATGACTATTTTCTTATTTAGATAAAAGCAATTAAGGTGGTATATATTAAAATGGTACATGCCAAAAGGAAAGATAACCAATTCCGTTGCCTCAAGTGGTGCATGTTAAGATCTAGCATTGTCATCTCAATAATATTGCCACGATATACTGCTGGTAATTGTGGGTATATGATGAATTTACTGGATAAATGGCAAGAATTCCAATTATCATATTTCCTACATACCAGATCTATGAAACTAGAAAATCTGTATAATGGGAAAAATGAGAATGTCATCAGATCCTGTACTTGCCAAAATGACCACATCCAGGGAAAACATGGATCTCACTTCATGAAATCTTGCAATATTTAGCAGAATATTATGAAAATATTCAATGATGTTGGTGACATCCGCTACATTTTGCAGGAAGCCTTAAACTCACTTTTTTCCAACTTACATTTGCCTGAATTAACTAGACATGAATCGCTCAATTGAAATGTTAAAATGAATGCTAGCATAGCAGTAAACAATAAGACTTTGAACTGATTGCACACTACCCCAAAGACAAGTACCAACACAATTGGTATAAACATTTTAATTAGGGTCCCATCATGACAATTTTCCTCCCCAATATCAACACAATTGCAACCTCAAGTGCAGTGTCTCCACTATCAACAAGCACACATCTAATGAAGTGATGCTAATACAGTCGTCCAACCATACAGATGATCAGACAGAAGCCATATTAGTAGTCTCTTCAGATGATCAGAATGTCCACTCCAATCCAACCAAATGATAACCAAGCTTAAGATACTCATGGAACAGAACAGGGTAAAAGGCCAAAACTCTAGGGCAAAGGTAGAAAGAATTATCAAGGTTATGTACTGTGACAGCAAAAATAGACATAAAAAGATGAGGTCTTGACAACAGTTTTGGCTTTTTCTACATTGAGCTACTGACAACCAAAGTTCTTGCAATAGGTGAGGATTGAACAGGCAACCTGCCACAGCAACCCCAATATCCCATCTAAACATTAAAAAAGTAGAAGATGATAGCAACATCACCTGTGTTGCAATCCCAGCATGATCCATTCCAGGAACCCACAAGGCATTATATCCAGACATTCTCTTCCAACGGATAATGGTGTCCTGCACATGATGACAATGTGGACATGAAGGACGTACTTAGTCTTCATGAATAAGCAAGAAGAGATTTGCAGAAACAGTGACGCAACCTGTATAGCAGAGGTAAGGGCATGCCCAATGTGAAGGGCCCCTGTCACATTTGGAGGGGGAAGGACCTGCATGATGAGAAGCATATTGCGAAAGAAAACTTAGGAAAGAGATTAATATGCTGAGATTGCAGGCTGATACTTTTCCAATCTACAAAACAATTTTCCACGTGGAAAAATTGAAAATGCAGCACGACTCCCCATAAAGCACTTTGATAAATATACAATGACAGTTTTATGACCCAGAATGTAGTAGCCCAATTAGTTCATATTAAGCAACATTCACGAGAAGATAGAAATATCAACATATTAGCAACAAAAAAAGAAGTATACAAGCAAACGACGATTCAATTCAATTCGAGATCATCTACATATTTTAGCAGTAAGAAGAAGCAAGAATGATACTTTCAGTAGAACAAACCAGAAAAGTCACTTGGTACATAAAATTCACACAACTAAAAGACAATCAAGACACACTACTACAGACGGTTTTTTTCTTATTTTGACCTTCTGCCTTTTCCATTGTAGTTTTACTAATGACACTGCCTCCATGCTAAAGCTGTTCCTCCAACTATTAGGCATTTATAAAGGTCCATGGTGTTAAATGGATAGGGATTCGATAATAAAAAACCACCATCTTAAACCTTGAAAAGAACAGAGTGCACGATGGAAAAGCTAAGTCTACTATTAGTAATTGCATTAATAGACTCTGCAGTAGAAGCCAAACTAGCGAACGCAAACTCACTGCATTCAATCTTAGAAAACCCCAGTCAGTCACTCATATCAAGTTGCAAACAAGAAGATGTAATAGAATCCTAATTATGCTGTAAAGAAGTTTCCAGAAGTAAAACGTACTCACAATTACAAATGGCGGTTTTGGGCTGCTGGCATCTGCCACAAAGAAGCCTGATTTCTCCCACCATGCGTACCATCTAAATCAACAAGAAGTTGGCCTGAGAATAGATCTAAAGACACGACAATAAGTCAAATCTAGAGTAAACAACAAAGAAATTAAATTCTCACGTTTTCTCAACTGCACTTGGGTTATACTGCTTGGCCATTTGGCTGGATAGCTTTTTCTTCTCGCCAAGAGGAGTCTCTGGGTCAACATAATCCTCCGGATTCTCTTCACCTGCATCCCGCTTTATATTCTTTTTTGCACTCTTTTTAGGGGCATTGGCACCTTGTTGAGCCTTCAAAGAATAACACGACAAAAAATATCAACCCCCCAGTTTGAAAAGTGCGAATGGCATTAAAAAGCCCCCATACGAGACAACAGGCAAATGATCAACCCCCAACACCGAAAACTTGCTACCAGAGCGAGGACGATCACACATGAGAGCAACTGCAAATGATCGATAATACGATGAGCAAGAACTCTGTGGGGACAATAATAGATACCTTAAGTTTAGCCAGTTCTGCTTTTTCAGCAGCCTTGAGTTTCTTCAATTCCTTCTCCCTAGCCTTCAAACATAAAATCAAAATGCAACGTATTAAGAGAGAGTATTCTCACTTAAGCAAATGAACAGCCTTTTCGATCTGGCAAAGCCGAAGGATCAAATGGATAAGCACATTCGCACGAACAGCGGGATGAGCAACGAAGATCGAAGCGGAATGCAATTTGCAACAAGTCGTGGGTCGCGAGCGAAACGAGATCGAACTCCCTTCCAGTCCCCATTTCGCCGCGCTCAATCACTACTCGAATGAGGTCCGATGCACATCACAAAGGGGAGGGGAAAAAGAACGAACGAGTAACTGAATTTGCAAAAAAGGCGAAAAAAAAAAGCGAAGAAGGGAGACCTTCTCTTCCTTCTTCTTCTTTCTCTCCAAGTCCTCCACGGTTTCGGGCTTGTTATCCGGCTGCTGAGACTGCACGATCAAAATGCATTAAGTACGATCAAATGAGCACGAGATCATTCGATACCGAAGCCGATCCAAAGAAAACGCGGCAACGAGCGACGACGGAACCGAACGTACCATGTCGACGGCCTCCGTGGAGAGGGAGAGATTCCTTCTGGGGCGGGAGGCCGACGCCAAGTGCGGTTGCTGTGAGCGTGAAGATGAGGCGGTGGTGGTGATGTTCTCCGGATTCTTGATTCTCTGCTCGCCAGCAAATACGCAATTTCCTAAAACCCCTCCTCCTGTCCGTCTCTCTCGTTTACCCTAACGATCCAACGGGCTCTCGGTTTGGGCCGCGCCTCTGGGCTTCAGTTTCGCGCGCGCGAGCTCAACGGGCCTTTGGGCTGATGTCGGAGGGCCTTATTTGGGCCGGAGTCGAAGAAGAGCCCAGTAACGAGAGAAGGCTTGTGATGGGCCACCCACGCACCGTCTTCCTGATTCTCCAATCCCTGGCTCCACCACGTCAGAGTATCCATGCACCATCTAACTTTATTTTATTTTTTTAATATATGCAGTTCAGTCCCCTCTTCTAACAATAGACAGCTAAGCCATACTGCACATAGTCAATCAAGTGCTTCGAGTTCAATGATTGGAGAAGTTCCGGATCAACATTTGAATGACCTCACAACTTTTACGGAAAACACCAATTTAACGCCCCCTAGTGCAAATACATTAGGGACACTAAAGCTTTATCTATACTTTGCACGGACTCAAAGACTTCATTCAGCCCCTCCACCATAATTCCAGCAATCCCCACACAATTGGTAGAAATTTAATGCAATTCTCCGAAATGGTACGTGGTACTTGCACCACTCGAGCCTCATCATAATACCATTGGCCGCAAGTATTTAGTTTAAGTAAAGAGAAACTCAATGGGTAGCATAGCTCGATACAAGACTTAACTTGTTGCCAAGGAGTTCCACCAATGGCCATGACTTAATTATGACCATTTAATCCCGCCACAACATGGGTGTCATTTGTCTAGCCTCATCAAACGGTTGGCCCATTCTACAATGGGACTTCAATAAGGCATTCTTACATGACATGCTAATAAATTAAGCCTACATGCATCAATCATTGAGTTTACTCGATTAGTCACATCCTAATTACATATGTCGACAGCTCTCCCACTCTTGTCGATGGGTCACCTCATATAGATGCAACTATATATAGGACGATTGTCGGTGCTCTATAATATTTTATATTCACAAGGCCTGATATTACTTTTGTTGTCAACAAGCTCTGTCAATTTATGTATCGACTAACAGAGTTACATTAGAGTGCTATTAAACAAATTTTACATTATCTCAAATGGGCTATCAATCTTGGCATGCACTTGCAAAGTAGTCCCTCTCCATCATTTCGTGCACTTTTTGATGTTGATTGGGCAGGCAATCCAAACGACCGTAAGTCTACAACCGCCTACATAGTTTATATTGGTTGGAATCCGATATTATGATGCTCTCGAAAGAAACAATTTGTTGCTGCTCAACAATTGCTTCTGAGCTCACATGGATTCAATCTCTCATGCATGAACTTATAGTATCTTTTTCGACCACGCCTAGTATTTATCGCGTTAACATTGGTGCTACATATGTGTGCACTAATCCTATTTTTCACTCCAAGATGAAACATATTGCCATTAATTATCACTTTGTTCGTGACATGGTTAATAAAGATCTATTACGAGCGTGTCAACTCATGATCAACTCTCGGATGCACTAACAAAGCCTTTTGCATGACAACAGTTTCTTCATTTACAGTCCAATATCGGCATTTGCAATGGAACGCCTCCCTTGCGGGGGCGTATTATAGAAAATATCTCTCAACCACAAAACAATTCCTAAAAT